>CM069867.1:51866444-52508944 GCA_036172795.1 Pelodytes ibericus | reverse complement strand
TTGATTTTAGTATTAGGGTTTAGGGGGTAGCATTAATATTAGGGTTAATTTTAGTATTAGAGTTCGGGGGTTGATTTTAATATTAGGGTTCGGGGGTTAATTTTACTATTAGGGTTTGGGGGGTCACTTTGGGGGGGGGGGGTTAATTTATTTGGGAGTGTACGTTTGTAAGTGCTGACAGTTCAGCGCTGAACTGTCAGCCCTTACATTGCCGCAATGAAGCGGCGTTGTTCATCTTCACCGCTGACAGTTCAGCGTTCAAACTGCCAGCGGTGAATCAGCCGCGCTGAACTATCCTAGACGCGTTCGTATGGCACACAGTGTACACAAAAACCTACATTGGAGTTTAAGCATGCATGAGATACGTACAAGGCTATCCAAAACATAAAGTAAGGCATACCTGCCAACTTTGCAAAATTCAGTCCCAGGACATAATGGGGTGGAGCCAAAAGAAGGCAGGGTTATGTGATGCCATGTGACCCAACAAGATTAAGCTCCAGCCTTCGCGCTACAGGTGTCTGGAGCTCAAGTCTTATGTTTTTAGACATTGCATGTCTAGTAGACGTATACATTTTAAAAGCAATGAAAGGAACTGTGCACAGGCAGTACTAATGCCAGGAGAAAATCAAATTTGTCGGGACAGGACCGCCATTGGCAGAAGTAGTTGACTTAGGAAACTGAAGTCCTGAATGAACCGCAGTAAGGCCTGAATAGCTTGTCAGGTGCTTAAAGGCAACCAGTACTGAGAGAAGGCAAAATTGAACAGGCTCCATTTAAAATAAATATTTAATAATTTCCAGTAAATTTGAAAATCTTTCAGTGCCTGAGAGCTGCGCCACACATCCAAAATAAACAAAACAATGACCGCCGTGGTGCCTGGGGGCTGTCCGCTGGCCCTAACATCGAAAATAAATAAAACAATGAACCCTGTGGTGTCTGGGGCTGCCTGTTGGCCCTTACAGCCAAAATATATAAAACAATTACTTATGGACGCAGACCCCAAAATGAATAAATCTGCTTTCGGTTGTGAGATTTAGAAGGCTATACGCCGTCACATCAGGTTATATTGTGTAGCTTGAAATTTGACTTCCGACATGACCCCAAAACTTTGGGCCAATTAGTTTGGGCCTGATATTCGGCATATGTTGTGTAGACCCTCATATAAGTTAGAAATTCTCACTTCAAAGCACTACCACACTAAAGTGCAATATAAAAGATTAAATGAACAAAATGAATTGAGAACTCAGTAGATTTAAGCACACATTAGGACAGCATAGGACAAACATCCATTATAACGGTTTTAACATTAAATATGACATTGAAGAATTGAATGGAAACATAGCAACCTTGAAAATCAGCAATGTCAGTTATTGTTAATTAACTTTGAATAACTCGGTTTAAAAGGTTATGATATTTGCTCACCTATCTTCAGTAAAAATCATGTTAACAATATCCAGAAACACACAAATGAGATTATTTCACAAGACCTCATGTTTAAGATCCACTGACATCCACCGAGTAGTTCAGCTAGGGTCAAATTCCCTAAAATCTTTTATTTAATTTACCCACCAAGATAAACTGGTGACCCACGTCCATATTGTGGTCAAAGAGCAATGATGCCCATGCCATAAGACTGAAGGTGAATTATCAGAATAAACAATGATCTATATATTGTGTTAGGAGAATTGCAGGTAAAAACAAAGATTAAATGAAAAATGTGTTTCACATAAGGTATATTTGGTTTATGACGTCACCTTATGGCCTTTAATATGCAACTTTATTTGGCAGTTATATAACCTGTAACCAGTGGAGAACCGTATTTATATGGGGAAGGTGCAGGACTCGCAATGGGGAATGATTTAATAGATAGGGGTCAATTGGAATGAAAAGGTAGGGCTCAAAAAAGAAGGGTAGCTGACATGGGTACGGGCAAGGGTATGGGCAAGGAGAGGGGATATAACATGGAAGAAAAAGGGGACAAGTAATGGGACCTTATTGTTATAAACATAAGATAACAGAAAGTAAGAAGGTGATGGAACACACAATGGCCAAAAAAAAAACCAGAACATCCGATTTATCAATTCCAGCAGTATTCAATAATAAACCTTCACACGTAAATGCAGGACACTGGCGTCTTTACATGTAGTATGGACATGTGTTTCAAGAACAGGTAATTTCAAACTGTAGGCCAAAGTAGCCAAGGGAAGAGAAGGACTGAAAAGCGGAGGGGCACTGATATTTGAGCACTTCTGGTCAAAAAGGTTTGGCATCAATAACAGCCCGGCTCTAAGTACCCTGGCTATGGATTAGAGCACAGTTTTGTGTGTACAACATGGAGGCACCTCTGATCAGGACACAATATGCTTCCATACTGGAGGTAACAGAACTTTGCAAGTAACAGTTCCCATTAAGGGTAACAGTTCCCATTACTTGGTGACTAAGTTAATATTTATGGGTGCGTAGTTTAGAATAGGAAGTATCAGGGTTCTCACATCTCATCTGGATTGGAAATCCTCATTTCAAACCTGGGAACATGCAGTTTTTCTGGGGAAATGCTGCTCTCAAAGGTTTTCCACACTACATTTCATGGCTCTGCCCAAAAAAGAGGTAGGGAAAGCACTTCCAAAGCCACTTGTCCTCCCAATGCCCCTATTTTATTCACTATAATGAAACATTCATCAGCTGGTCATTCAGATTAACAGATTGTGTTTTTTAAAGGATAAACCTTGAACTGGTGTGAGTGAGATGGAGCTATAGGAATAGTGGAGATACATTGTCCATTATAATAACGAAGAGCCAAAGTAACAGATTCAAAATAAAATGTTAGGCAAAGTCACAGAAAGCATTTTAAACAAACTGAGAATATTGGGAAATTGGATCCAGTGCATATCAATATTTCTGCCAGTTTGGGATATTTTCTCTATTATCCACTGCTAGGATAAGTATTTTTTTTTTCTTATCTATGCAGCATAGAGTTCATGTATAGGACTGTCAATGTGTGATGATGTAATATTGTATCAGAAAGTCTAATGAAAAAAAATGAACGTGACAAGTATGAATGGAGCAGTAAAGTACAACTACAGCCTGCTTTTATCTGCAGAAAATCCATTTTATCCAAACACAAATGTACTGATTTAAAACCATTCTTATCCTCTTTGCTTTGGTGGGGGTGGGGTGTTTACCCAATTCATCAATTGCCCCTTTTCAGGTTGGTGGAGCTGTTAATTGTTCTACCCAAGTAGCAAATCAGGAAGAATCTCTTGTGTACTGGTGTTAGTGTCACTGGCATCCATTGGGGAATGCAGCCTGGAGGGATTATTGAAGAATGTCCATTCACATCTGAACTATCAGACAATTCTTTTATTTGGTTTCTTAAAAGAGATTGAGGAACTGTTTCCAAACATTTTGCATGATCAAGATAAATGCTCAGTGTAGGAAATACAGTAATAATACACTTAAACACAATTTGTCAAGCAGGGATTTCCTTATAGTCATCCCTTAAAAACACATATGCCGATCATTCCTTAAAGGGACATTGCTTATGCTTTGAATATAGAGAATAAAAACTATGAAAAATGATCTATACATAGTGTTCGCAGAAATGCAAGCAAAAGCATAACTTAAGAGAAATATATGTTTTATAGAGACTATATCACCTAAATATTACATCTGCTTTGAGTTTAAAGAATAAATAACGATTGAAAATGATCTATACCTTGTGGTTGCAGAATTGCAAGCAAATGCATAAATTAGGAGAAAAATGTGTTTTAAATGGAGTCTCCTACTTATGACATCACCAGTAGCAAATCATATATCTCCCATTGAAAAACAGTTAATTTGCATATCAAGCCACAGGTGATGTCATAGACAGGAGATGACACAGACACATTTAAAATGCATATTTCTCCTAATTTAGAAAAAATGCTTGCAGTTTTGCTAGCACAATAGATAGATCATTTTCAATACTTTTTTATGTTCTACATGCACAGTAAGAACAATGTTTAGGTGGTACAATCCCTTTAAATGTGTCTGTGAGTCTCTTGCGTATGACATCACCTTGTGGCTTGATATGCAACGTATACTTTTTCCACTGAAAATAAGTTAATTTGAATATCAAGCCACAGGAGATGTCATAAGCCTGAGACACCAGACACATTTAGACATATATTTCTCTTCCATGCAATTCTGCCAACACAATGCACAGATCATGTTTCAGAATTTGTC
The DNA here is from genome assembly GCA_036172795.1 of Pelodytes ibericus. Taxonomy (NCBI): domain Eukaryota; kingdom Metazoa; phylum Chordata; class Amphibia; order Anura; family Pelodytidae; genus Pelodytes; species Pelodytes ibericus. The sequence goes on along the minus strand of CM069867.1, from coordinate 52,504,720 downwards.
ATTCTCTACTGTCACAGTATCAGCAATGTTTAGGGTGACAGAGTTAGAAACATAGAATGTGTCGGCAGATAAGAACCATTCGGTCCATCTAGTCTGCCCAATTTTTTTTTGAGTACTTTTATTAGTCCCCCTTTCCCGGTCTTATAACTAGGATAGCCTTGTGTCTATCCCACGCATGCTTAAAATCCTTGACTGTGTTTACCTCTACCACTTCTGCTGGAAGGCTATTCAATACATCCACTACCCTCTCAGTAAAGTAATACTTCCTGATATTACTTTTAAATCGCCCCTCTAATTTAAGACTATGTCCTCTAGTTGTGGTAGTTTTTCTTCTTTTAACTATACTCTCTTCCTTTACTGTGTTGATTCCATTTATGTATTTAAATGTTTCTATCATATCCCCCCTGTTCCTTTAAGTACGGAAAGCCTGACCATCACTTATGCAATCAGCATACGTAAGGAACAAAATATCATGTGAAATTTGAGAACTGGTTTTAAGTTGACAGTGGTGAATAAATAAACCAACCTCATGCTTAACTACCATCATGAGCTATACAGCTTCCCCAATCCTCCTCCATTATCATGCACATTTGAGCACTTGCTGTCAGCCCGGATGACACAATATTGCCATGGGAAATGGATGAAATCACTAGCTAATCCTACCAAGGCAGCCATTATCTATGCAATTGTACCCTTGGAAGACAGAGCATAGTGGGCCAATAATTAAGATGGTAGCTATTCCAGGTCCGTCGTAAAAAAAAAAAAAAGAGGAAGTAGAATGAGCGATACGTTTTAAAAACCGAACAGACAGCTTTTACTTGAAATACCTATAAGCATTTTACCTTTGTGCTATTTCAGTAAAAAATTAAAATTCAACTTCAGTAGCTTAAAACCTTTAGCTGGAAGGCCATTTACACTCATTAATTCCGAAGCCAGACAACATCAAAGCAATCCAACTTCATCAATAAATTAGGTGTAGATGTAAGAGGGTGACTTACAGTGTGGCTCGAAATCTAACTCCCTCAATAAATTAGATAATTATATGAGACACACTCAAGGGCTAGCATATTCAAATATAGAATTCCGATACTCTAGTTATCTCATTTGAATACCTTTAATATTTCGAGACTTCTTTTCCAATATGAAAAGAAGTTCCGCGACTGAGGAGAGCAATAGGGAATTCTACGAGTATCTCTACCGAATATATTTTCCTTTTCAGATGCTGCCACCTAATTGCCTGCAAAGTCTGAAGCTGATTAGGACACAGGAGTCGATTTACCAAGAAGTAAAAACCGCTATATGGTTCTAGAACAATTAGTATTTTCCTTTCTTAGTAAATCTACAAACTTTGCCATAAGTAAAGCATTTCTATTCATAGTCCCCATCTCCTTTACTAATAAAAGGGTGACAATGCCTGATATTTAATTAAGTCTAGAATATATTATTTTTAATTTGTGTATATTACTATCATTTTGGTTTTGAGGGATTAGAATTAGTGGTTCAGGGTGCTGGTGTTCAACTTCACAAGGGGGAGGTAAGAGGGCAGTAGTAGAAGAGATGCTAGCTCTGAAAGCCGCACAAGCATTTATCAAAGTTGGATCCTCTCTTTATTGGCTTGTTATTCTCTTTTGCATTGTGAAGACAATCAGGATCCAGCAACCATTGAATACCAATTTAGGACATGCAAAATGTAAGCACTGTTATTCTTGGAGCCCACAAGTGGAATGTGACCAAAGGTATTTTTTTATTCCCCATAATAATAATAATAATAATAATAATAAGTACATTTACATTAGCTTGGTTATATGAAATTAATAATATGCTTGTGATACCCTTTTAAAATGATTTATGCAAAGATGTTTTCAGGTGACCAGCCCACTTTCAGTTTCTTTTTTTCAAACTGGAAAAGTAAAAGTGTTCTCAGTAAGAATTGGGCAAACTAGATGGACCGAATGGTTCTTATCTGCCAAACATCTATGTTAAGAGACACCATTTTATATCAAATTAAGCTAAATCGTCAATAGACTGACGGCAGCGGGAGACAAAGAATTATGAAGAGCAATGAAGAAAAGGACTGGGGAAAAAAAGACCAAAAAAATGAGAGGTAAAACTGATAGCGACATCTTAAAACAGGTTAGATTGAGTAAAAGTAGAGCAAATAAACTAACAAATTGAAGAGTAAGTCTAAATTAAAAACTTACAAAACAAAACAAACAAAAAAATAGAACTAAAGCAGAATTACCTGACCGCAGTCGGATACAGTTCTGACGTGTAAATATATACAACGTTAAAGGCTGCGCTGACAGATAATTTCCCAAGTAAGGCAAGGATGGTTTGATCTATAAAAAAGCCTGAAAAAGAAATAAATTAACGGTTATTTATATTTTTTGAAATGATGCTGCATATTTATTGTTAATGGTGTATTAAAAGATAGGAGAGCCTGAATTACCATACATACTACTATTTAACTAAATTAATTTGACAAACAATATTATTTTTTTGTTAATTATCAAAGAAAACTAGGAATATGAATAAGCAATGAGTGTCTTTGCTTAATCTAATGAGTTCCATTAATGTCCACAGATAAATCACTAGATTTGAACTTAATAAGCAAACATTTATTTCCATGCAAGACATGCACGTGTATTATATATAAAAGAAATATTTCTGAAACATAACATTGAACAGTTTGTCCTTTTAAAATGTTAGAACATTCAGACAATGTTTATATTACATTAATCAATGTTAAATTGCTTTCGATGGCAGATTCACTTGAAGGAGGCCTCTAACGCTTCAACTTAATTCCAGCTTCTATCAGCATATTTAGGTACATGCCCACCTACACTAAACTTAAAGGTTAGAGAACTTGCATATTTGTATTGTTGTATTACCCCAAGAACTCAAAACGTTAAAAGTAGCTGTGGGCTGCCATTAGTTTATTTTTATCTGTTCATTTTCTGGTCTGTGACCATGATTTGAACTGTAGCTGTACTTTTATCATAGCTCCCAAATGTCTTCTGGTTTGGGAGGTGTGTCCTGTTTTTCAGGGTAGAGGTAGAGCTCATTGGGACGGCAGGACTGAGGAGCAGTTCCGTGGTCCTAGTCGCATTGTCCGGTGTCAGAAGTGCTTTTGACATTCATAGTATATAGAACACTATACATAATTGTACAAACATATACTGATGCCATGCAAAAGCCATATAAAAAAAAAAAAAATGAAAAAAAATAATGAATACGCATATTTTTTTCACAGCCTGCTTCAACACGGGTGACAAACTGGCTGCACGCCTGACTGCCCCAACCTATTTTGAGTCCTCTATTGGTTTTAGAAATTAAAGCAGCAAAATTAATGTTAAAATATCATCTTGGCCCTTCTCTACCTCCATAGCAACTGTAACTAATGGTAACCAAAAAGTCACTACTAGATGGGAATTATTTGTGTGTGTAATTGTATAACAGCTTGAAGCAATATTTGCTCAAACCTTACATCTGCAGAGGCCTGACTATCCAAGACAGACGTGCTTTGAAAAAATTTGAGGGGAGGAAAGCAAGTATGCAAGACATCGGCAAGGCAAGTGTCATCTTTCTCCATTCAGGAGATCACCATGGCTCAGGTTGAATAGGCTTTAGTAAGTGAATAACTTTCCTTTCTTGAAGCTTTGTGGCCTTGAATAATGAATCTCCTTTGATATGGTTTCTTTCTCTTTGTGGGAGATGAAGATGCCTGGCTGACTGAATTATTTCTATACTTGTCAGATAAAAAAAAAAAAAGGGAGGGTAACTTAGATCAGCTACTTAAAACAGATATATGATCAGGAATGTGCCAAATTCCAGCTTCAGAGGAAGTGTGTAACTCAAAACCATTAGGGTCCAGCACATGGACAATATCAAATAATTATTGGGATGTTCATTGCAATTATTCTGTACAAATTAGACTAGTGTAATGCACTCTAGCGAGATTTGTTTAACTAGATTAAAGATGTACAGGGGTACAGAAACATTTGTCTTGGGCAGTGATGGCAAACATATTAAAGCCGGAGTGACCATTGTTCTGCAGGATAACATGTTAAAGTGTCATTTTTCCTGATATTACGCTCCCCTCGCCTATCTCCATTATAGACTCTGCTCATTTTAATTTCCCCTTCTTTCTGTTATTGAACCCATTCCCTTTGTTGCCCCACCTTGTGAACCACTTCCCTCCATGTATGATGATGGGAGCAATGCACACAGATGCTGAATGCCCCATCTGAAACTACCGAATGCCACAGGTAGCACCTGTGCAATAGGTTCGCCATTACTGGTCTAGGGTTTGCCAGGTCCAATACTCGCTCTCTCTCTATACCAGTGAAGATGAAGACTGTTGCTTTTACATAATGCCAACACAGGGTTAAGGTGTTGGCGCGCAGAAAAGAGGCTCTCTCACTGCAATAGCAACCGGACCAGCCAACCCGTTTCACTGGGATTCCAATAAACTGGCATCTGGCATGTATCTTAAAAAAGTATTCAACATTCACAAAGGAGCACAAAAACGATGTACATTCCAGACTATTCACAAATTAGGGTCACTGGATGTTTCACTTATACTTCTATGTTAGAAGCACAAGTAATTAAAAAAAAAAAATAGATGAGTGACTCTATAACTCAGAAACTCACAGTTAAGGATAGTTATGATTTGGGCTATGTTTAACTTTTAATTCCTAATTCCTCAACTGTTCTTACAGAACGGATCGTTACGTTGCAATGAATGCCACAAGAATTATATTTAAAGTGTCCAGCTCTCATGATCTGTTCCGTAGCTACTGAATATCCACTTCTCGGCTCCCTCCAGTGAGCGTCCGCTGGTTTGAAATGTACGCGACTCAGACACGCCCCCTTCGGTGACGTCACACCAAGCGCCGTCATGCGACATGCGGGATAACACAGTGCTTGGTCCTCCTGGCGTTTATTTCAAGCGAGTTATTCTGCCTTTTATATTGTCCCCGGATTGTTCTATTCTCTGCTGCCCTTGGACTGTCTTATCATTTTGCTGATTGCCTGTGATCCTGACCACCCTTTTGCCTTCTGATTTTGTACCTTGCTATATTTATTCGCTCCTGCAAGTCTACTAAGCTGTGTTACCGACTACTGCATACTAAGCTGTGTTGCCTGCTCCTGTTAAAGTCTGCTAAGCTGCGTTACAGACTCTGCATACGAAGCTGTGTTACCTGTTCCTGCGTACAAGCTGTGTTTCCCTGCTACAGTGAGTTTGGTTCTATGGTTATTGTTACACCTCTGCATATTGGTCTCCTCTCCGTGTACTCACCGTCACACCAGCCCCCTGAATCTGTGATATAGCTTTCCCATGCATGCTCAGATTCTCCCATGTCCATAAAGGGTAATACAATTGCAGGTCTGACTTGCCGATGGCAGGTTCCCAACGATGCCTCATATCATAACTACATCACAGTAAAAGTGATTTATTTCCTCTATACAGCATTTACATTGATACTACTGTATTTCATGAGCCTTTAATATATCTTATCGGTGAAAATGGCCCGTTATCCAAAATACTTCTGGTCCCAAGCACTTTGGATAAGGGATACTCAGCCTGTACTAAGATTCATTAAGTATAAATTTACACAAATGCAATATATAAAATGGTTAAATTCACTATGACTTTCTGTCCTTTCCTTTTATTTACTTACATAATAATATTCATTCTTGGACATAGTTTAATCCACCAATCCCCAGGTGTTTTTACGCTACATACTTTCACACACATTCTATGTATCAATATATATGTAACTGCATGATAATTTATCTTTTTACTATAAATATTTAAAAGGTTTTTGTCCTCGCTGCCTTAGGCCGTGACTACAGTTTTGTTGTAAAAATTCGATTCAAAATAGACAGCGGAGGAAGCGAGATTTCTAGGGAACAGAGATGGGCAGAGTGTCCGTACAAGAACACCAGTGTCTGTGAAGATCCACAGGAAATCATTACAATTATCCATCACAAAGCCCATCATGATCAATGTATGTGCCTACTCTGCTACAGTGAAGGTAAGAGGGTATAGTAAAAAGAAGGAAAACTACAACAACTAAAGGGCATAGTATTAAATTAGAGGGGTAAAAAGTAATATCAGGAAGTATTACTTTACTGAGAGGGTAGTGGATGTATGGAATAGCCTTCCAGCGGACATGGGAGTCACAAGGCTATACAGGGCCGATCCTAGGGTCACGGGCGCCTGGGTGCAGGTTTTCTTTTGGTGCCCAAAGGTGGGCGTGGTTATATTATGAACTCCTCCCCTTTAGACATGTCTGTTCCAGACGGCCCATTTCATTATTGGGGAGAGGGGAGGAGAGCACAAATTTGGATGTAAAGGACCAACACAAACTTGTATTTTAAATAAAGATATATATTTTGCCATAATACTGTGAAGTGGTTTTATTTATTTCTATGATGCTCAGCCAGCAACATAGGAGAGTTTTTTCTGGCTAGCAGAATGAGTTTTTACTACCGTTTCCATGATGCCCAACCAGCCAAAGTCTGGCTGAGCATCACTGGAAAAGAAGTACACAAGGAGCGATAAATAATATTCCACCATGCCAGTCACTCACGTGTCTCTCTCTTTCCCCATATCCTCATGTCTGTCTCTATCTTCCTATACCCACATGTCTATCTCTCTCTTCCCATACCCACATGTCTTTCTCTCACTTTCCCACTACCCTCATGTTTGTCTGTCTCTCTCTCTCTCCCCATACCCACATGTCTGTCTCTCTCTCCACTCATCCCCAATGTCTGTCTCTCTCTCTCCACTCATCCCCAATGTGTGTCCCTCTCTCTCCACTCATCCCCAATGTGTGTCCCTCTCTCTCCACTCATAGCCAATGTGTGTCCCTCTCTCTCCACTCATAGCCAATGTGTGTCCCTCTCTCTCCACTCATAGCCAATGTGTGTCTCTCTCTCTCCACTCATAGCCAATGTGTGTCCCTCTCTCTCCACTCATCCCCAATGTGTGTCCCTCTCTCTCCACTCATAGCCAATGTGTGTCTCTCTCTCTCCACTCATACCCAATGTCTGTCTCTCTCTCTCCACTCATCCCCAATGTGTGTCCCTCTCTCTCCACTCATCCCCAATGTGTGTCCCTCTCTCTCCACTCATAGCCAATGTGTGTCCCTCTCTCTCCACTCATAGCCAATGTGTGTCCCTCTCTCTCCACTCATAGCCAATGTGTGTCCCTCTCTCTCCACTCATAGCCAATGTGTGTCCCTCTCTCTCCACTCATCCCCAATGTATGTCCCTCTCTCTCCACTCATCCCCAATGTCTGTCTCTCTCTCTCCACTCATCCCCAATGTATGTCTCTCTCTCTCCACTCATCCCCAATGTATGTCCCTCTCTCTCCACTCATAGCCAATGTGTGTCCCTCTCTCTCCACTCATCCCCAATGTCTGTCTCTCTCTCTCCACTCATCCCCAATGTATGTCCCTCTCTCTCCACTCATCCCCAATGTATGTCCCTCTCTCTCCACTCATACCCAATGTCTGTCTCTCTCTTCCCATACCCACATGTCTTTCTCTCACTTTCCCACTACCCTCATGTTTGTCTGTCTCTCTCTCTCTCCCCATACCCACATGTCTGTCTCTCTCTCCACTCATAGCCAATGTGTGTCCCTCTCTCTCCACTCATCCCCAATGTCTGTCTCTCTCTCTCCACTCATCCCCAATGTATGTCCCTCTCTCTCCACTCATAGCCAATGTGTGTCCCTCTCTCTCCACTCATACCCAATGTCTGTCTCTCTCTCTCCACTCATAGCCAATGTGTGTCCCTCTCTCTCCACTCATCCCCAATGTGTGTCCCTCTCTCTCCACTCATCCCCAATGTGTGTCCCTCTCTCTCCACTCATAGCCAATGTGTGTCCCTCTCTCTCCACTCATAGCCAATGTGTGTCCCTCTCTCTCCACTCATAGCCAATGTGTGTCCCTCTCTCTCCACTCATAGCCAATGTGTGTCCCTCTCTCTCCACTCATAGCCAATGTGTGTCCCTCTCTCTCCACTCATAGCCAATGTGTGTCCCTCTCTCTCCACTCATCCCCAATGTGTGTCCCTCTCTCTCCACTCATAGCCAATGTGTGTCCCTCTCTCTCCACTCATAGCCAATGTGTGTCCCTCTCTCTCCACTCATAGCCAATGTGTGTCCCTCTCTCTCCACTCATCCCCAATGTGTGTCCCTCTCTCTCCACTCATCCCCAATGTCTGTCTCTCTCTCTCCACTCATCCCCAATGTATGTCCCTCTCTCTCCACTCATCCCCAATGTATGTCCCTCTCTCTCCACTCATAGCCAATGTGTGTCCCTCTCTCTCCACTCATACCCAATGTCTGTCTCTCTCTCTCCACTCATCCCCAATGTGTGTCCCTCTCTCTCCACTCATCCCCAATGTGTGTCCCTCTCTCTCCACTCATAGCCAATGTGTGTCCCTCTCTCTCCACTCATAGCCAATGTGTGTCCCTCTCTCTCCACTCATCCCCAATGTGTGTCTCTCTCTCTCCACTCATCCCCAATGTGTGTCCCTCTCTCTCCACTCATCCCCAATGTGTGTCCCTCTCTCTCCACTCATAGCCAATGTGTGTCCCTCTCTCTCCACTCATAGCCAATGTGTGTCCCTCTCTCTCCACTCATCCCCAATGTGTGTCCCTCTCTCTCCACTCATCCCCAATGTGTGTCCCTCTCTCTCCACTCATAGCCAATGTGTGTCCCTCTCTCTCCACTCATAGCCAATGTGTGTGTCTGTCTCTCTCTCTCCACTCATACCTAATGTATATGTCTCTCTCTCTCCACTCATACCTAATGTATATGTCTCTCTCTCTCCCCTCCTGCCCCCATGTCTGTCTCCACCCTGTCTCATACCTGCCCGGGATCGGCCCCGAGGCTATAGATATAAGCTAAACCGGGGACTAATAAAAGTATTTAGAAAATTGGGCAGACTAGAGGGACAGAAAGGTTTTTATCTGCCGACACATTCTATGTTTCTATATGCACAGCACTAAAGACATGAAAGAGTATCATTGTTTGTGTGATATTACCATAAAAAATATGGCACATAAATATGGCAAAAAGGCACAATTGCCGGTTGTTATGTATAAAGATGATTGTTCCTTTTTATAAAATCATAACACTTTGCAGTGAGGGAAGAGGACGTCCGCCACACTGAGTTTCCCCCGACACTAATCACCTGCTGATTTTTTTTTTATACATTGGCTGTGTCGGCACAACCAAAAACCCGGCGGATGCAGAGACTTGTTAGGAGTCTTCTTTACAGAAGACACCCTTTACAGTGCCATTATTTGCTGCTATCTGTGTGTACACGATCCCCATTGTATTTGTATATATTTGTGGCTTAGATGAACAGAATTGTCAGACTTAGCTATAAAAAGATAAATAGACTCTAGATGATTTTAACCCACTCTGGGTTCGAAACTTGTTTTTTCCTTTTCTCTGTACTCTGTTCGTTTGTCCGTTGTGTCCGTTAGTGTGTGAGTGCTCATTTACATTTGTCAGTCCTTCTGCCCCGAGGATTATAACATACACACATTTTCCTATATGGATTATAAAGAATATAATGGTCAGATTTATCCATGAAATAGTAAGGGATAATGAGGATGTAAGAGGTGCTGTTAGTTGATACAATTTTAGGAGCAGCTTCCAAAACACCAGCAATGTGGTTTCTCAACACAAAACAGATACAAATTACAAAGAAAAGAAATAGGGGGATCACTTTTGAAAATATTCTAGTTGCTTGAATGGCATATCACACATAGAAATGTCAGAAACGCTCTAGGTTACAAATACAAATATATATATTCAATAACAGCATTTATGGGGCTATTAAATAAAAGGTGAGTTGCAGGTGAATTGAGGTGAGATGAGAGGAGTTGAGGTGAGATGAACATTTCATCTCACCAATTTAGCTATACATTGTGAGGTTAAAACCTGGTGAGTTTCTGTCGTTAAGCAAACTCCCCATGTTTGTCCCTGCACAATGTATAGCTAAATTGGTGAGATGAAATGTTCATCTCACCTCAACTCCTCTCATCTCACCAATAGAGTCTCTGCCATTTCTATGTTTTATATGCTGTTTAAGCACTGAGAATATTCTCAACAATGCTGCCACCAATCGTTTCTTATCCATAAAAAAAGGATTGAGACTAAACAGAGAATAAAACTGACTAAGCAACCAGTCACAATGGTGTAAAATACACCATTGGTTAAATCAGCAATTTTTTACAATTTTATTTTACAGTATTTTTTTTTATAATGTTAAATGAGAACTTTCATGGAAAAAAGAACTTATACTTGCACACAATTTGTTTCTGGGTTATAAAATATACAGTACATATGCATAAATTCAATTAACATAAATTAAGCTTTTTGATAAACACAATATGACTGATTTTGAAAGTCTTGCAGGTGCAGAATATGCTGTGACAAGAGAAAACACACAGCTAAATATAGTCCCTAAACTACAGTTTCCCTTGTAATTTGGTGAAACAAAGCGCTGCTTCAATTACGTCTTAGAAAATAAGTTTTCTCCTAAATGATCAAGAGATGCAAGCAGAATAAAACCTGCAGGAATGCTTCTGTTAAATCGATTTTACCAGTAAGCAAAACAAAATAAGGCAGAAAAGTAAGGTATGCAACAAAACGACACAAATTATTAGAGGTGAAACACAAACGATAAAAGGCAATAATGGTGAAGCAAAGACATACAACGAAACTTATTGTTAAGATACTAGTTAACTTGTATTGTTTTGTTGTGTATATTTCTAAAAAGGTCTATTCTACAGAGTCTGTACGGCTGACTGTCACAGGCACAGGCGAGAAGCACATAGCACAGTAACATCCTCATGGTCTTTGTAGGGACAGGGTTACCCTCCACTGCAGACAGGTCAAATCCCAGGCAAGTAATGGAAGCTTGTCGAGAATTCTAATTCTGGGTCAGGTGATCTCCTATACTGTTCCTATACTGTGCATTTCTTTTAAAATTAGAGGAACAGTGCTACATATAAGGGACAGTGCATTGTCACATTCATCATACACACAAAGACACAGTAAACACAATTTAACCACACCAGTTGGGAACCAGAACCTCAACCTCACTTTAACCACGGGTGGAGTTTTATTTTCTTTGGGATCGGATTGTTCAATATTTAACGTATGATCCTAGTGACAGGAATATAAACTGAAATTGATAATCATAAGCAAAAAAAAAAATCTAAACCTTTGTGGAGACAAAATTTACAGATTGTTAATTTTTTATTTTTTATTTTTTTTAATCAATATTTTGTTTTAAGAATGACATAGCAAAGTGTCCAAAATAAATGGCTGATCCAATTTACAGCAGTTGCCAAGTACAGTATGTACATAAAGATAAAACGAGAACAGAAGTTCCTGTCAGCGGATGAACCTCAGCTGGGTGAAATAATGATACCTTCTCAGAAAGTTGATTTAAATGGCTGAGACGTTTTATTCCTGTCAGTAGGAATGATAGCATTGACACATTTTACTTTCAGAACTCACAGTCAGAGCAGAGAAAAGCAAACTTTATGGGCACAATAGGTACATATGCCATAAATAATATTATACATTATTACCTATGAATAACTATTCCAAACTGTAGATACTGCAAAATGTAATACAATAGGTTTTATATTAATGGCTGAAATCTGCCCCAATATATCCATATGTATACTAAGTCCTTGACATCAAATCATAGAATATTTTATGGGGTATTCAGAAATCAGAACATGGCTAAACTTGGTAGACTCTACTGAGACATAATTCGTCTATATGAAAACTGTCAATTGGTGTCAGCCCATTTCATTGTGCCCCTCGTGGGCCGTGGCTGTGACTAATTCAATGGAAGTGATTCCGTCGCAAGTCGCTGAATATGAGAGGAATGCAGACTATGTTGAGGTGTGGAGACATGCCCCCACCGAAATCAATGAGGAATTGCTTCACGTGAGCTGTGAGCAATCAAGAAGTACATGGTTTAGATTCCAACTCAATATGTGGCTCTGTGTAAGCAGTTCAACCAGGCTCACCCTTTTTGTATTTCATGTTCCAGAACCAATCACATAGAAATTGTAGTCAGATAAGAACCATTTGGCCTGTCTACCTTCTGTAAAACCCATATACATTTGATTTGGTAAAGAACTTCTGTGTAGTGGAAAATTGAAACCAATGTGCTGGGATTTTAACAAGAATATTCCATGCAATAGTTTACATATGACATGGACAGGGAAAGTAACTCAATATCCATTCAGCTGATTTCTCTTGTTATGTGAAAGACATTGGGGTTATGTATACGTAGAATTTCTGCAGCAAGATTCAAGAAGTGGAGCAATCGGAATGCAGAGCGACAGGATGTTCTCGATGATTACACCACTTTATCCCAGAATTACTCTTTATACAGAGTCTACCGAGCCTGCACCATGTAACATGAGATCAGGTATAAATAGAGAACATGGATGTAAGTGGGAATAAGTGTAAATTGAATTGATGCAAGTCAAGACCTGTTACAAAGCTGAAAAGATCATGAGCAAGTCCTTTGAGAGGACACAAAGAAGAACAAAAAGAAAGGTCAGACAACTGCAAATTCAATTTCTAACAGAGCTTTTCAATGTATTCATGCAATTCAAAAAACTCACTATAGCATATGGCATGGTTCTGGACATGTATGGTTTCCCTTTGTGCTCTATAGATTATTATAATGATAACAACATTTATGTATATAGGTTGAGTATCCCTTATCCGAAATGCTCGGGACTGGTAGCATTTCGGATAACGGATACTTACGGATGATAGATCATTTCGGCAGCACCAGCCCGAAAATGTATCTACATTACCTAAATTCAATGCTGAGCTGGTCTGTCCATCGCGCAACACATATCTTATAACCACTTCAACAAGATACAATGATGCAGAATTGAAATAACTTTAAAAAAGCTTTTCAGAATATCAAATATCTACATGATTCACAAATTACTAACATTGCTATACACAGATTTATTATGTTTTATTCACTTGTGACTGTAAACTGTAAGGTATATTTTCTAAACAAGGCATTAGCACAAACAAGATTGTCCCATAGTGTCTGCCTACACGGCTGTGATATATTGACCCAGGTAGATGTAATTAGGGCTTTTCATTGGACCTGCAAGACATTATTTGAATATATTTACTCAGGAATAATCAAGTTAGGATCCATCATTTGACTAGCAAGTCGATACTCCAATCGGATTATTAATTACAAGATCTACACTTTGTATTAAGTGCTCTTAGTTTACGAATGATACAATTTGATTACCAAATGGTATGGTATACGCTTACTAGCAAGCAAGAGGATATTAGTTTTAGAAGAGCTGGAAAAAAGAAAGGCGAGGCAATCTATGTTTTAGTCAGCTGTCTTTTAAGGACAGTGTGGCATTTGTAGGATTCCAAATTTACACTTCAATATGTCTGAAGATTTAGAAATAGGTACTTTGGTATTAGGGGTAGTGACTGAAGGCATGAGTATGGGGCAGGGTATTATATATATATATATATATATATATATATATATATATTGCATAAAGGTTTGTATAAGAGGATAATAGAGATACACAGCAGAAAAAACACCTGGACAGCTAATACATATGGTACAGATTTCTCTGTCACTGGTTCCTCATCACTCTCTCCAGTGTTTCTCCACTCTGACAAAGAAGGTGATGTTTGCTGCCCTCTATCTGTAAGAGTTTTAACCCCTTAGTGACAAGACATTTTCACCTTGACTTTCCCTTGTTGACAATGGCTGTTTTGACATTTCTGGGGTGTTTGTGTTTAGCTGCAATTTTCTTTTTTCTCAGATACTGTATCCACACAAATGTTGTTTTTATCGTCATAAGAAGGGCTTTCATTAGATACCATTATGTTCATCATATCTTATAATTTACTACAAAAAAAATGATAAAATATGATGAAAAATTTAAAAAAAAAAAAAACACTTTTTCTAACTTTGACCTAAAATATAGTTTAGACAAATACAATCATTAAAAAAGACCCTGTCTAAATAGTTTCTAAATGTTGTCCCGAGTTCAGAAATATGCATGTTTCCATATTTTTCGGTATTTTTTTGCGAGTTATGGGGCAAAAACCAAAAATAGTGTTTTTTGTTTTTTTCCTATATTGACCTTTTGGCCCCAACCCGAACCCAAAATTTAACCTTAACACTAAATTTAACCCCAACTCTTACCCTTACGCTATCCCTTAATATATTCTAATTTTAATTTAATTTTAACCCTATCCCTTATGCTACAAATTATTTAATTTTAACCCTATAGGCTAATCTAACTATATAACCTTTTTTTTAATTAATTAAATATTTATTTTACATTTTTACCATTGCTATGCTACTTAACTACCACTAGGGGCAGTCAAGTAGCATATTCAGAGCGACTGAAGTGAAGTTGGGGCGATCGTGGGGGCCCCAGAATAGAAATTTCGGTGCTGGCTATTGCCTCGACATCGTTGATCGTGAAAACCGCTTGATTCACCGCAGGACGTGCCAAGCACATCCTTTGTCGTTAAGGGAGTTTCTCCCAGGACGTGCCTGACGCGTCCTTTGTTGGCAAGGGGTTAAATAAAACCAAAGCAGAGGATACAAATTGATTGGGGCACAGATCTCCCACTCCACAGCTTGCTATACTACCAGGAATAGACAGAGTAACAAGGGATGGGAGTTCACTGGACTAAGGGGAACACTAATGATTGCTTCTTATCAACTCTGTTCAAATCCACTTATTCTCAAGAAGATTAAAACAAAATTTTAAACATTTCTTCAATCTAAATATCTGTTTTGCAGTGAAATGCATGAGCAATATACCTTCCTTCTCGTTAAATCCCATATTGTCAGATAAGTGGAAAGATTTTATTTTTTAAATAAAGGCATATATTTATGTCTTGGATGTGCTACCCTTGTACAAAAGAACATAAAACTCCAGTTAATTGCTGTATAGTCAGCTCACTGTTGCTGTAGATCATTTGCAGCGGAAAGTTTAGGTTTAAGGCAGAATAAGAGATAATTAACAAACGAATGGTTTGTTCAGAAAATCGACTTTTTTTCCATTGACATTAATGAATCTTTGGTCACAGCTGTTAATTAAGCAAAGTTACGGCTTCTTCCATATTGACACTCATGACTAGGAAAAGCTCGGTTACATCACCTCACACTGACCTCTAAAATGATGAAGTCTGTTTCAATAGAATAACAAGTTGAAAAACAATTTAGATGAATTATCCAAGAGTTTCATTATAAAATGAAGTATGACAATTATATAAAGACATATTACAAGAATAGAGAGTGCTTCTTTTTCCATCACGGGTACTCCTTAAAATATGTCCTCAGAAACCTAGAAATTGCAGGAGTATCTCATGTATTCACAGTAGGAAAGCCTTGGCTCATTGGTAAGTCATGCAATTAAAGAAATCAGGCTTCATATAAGCAAATAATTTTAGTGTAGCGAACCACTAATATTGGAACACTTTGGAGTAGTGGTGGGCTAAGCAAAATATGGACCAATACAATGTGACAACTGTTTAAATGAAAATAAAGGGGGGGCATGTATAAACATGGCGCACACACAGATTGTGCCAAATACTGGTGCAGTCGATGTGTGCGTCAATGTATAAAGGAGACTCATGGGAGTCTGTGTTATTTACGGTTAATGCATTGATTTGGTTGTGTGGGCGCTCTTTGAGGAATCCCATGAGAAAGGAGCTCTGGTATTAAATGTGTCAGTTTATTTTCTCCTGGTTATCTCCTCCGCTCTCTCATTCCCACTCGGCCACTCTTTGTGGGGAATTTTGCATCAGTAAAAAGGACAGACAGGTTTGGTAACGTTTAGATACATGTTTGAATTTATCTCACTGGCTTTTACATAAAGTAGCATAATCATGTTACACACCATTTTTAATGCAGGTGGAATGTCAGTCAGCTAAGACATTAGGTTGTCACCTTAAAGCCACCTATTTCCAAGTAAGACTGGAAATGGTATAATAACAGATGTATAAATGAAGGTGTGATTTCTGAATTTTTACCATAAACCTCTAATTTTGTCTCTGCCTTTTTATGTTATTGCCAAATGGAATTTGCATTTATATCACGAGAGAGAGAGAGAGAGAGAGAGAGAGAGAGAGAGAGAGAGAGAGAGAGAGAGAGAGAGACAGAGAGAGAGAGACAGAGAGAGAGAGACATTAGGTATGAGAGAGAGAGAGAGAGAGAGAGAGACAGAGAGAGAGAGACATTAGGTATGAGAGAGAGAGAGAGAGAGAGAGAGAGAGAGACAGAGAGAGAGAGACAGAGAGAGAGAGACAGAGAGAGACAGAGAGAGACAGAGAGAGACAGAGAGAGACAGAGAGAGACAGAGAGAGACAGAGAGAGAGAGAGAGAGGAGAGAGAGAGAGAGAGAGAGAGAGAGAGAGAGAGAGAGAGAGAGAGGAGAGAGAGAGAGAGGAGAGAGAGAGAGAGGAGAGAGAGAGAGAGGAGAGAGAGAGAGAGAGAGAGAGAGAGAGAGAGACACACAGACAGAGACAGACAGAGAGAGACAGAGAGAGAGAGAGGAGAGAGAGAGAAAGACAGAGAGACAGACAGACAGACAGACAGACAGAGAGAGAGAGAGAGAGAGAGAGAGAGAGAGAGAGACAGAGAGAGACAGAGAGACAGAGAGAGAGACAGAGGTGAGACAGAGAGAGAGAGACAGAGAGACAGAGAGAGAGACAGAGAGAGAGACAGAGAGAGAAGCTCCATTCAGAACAAACATCTGAATCTATAAAGGTACTCATTGGGTTTACTTGGGGGACACTTTCTCAGAGGAAGCAAGGGTTAAAAAAAGTTTAACTGTCCTTTCTTTATTCTTCATTAAAAAAAAACATTAAGCATTCAGTTAAATTTCTTAATTCACTTACTGTGATTGTCTGGTAAAAACATAGTGAATATACAAGCAAAGCCAGCAAATACGAGAAATCCAGCTGTTGATCTTCCTCTCCCACACCTAGAAACAAAAATCATGTTTAAAAAAGGATTTTTTATTACAATACAACATTTAGGAAGAGGTTTCATATCATTTCACAGCATAAAAATCTGAAATTCGATGTGTTTATAAATGGTTTACAAATCTCTAAATAAATAATCTGCAGCTCCTCTAAGACATATTGTGGGTTAACTATTTGTTCTCATCATTCTGACCGCAAACATTTATTTGGGGCAGAGAACTGAATAATAAAAACTAGAAATTAATTAATTTAGGCCACATAAATTAATCAAAAACATAGTTATATCAAATTCAAGTAGTTATATCGGGTACGGCCAGTAGTTATATCGAGTACGGCCAGTAGTTATATCGAGTACGGCCAGTAGTTATATCGAGTACGGCCACTAGTTATATCGAGTACGGCCACTAGTTATATCGAGTACGGCCAGTAGTTATATCGGATCCGGCCACTAGTTATATCGGGTACGGCCAGTAGTTATATCGGATCCGGCCACTAGTTATATCGCATCCGGCCACTAGTTATATCGAGTACGGCCAGTAGTTATATCGAGTACGGCCAGTAGTTATATCGAGTACGGCCAGTAGTTATATCGAGTACGGCCAGTAGTTATATCGAGTACGGCCAGTAGTTATATCGGATCCGGCCACTAGTTATATCGGATCCGGCCACTAGTTATATCGGATCCGGCCACTAGTTATATCGGATCCGGCCACTAGTTATATCGGATCCGGCCACTAGTTATATCGGATCCGGCCACTAGTTATATCGGATCCGGCCACTAGTTATATCGGATCCGGCCACTAGTTATATCGCATCCGGCCACTAGTTATATCGGATCCGGCCACTAGTTATATCGCATCCGGCCACTAGTTATATCGCATCCGGCCACTAGTTATATCGCATCCGGCCACTAGTTATATCGCATCCGGCCACTAGTTATATCGGATCCGGCCACTAGTTATATCGGATACGGCCACTAGTTATATCGGATACGGCCACTAGTTATATCTGATACGGCCACTAGTTATATCGGATACGGCCACTAGTTATATCGGATACGGCCACTAGTTATATCGGATACGGCCACTAGTTATATCGGATACGGCCAGGGCTCGAGTCCTGCAGGAACGCGTGGGAACAGCGTTCCTGCACTTTTTTCATGGCAGGAACGCCGTTCCCTTTGCTCCTGCAGTGGCGGATCTGGATTTGAGCCGCCGTGTTAAAAAAATAAAAAAATAAAAAGATTTTTTTTTCCAAAGTCCAATTCTCGCGAGACGCGAGATTTCGGCCGTTTCGCGGGCTTTTCTCTGCACGGAGGAGGTGTCCGTCCAGGGACACGGAGCAGCAGCTACCAGGTAAGTGATGGGGAGGAGGGTGGTTCCTGGGCATCTGACTGGCACAATATTCCTGGGCTCTGACTGGCACAATATTACTGGGCATCTGACGGGCACACTATTCCTGGTATCTGACTGGCACACTATTCCTGGGTATCTGACTGGCACACTATTCCTGTATCTGACTGGCACACTATTCCTGTATCTGACTGGCACACTATTCCTGGTATCTGACTGACACAATATTACTGGGCTCTGAGTGGCACACTATTACTGGGCTCTGAGTGGCACACTATTACTGGGCTCTGAGTGGCACACTATTACTGGGCTCTGAGTGGCACACTATTCCTGGTATCTGACTGGCACAATATTCCTGGGCTCTGACTGGCACAATATTCCTGGGCTCTGACTGGCACACTATTACTGGGCATCTGAGAGGCACAATATTACTGGGCATATGACTGGCACAATATTACTGGGCATATGACTGGCATAATATTACTGGGCATCTGACTGGCACACTATTACTGGGCATCTGACTGGCACAATATTCCTGGTATCTGAGTGGCACACTATTACTGGGCTCTGAGTGGCACAATATTACTGGGCATCTGACTGGCACAATATTACTGGTATCTGAATGGCATAATATTCCTGGTATCTGACTGGCACAATATTCCTGGGCTCTGACTGGCACACTATTACTGGACATCTGACTGGCACACTATTCCAGGTATCTGACTGGCACACTATTCCTGGTATCTGACTGGCACACTATTCCTGGTATCTGACTGGCACAATATTACTGGGCATCTGACTGGCACACTATTCCAGGTATCTGACTGGCACAATATTACTGGGCATCTGACTGGCACAATATTACTGGTATCTGACTGGCACAATATTCCTGGGCTCTGACTGGCACAATATTCCTGGGCTCTGACTGGCACAATATTCCTGGGCTCTGACTGGCACACTATTCCTGGGCTCTGACTGGCACACTATTCCTGGGCATCTGAGAGGCATAATATTACTAGGCATCTGACTGGCATAATATTACTGGGCATCTGACTGGCATAATATTACTGGGCATCTGACGGGCACACTATTCCTGGGCATCTGACGGGCACACTATTACTGGGCATCTGACGGGCACACTATTCCTGGTATCTGACTGGCACACTATTCCTGGGCATCTGACTGGAAAACTATTCCTGGGCATCTGACTGGCAAACTATTCCTGGGCATCTGACTGGCAAACTATTCCTGGGCATCTGATTGGCACACTATTCCTGGGCTCTGACTGGCACACTATTCCTGGGCATCTGACTGGCACACTATTCCTGGGCATCTGACTGGCACACTATTCCTGGGCATCTGACTGGCACACTATTCTTGGTATCTGACTGGCACAATATTACTGGGCTCTGACTGGCACACTATTCCTGGTATCTGACTGGCACACTATTCCTCGTTTCTGACTGGCACAATATTACTGGGCTCTGACTGGCACACTACTCCTGGTATCTGACTTGCACACTATTACTGGGCTCTGAGTGGCACAATATTCCTGGTATCTGACTGGCACAGAGGGGCAAAATCCTGGCACATAGGGGGGAAAATCCTGGCATATAGAGGGGCAAAATCCTGGCATATAGAGGGGCAAAATCCTGGCATATAGAGGGGCAGAATCCTGGCATATAGAGGGGCAGAATCCTGGCATATAGAGGGGGGAAATCCTGGCAGAGGCAAAATCCTGGCATAGAGGGGCAAAATCCTGGCATAGAGGGGAAAAATCCTGGCAAATAGAGGGGCAGGGGCAGAGTCCTGTCATATAGAGGGGCAAAATCCTGACATAGAGTGGAAAAATCCTGGCATATAGAGGCAAAATCCTGGCATATAGAGGGACAAAATCCTGGAATAGAGGGGCAAAATCCTGGCACATAGAGGGGAAAATCCTGGCATATAGAGGGGCAGAATCCTGGCATATAGAGGGGCAGAATCCTGGCATATAGAGGGGGGAAATCCTGGCATATAGAGGGGGGAAATCCTGGCATATAGAGGCAAAATCGTGGCATAGAGGGGCAAAATCCTGGCATAGAGGGGCAAAATCCTGGCATAGAGGGGCAAAATCCTGACATAGAGGGAAAAAATCCTGGCAAATAGAGGGGCAGGGGCAGAGTCCTGTCATATAGAGGTGCAAAATCCTGGCATAGAGGGGAAAAATCCTGGCATATAGAGGCAAAATCCTGGCATAGAGGGGCAAAATCCTGACATAGAGGGGCAAAATCCTGGCAAATAGAGGGGCAGAGTCCTGTCATATAGAGGGGCAAAATCCTGACATAGAGGGGAAAAATCTTGGAATAGAGGGACAAAATCCTGGCATATAGAGGGTCAAAATCCTGGAATAGAGGGACAAAATCCTGGCATAGAGGGACAAAATCCTGGCATAGAGGGGCAAAATCCTGGCACATAGAGGGGCAAAATCCTGGCACATAGAGGGGCAAAATCCTGGCATATAGAGGGTCAAAATCCTGGCATAGAGGGGCAAAATCCTGGCATATAGAGGGGCAAAATCCTGGAATAGAGGGACAAAATCCTGGCATATAGAGGGTCAAAATCCTGGAATAGAGGGACAAAATCCTGACATAGAGGGGCAAAATCCTGGCATATAGAGGGGGAAAATCCTGGCATATAGAGGCAAAATCCTGGAATAGAGGGGCAAAATTCTGGCATATAGAGGGGCAGAATCCTGGCATAGAGGGGCAAAATTCACTGAATTTTCGGTGAAATATATATTGGGGGGGGGTCGCAGTGGATTTTGTGTGAGTTCCCACACTTTTTTTCCCAGGACTTGACCCCTGGATCCGGCCACTAGTTATATAGGATATGGCCAATAGTTATATAGGATACGGCCACTAGTTATATCGAGTACGGCCAATAGTTATATAGGATACGGCCACTAGTTATATCGAGTACGGCCACTAGTTATATCGGATACGGCCACTAGTTATATCGGATACGGCCACTAGTTATATCAGATACGGCCACTAGTTATATCGGATACGGACAATAGTTATATCGGATACGGACAATAGTTATATCGGATACGGCCACTAGTTATATCGGATACGGCCACTAGTTGTATCGGATCCGGCCACTAGTTATATCAGATACGGCCACTATTTGTATCGGATCCGGCCACTAGTTGTATCGGATCCGGCCACTAGTTATATCAGATACGGCCACTAGTTATATCGGATCCGGCCACTAGTTATATCAGATACGGCCACTAGTTATATCGGATACGGCCACTAGTTATATCAGATACGGCCAATAGTTATATCGGATACGGACAATAGTTAAATCAGATACGGCCACTAGTTATATCGGATACGGACAATAGTTATATCGGATACGGCCACTAGTTATATCAGATACGGCCACTAGTTATATCAGATACGGCCACTAGTTATATCAGATACGGCCACTAGTTATATCGGATACGGCCACTAGTTATATCAGATACGGCCACTAGTTATATCGGATACGGACAATAGTTAAATCAGATACGGCCACTAGTTATATCGGATACGGACAATAGTTAAATCGGGCATTTTAATATTTTGCTTCCAAATCCGACCTCAGTATCAGCTGTTGCAAACCATGTGTTTGCTTTCTTTTGCTAGATAAATGCAAATCAGGAGTAGAGACAGAAACGGTTTACTTGCTTAATAAGGGAAATAAAATCATTGTTTCACTACCAATTCCCTTCACATTTTCCAATGTACTGCACAGGTTTTTATGTTTACTCCCTGGGTTCATTTTGCATTATACATTGATCTGCGAGTTCTGTTGAGCCACAGTACGTTGTTTGTGCGTTTTTACTGCCTCGTTGGCGTACAAGCGTTTGTAACACAGTAATTCATTTAGAGTACTTACCATTTCTTTTCAATAAAAAACAAGCACAGCGGGAAAGCTGGGACTTCCACAAGGCCATAAAGTGCAACATTCAGATACAGACTGCCTTTTAACTCCCCTGCGTTTAAAGTTAGACCATAGTAGACCAGACTGCAGACATACCTGAAATAAGCAAACATACTTGAAATAATTCACTCGACATGGAATGTAAAAGCTATTTCTATTGACGCACATGAACATTTGATATTATTGTAGTCTGAGTAATGGATAACTTTCACAGAAAGTCGCTAATAATGGTGAATGACAGAAAGTGATCAAATGAAGTTGGTCCTGCAGACTAACGAAACACATAGCAACCTTTTTTTTCTTGTAGCCGGGACTTTTGTGCACCATCTGCAACTACCTACTGAGTCCTGGTTTTTAAACATGATATTTATGCTCATCCATTGACCCACTATACACTTTTAGTGGCTTTACCTGCACTTTATGGTCTGTTTTGCAATACTACCCTATGTGGTTTTCTTCTCCCCGTTTTTATAGCCAATACATGGATTATCAGAAGGGCTCCTGAGTTTTACTTATTCAAGGCCTTACTCTGCACCCAAGTTTGTGTGTGCATAAACTACATATTTATTTGTCACCATATTCATCAGACTTACTACACTCATCAAGTTTTGTTAATTTGTTATATCTTTACATGCATGATTCTGCGCTACTCCATAAATACGAATATAATAATGGTGAATGGAAAGGGTTTCCATGCATTACACATAAATCAATATAATCAATACACACTAGATATAGGAAAACATAGAATTAAACTAGACGCTTGAATAGCTCGTTCAAGGAGGAGACATATTGTTTGGAATCTTGGGTCAGATCTTCCTTCATCTGATCCAAGATGTCGGCTCACTGATAGAGCTATATGAGCAAAGAGGGCACAGTAAAGTTCTTTATTTCTATTCTTTCACTAAAAACATCTCTATTTAAAATGTCTACCGTTAATGCAATCTTTCAATTAAAACATAACTTCATTTTTTGCCATCAATTGTCCTTTAAGAGGGTGAAGCAATTTCACTAAACCCTAACACCATCTTTTACACGAGGCAGAAGGTTATGCGTGCTGTATTAAAAATGACCATTTGAATGGTCCATGGATTTTGCTATGGTTTACAATTATGCTGCGGCCATTTGATGGAGGATCTCTCCATGGCAAAGAGAGTACGGGTTCCATGTCCTTGGTCTCTTAGTCATTGTTTTGATAGATCAGATGAGCATCTCCTCTCCTCTCCCCCACAGATCAGTGAACTGTCTGAAGTTGTTATGGAGAGATTAGTGCCTGTTTAATAAACAGGCTCCATAAATAAACCTTGCTCCAAAGTTTTACCCCCAAGTAGGTCACATACACTCTTCATCAAAAGAAGACACGTAGAAGGAAAAAAGCCTCCTGCAGAAGAGCACTTTACCTCTAAGACAACAGCTTCAACAGGTACTATTAGGATGCTATTCCGCATAAACACTTAATAGCGAAACCTAAAACTAGGGTTGTAGAAAGTTCAGCCTATTATCAATGCACTATTTTTCCACTATCTCCTTATTTGTGTCTCATGATCATAAATGAACTGATCAATGTGGTCTAGCTCAGCACAGATGAGAACATCCTAAAAACATAAAATGCTGGTGATTAACTTTAAAATGGCACATTGGAGCAGGGAACAATGTACAATGTATAATGGGCTATCCAAAATTTATAATGGGCTATCCAAAATTTATAATGGGCTGTACAAAATATATGGGTTTTACCAAGACCAAATACGGTATTATATTGAGTTTGTTTTATAAGAAATATAATTTCTGATGTAGTTTTTCTGGTAGCCCAAGTGTTAAAGAAAAGAAAACATTTTATTGAATCTACTAAAAGCTTCCCAAACATTTTCTACTCATCTTCATTTGTGTCAGTGTCTGGGGAACTACTAATATATTCCACTGATTATATAACAACTGTTCCTCTGCTTCATATTTCCTTGTTTCTCAAGCAGTATGAGAATTTTCTCTGCTGAAAAAAATTATTCAAATTCATCCCAAATTTCCAAATAGCTTTTGTTATTGTTGTATTTTAAAAAACAGACTTCTCTACTACTCACACGACATTCAGAGCAAGAATTGCTCTCAGGTTATTGTGATTAAAGACTATTGCTTCCAAGTTAAATACATAGATGTTGCGTCTTAAATCAAACTACAACTCTTCAGAGCGGAGATCATGTCGTTATAAATTATACACGATGGAGATTCACAGTGCACAGAGTTGGTGTAGGTTTCTTGCCAGTGTAATTGCCATAATAACAAGCACTTTGATGAAGACCCAATTGATAGAGAGCGCTGGTGACAGCTCAGATGGAAACCTTCATTTCGTACTTTTCTATATTATTGTCCCTGCCGCCCTAATATGCCGACATGCTGATCTGTCGCTTTTGATCTTGAGAAGAGAGCTCAAACCATTGTTGTTTTACTCATTGATGAGCTTCATGTTCGTTCCCCATCAGCACTGTTCTTTTTTTTTGCCAAGATTTAAAAACCTCTAAGGTGCTATGGCTTTTTCTTTTTAGATCTGTTTCATTACAAATAATGTACCTGCCAGTCTTTATCTTGCAGTATGGAAGATCCATCCACTGGCCACCCTCTACACATCGAGTGTTGCAGACAGATGGAATAGTGTTTCCCATGTGCTCTTTCCAATTGCATGTTGGGTGATCTAAGCTAGAGGGCACCAACATCAGACACGCAGGCCAATTACGGCCCATCTGACAATAAGCTATTTTCCCATTACCTTATACAGGTCTAGTTTTAATTGAATAGTTAATAAGTTCATAGGATAATATGGGTAATTTGAAGAGTTTTTGAGCTGCTTTTGCATTATTGCTAAATAACCAAAGACCAAACCTTATAATAATAATAATAATAATAATAATAATACTTCACCATAATAAGCCATAACTGCACTTTACTAAATTAAGTGCTTTACGAAGCAGCCTTAAAAAATAACTTGAACCTGCAATAACTTTAAACTTTCTGCTACACCAGCTGACTCCAACTGAAGAAGTATATTAGATCTGGTAACGCCATACTTAAACAGCAGGTGAAAGCAGATATATGCTGCTCATACAATCATTTCAAGCACAGCAAGATGCTCAGATGTAGGACAGTCTCGGCAGTGGAGAAAAGACTGTACAAAAATGAATTATAAAAACCATCAGCTGTTATGAAGTGCATATGGAGTAATGGCAAAGAGGTAGTCCAAGTCACTGTGATAACTCCTATCACTCTGAGTTACACAATCTTACTGTATTATTAAGTTGCATCAATATCGGGATGAATCCAAATCATTTGAACATCCAAGTATAAATAATGCATTGGTCCAATGCCACAAACCAAATAAGATGATCCTTCTTCAACACTGTTTTTTTGTCATGGGCCATGCTGAAGCAAGCTGCTATTATTTGATTTTGCTTGTGGCAGGGAACCAATACAATCCTTGTATCATCAAGTGCAACCAAAGTATTTTTCTTGATCTTACTCATACTTAACATGTATAGATAATGACATCTCTAACAAAAAGCTACATGGCTGAAATTACAATCACAAACATACAAACATAATTTAAACATAGTGTTCTGGTGAGTTCCTTGCTCCTTATTTTTGTTTTTACACAAGCATGCCCCCCAACTGCCCCACTTTAAGCGATTCAGATTTTAATTCACCAGTGTTCAGAGTACCATCGACCCTTGTCCTGATGAAACCGTATCTAGTGGCCGAAACATACGTCGTGCTTTAACTTATATCCCTCTCCTAATACCTGCAAAAATCATGTCTTCAAACTTAATCCCGGCGGGGAAGGCTAAATAGCAGCTACTCGCTAAAATGGATAATAGAGCAACTAATTGTTACTTTGTGATTGTTCACTAGTGAATGTTCGGCTAGTGTGAAGTAAAACGGTTATCATATACATGGTTACATTATCAAAAAGATAGCTTTTTGGCAGTTTAGGCTACCAACACCTTGCTATTGCTAATACTGTAAGGCTATTAGAAAGAACCACACATAGGGATATGCACATGGCTAATGGAGTAATAGAGTGATTCGAACATAACGCACCTGACAGAGATGTCCCTTGCGGTAGATTAATGTTTTGACAATTTACAATGCCACTTGTGCGTGTATGTCTAGTCACACACATACTCTGCTAAATAACTAGAAAAGCAATGGTGCTCTGGACTATACTAACATTAACCACTTGATACCATAGCAATTGATAGACATCCAGTTTAAATGCACTTGACTGGAGGCTTTCGTTGAGGGCTTAAGTTCCCGGAGCTACAACACTACGTTAGCAATTATACCTAAACATAACTGAGCCAGATGCATCCAAACGTCAGTCATTCTTATTTAAACATGTGTATTTACAATGTGTGAGCTCACTCCAGAAATGACAGACGTTTGCTAAGCTCACTACTGTATCTAACCTCAACGCTGGAATATACAGTAACAATACTCGACACACGGGACCTGATGTAACTTTGTAATTCACAGATCTTTACCAGTAGTTCTGCATAAATAATTTACTGGAAGGTATATACTTGGACGCTTTTAAGCCCAAGTGTCCATTGTTTTGAGGATACCATGTTAAAGATCTCAAAGTGCCATTTTCCCTGAGATTATGCTTCCCTCTCCTATGTCCATTGCAGACACATTCCTTCATGTAGGATGATGATGATGATGACAATGCATTTAGAATACTAAGTGCCACCTCAGAGGCTCCAGAGTGCCACAGGTGGCCCCCATGCCATAGGTTTGTCATCATTGGCATATACCAATTTTTGGGTGAAAGCACATACCATTTAAGGTTAAGGGAGCAATTGTCAACAGCTTATTATAAAATCTTATTTTGATTCACTAAGCACACAGCGGATCATATTGTATATAATATATAGGTCCATTTAGCTCTGTGACAGTTTGTGAAATAAAGGCTATAACACCATTCAGATCACCATAAAGAGCTTGTGGAACCTGTATTTAAGTGGAGACCACCTTGTATAGCCCAACATTTATCCAACCGAGACTATTGGTATTATGAACTTTTGTTTTCCAATTACTTTTTTATTTTCCTTTTTCTCGTGTCATCTGAGCACAAATGTTTTTTTTAACTCAATATGACCCGATTAAAAAAAGTTCTGTTTTAACCCAAGAAGGAATCCGTGCCTAACCAATTACTGAATACTGCGCACGTACAGTTGAGGGGGCAGTCTCAGTGTCACAAAGCAAACATGGTAGAGCTGGCACTACCCCTGCCCTGGCATGCCCCCTGGCATCTCTTTTTGCAATTTTTTACAATTTTTGTAATGTTGAGAGGTATGCAAAAGTGGTGCCTAGGGAAAACTTTAAATCACAGGAGTGCCTTAGGGATCCCTGGTAAATAACAAAATGTAGAAATATAGCTCAATTGAAGTACTTTAAGGCAATGGTTTACAAAGTATAATAATATCTGTATATTGTGACCAAATCTTAATTTTTTCCATCTCAGATAGAGGTTTTATGTAGCCTTAAGAGTGTTTGTAACCTGTTCAATAAGTGTGCGCTGAACCCCAATCATAATATGCATAAAAGTATATAGAGGAACCATTACATTTATATAAAGCAAATGACGTACTTGAGACTCCTGCAATGGCTGATCAGCGTACTCACCTTGACAGAGCAATTAAATTGTTTTAGCGCAAAGAACAAATACATTGTATGGATGAAAAGGAATTTGCGAACTAAGCCGGCAGAGAGAAGAAATTAAATTTCAATTGTGTATGAAGTAGCAGAATACAATATATCTCACATACACACATCTAGCCGTGTTTTAGAATATAAGCTCCCTTTTATTAAATGGAAACCGCCAAAATAGAAATTGGTTTTGGTGTACGGTGTATGAACTTACATAAATTAAAAAGTTTTAGTGAACGATGATATCATGTTTTAGCAGAAAGAGAAAAGGGATATATATATATATTTGTTTATTCTCCGAATGTAAAAATGATTAGAAATTAGCTATACATTGTGTTGACAGATTTTCTAGCAGATGCATAAATTACAGAGAAAGTAGTGTTTTAAAATGTTTATGACAGGACCTGTTACATGTAAATTAAATTTCCTATTTAAAGTAGTTCATTTGCATTTTAGGACCCAGGTGATGTCATAGACAGGAGACATTGAAGACAGAATTCAATCTTCTTATTCTCTATATTTTGCTTACAATCCTGCTAAGATAATGCTTACCGATCATTTTACTCTTTTTTGATTTCTACAAATCACAGTATAAGCAATGTTTAGGTGGCAGAGTCCCTATAAGACTGTAGTTTTTTTCCCATACTCACCAGATAAACATCAAGATTATGGTTCTCCAAAGAAGTACTCTATATTTCACCAAGTCAAAGACACTGTTGGCTGATTTGCCAGCTTTTTCCATTATAGCACATTCTTTCAGCTTTACCGGAGGCCCTTCTCTCCCATTACCCTCAGCTATACTTTGAAGCACTTCCTCGGCCTTTGCGGTGTACCCTTGGGAATACAGCCATCTTGGGGATTCAGGAAGCAATCTGAACAGAAGAGACATCTTGTATTTTACAGTTCAGTCCACTTTAAAGGATCAGTGAACACTCACAGAAGTTTAAATTAACAGGAATTGCCTGCTGTTTTTTGTATCTCAGTAAAAAAAAAAAGGCATGCAGAGAGGGAGACTGGCATAAAAAAATACATTAAAATAGATGTATATTTTATATATATATATATATATATATATATATATATATATATATATATATATACACACACACACACACACACACACACACACATTATATATATTATATATTATATATATATATACACAGCTATATAATGTGACCAAAAAAAACAATAACTAGGGTCACTGACCAGAAAAAGCACAGACGAGGCTATATAAATGGCAGACTTCAAGTCTGAAATAAAATACACAAGAACAAATGCATAACTTAACTTTGTTCTAAAAAAAACATCAATGGAAGAGTTGGAAAGATAGGTGGAAGAATTTTGTTTGCACAGAATGCCTGTTTGCAATACACTTGTGAGTATACAACAGTACAGTTTTTTAAAGAATAGGCACTCATATATTTTAATAAGATATGCAGCATGTATGTGTGTGTGTGTGTGTGTATGTATGTGTGTGTGTATGTATGTGTATATATATATACACACACACACACACACACACACATGTATCTATCCTTGCTTAAATGCACATAAATGGTTTACTTCAATGCACTTTTGCTTTAAAACCAGCATCTCTTATTTTGTTGATGATAATTGCATACCTGACAAAAATGCAGAGCTGGCTCAGCAATGTCTGTCATTTTTCGGATGCCTAAATGTTTAATCTGAGTGGAAAATATAATTATAAACTGTATGTGGAATAATTGCAAGCAGCGGAGGACCGGCAAGGGGGGCAGGAGGGTAATTGCCTCTCGGGCTACTCTCTAACCTCTCTTAATAGTCTGCGGCTGTACCTTTTTTCACTTTTAAATGCCCAATTGGTACCACTTTTAATATTTCTATCCAGCTGACTTGTCTGCCTATCAATCTCTGTACGTTATCTGTCAGCAAATCTGTCTTGTATGTCTATCTGTGTCTATATCAGGTGGGCTAAAGAAATGGCACTGAGGGCAAGTACATTGTTTTAAGCCCCCCCCCCCCCTTGGGGCTAACAGTTGCCAGCCCTCCCCTGATTGCAAGCCTAGCTTATTTGCATCAAATATAATATAAATGTTTGAGCCCACTTATTTGGCCCATCTAAGTATATACAATCACATAGGTTCTGTACATTTTACTTTTTTTTTATTTTATAAAAAGGCAAGCTTATAAGCAGATGGTAAAAAATAACAAAAATAAACTTTACAGCAAGACTTACAATGACAGGAGAAAAAAGAAAACTCCTGGAGAATTAGCTATAATTGCAAGTGTTCTCCAATTTCGGATGTAATAACCCAGCAATGCATAAACTGCTATGCCAACAGCAAATGTGAGATTAGTTAAGGAGCCTAAAGAGGAGAGAAAAACATGGAATACAATTAACTCAAACATTTGCAAATGCTGAAACAGAGCAAAAAAAAAAAAAACACAGGAAAATAAAATCCTTGTAAAATAAAAGTTTCCTATGTAGATACACATACTATGCCTGGTGCCTAAAGTCACTAAATGCATATTATCAACACAAGCAAGATAATTATTTTCCAAGAAAAAACCTTAAGACTTTGTGATCATACATTCTCAATGCTTTAGTTATATAAACCCAAATTACTTTTTAAAGAGGAAGTAATGTAAACAATGTAAAAAACATTATTATTGTTTAACTAACTTACTTTTTAAATTATCTATTATGTTTTGTTTAGAAAATATTACTGATTTAGAAGAAGGGAAGCCAAGCACTAGGACACTTCTTCTAGGTTGTGCTTGCAGGCATGGTCAGTGGTGTTGCCCTTTTGGTCTACCACTAACAGGCCTTGCCCACTAGCAGATTCCTGGAAACCTATCTCCTAGTGCTCAGTATATTCCGTTCTTAATTCAGTAATAACTTCTGAATGAAACTTACATTTAAAAAGCAATTATCAATATTTCCAATGCATTCGTTGTTTTACAATTAAGTGGGTTTGGTCTAGCCACCTCTATAAAGCTTACAAATAAGCATGCCTGGGAACCTTATTCCAGCTCCCACTAAACATAGACATGTAGACATGTTTTAAATGGATGAACAGTGGTACAGTGAGTGCTAAGATGAAAGCATTGTCCCATAAAAAAGGCACTGATAAAATAGCACCTCTTCAAATGCCCAATGAAGACTTACTAATTAAAATGTAACATTTATGCAGAATATTTAAAAGGTCTCATAAAACACCAATGAATGAAAACTCAATTCAAAGCCATAGATCACTCAAAAGATTGACTTGTATTACACTAGATCTTGCATGGAATACAACACTAGTACTGCACGTAACTATTACTAATGTGCCACAATTACAATATAAATAGGGTAATACAAAAGATCTAAAATGGTACTCTATATTCCCTAAAATGGTCCGTCTACAGTCCTCATAAAATGATTGATGTTGACATAATTCTTATTAATTAACAAAAAGTAAACAAACTGCTTGCAGCTAAATGTGTTACTCTGGAAATTAAACATGCAGGCATAATAATTCTAATTTCATGTTATCAATTTAACAAACAGCAATACGTATAAATGTCAAGTGGTTATGATCAACTCCCGTTCCTTATTAGAAATAAGAGTCTAATACTGCCTGCTAAAGCAGCAGGATACCCATCAACTTGAGTTATGCTACTGATATCATGTGCATCCTCACCCGAGGTGATTAAATGAAAGACAAATAATTTAATATACATGTATCATTTTACCATAATATGATTTCCAAGGCCTAAATAAGTGTCTGATGCCCAAACGATATGTGACAGCACCCGACAGAGGCAGCAATGCTACTGATGAAATGTATATCTCAACATGAATTAACTTGACTAAACAAGGAGTTTAACCCCTACATGACTGGACTGTTTCGGCCATATTTTACGTTAAGGACCATGGCTGTTTTAACGCTTTGGCAGTGTTTGTGTTTAGCTGTAATTTTTCAATCATTTACTGCAGGGCTTGACAAATTTATTTTGATTTTAGGAGCCAGACATTTTTTTTAGGAGCCAGACAATCACGCAAACATAAACACAATTCATAAACACACACGCCTACTTCACATATATACAAACACACATACTTTACATATACACATATATACACAAACACCTCACACACACATATATACACAAACACCTCACACACACATATATACACAAACACCTCACACACACATATATACACAAACACCTCACACACACATATATACTCAAACACCTCACACACACATATACACAAACACCTCACACAGTCATATATACACAAACACCTCACACAGTCATATATACACAAACACCTCACACAGTCATATATACACAAACACCTCACACAGTCATATATACACAAACACCTCACACAGTCATATATACACAAACACCTCACACAGTCATATATACACAAACACCTCACACAGTCATATATACACAAACACCTCACACAGTCATATATACACAAACACCTCACACACACATATATACACAAACACCTCACACACACATATATACACAAACACCTCACACACACATATATACACAAACACCTCACACACACATATATACACAAACACCTCACACACACATATATACACAAACACCTCACACACACATATATACACAAACACCTCACACACACATATATACACAAACACCTCACACACATATATATACACAAACACCTCACACACACATATATACACAAACACCTCACACACACATATATACACAAACACCTCACACACACACATATACACAAACACCTCACACACACATATATACACAAACACCTCACACACACATATATACACAAACACCTCACACACACACATATACACAAACACCTCACACACACATATATACACAAACACCTCACACACACATATATACACACAAACACACATATATACACAAACACCTCACACACACATATATACACGCAAACACCTCACACACACATATATACACAAACACCTCACACACACACATATATACACAAACACCTCACACACACCCACCTCACACAGTCTTTTCTTGGGGTTTCTTCTTGATGTGTCCACCTCCCAGCTGCTTTACCTCACTGCAGGGGAGGGGGACATTCACGCTGCAGCTTAACTCCGTTGGTCGGCGTGCTGAGTGCCAGGATGTCACGTGACGACACCCGGCACTCAGACACGCGTTGCGCGAGGGGGCGGAGCTTGCAGTCTGTGCCATCGGCCATCGGCACAGACTTTACCCCCTCGCCCTGCGGAAAAATCGGATGGCAGCGGCAAGGGGACCAGGAGGCTGACAGCACCCAGGCGCCAGGTCTAATTTCCTGGTCGCCATGGCGACCTGGCGCCTGGGGTTTGTCGAGCCCTGATTTACTGTACCCACACAAATTATATGGTTTTTTTTTTTCACGACAAGAAGGGCTTACTTTAGATACCATTGGTTCAATTAGATCAAAAAATGTACTTTAAAAAACTATTACTATGGTGCCAAAAGGAAGAAAAAAAATAATTGAATCCTCTACAACAGCTAATGGAAAAATCCGAAAAATAGATTCAAACATTTGTGCTGAGTTTGGGAGCAGCCTATGTTTTTAATATTTTTCGGCTTACTTTTGGAAATTATAAGGCAATTAGTCTAAGTCAGGGCTTGACAAATCTAATTAGATTTTAGGAGCCAGCAAAAAAATTTAGGAGCCAGACAATCACGCAAGCATACACGCAATTCATAAACACACACGCCTACTTCACATATATACACACACACACCTACTTTACATATACACATATATCCAAACATCTCACACACACCTACTTTACATATGCACATAAATACAAACACCTCACACACACCTACTTTACATATATGCATATATACAAACACCTCACACACACCTACTTTACATATACACATATATACAAACATCTCACACACACCTACTTTACATATACCCATATATCCAAACACCTCACACACACCTACTTTACATATACACATATATACAAACTTCTCACACACACCTACTTTACATATACACATATATACAAACACCTCACACACACCTACTTTACATATACCCATATATACAAACACCTCACACACACCTACTTTACATATACCCATATATACAAACACCTCACACACACCTACTTTACATATACACATATACACAAACACCTCACACACACCTACTTTACATATACCCATATATACAAACACCTCACACACACCTACTTTACATATGCACATTTATACAAACACCTAACACACACCTACTTTACATATACACATATATACAAACACCTCACACACACCTACTTTACATATACACATATATACAAACACCTCACACACACCTACTTTACATATACACATATATACAAACACCTCACACACACCTACTTTACATATACCCATATATACAAACACCTCACACACACCTACTTTACATATGCACATTTATACAAACACCTAACACACACCTACTTTACATATACACATATATACAAACACCTCACACACACCTACTTTACATATACGCATATATACAAACACCTCACACACACCTACTTTACATATACACATATATACAAACATCTCACACACACCTACTTTACATATACCCATATATCCAAACACCTCACACACACCTACTTTACATATACACATATATACAAACTTCTCACACACACCTACTTTACATATACACATATATACAAACACCTCACACACACCTACTTTACATATACACATATATACAAACACCTCACACACACCTACTTTACATATACCCATATATACAAACACCTCACACACACCTACTTTACATATACACATATACACAAACACCTCACACACACCTACTTTACATATACCCATATATACAAACACCTCACACACACCTACTTTACATATGCACATTTATACAAACACCTAACACACACCTACTTTACATATACACATATATACAAACACCTCACACACACCTACTTTACATATACACATATATACAAACACCTCACACACACCTACTTTACATATACACATATATACAAACACCTCACACACACCTACTTTACATATACCCATATATACAAACACCTCACACACACCTACTTTACATATACCCATATATACAAACACCTCACACACACCTACTTTACATATGCACATTTATACAAACACCTAACACACACCTACTTTACATATACACATATATACAAACACCTCACACACACCTACTTTACATATACGCATATATACAAACACCTCACACACACCTACTTTACATATACACATATATCCAAACACCTCACACACACCTACTTTACATATACACATATATACAAACTTCTCACACACACCTACTTTACATATACACATATATACAAACACCTCACACACACCTACTTTACATATACACATATATACAAACACCTCACACACACCTACTTTACATATACCCATATATACAAACACCTCACACACACCTACTTTACATATACACATATACACAAACACCTCACACACACCTACTTTACATATACCCATATATACAAACACCTCACACACACCTACTTTACATATGCACATTTATACAAACACCTAACACACACCTACTTTACATATACACATATATACAAACACCTCACACACACCTACTTTACATATACACATATATACAAACACCTCACACACACCTACTTTACATATACCCATATATACAAACACCTCACACACACCTACTTTACATATGCACATTTATACAAACACCTAACACACACCTACTTTACATATACACATATATACAAACACCTCACACACACCTACTTTACATATGCACATTTATACAAACACCTCACACACACCTACTTTACATATACACATATATACAAACACCTCACACACACCTACTTTACATATACCCATATATACAAACACCTAACACACCCTTCTACTTTACATATACCCATATATACAAACACCTCACACACACCTACTTTACATATACTCATATATACAAACACCTCACACACACCTACTTTACATATGCACATTTATACAAACACCTCACACACATCTACTTTACATTATACACATATATACAAACACACACCCACCTCACACAGTCTTTTCTTGATGTGTCCCCCCTCCCTGCTGCTTTACCTCACTGCAGGGGAGGGGGACATCCGTGCTGCAGCATGTCCTCACTCATCGGCCTGCTGAGTGCCAGGATGTCACGTGACGACAACCGGCACTCAGACGCGCGTTGCGCGAGGGGGCGGAGCTTGCAGACTGTGCCAATCCGCACAGACTTTACCCCCTCGTGCTACGAAAAAAGAAAAAAAAAATCAGATGGCAGCGGCGAGGAGACATGGAAGGTAACTTCACCCAGGCGCCAGGTCTCATTTCCTGGTCGCCATGGCGACCTGGCGACTGGGGTTTGTCGAGCCCTGGTCTAAGTAGTGCAATGTTATTTCAAACACCCATTTCTATCATTGATAGTTACATTGTAACACTGATATATGTTATGAATACCAGGAATCACCCCTCACATGTACATATCACTCCACTAGCAGTATTTATTTATTTTTTTTAATAAAATGTCCCTAGAGGACAACCGTCTTAAAATGTCACAAATCCTCTATGGAATAACCTTTTATTATAAATATAAAAGGTATTTTTTTTTTATATAACGCTGAACCTAGCCCCAACTCCAGCCCAAATACTAATGAAAAACATTTAAAAAGTGGGGGAGTTTGGGTGTGCTTGGAGGAGATGGGCAGGTTGCCCATAGTGCAATTAGTCTCTCCTTGGCCCACTATTGCTGTAGAATAGAATGAGACTAAAGCTGCCAAAGCCAGGCTCTGGTTTTATAGTTACATATCATCGGCGCAACAGGGGAATATAGAAATGGTAACTTTGCTAACAGTGGCATAGCTAAAGGTTTAGTGAATGGGATCCAGATGGCATGGGACCCTGAACGCCCGGA
Organism: Pelodytes ibericus; assembly: GCA_036172795.1. Classification (NCBI taxonomy): domain Eukaryota; kingdom Metazoa; phylum Chordata; class Amphibia; order Anura; family Pelodytidae; genus Pelodytes; species Pelodytes ibericus. The sequence goes on along the minus strand of CM069867.1, from coordinate 52,467,649 downwards.
TTTAGGAGTTACGCTGCAGAGGTGGAGGCACAGGGCCTGGTGCAGGGTAACCAGGTTTGTGCAGTCAAATACCAAGGCCCTGTGGAAGTAGCTGCTGTATCCAGTAAAGCTAAGAAGGTGAAGAAACCCTGCAGACATCCTGGAGCAAACTTGAAACAGCTCTGGCAGGATAAGCAGGAAGAGCCAGGATGAGCCTGCACAAGGTTGAAGAAGTTTCCGGTCCCTGAGTTTTATCACCCTTCAGACACACCAAAATTACTATGACGCATGTTCCTGGCCCCCGATCACAAGGTTATGCGTAGCCAGGGTCAAGGTAGCTGTCACCCAATCAGGGTCTTGACAGACCTTATGGATTCCTGTCGAAAACATGTGACTTGTGATGTCATAGATTGGTACCTGAACACGGATATTCAGGCACAACTCGTTTTAGCAAAATGTAGCCGGTGCTCACTTTGAGCATTGGCTACATTTTCCCTGTCAGACTGAGGCTACCCAAAGTCTAGAAAGTTATATTCTGTCTTAGAGTATTTTCGACCGTAAAGTCTGCCTGGGGAGGACCACCTCCTCCATCCCCCCTTGCTATGCCACCGTGTGCTAAAGATGTACATGTGTAGTATAACTGAACTGCCCTATTAAAAAGGGGAACTATCTACCTAGTACTTCTTACCTACTAAAAGAATAACTTTTCACTGCCTCTAGCCTGGGACCCTCGTCTCGGCCAAATACCTTCCCGACCGTAGGGATCTCATGCTTTAGCTGTAGCTAAACTGACATGGTACATCTGGGAAGAATTAACCCCTTATTTTTCTCAGGGGGGCAATGAATTGCATATTAACATACAGAAAAAGCCCAATTATTAACACACACATTATTCCTACCTGTCAATGCCCAGTATGATTTTCCCACATATTCTTGGGTTAATACAAAAGACACCAGGGCCATACCGCCATTCATCACGCCAACGAATAAACGGGAAACTGCAAACACCTCATAATTAGGAGCCAGTGCCGTGAGGTATCCAAATATGACATCAAAAAAGAGACCTGCAAAATGAGCACATGATTTTTGTGAATCTGCAAACTGAGGAATACAGACAGGTTTCTTAGCAACACATTATTTATGTATGTAAAGCCAAGCAAACGACATATTAACCAATGCAAACTCTTCTGGCACTGAAAGGGTTCTGAAAGATTGGAGTACTGTGCATTGCACTACAGGTATCAGTGATCATGTTGCATACATTCCCAGAGAATACATCTTTCTGCATACTATACGCTACATAAAGTCCTTGCAGCAGAGATAGATAGAAATAAGAGTTTTTTGGTTATTGGTAAACAATTTATCAAATTATGATTTTATTTACACAGGACTTGATAAAAGAACTATATGTGATATACGTGATGTCAAACACATGCATGTTGTTAGCTCACATGCATCTCTACTGATTGATGGAAGAGGATCTATCCGCAAGAGAACCTTGCAAAAACTCATAATCCCTACATTGAAGGGATCTCACCTCTGTCTACATGAGTTTGTAACAACCCTTTAAATTCTGTACCAACCTCGTAAATTGTCAGTACTATAGAAACATTTAAGTAATGGAAAAATGGAAAATGGAAAAGAAAGCATCGCAAAACCAAACAAAAAAATGCATTTTGTTTTTTAAATGTCAGCTTCAATATGAATTAATTTGCTTGAACAATTTCAGACTGGAGAGCTCGTTTAAGAAGTACAGTGAAGATCTGCACAGTACTGCCACTAGAAGATGAAAAAGGGGTCAAACGCTAAATATTTGGGGCTATTCGGTAAAAAAGTGAGTTGCAGGTTTCATCATATCAATTTAGCTATACATTGAGCAGGGACAATCCTGATGATTACTTAGCGGGATAATCTCACCAGGTTTGTACCTGTGCAAGAAATTGTTCAAATGGTAAGATGAAATGATGTTCTCTAAATGTTTTTCTCCACTATCTGATTATATTGATCCCCAGTACTATTCTTGTAAGTAGGTACAATGTGTGTATATATGTATTAGTATGTATTTGTGAGATTCTGTATATTATGCTTGTGTATGTATATCATGATGTGCATTAATGTATGTATGCATGCTTAGGAGTTTTTATATAGATCGTTGACTGGCATCCTGCATGCCAAACCCCTCAAGGTTTTTTTGTGCAGCCCTTACCACAGTTAAAAAGACCACAGGTTCCACGTTATTTCATGAAATCCTGTCTGACGTAGGGTGAGCAACTTTTCTTCACTAAAATTACCCATTGCCTCAATAGACCTAACACTGGCATCACACCTTCAGAACCTAAGCTTGTGAGTGGATTGTGACTGCGGTGCCGAGCACGGCTACTGAATTTTGGTGATGGCTCATTAATTGAAATCAACTTTGTAAGGCCCAGTCTTTAAATGTGTCGTTAAAAAAAAACTGCAGGTAACATTTCTTTAGATTTTTGTTGTTGGTTCTACAAAACATGCAGGGATTACACCAGCTGACAAATAAAATGCCAAATAATGCAACTTTGTTCTTAAAAACTCTGCTTGGCTATTTTTAAATATGGAGCTAGAGCACTGCAGGGAAATTCCTCATTCAACATTACACAAAGGGGACCTCATTTGCTTCATTGTGGTCCAGTCATCTGCAAATGAGTACCTGTCACAGCCTGCTTCATGCAGGGCAGAAAATGCCATTTATACATTGTGCCAAACCCATAGCAAATGCTTAATGAAATGATATTCTTACCTGTACTACTTCTCCAGTGTGTGGGATGTGCATCCTGCAAAGCATACAAGATTATGTTTGGTGCATATTGGATGCACACACATTAAACCTTGAAACTTTGAGGATGGATGTGATTTCCTCTTCACATTCATGTCATATTTGCATAGTAAGTGAGTTTAAAATCTCATTTTAAAATCTCATTATCACATAGTTGCCAACAGTCTTGAATTTGACAGTCCCATTTTGTGGTGTCCTGTCCTGTCCAGGAATCAATACTGCCTATGCACAGTTCTTTGTACTGCACACAGGCAACACTGCATTTAAGTGGTATATATCTGTAAGACAGACACAGCCTAAACGTCTGGGGGCAGATGGCTGAGGGGGTATGCATTGGCAAAGTGTGTGGGGCAGTATTGGCAAATAAAAGGAAATGAAAACAAGGAATGCATTTTTTTCTATCATAATTTTTTTAAATATGAAAAAAACGGTTTACATGTAAAACTTTTTTTTTATATTCAAACTTTGACTTTTTTTTCTTAAATGAATATCCAAAGTTTGGGGGGGGTTGTCTTATAATCAGGATTGTCTTATACAATTGTATCAATTGCAGATTAATTTTTCCCCACAGTTAAGCATTTTGATGGAGGTCATGTATACGGAATTTTCTTTTGCACTTAAAATGGTCTTGTTCTCATATACGCACCTTGTCATAGGCTTTTACTACAGAGCCCTTGAGTGGTATAATAAGAATTACATTTCAGGTTTATTCACCCTTTAAACGGAGAAAGGTTGGATGAAAACTGATCTATTGCTAGAAGACGTGTAAACTTGTAACACTGTTTCTATTTAACACACTATGTGTGAAGTCTAAATGTCAATACCGGGATTTTTAGGACTTATTTTCTTTACGGATTGGGGAAGACCATGATATTAATAAACTAAAACGGGGGCATGTCTTGCCGACGACCAAGATGGCCTCAGTTTTAAAGAGCTCCGGCAAATGGTCCAAGTCTAAACTAAATTAAGCGTGACCCACACCGCGCTGAGCAACCTACAGTAGGGCAAATGTGTGACAGGGGGGCAAAGGAAGAACCACAATACCCTAACCAAAGCAAGTCCCAGATATCTTTAAGAGACAAAGTTCAACGCCATTGCCGAAAAAGACTGGGCCTGGGTGCCAATTTCTCAAGATTGCAGATCTCAGAAACAGTCTGTCGAACTAGAGACGCTCCAGCAGGAGTTATAAACTATCCAAGACGCCAAAGAAAAACTGTAGTATAGATCATGACAATCGAACCTTCGGCTCAGAGCCATACCTGGTTGATTACAGTCAGTCTAGCAACTACAGCGGTGATTCATCACTTCTGAAAGCTCTTGGTAACAACAGGGCAGTATTGGGCAGACAGGCAGCCGTCATTCAGGTATGGCGCATTTGATCACTCCTAGGAGCAATTGTATATGTGTTTGAGGCATCATGGCAACACCGTCTGATTGGTGGAGGCAATTATTGATCGCCTTGGATGTTCATTTAGACACAGGACATACGTGTACATCCTGTGTCACGATGAGGATTTAATAGAGGGGATGACAACTCTGTCCCCTACACCTATTATGTTTCATAACAAAGGTCTCTAATTTGCACTGGCATAAAGAGGCAACAACACATATTACTCTGCTTGGGTGAGCATACCATGTGCATGCACACCTGCAGCCAGATCAAATTGAAAATGTTATCTGTAAAAGGTTTACATCAGAGATGGCAGAATTACTTTTAAACCCTTGCTTCTGTTAAAAGAGCAAAAGTTAAATAAGAACATTTAGGGACACTTTAATGTAAGGTGCTTCACACTGCATTAAATAACTAATTTCTTCCAGAGAAATAAAGATACATATCTTTACAAGGAAAACATTGAGGGGGAAAAAAAGAGTAAATACATACCTGTCAGATATACTGGTCTCCTTCCTAATTTATCAGACAGTGGTCCGAACAATATGTTGCCAATAAGGAGACCTCCAAAAAATAATGATGATGCCAAGTTAACTTTGTATGCCTCATCCTTGATTAAGTACCACTGCAGAAAAATATATATAAAATATTATAACAGTTTTAATATACACGGTCTGCTTGTATAGTATCTAAAACAAACAAAATCCTTAAAATGACCATTGCCTGAAAATTAGTTTACATAAAATCAACTTTAAAAATAGTATCAATCCTATGCTCATCTAAGCAAGCTATAGCATATTAGCCTGTAATTGTTATTTAAAAGCTGTGACCCTTGTCAGTATGGACAAGACATGTTTGGAATTACTGACACGAAAGGCTGCCTGGAGATGCTGCAACTTCCAGCATTGGTCTAATTAGAATCCCAGCATTCCAGTGACGTGTTAGACCTGTCCAATGATGCGGAAAGCCCACTGTGCTCATGAAAAATAATATAACAAGCACAGGTTCATGGCAATTATTTCATTAGGTGGTATTAAACAGATTGAACAGATGTAAATTTGATCAACATTACATAAAAACACTTTTTAATGTTCCACATTAAAGAAAGTTTCTTTCAAACACTGTGGTTGTAACTGTAGCAACAGCCATACCACAAAAACAATATAAACAGTCAATAAAATGCTATTAGATGCATTAAATGTGCTGGATTACAGACTCATAATCTAAACTATAGATCAAGCTATATTAATACTGTGACATCTGTTGCTTTTCTATTACTCATGTCTATCACAGTGTGGCTTCTAGCAAACCACATTGGAGACTTTAGCAATAAAGTTGCATCCAGCACCATCTGGAAGACCGTTTATAAGCCCCTGCTGTACATTATACAAAGGCATTGGTATGTGGAACATTCATGTCATAACACTGTATTTCCATCTTACCTGTGTGTATAGCCCTTCTACACCTTAGAGGAAATTAATTTGTTCTGTTTATTAAAGTCCTCACAAGGGAGGCATGATTGACAACCATTTCAATTATTTAGGGATAGACACAATTCTTTATCAACCTTAGTTATCTTACAACTGAAAAAGCCTTCTTTCACTTTCGTGTTGCTTGTTGTGAGATGAGAGTTTTATTGTATCTTTTTTTTAAGAAAGTAGCAAAACAAATATTATTGTAAAGTAATTAAAAATACAGGCAATAACAGTTACATTTTCATTTAGAACCCTATAAAATGTATGGTCCAAATGTTTCTTCACAGCACAAAGACTGAGATGGAATAGGTCTTTTTCATAGAATAGAAGGTGGTTTTTGCTGGGTTTTATCCAGAAGATTTACCCACCAGCCCTCCTGGTAGATCCCTGGACCTCAGGGGCGGGCGTCGTATTATTTAACTCTGCTCACTCCTTGGCCACCTACATTTGGGCAGGCCTGACAATTTTTGAATTTCACCTTTTCAAGAATTCATCCCTTTTACTACCTCCACCATTTTCATTGTCATCAATGCCCCCACTCCCCCTCCTCCAGCACTCAGGACCACCCACTTCTTTCCTCCAGAGTAAAACCGAAATAAAAATAAGATCTTCAAACCACTGTGCCACCAATGTTCCCAAGTATGGTGGTTCAAACATTGTCTCCATTTCAGTGACTTGTAATAAGGCCATATATATTGGGGTCTATTCAATAAACAGTGGTGAACTGACAATTAAATAAGGGGTTACTAGCAGAGTTGGAAACACTGCCCAACTTTTCTGTCTTTAAACTTTGTTGTTAAAAGGTTTTGCTATTCCCTTGTCAATTCATTACAGATCACTATTTAGTAAATAGCTCTCATTCACCAAGAGGAAAGACGAGAAGTATTCTTTTTTTAAATAATATACTCTTGCATGAATCTAGGCCAAAAAGTTTGGTATATGTATTTAAGTCACTTTAAGCTTAAATCTGCCTAAGGCAGTTACCTATTCAAAGCTCAACATCTTCAATTTCTATTATAAACCGGATTCCTTTAACAAAAAAAAGCTTATTCTGTTCGTGAAAGAAAAAGCTTTATCTTCTAGGTACCTTTTGTTCCCCCAAAGAGAATTAACAAGGAATAAATAAGATAAACCCATCTTGTAAATCAAAAGAAATCTCCTCATAGGAATCATAATCTTCCAAAGCTATAAATTATTTCAGAATTCTCAGAGCTTTAAACTGTTTGTACTTTTCCTGTGATTTAAGGGATGACTCTGGCCCTTCAACTTATAATATTTACACTTTGTTCTGAATCGATATATAGATTATGATACATTTAATGTGAACAAAGTAATTTTCTCTCTCTCTTGTTTCAGGTTCTGATCTTGGGGGTTAGTCTCTTCAATTATGGAACTGAATCAAAAGATCCAGGCACACTACTAGTTTAAAGTCCAAGCAAAAATAGCTGTATAAAGTCCATCTATTGAATGGGGATAATTGTTAGGACAGAATATATGGAACTTGGTCGCACAGATAATGTATTAAACATGGGACTAAACTCCCTTTAGCAACTCTTAATTAGACTGAAGTCCACTGCTGTTTGATTAAAAGGACTTGTAAAGGAGGCTATCACTAAACCACTAAAAGCGATTCAAATTTCTTTAAGAAGTCCCACTGAGACTCTGTGTCAAGGTAGCTCCAACTGGTGTTTGGTGTCTATGTGCTCATCACCTCCCACGCTTGGGTATGCGTAGCACAAATGACTATGTGCCATGCCATTCTACTGCCACTTAATACATAAGGACCACGTGGACGGCATAGAACATCCATGTTGACGGCATAGAACTTCCTTGGAACAGCAGCTCATCATCACGGCCCCCCACACTGAGCTGTGCTGCAGATGGTTGAGTGGCCTCATTCTAACAGGTTAAAAAGACTATGGTAGCGAGCGCTGATTACATTGAATAAAGTCGCGCCATGCCCAAACTTCCATGTTCGGGCACGGGGGGGATTCAGATTTCATTAGGAACAACAAAACACACAAGACAACAACAAGCCATTACGCAGGGAGTCTGTATAAACAGGTTTAAGTAGCTTAGATTTACATTTGAAACATACTTAATGCCATTTTATATTGCCTTTAACAGTGCTTGAGTAAATACCTATTCTGGGTCATTTTGTATCTATATACGTTTTTGTATAAGTCTACATAAACCTATAATAATTTAGTATCGCTTTACGTTTTAGCTCTAGTATTATGGTTTAATGCTCAAATCACTGGCTTATACCATTCTAGTTTAAGATTATAGTGATTTAAATCTCTGCAGTTGGTCTCCACAAAGTTATTTCCCACTTAAAAAAGAAAAACAAAAATCACCAAACTGCATGGACGCATGATCTGACTGTTCCGTTTCCGCTGTGGCAAAACAGGGTACAAAACAAAATACCCTCCCTCGCCTGTATTTAATAAGGGAACATCCAGACAAGGTTCTCAAAGCATTATAGATGAGAAACACAAAAGCTCCCCAGTAAACAGGAAAACCAAGGCCCAAATGGCAATGAACAGCCTTTCCTGCCATTACAGCCTACAATGGAAGGAGACGCAACAGACATTGATCAAGGTGTGTCTCAAACAAGGAACATCCTGAAATCCAGGCGAACAGATTTACAGGCCTCTATCAGTCAAGACTTACCGTCAGAGATCAGGCATAATCTCATGCAACTGGGTAACTGGACGGACCATCTAGAACAAAGATGGAAATATTCGCTACCACCTTTAACGACCTGATTAACCGCCATAATGCTTTAGAAGATCGAGCATGGAGAAACTGTTCCGCCTGCTAAACTGATGGAATATATCCAAATCCTTTCATGCGCTTCTCCTCGAGATACCTACCAAAGATTTCCTAATGCACCGGGAACCCTAAGCCAGTGGTGGCAGAAAACCAACCGAGAGACGTATGCCGCCATTACTCTCATGTGAAAGCCTAAGGAAAACTTAAAACTACACTTGTTCATGGATTCAGCAGGGACGAACAATGAAACGTCCTCTCTATAACAACAGCTCTGAGGTGGAACAAAATCTCCTACAGATGGGGTTACAGATGGGGAGAGGAATAAAAGCAGAATAGCTGCTGTGGGTGCTAGTGCCGCTTCCACTGTGTAAAGAAAATATATAGGGGAGTGGTGCGCAAAAATAAAATAAAAAGGGAAATGTAATCTAGAACTAAAATAAATCAATGTGCAAAAATAAAAAAAAATATACACAAATAATGTGTGACATTGTATATATATGCTGAACAGTGGATATCCAATAGCAAAACTTCAGGAACAATTCCAACAATTAGAACAAAATATCATCGCGAGAGTAAAGAGAAATTTTGCTAACAAAAGTTTACACCTCAAGGCGCGTAATCATAAGCTAAAATGACACAGCACTCAGAACACACTTACACTAAGTGGGTGTGGCAACACCAAAGTGAACGAACCAATCCATCTCCCGCTATCATATCTACTCAGATGTGTGGTATAGATCACGGATTGTAGTGGGTACAACAAGAGATGGTATTGGTCACCAACATAACAATTAAACATTTAAGTTACAACAACAAGTGAACACAAATAAATAAAAAAATTCTAAATAAAAAAGTGAGTACAAATTGTGTTTATCTGTATGGAAATAATAATTAAATACAACATATGAGAGCGGTATAGAATGAATACATAATGACAATGTGTGCTAGAGTACCCCATGGCATGAAAAAAACAATACTTTTTTTTAATATACAAGCCAATAAGCAACCCTGAATTCGACTGTGATCTGATGTCAATGAAAAAAATGCTTTCTGTTTGTTTGTATAGGTTGTGATTATATCGAATGACAATATTAATTGAAATAGAAAGTGCCGTTTTAGATATAGGAATATACCCAAAGAGAAGAAAATACTAACGTTAATTAGTTACAAAACTGAATCAAATTGATACTAATGAAACCACTCTAATTATGTAACAAATGCAGCTCAAGGTTTATGATGGAAAAATCTTTCAGGTATGCATATAGCAATTGCATGAAAAATAATATATAATGAAAGATATATTAATTTGAGTGCTGGTTCACTCATTATCATGCAAATGCCTGATTATGTATAAATAAATCAGATGTGTTTCGGATGTTCCATTAATTCGCGGGGCAGCGAGAAGTGGATCAAAATATCAGTATATACAAACATAAATTGGTGCACTTTCCCCCTCCTGTTAATAATTATTTATAAACAATACACATCATTAGCGGACTCGTTGCTAAAAAAAATGAATTAAAAAAATAACATTTTATATACTTATTACCCATCACTTCATAAAGAACATGAAGTATCAAATACATTTATAACTGCAAAGTTATACTATAATTAACTGGAGATATGAAACAAACACGGCTCCGATTTTATAAGAAGAAGCCATTCGAAGTTATGAATAGTAAAAGATGAGAAACCAAATGTTAGCTCGAATACTTAATATATATATATATTTGCTAGATTGTTTTATTTACATAAAATCGGGCTGCAAAGTGGGGGAATTAGGAATAAGTATGTACACCATTTATTACTCATCAATCTGCATTTGGAACAAAAACCTGTGTTAGCCATGTCAAGTTGCTGCCACTAGCAAACAGACAAAAATCCATGTGTGTGCATGTGACTGACTGTGTGTGTAAGTGCGTGTATTTGACGGACTGTGTGTATATATGTGACTGACTGCATGTATATGTGTCTCACTAACTGTGTATGTATATGTGACTGACTCACTTTGTATGTTTAGGACTGTCAGTCTGTGTGTGTGTGTGTGTGTGTGTGTGCGTGCGCGCGGCTATTGGCCTGTGTGTGCTTTTGGTTGTCAGTGTCTGTGTCATTATCTGGCTCCTAGAATTAAATTAAATTTGTCAAACCCTGATTTATGCCATATAAATAGAAAATAAGTCTAGATTTCCCATAACTGTCTTCTAACTAAATTGAAATAATAGATTTACACAAATGAAAACAGAATGTTTTATATATGTATCCGACGCTGAGAGTACACATAATGTGCAATTTCATAAGCACATCTTGGACTACAAGTGTGTGTCTCTTTAAACGCAAAGCACTTTACAAATTGCAGATTAATTATCTGAAAATGTCATTGGTGAAACTCTCAGATCCCATTAGAAAAACACACCATGTACCTGACAATGAACCCAGCCTGGTCTTTCCAGTTTTCTCACCCACTAAAGTATATAAAAGTATACATTAGTTTCAATTCATTACAATGCAAAAAAAATGGAAAAAAATCTTAGCTATGGATTTTGTAATAATGTGCAAAACAATGTGTTCGTTTATTTGAATTTCTCTAGATCATGTTCTTTAACATCTTGATTCTCCAGCAATAGTCAGTGTAACAAAAACAGGCCAACATAGGAGAAAGCAGCCGAATGCAATTTCTGGCAGGGAATTTGACAAGCTGATGATTAAACCTAGAGGTCACCTAGATCAGGTAACGACACAAGGACAAACGCACCATGAACCATACAGGAAATATGGCTTTTAACAGGATAGGCAAAAAACATTTTTGTTCATTTACTGGACAATGTAATAAACTTTTTAATCTATCCCTGATTTCCAATCTTCAACACTTATTGAATTGTAACAAGTTTTGCCCGTTTTTATTTTTTAATGCCAAGCTTGGGTATCACCCCATATGTTGACGTGATTCCTGTGCACATGAAAAGGGAATTTACTTGTGTATGTATGGTGGCTAAAATGCTTCTAGCACTCTGCTTATGTGTAACTGGTTGCCATTTGCCCGTGGAACAACTACATATGCGTGGCTGCTGGCATTCTGGAGGTTTGGTGGCACACTCCCTTTGAAGGCCAGGCCTCCTGACATCCTGGTGAATAGTTGCAGTTGTTCAGCAAACTCACTTATTATTTTGTTATAACTGGGACCATCTTCAGGAAGCTGTGACAAGTGTATTTCATTTTAGCTAGGTGACATCCAGTTAAAGAAAGCACAGATGAATCTTCTACAATACATCATTATTAGTATTACTTATAAAATACCAACACATTCTGCATAAAACAAGGCATACCAAAAAATAACAATGTAAGTTTGAAAGCAGGACTACAAAAAGGGAAACATCTCTTTCAGGGTAGTTGTGGGTTGTTCCTTGCCAGTTTATTATGTGCTTTTAAGGGGTAGAAGCTCAATTAGAAAGAAAGGATTTTAAAACATTTTGTTTTTTTTAAAAAAAACCTTTTTTTTCCTGATTATTTATCATCCTTGCTAATATCAGACAGAATACTTGCCTCTGTAACTATAGAGGTGAAGTTGTTATCAAATCGAATGCGCTTAGTAAAGTCCTCCTTGCTGATTGGAACATCTTCCTTGTCGATATGGTACTCTGGGATGGCTCCAACAAGGACTATCAGCATTGACTGGAAAGCCACATAAACCTTACAATGAAAGAAAAAAACCAATTCTGTGAATGTCCAGTTTATAAAAAGGATTGTGGTGTTAAAATAGATTTATATTAAACAGACTCTGTCATGTAGAACATGTAAAAATGCCAAAGTAATGGATTTCTAACATCAGCTATAGAGTTAGTAAATGCATAATTTATGAGTTATATTAATATAAAATACACTTACTTGTTTCTTGTCCTTCTATGGTATGAGCCGCTAAGAAATGGATGGTGCGCTTGCATGCTCACCTAGCATGCTGGGGAATTGATGCTGATGTTAGGAGTATATTAGCTCGCTGCTTATTTTGTCATGTTCTACATAACAGAGTTCCTTCATTTTAATCTTTGTCATTTACAGAGTGAATTGAAACAATGTAACATTTTCCACTTGAGAGAAACTGTGTGAATTGGAATGGCTTTCAAAATGCTAAGAATCATTTGAACAATTAACATTCATTTACCAAATTAAGAGCTATCGTAACCAACCATCTAAAAGAAAAATCATGAAAGGTCAATTGAACAGCGTGTCGCTGTGTGTTAGTCAAGTTTAACATTTAAAAATACCGTTCTGGGACATTTCTAACCTAAAAATAAATTAGAAGAAAGCTGAAACTGTAAATATAATATCCAGCGTCCTCCACGACATCCAAGCAGGAGACTTTCCAATATACATGGTGTGTCCACACAAACGCATACCTCGGAGTCAAATTGTCGCTTGACCTCTCAAAGCCGTTCACCTCCAACTCCCCTCAGCTATTATCTCAAGTCCCCAATGATCTACGATCATCGTCTCTACCACAAATAAATTGTCCCAGGCCAATCTATGTCATAAAGATGAATATCTTACCCAGAGTCCTGTATCTACCAAACCACGGCAATAAAAATTACCCAGAGAGTTGTTCTCCTCTTTAACATATTCCTTCACTTTTAATGTCAACGATCTGTGACTAAACCACTCCATACTTACCAGACGAAAAAGCAAGCGAGGTCTAGCATCCCAGACATCCAACTATACGATTACATCTTATTACTATGAAGTATTCCTTTGTTTCATCTCCATTAGCAATGCTTCTATGGATTCACCCATGTTCTAGACCCAAGGACATTCCACTTACACCCCATTATTGGCCCCACATTAGAATGCTGGGATTCAAACTAAAACTCTTATACTTCTCCACTCACACCGATTTTACATAATCCAGAATTACCAACTGGCCTGAGCACCTCATTCTCTCATTTGTTAGGAGACAGCATCAACCACCTACAGAGCCTCTGAAACATGAGTGGCCTGTCTAAGCTAGAAGATTTAATGTCCATCGCCAACATCACCTTCCAAAATAAACTCAAATACTAACAAGTAGGACACTTCCTTAACTCCATACCTGATAAGCCACGAGCACAGAGAGAACTAGCTTACTTCAAATCATATGCCTTACAGAGTCAACATAAGGACACTATCCAAACTATACAACATGCTTATATCCTCATCCGTACTTAGATGACCTTACTTTGTATGTAAATGAGCAAGAGCTAAAAAAAAAAATCGCAGAAATTGGGGCAAAATTATCCAACTTAAACACCAAAGCTCTTTATATACGAAAGTCTATAAAAACTTATACAAAGTTCTAACATACTGGTGCAGAACTCCGGCATCACTACACTCCCACATATTATGGATCAGCGCTGGAGATGCCTCCAACACAAAGGCACAACGCTTCACATCTTTTGGCATTGACCATTTATACAACCATTCTTGACGCAAATACATAAAGGTAATGGGGTTGCGGGACTTTCCCTTTTGACAGACCCACTCACCTCATTACTACGATATACACACTCTGCAAAGCAGTGAAAAGAGGTCCTCTCCCCTCTTCTCCCTCCTCCCAATTTTTCCTTCTCTTCTTCTCTTTACAATCTCATTGTTCCCTAAAACCTAGAGTTCACACCACTGTGCGTCCAGGTTACTTCTATTGCTACATAAAAGATAACCTGACTAATCACATGTGATTATCACTCTAAAAGACCCCTTACAGGTTATTCACAGCTTGAAAGCTTTTATTTTTTAACTTTTTGAACAGTTTGACCTAACGTTTGGGATCATCACGATGCAAAGGGCACTCATGAATCTTGCCCTCAAATACACTTTGCAGGAAACAAGCACAGAAGTATCCTCCTTTGTGTTTCTCCTACACTCGCCTTCTCCAATACATCCTCACCACAGTTGCATATTTCTTCTAGACTGAACCATCGATTACTCTTGTGATTAGTCTTGTGATGCGCAGACCAACCCAATGTCTGTACAATTCCCACAACATGGGACTCCTCTAATGCTTTTATTCTAGTAGAATGTATGGGATACTTTGCTATGAACCCACTTTTTCCAACATATGCCATTGTATTTGTTCTCCCTTTATATTTCTCAATAAAAATACAGATTATATCTTTAAAAAACTGGTGGTGTAGTACCGGTATATTAGTCAAGAACAATAATCCTGACTTTTTCCTTCCTAACTGTAATATATTCTAAAGTACAACTAGTTCCTTTTTTAAATAACTTCATTCATTCTAAAACGAAATTAGATTGTGGTCCATTCATCATGTTTCTGTATAATTACAGTTGGAGGTTTCCTTCTACAATTAGCACATGTTCACTTGAAAGGGCATTTGAAACAAAGAGGATGTCACCAAGCTAAGGTCTGCATTTAAAACAAGTTCACTGTATTAAATAAGTGAGTGGGAGAGCTTGTGGACGTATATTTCAGCTCTTCGATGAGGCACCACTGCTCAGTAATTAACCATTTGTTCAAAGCTAATGATTATTTCTAACTTGTTTGGACCAAAAAAACAATATTGTCATAAAGAAGTATGCAATATTTCTTACGCTCGGGGCTTGAATTCGTAAGTGGTTTAGCAGGACTGCAGTGGCAGTGGCATTTGGGTTCGGGGATTTTCGACATGAAGGCACATCTCCTTGACAACAAGTGAAATGAGACCTGTGCACATATTACAAGATTCACACTTGCCCAAGAAGTTCAAAGGTTCCTTCACGTGTACAGTTTCCAGTGTGGTATATTTCTTTATCTGTTAACTTTAATCCAACATAGTTTATGGGAAATACAGGAGAACAACCACACAAAGGGTTCAATTACCAGGGATAATAACAGGGATGGGGGGACACTTCTGTCCATATGGACTTATTAACACAACCATGGCTCTAACTATACTGATGAAAGAGAAAGAAAGATGCTTCTGCAAACCGATACCTGTTTACTAGCTTAGCCACTGCTCTTAATAGAAATAGTGAATTCCACTCCCAATTACAATTTTGTAAATTAAAAATGTACTAGCCATATTTATTGTAGAAAAACAATACTGTTCTAGTATTGTTTGGCCCATCCACTTGGAGGATCATTTTCTGGGATCTAATATTCCACTTAATCCCCTAACTATTTTTCGGAAAGTGAATAATATAAAGAATATACTAGCTCCAAGTGTTTTACACCCGAAGACATGCCAAGACAGAATGGGGCCCTGTATAATAGTTTTCACAAATGTAGGTGATACAGAGCATTTGAATTTAATCGTTAAAAAATGACGGGCTTTCAGAGGAGTTTCAAATAAAATCTTTCATTTCATGCGAGACAGCTTTTGTAGTCTATTTGATACAATGCCCTTGAGGCAGACAGTGTATTGGACGTACATCACGTCCTCTCAAAGAGAGAATTTGGGATCTTCAAGGGAACATTATATGCAATTATACTAAACACTCTCTACCTGTACATTACAATAGGCATCCTTCATATCATTAAAAAGGCTTTCATTTTTGCAGGTATTAAACATGTTAAAAATCATTGGAGAGGAGGGGATGAAAGTTTTTGGATACACAAACTCAGGATTTTTATATAAAGTGCTTTTTGGTATAATACAGATCTATGCCAATATTTTGTTTCCATCTGATCAATGGATTTCCAGGTCTGCATTGATATATTGTCCAATTAAAATTCAATATATACACACACAATATATGATCTTAACTACAGAATTTGCTTTTCTCCTCTGTAAATAACAAATTTGCTTATTGCCAGACTCTGAACGTCATATTTACTTTTGATGGACTTTTAAATTGATTTTAATGGACTATTTATGTATACTGAACCAGAATAGTTAAATAGTTTTACTTTAGGTTACATTTTAATAGTGTTCTTGCACAGATTTACTGGATACAATTGGGTGTTAACGTGTTACTCTGGCAATACCGACGGTGGATTGGTTGTGAGCTATCACATGATCGCATGACAACTGATATATAAAAAGGGTTTGTCAAACTTTCAATCCTACTACTCATGTGCTCACAGAGCTCCTGAGGAAGTCGGTTAAGCTGATAAAACACGTAGGGTGGGTCTATCACCCGTTTTTTGTTTTTTTTACAAACCTTACGACTTCCTGGCACTTCTGAGACATGGTTATCCTGTTGCCCACATTGCACTTTGTAAGGTGCTATTCAGCAACTGCATTGCATGTCTATTATTGCTTTTAGTTATTTTCCATCTGGGACTGCAAGCTTTATCCAGTGAAATCATGGTGGAACATACCAACTTGTGGAGATTTTTGCACATCTCCGGACTGAACCAGGGGCAGGGTGAGAACCCCATCAAGGGCAATCCTATGCTGAGTTTTCTGAGAATATTTGCATTGTATATTATTGTATAGAAAATGGAATTTTAGTGTGCAAGTGTAATTTTAACTTTGTTTATTAAATGTAACTTGGTATTTTTGTACATATTACATAATGTTGATAATATTACACAGCTCAACTTACACAAAATCTGTTAATGGTCAAAACCCCAAGGAGGGGGTGGTGCTGACTGAGCACACGAGTTGCTGCACCTACCAAGAGCTAACGGATGGAGAGACTTGTGCACACCCAGAACTACCTCCAGAACCTTAGTAACACTAAGAATACAAACAACTGAAGAAGTGCGTCGGGATAACAGCCGGTCAGAAGGGTAGGACAAGGCAGGATAAACGATAAACAGGCCGAGGTCAGAATCCAGGGAATCAATCAGGAATAAATAAGGAACAAGGACAAAACACGGGAAGCCAGAATGGTCAAAACAAGCAGGAGTCAGAATACCAGAAATACCGAATCACGAATCACAATACCACAAATAGGCACAAGGTACTATCACAGGCAAAGGTTCAATGCAGACTGAGCCTTTAAATATCCCTCCAAAGCATGACTCCGCCTCTGGGATGAAAATGAGGCTTAGAAGCAAACAAGGAAGTAGCCTTTAAAAACTAAGATGAAAACGAGGCTTGGAGACAAAATAGGAAGTAGCTTTTAAAAACTAAGATGGCGCCGCCGTATGGAAGGGACTTCCGTATGGCAATAGCTAAGCCATTGGCAGCGTGTAGTGTGGAGGAGTGTGCGCTGCACTGCGTAAGCGCATGCGGACATTCTCTGAAACCGCAGCAGCGAATCCTTGCGGACAGGACCTCGAGGTAAGTATTACAGTAGCCTACACACCAGCAGTGACCACGCGGCCAGACTCTACTACCATGGATCCCTGAGGAACATCACAGTGGCTCTCAAGTCTCAACTCTGGTGAGACTTTGGCTACCAAAAGTGATATTTGATGCCTGCTCCATGAGATACGAGATGCAATAATAACAGGGGTAACAGCAGTTTGAGTGGAAGTCACAACATTGTGGGGAAAGGTGGGAAACTGCTCAAACAGACTATATCCAGGCTCAGGCGCAGCAAATACAACATTTGACGCCAGAGCGCACCATACAAATATCAGTCATGGGCATTACGGAGGTGGTCAAGTCCTCCGCACTCCAAATGCTACCTGACAGAGTGGATCAGAAAGTTGGGCCTAAAATGATCGCTCTGGCACAGCTTATCTTGGACTACTTTCGTGTCCAGAAAGCACAAAAGAGTCTGGCCTAAAGAGCCCAAAAAAGCTGCACTCTTCAATGTTACAAGCCTCACACTTGAGCCAACAAATGATACATGGTGAAATCATGACCTACCTCCAGCCATATAACTGTGGCAAAGAACAATGATTCCACTGACAAATCACCTCAGAGAGCTTGAGGTTAAATACCACTGGGGCGCAGCTTAATCGTTAACTGTTCAGAGAGAGATAAGTTTATTGCACTTTCAGCATTTGTATCCAGTTTCCTACACAGTAGACTGTATAGCCAAGGGGTGTTTACTGACACGCCGTATAGGTGTTCTGCTAACATACAATACGATGGCCATATCTACGTATTATAGCGTACTATGTTTTTCTCTCTAATGTTTAATATATGTGACAAGGAACACTTATTTTGTTGAAGAAAAATAGTTTGGGTAGCCATTGAAGGACTGTTCTGTTAAATAGTGCTGTTGCAACATATTTTATGGGGGAAAAAAAGATTAAGCGTTGATATCCATTATGAATCTTTGGAAAGATATTTGCAAAAACAACATCCTTATTTCTGAAGTCTAACCATAAATACTGCTGTTTTACAGTCACAATCTTGCTCCAGGGTTAAGTCCTCTATGTTTTAAAAGGTGAACAGAGAATAAAATGAAGGCGATTTGATAAATTGGGGAAGAGATGATCCACTTTCAACAATTGAAAGATTTATGATAGATCTGACAAAGAACGGTTACAATACGCTCAAATGAAACATTTCATTTCTAGGTACTTGAGAGGTAGAGGACTATCGTCACCATCGGTATTTAGAGAACAATTTCCCATCAAAGGTGGAAAATGTATCTCAATGCTCTATATCAACTGTACAGACTCCATCAGAATGCCTATAAAGTAATGGCAGCATAGTCTATTGACCCTACAAGGATGAAACATGTCTACCCAGGAGCAGATGGCCTATGTTTACATGCATGGTGGTTCTGTCCTGGGATTAAGCCAGTTAGGACATATATATTTTGTAGATTATTATAGACCTGAAGGAAGTTTTTATAAAATCTCAATGTCGATTTTCCCTAATTTAAATAAATTTAATCACAAATTATCCACTGAATCTGTTCCGCAACAACTAGAGCCATAGCAAAGCACTGGAAAGGTCACTTACCATTGTTTAAATTATTAGCACATTTAAATTAGCGTGCTTTTACCATGGAAAAATACAGCAAAATTGGGGAGACAAATTGAAAATGATATGATGTGACTGTATGTATAGAGAACTAGTACAATGAGTAATGTGATAATGCGAAAATTTAATGATGTACTTTCCTTTGGTGTGTAAAAAAAAAAAAGTATAAATGAAATGTCTAAAGAGTCTCTGTCTTCTTAGTATGACTCAGCTTCAGCCAAGGACACCATGGATTTTATGAATGTGTCTCACGACCCATAGTAGGAAGTAAGTTAAATGACTTACAGCGTTCATTCAAGATGAGCCATTGGTCACTTCCAAAATTTTTGATTCTACAGCATGGCAGGACGTAACCTTCACATGCATGCTGATGAAAGGAGAGCTCTCATTTGGAAAGCTGCCATTAAAAAGAGTAAATGAAAGAAAGGAAAATCACCTGCTGCAGTGTTACAATCAGCCAAGTACAACACTTTTAATAATTCTAAATGGAGTGTGACACCAAGATTTTGATTTGGTGCTTGAGGTATAGAGCCAGCCCCAACCCCCGGGAGGGAGTTGTTTAATTTTAAGGGGGACCTCAGAGGAACCTTTATTTTAATTGGAGCCGTGGACATAGCACCGGCCAGTTGCTCCAGTAGGGCCACTATTGCATTTATTAATTGATTGCATTTGAGTGATCACAGGCATGGCACTGACCCACAGTCACTAGGTGCCATGTATTTCATTTCATGGGACGGGGGGGCAATTATTTTCGTTTTTTTGTGGGGATGAAGAGGATATTGATGGAGACCCGCGGATCCACCAACATTTTTATTTATTTTTTATATTAACCCCTTTTAGTGCAGTAGTGAGCACGGTTTGTGGTAAAGGGTTAAAATATGCACATACCGGCTGCATTCCGCACATTTAAGTCATTCTTTATTTGTGTGTAAAATTGATGGGCAAAAAAGGTAATGATTCAATTACATCAGGTAAAAATGAACAGACTAAATATCTCTGTACAGTAATTGCCACACAGAGAACAGCCTAACAATGCTGTTTTTTTTTACAGGCTTAGATATTCTTTCACCTAACCCAAGAGAAAGGAAGATCTGACCCCAAAGATTTGTATCTGACCCAAGATTCCAAAACAACATGCACAGCCTCTGATAGAGCTATCTAGAACAGATAATGTTTTAATAAGGTACTCTATGTCTATATCTTACATTAAAAAATTGCTGTTTATAAATGTCTTTCAATTAAACTGAATACATTTTTGGGGGTTAACCTTTAAAAACTTTCACACACATAATCATTATAAAAGAAAGGTCAGGTAGGCTGCTGATACTTGTGTCATCTCTTCAGTGCAGCCTTTATTATCGAGCAGAGCTGCAAAAAGACCTCCCTCCTGTCAGTTTATGTGTGCATATGTGACATGTCAAGAGCAGATGGAAGCTGAGCAGAACATAATTAAACAGATCTTAAAAAAAAAAAAAAAAAAATTAACCACAAGCTGAATTCACAACTGATATGCCTCTCAATCGAGGTTCTAAGCAGGAATCAGAAAGAATGGCATGCACTGTCCTATCAACAACGCTATCCTGATATGGGGAATGGTTTGGAACAGATTTAAGCGTTCTTGCCGTGTGCACAAAAGACCACACACTGTATTATAATGATTATACTTCGCATAAGGATCATTGACGCACAATCATAATAGTTTCATTACATTTTTGCAAACGCCTAAAAGAATCACTGCCTAGATCGTGTCTCTCAGAGTCCAAGTGAAAAGAATGAAGCCAACAACACTACCTTCACTTCTAGCACAGCTTTTACAGTAACAGGTGAAGTGGTACAATTAATGGCTTCAAGGAAGGGCTGAAGCCAGTATGTTAAAACTAGCACTATTTTGCAGAATTACTCACTTTTTAAATGAATCGTTCTAGCATTTTTTGTTCAGAATCCATCACTGAAAAAGTAATGAAGAAACTAAAGAACACTTACTTTCACCAGTGTCTGCTTGTGGAATATTCTATTGAGATGCTTATTTTTATTTTTTATTCACTTTATTTGCGCAAAAGACATTTGCAATCCGTTATGCGATATCTTAAACATGAATCAAACAGATTTGACTTTTTACATGTATGAAATCAAACCAATAGTCAAACATGGAGCTATTACGTTTCTCATCCTATTTCTGAGATTATTTTTAATGGTCTATGAACAACAGGGGCATTAGCAAATGCTTGTCTGCCACATTGACAGGGGGCATGCCAGTTGGTGACAGGAGGCATGCCAGTTGGTGACTGGGGGCATGCCAGTTGGTGACTGGGGGCATGCCAGTTGGTGACTGGGGGCATGCCAGTTGGTGACAGGTGAGCGTCACCATGGGCAGTTTCAAGATCTAGAACTCCAACTACTTGGTTCCTGACCACACACCATCAGTGATAACATCTAAAGAAACATCATAGAAAGAGTATAGAAAGTGAATAAATCAGCAGAACAGTAAATTTATTAAAAAGTTAAAAAATAAATTAATAAAGAGAGATCCCTGGAACTAATTATCATGGCTTCAATAGGTCCTAGGGCTCAATAGGACCCAGCTCTCCAAACACATCCCTTGCTGGCTGTAAATTCTACAGACATTGGTTCACGCCTGTATAATATTTACACATTTGTGCCTTAACAGTAGATAACACAAAAAGATTCAATCTTCAAAGAAAAAGTTCTGGTGTCTTCCACCATGATGGAGATGACAATTACATAGGTGCAGAATCAATAGCCACAATGATTAAGCAATTACTATAACTGTTGGGAGGCAGGATGCCTAGCAGACCCATAGGGACATTATTCTGAAATATGTTTAGCTAGCAGCACCTCCAGCATCACTTGCCATATTAGTTACAAGATAATTAAATACATAAATTCACAAGGAAACAGAGTAGAATTGGCTACACTAATGCCTCAGCTGGAATACTTGGAGACTTGACTATTGGCAGGTGGGGAGTGAAATACAGAAACATAGAATGTGTCGGCAGATAAAAACCATTTGGCCCAGCTCATCAGTCCATATTTCTGGATCACTGGAAATAAAGAAACATTTGTAAAATATCAGAATTGGTTCCTGTAAAATAAAGCAGTAATCTTATCATCCTGTAATTTTGTACTAAATGCTGGTTCTGTAATTAACAGAATTATAATTTTTTTAAAAATGTAAAAAAAAAAAACTACAACAGCCTCTATTCAATGGAGCCCATTAAATCCGGTAAAAAATAATTTTTAATGCACATTATTCCTAATAACATAACGTGCAGATCAAATGGCTATAGAGGCTGCAAAATTAATTATTGATAAACAAGTCAGCCATTAACAAACAAAACAGCATTTATATTCCCAGCCAACGGCTGTTAAAGGTGCAGTAACATAATAGAGGCGTTAATATGAACCAACCAATGGCATGCATGCAGAAAATGACACCATTCAAATGCAAGCCTTGTAATGGCTCTGCACAGCTCTCAGCCAATCAGGATTTACAAACAAGCACTCAACACATGAAAAAATGCACTATAAAAGGGTCAGGAAATATGTTACACTTTGCTGATTGGACCAAGCGCGAGACACGACATAGGGATCAGGAGCTGGAGCACTGTGAGAGAGAAGATTAAGCAGAGTGCAAAATGGTTGTTGGAGCATCAGAGAGTGTAAGTGGAGTGTTTGTGGGTTGTTTGTGGTTTGTAAGTTGTGTGTTTGGTGAGGGTGTACATTTTTATACATATTTATACATTTGTTGCGCAACATTGCACGTTACATTACATCTTTTATGTTCTTTTTTTGTGCAGAGGTGGAGATCGACGGGAGAGAGCATAGGGAGTCATGGGAGGGTGGAGTGTTGGGAGTCAGGAGAGGGTCACCTTGCTGAGGGGGACAGAGAAGTGAAAAGAGGTACACAAAATGGGAGGGAGGAGACAACAGGGTTTATCCACCCCCATGCCACAGTAGTGAGAAGGACCATTCAGAGACACAGAACATAGCACTTCCTCAGAGGAGGAGGAGAGATTCCTAGTGACTGGCAGCAGTGGTGAAGAGGAGGCAGGAAGCACCATGGAAAGAGTTCCCAATTGTTCTCATTTGAAGAGAACCTACAGATGGTGGAGCTGATCGCATCTGGCAGCATATAGAGGACAGGGTGACTTTTTACATAATGAGCCATACACGAATAATGGTGCAGAATAAACCCCATTACTATATAGTGAGCGAGACACTGACAGTGGTATAGCAAAACTTCCATTAATATATACTGAGCCAGACACTGACAGTGGTATAGCAAAACTTCCATTAATATATACTGAGCCAGACACTGACAGTGGTATAGCAAAACTTCCATTAATATATACTGAGCCAGACACTGACAGTGGTATAGCAAAACTTCCATTAATATATACTGAGCCAGACACTGACAGTGGTATAGCAAAACTTCCATTAATATATACTGAGCCAGACACTGACAGTGGTATAGCAAGACTTCCATTAATATATACTGAGCCAGACACTGACAGTGGTATAGCATAACTTCCATTAATATATACTGAGCCAGACACTGACAGTGGTATAGCATAACTTCCATTAATATATACTGAGCCAGACACTGACAGTGGTATAGCATAACTTCCATTAATATATACTGAGCCAGACACTGACAGTGATATAGAATAACTTCCATTAATATATACTGAGCCAGACACTGACAGTGGTATAGCATAACTTCCATTAATATATACTGAGCCAGACACTGACAGTGGCATAGCATAACTTCCATTAATATATACTGACCCAGACACTGACAGTGGTATAGCATAACTTCCATTAATATATATTGAGCCAGACACTGACAGTGGTATAGCATAACTTCCATTAATATATATTGAGCCAGACACTGACAGTGGTATAGCATAACTTCCATTAATATATACTGAGCCAGACACTGACAGTGGTATAGAATAACTTCCATTAATATATACTGAGCCAGACACTGACAGTGGTATAGAATAACTTCCATTAATATATACTGAGCCAGACACTGACAGTGATATAGAATAACTTCCATTAATATATACTGAGCCAGACACTGACAGTGGTATAGCATAACTTCCATTAATATATACTGAGCCAGACACTGACAGTGATATAGAATAACTTCCATTAATATATACTGAGCCAGACACTGACAGTGGTATAGCATAACTTCCATTAATATATACTGAGCCAGACACTGACAGTGGCATAGCATAACTTCCATTAATATATACTGACCCAGACACTGACAGTGGTATAGCATAACTTCCATTAATATATATTGAGCCAGACACTGACAGTGGTATAGCATAACTTCCATTAATATATATTGAGCCAGACACTGACAGTGGTATAGCATAACTTCCATTAATATATACTGAGCCAGACACTGACAGTGGTATAGAATAACTTCCATTAATATATACTGAGCCAGACACTGACAGTGGTATAGAATAACTTCCATTAATATATACTGAGCCAGACACTGACAGTGATATAGAATAACTTCCATTAATATATACTGAGCCAGACACTGACAGTGGTATAGCATAACTTCCATTAATATATACTGAGCCAGACACTGACAGTGATATAGAATAACTTCCATTAATATATATTGAGCCAGACACTGACAGTGGTATAGCATAACTTCCATTAATATATACTGAGCCAGACACTGACAGTGGTATAGAATAACTTCCATTAATATATACTGACCCAGACACTGACAGTGGTATAGCATAACTTCCATTAATATATATTGAGCCAGACACTGACAGTGGTATAGAATAACTTCCATTAATATATATTGAGCCAGACACTGACAGTGGTATAGCATAACTTCCATTAATATATACTGAGCCAGACACTGACAGTGGTATAGAATAACTTCCATTAATATATACTGAGCCAGACACTGACAGTGATATAGAATAACTTCCATTAATATATACTGAGCCAGACACTGACAGTGGTATAGCATAACTTCCATTGATATATTGAGCCAGACACTGACAGTGGTATAGCATAACTTCCATTAATATATACTGAGCCAGACACTGACAGTG
This sequence comes from Pelodytes ibericus, assembly GCA_036172795.1. NCBI lineage: Eukaryota > Metazoa > Chordata > Amphibia > Anura > Pelodytidae > Pelodytes > Pelodytes ibericus. The sequence continues at coordinate 52,442,303 of CM069867.1, read as the reverse complement.
GTATAGCATAACTTCCATTAATATATACTGACCCAGACACTGACAGTGGCATAGCATAACTTCCATTAATATATACTGACCCAGACACTGACAGTGGCATAGCATAACTTCCATTAATATATATTGAGCCAGACACTGACAGTGGCATAGCATAACTTCCATTAATATATATTGAGCCAGACACTGACAGTGGTATAGCATAACTTCCATTAATATATACTGAGCCAGACACTGACAGTGGTATAGCATAACTTCCATTAATATATACTGAGCCAGACACTGACAGTGGTATAGCATAACTTCCATTAATATATACTGAGCCAGACACTGACAGTGGTATAGCATAACTTCCATTAATATATACTGAGCCAGACACTGACAGTGGTATAGCATAACTTCCATTAATATATACTGAGCCAGACACTGACAGTGGTATAGCATAACTTCCATTAATATATACTGAGCCAGACACTGACAGTGGTATAGCATAACTTCCATTGATATATACTGAGCCAGACACTGACAGTGGTATAGCATAACTTCCATTAATATACACTGAGCCAGACACTGACAGTGGTATAGCATAACTTCCATTAATATATACTGAGCCAGTAACGTTTAACGAGTTTAGTAACGATCCCTTGTAAGTAGCTGGTTTGGAGCCATTGAATCTAGCCCAATATCTCAATTTTGATAATCTCAGATATGCAAGTCACAGGTTGACAACGGTTGCAAGGATTTAATGAGCTAACCCGTATCTTCTTACTTCTTTAAAGAGCCCAGGAAGCAGGCAGATTCCTTTGAGTCCTATATAAAATACAAAGTATGATATTTAGGAGGAATGACTCTCGGGACTTGTCAAACCTTGATGTGGGAACTGCAAATGCCAATCTTAAGAACGAAAGAGGAAAATGTTCAAACACAGTATATATAAAAAGTTGCAGAAAGACATAACTATCTAAAGCGTCAAACAATAACAAAAAACACACATTTTTCAAAACACATGCTTAAAATTGGAAACGACAGCCAACTGTTAATCAAAAGAAACACTAGAAAAAATAAAATAATAAGAAAAAAGTACACAGCCCCCAAATGTTAGTAAAAAGGAAGAGCTGTAATAAACTTCAGTGTTTAGTTTGCATTAAAAAGCATCTAGTTCAAGGTTCAGAAAAATAAATGTCAATATACTGGATGTATAGTACAGTAAAATGCAATCAATGTTAATCAAAACAGCATATATGCAGGTATCACCAGAATTAGACTGAAGTGCAGGACCATTTGGAAACCCATGCTGGACTATAGTATGATATCATCTAGAAAATGTCAATCATGATAGAAACAGTAGGCTCTATTTAATGGCCAGACTTTTATCTCACTGATCAAACCACTGATAAGTCGCATCATTGTATAGAGTCCATTTTTTTGTTAGCTCTGTTACCAACCAGTTACTGTACGTCCCCATCACATTTTGCCCTGAGTTAACACCTAGGGCTATATTCACAAATGAGGGAAATTTGGGGAACTGACAAGGGAATTTCAAACTTAAGGCCAAAGAAATTGAGTTGGAAAAAGTCTCCAATTCGGGTGAATTCCAAGAATTTTTCCAACTCTGCTACTTTGGCCTTAAAATTCCTTCTTTCGAAGGACTCCTGTTCACTAGCAAAGCTTATAGACGCAAACACCAGTCAGCCTATTCCATCTTCAAGTAATATGGGAGACGTTCCATTGTTCTGCTGTGAAAGCATCTCTAAGGAATGTACTATATTTTCGCCATACAGTGTATTGCTTTTCCCCTTTGTGCACAGCCCAGACACTTCTTAAAAGGCATAATTATTCTGCACCAGGGGAAATGAGAAAGAATGAGGAAAGCAAAACAAAGGAAAGAGGATGGCAGGAATTGCAGTATTGCCACCATTTAATAATAGTTTTAAAAAAAAGTTGCTTAAAGCATTTACAATCGAACATACTACAGTGTGGGAGTGGATTTTGCCCACAGAGATGTGACCTTTTGTTTTGATGAATTGTGCTTCTTTAGAGGATGAAAGACTAACACTATATTATGTTATATGTATAAATACACTGCTGAGTGGATAAAAAACACCATAAGTGGTCAGTGAAATCGGCAGAATGTCCCCGTGATAGGTGTGTCTCTGCTGTCGCCTACACACTTTATAAATGTCATCCGATGCCAAAAGGTAAACATGTACTTTGAGACTGGTTGACAAGATATAACTGCTCTGGTTTTAGTTATTCTCAAATAGTACATTTTAGAGGTGCCTGTTTTCTATTCATTTTATTAAATGTGAGCGGTTATATTAAAAACGAAACGATGTGGCCTATCTTGTATCCACCCACTTACTTCCTGGATGTTGAAAAGCCTTTGCAAACTTCATTGTACACCCTGTGGTGAGAGCTTCATCATTCTGTTTGCAAGGCTGTACCAATAGCCATTAAATGCAAAATATGTGGACTAAAAATATATCAAAGGATACTAGAAACTAGACAATTTGGGCAGTGGACATTACTTTTGAAGCCCCATGGGATGCATGCACTGAGCTCAATATTGAATAGCATAAGCACCTAGTTGCCAGCAGTAAACTTTTAGCAGCCACAGCTACATAGTCTTGCCTACACAATTGGTATTAGCAACTGCATCGGTAGGAAGTAAGCATGCTAAAATGTCTTTATTATTAATACTTTGAGGGCCATAGAGGTATCCAATGTTTAATTCAAGCCTCCAGCACAGAGGGAATGAATACATTCCTATATAATGCAATATTCTATTTCAGCAGTACATTTGTAAACAACGTTTCTATAGCTTAGATATGCTAATAACATTAAGACGGTAATAAATATAACTAAATCAGTGTCACTAATTTAGCAGCAGCATTTACAGCTAGACTTAATTACCGCTGAATGTAGTACTCATCACTTGAGATGTTACTAATCCAAGGTATAATAATCCCAAGGAGAAAAGTATCTGCAAAGCTATAAATATAAAATGGGCTATTAAATAGATTGCTTTATATTTAGGCAATTCATACTTGATAGTTCTAAGTATCTTTTTCATGATTAAACTAAGCAGATTGCTTTGCAATATACTATTTTAACAGTTTGATTACAGTTTAGTAGAAGAGATAAATAAATATTTGTGTACGGATAGATATATATATCCATACACACACTGTCTGGATTGAGACACGTGTAGAGTGATTTTGACACACCTGCTCTCTAGTCAAAGTGCAAACAAACACTGTTTAGACTACAAAGTCCCTTCAGTGGCATAACATCACAAATGTTAAAGGGACAAGTCAAAGTCCAGTTTTAATATACTCCTAATGCAGAGCTTTAAAAAGTTCATTTAGTTTTAGGAGCCAGCAAAAAAATCTAGGAGCCAGACAACAGCACATACACACAATCATGCAAACATACAGACACACAATGACACAGACAGTCATGAACACACGTATACTCAAATATACAGAGACAGCCACTTACACAGACAGACAGACAGAGACAGCTACTGACAGAGACACTAACAGAGTTAGAGAGACACTCACTCACCTAGAAACTCAAATAGACAGCTAATCATAAGCCAGCCATTTATTTATAAATGATGATCTCTGCTAGCCAGAGATCATCTTCAGGTGCCATCCAGCTGTGTGGCGGTATGTCACGTAATGTCAGCTGCAGAGTAGTCTCAACTGCAGACTAGTCGCTAGCTCGGCCCCCTCGCGCATCGTTTGTCGAGCCCTGTCCTAATGTCATAGACACATTTGCCTTCTGCGGCATGGGACACCATGATGTGAATGGCGCACCTGTGTATTTGCTCTGTATGGCAGGTGAGTGCACAAGCCGATCAAACTAGAAATGAAAACGAAGTTAGAATTTGTTTAGCACTGTATTCGCCCACACTCAGGTACTTTCTCTCCCCCTATATTAGGTGGCCATTTTCTTTGAAAGGAAAATATGATGAGATGACAGGTCTCAAAAACTTTTATTTAAAGGGACTGTCTGGTTATTTAAATGCATCTTCCAAATGTTAATGCATATTAATGTGCTTTCAAAGTACTTTAAAATGCATGTTTTACATTTTGCATTGCTTAAAATCTAAAATAGTTACAGCTAGATAAAAAATAAAAAAAATTACAGCAGTTTGCAAGAAACCAGGTCTACACACACTAGCTGAGTAAAAATATTTTTCCATTTCATTTTATTATTAGTTTTTGCTGCAGGAACAAATGAGAATTATGCCATTCAAATTCATGGAATTTCCCTTTCTTTCTGTTGATGTCATCAGAAAATGTGTTGCACTGTTAAGAGATCCTACTGTGTACAAGAGCAAGTTTATCACAATGTATTCTTTTACAACAGCACAGGAACTGTCTAAATGGAATAAAACTTTATATATTCAGTGTCTAAATCAGTGTTTAAATCAGTGCTGCAGTAAACATGCAGAGTAATCACTGGAAGAGGGCTTGTGTCAAATATAAAAAATGTGATCTATGGAGAATGTCTGAATCAAATCACACTGGAATAAAGTCTGTGAACTATACAAGCAGTAGTCTCAACTTGCACCAAAGTGAGTTTGGGGACTAGACTGTCCCTTTAAGCCTCAGATTTCCAACTGGAGGACCACAAGGCAGCATGGTCTTCGGGAGTTTTTTGTAAATTATCCTATCTAACTAGATTGGTTAGAAAGCTCATGTGTTTACTATTTTATGTCAAGGAATGTTTATTATCACTGCCAATGAGCTTCTGCATGTTATACCAAGTATGAATGGTTCACAGCATGAGATCAGGCTTCCGAGGACAGGAACCTTTCAGTTGACTATTTCACTCTTGTTTCTAGTTGATTTAGAGGAAGTATTTTTTTCAGACTCTATATGGGTGATAAAAGGAAATACGTATCTTGCAAACTGATTAGTTTACGAAACAATGTCAAAGTTGCACACTCATGTGCTGCTATTTGTACAAGTCATATACTCTCCTTCCTCTGATACCTAAGCTGCAGGACTGAGATGAGCCACCATAGTTAGTACACAATTAGCACACTAGTATAGGACATATCTATACATTGAACCAATGCTATTGCTGCAAACCCTTAAGGTGTGTATGAGAACAACAGCAATGCAACTGTATAATACAACACCAACTGAGTGTACATGATTAATATCACCAGTCACCCGACTGTCTAATAAATGAAGTAATAACAATTGGAATAAAGCATTATGGGTTAACCCCAATTGAGGTCTCTTCGGTTTCTTTTTTTTAATATTGGCCATAACATTATTGTGCATGTTTTCTTGCCAATTAATAGAAAGCTACATTTTTGCAGATTTGAAAGTTATTTAGTTATAAATGCAGAATGTATAAACATGTAAAAATACAACAGCACGTCTACAATATTACACATGTGCAACCACATTGGGGGATACATATGATAGCGGCACAGTGAAGGGTAAAAGTGTTATATGCAGACATACGTACGATGGCTCCTGCCAGAAAAGAAGGAATGTGCCAGCTGTGCCAAGATAATTATCTGAACACTTTTCTGTCGGAAAATGATTGCAGGTGATTTATGAAATAAAGATGCAGATCTCCATATTGCTTCACAATTTTCTACCATTCCATTTGCAAATTGACTGTACTATGAAGTCACATTGAGACTAAAAAGTAGCATTGTTTCTAATTGTTTTTCAAAACATGGAAAAAAAATATTATCGTGCGCTAAGCCTGTCATTGGCTCAAATACTATACATAACACAGGGCTCAAAACATTTCTGTAGCTTTTGGTAGCCAGACAGACCAATTCAGGAGCCGATCTGGTTATTTTCAGCAGCCAAGGAAATGGAATTCCCTTAGAGTTAATCTCAGACATAATATAATGCTTATTAAACAGATGTGAGCATCCTGCAAGAACAGTGTATTTGGCAGTATAGTGTATATAAGCCGCTCAATTCTATTATGTTTATACACATAAACATAATAGTTGCCAGCTCTATAATGTGAGAGCTGCAATCTGTTTTTAACATACACTATATAGTCAAAATCCCGGTACTATGCAGCATGCAAACAGCAGTTTAGTAAGCATCATATTATAGAAATAGAGTCCGTGACAAACTTTGCATACCAACAGTTTACTTTTCCGTGCTTGCACATAGTTGAGGTCGTCTGTTTTTGTTGTTTCAGAGGTTAATTGGCAGAATGATTATTGAACACATCAAAAGGTTTTGTGTGCCCAGCAGATAGTAGGGGAGATTACACAGTCCTGCCCTATTGAGAATGTGCTTTGACTCAGCGCTGTGTTTAGCGCGAGGCAGTCAAGGCAAGTACCTAGGGCAGCACTTGCCTTGTCTGCCGGGGGTGGCAAAAAACGCCACCCCCTAAAAAAAAAAAGTTAAATATAAAATATAACGCTTGCTGGCAGAGACGCTTGCTGGGAGATCTACCACATTGCGTGAAGCAGGCAGCTGGATGTCTATGAAGGAGCACATCCTGCCTCTCAATCCCCACGCACTGCTCTCAGGTCAGATTGGCAAGGGTCACGTGACCTGGCACACTGACTTCACAACAGAGCGGGCAGTGCGAGAAGAAGCAGGGGAATGTCTGCGCTCCATCACAGACATCCAGCTGCCTCCACTAGACACTAGGGAAAGGCTATCCTGGAGTTCAGTGGTAAGTCCTGGATGTGCAATATGGGTGATGTGGCTTGTATTGGGGTGCAGGGGTAAGTCCTGGATGTGCAATATGGGTGATGGGGCATGTATTGGCATGCAGGGGTAAGTCCTGGATGTGTAATGTGGTTGTTCAGGCATGTACTGGCATGCAGGGGTATGTCCTGGATTTGCAATTCGGGGGATGCGGCATGTATTGGGGTGCAGCGGTAAGTCCTGGATGTGCAATGTGGGTTATGAGTCATGTCCTGGAGTGCTGGGGAAGGTCCTGCTTCTGAAATGTGGGTTGGGGGGGGGGGGGGGTAGTCCGAATGTAGTCTGTCTAGGACAGCACAAAACCAAAATACACAACTCGAGGTGTAAATGCGTTATACTTTGGCCAAATCATATAACCAAACCCTGTAATTTGTAACATATTTATAAAATGGGTGCCAACTTTACAAAGATGAGAAGCACAGTCAGTTTGTTGCAGAATAGACCCTGCTTACATTTACATACAGCACCTTTATACAGAACCCTTATTCTGTATAGATGGTTTGGTTTAGTATTAGTTTTAAAAGAACAGGGACCTTTAACCCTCTTGTATCAGGTTATATTATTTCATAGGTCGTGTACTTGATTGTAACCCAGTTATATTATTTCTCACCACAGAATTTACTGCTATTTTATTAAAACGAAAGCTTTCATTTTCACTTGTTTTAAATCAAGAGCAAGTTGGTATAAGTCCACGTACTCACAGTAAGAGAAGGGAAATAAATTCAGCAGGCCAATTCCCAAAGGGACAGAACTTCAGCACCCTCTACCTGTGCACAACTGTATCGTTCATGTACATACAGGCCTAAAGAAATGAAATCTGGATATGTGAAGAGAAAATCATGCACTACAAAACATTAGCTGCCAGAAGCACAGACTACAGAGGTACTAGAGAATAATAATGTTTTACAAGAAAGTACTGCCATTTACTAGTCCACCACAATAACCTATTGACAATATCTGCTCTCCTCTAACTTACATTCTAGAAGGATAAATAAACCCTATAAGATTAGTAAACACTTTTGAAAGATTTTACAACCCAAGTAATGAGAAATGTATAGGGATCAGGGTTGTCAACATCACAACTCACCAAAGTCATAGTGTGTCTCTTCTCTGCTCTCTAAATTATCTTTTATAAATGTGATGGAGTGTGTTATTTAAAAAGATGCAATTATGCAATAAAATGACACCAGTATTTTTAGCATCAAATTATAAAGTTCCACTTGGCAAACACCTCATTATATCTACATTAGAGCAACTGTTACATTGTGGCACTCCAGCTGTTGCGGACTCCTATTGGTTGTCGAGCCACTTTGAAATAGTGTTTCACAACAACAGCAGTGACAAAATGTTATCCTTCAGTGCTCCACAGCATTTAGGTTTGTGTCTGCTGTCTAACACCACGAGGATACCCACTGGGTCATTTATCACAATCCATCAGTACCTGACAGCTCCGCCTTCCCTAAGAGGTTGTGCAGCAGCTCAGTATTATTCTAAGTGGATAACTGCATTTCGATCTTACATTTAGATGCAAGGATTATGACACATATGTTCTGCCCTGTGTCTTGGTACTATCAAAAGGGTCTGATCAGACAGGTTTGACACATAGGTTGTGTCCTAGCGCCCCCTCTGGAGATCACAGGTAAGTGATATCAGGCTAACAGTGGGGAAAGTGCCCACCTACAGCCACAACTTTGACCTACCTGCAGCAGTATCAAGAGTCCAGCCAGACGCTTTTGATACCAGCCGAATTCCCCCACGACTCTGAAGGCATCGTCCAGCTCCATATGCTTGTCTCGGCGCTGCGCTACCTGCCTCCGAACCCGGCGGTAAGTGACATGTTAAATGACATGTTGACGTCATGCAGCTGGTCGTTGACCCAGTGTGACGCCTTTACTAAAAAAAAAAAAAGGATGAGTTTCAGGCCTCGTTTTGGGGGACAGTGGCAACAGCGGTAGTCAACTAAGTGACGTGTCCCGGAAGCTGCAACTCTGATTGGCTGATCTTTTTTTTTAGGGGCGTGTCACTGGCTCTGGATTGAATCACATTGCATGTGCAAGGCTGCTCAGTTGCATGCACAGGGGTGAAAATGTGCCTTAGGTATGATTTTTATTCAGCTGGTTAAGTAAGTGGGGACAAGTTGGGAACTTGGAAAAGTTCTTAATGGAGTGTTTGGGCAGCAATATGTGAAATGCCGAAGATTGAAATTTGTTTATTTAAAGGGAGATATTTATAATGTGAATCTATAAAATATATATACGTTGTGTTAGCAGAATTGCATACAATTAAGAGAAAAATATGTTTTGACTGTGTCTATGGAGACTCCTGTTTATTACATCACTTGTGGTACAAGGATACCAGTGGATGTGGCAGGTTTTGTGAAGATCCATAGTGTTGATACCCACCCCTGCTTGTTTCTTGATATGTAAATTACACATTTCCATTTTAAAAGTAATTCATTAGCAGACACGCATCAGGTGATGCTATAAACGGGAGACATTTAAAGCACATTTTTTTTCTAGATTTATGCATTCGCTTGTACGTTTGCTTATACAATACATAGACAATCATCAAAAAAAATTGTAATCTCTAGGTTCAGAGCATAAACAATGTTTAGGTGACAGAATCGCTTCAAGAAAAGCAAAGCTAGGATTTTGATGTAGTTTTGCTCCTCCTTTGCACTTGCAGCACTGACCTGTCACTACATCCAGGCATTGCTGTGTACAGAGAGTCCCCTGAACAATGATGTCAACCTCCCTTGCTCTGGCCTTGCACAAAACATTTTCTGCATAGAGAGCGGGGACAGGTCTGTTCCATTAGACTTGCTCCTACGCTACAGTACAAGTCATAGAGGCAGAGGTAAGGCACACAGGCTATTATATATGATATTTTTTGAAGAAAAGGTGGCAACCCTAATTATGCTGGAGGCCAAGTGTAAAAGTTTGGCTGCTGTTCATGACCCTTCTAGATTTAGTCCACATCAAACATTGGTCTGGCTGGCCGTATACTGATCAGAACGTTACTGTACTACCTGTCCTTGGCTAACCGTATACTGATCAGAACGTTACTGTACTGCCTGTCCTTGGCTAACAGTATATTGATCAGAATGTTACTGTACTACCTGTCCCTGGCTAATCATATATTGATTGGAATGTTACTATACTGCCTGTCCTTGGCTAATGGTATACTGATCAGAACGTTACTGTACTGCCTGTCCCTGGCTAACCATATACAGATCAGAATGTTACTGTACTACCTGTCCTTGGCTAACCGTATACTGATCAGAACTTTACTGTGCTGCCTGTCCCTGGCTAACCGTATACTGATTGAAACGTTACTGTACTACCTGTCCTTGACTAACCATATACTGATCAGAATGTTACTGTACTATCTGCCCTTGGCTAACAGTATACTGATCAGAACTTTACTGTACTGCCTGTCCCTACATAATCATATACTGATTGGAACGTTACTGTACTACCTGTCCTTGGCTAACCGTATACTGATCAGAATGTTACTGTACTGCCTGTCCCTGGCTAACCATATTCAGATCAGAATGTTACTGTACTACCTGTCCTTGGCTAACAGTATACTGATCAGAACTTTACTGTACTGCCTGTCCCTGGCTAACCATATACTGATTGGAACGTTACTCTACTTACTGTCCTTGGCTAACTGTATACTGATCAGAACGTAAATGTACTACCTGTCCTTGGCTAACCGTATACTGATCAGAACGTTACTGTACTACCTGTCACTGGCTAACCATATACAGATCAGAATGTTACTGTACTACCTGTCCTTGACTAACCATATACTGATCAGAACGTTACTGTACTATCTGCCCTTGGCTAACAGTATACTGATCGGAACGTTACTGTACTTGGCTAACTGTATACTGATCAGAACTTTACTGTACTACTTGTCCCTGACTAAACATATACTGATATAATCTGTCAAATGGTAAAACTGTTTTCAAACCCTCTTTGTAGGTGCCTTTGTGCTTCAGGGGTAGCAGCCCCTTTCATACTGCATGGTACTTTCGTCCTTAAGGATGAAAGCACAAAAACAACGTTTATTGTGTTCCTGGCCCTCCTCGGACAGTCAAGGGCTGTGAGTCCCTGCTAAACTATGCAAGACCTTGTGAGGTCACTCATGATGTCTTGAAGGCATCCTGACCCTGGCTTGATTTTACTGGATTTTCCCTGAACTCTGGCATCGTGATTACCTTCGGATCTGGGTTCCAACTTCAGAAAGTGAGGACGTACCTAACAACTGCAGCTGCCTTGCATTAGAGCTGCTCCACACTTTTTGATGCCTCTGAGAAATGTTGTAATAAGTAATTGTTCGGTAAAATAAATGTATTTAATATTGGCCTTGTAAATTAGATATCCAACCGATCACACTGATTAACAAGGTGATAAACAGAAAGGTATTTTGTTCTTTAAAATATGGCATCGTTAAATGTAGGGATAATTAAATTCATGCTGGTAAAAGCAAAGTTTAAATTGTTTCATGATGTTCTCTGGGCCAGACAACAAAAAATGTGATATCATCTCTGTACTTGTGTCTTGACACAGTATGGCACAGAATGATGGAGGATTCCTCTGAACATTATTATTGGAGGCATATAAATTAAAACCACATCAGAGTGCTCTAGTCTAGACTGGATTTGCCAAATATGTTAGAAATATAAAGGCTAGTGTGTTATTGTCTAAATATTTTACTCCTGTTTTGCCAACATTTTTAAAATTCCTTGGATTGCAATTGACATATAGATGTTTTGTATAATAGATGAGTGCTGAACAATTGAAAGTTTTGGGATTTTTTTTGTTTGTAAACCTGGTTGTTGACTATTTACCAGAGTGTTACTAATTAGTTCACATCAGTTAGGGTGCAGCTCATTGCCTAGTCAGAGGCCGGACGACCACCGCTCTGGCAGCAGGCTCAGTATCGTTATGTATAATAAGATTCTCCATTTAAATGGTATAATTTACTAAATAGAATGCATCCTACATGTTAGCACTGGGTTTGAATGTAGTAACGCACAACACATTTTCCATAATACTGTCCAGTTGAACACGATGTCTAGAGCATTTCAGATGTCTCTTAGGACAGTAAATCAGAATTTCGGTAACTGTGGCAGTGCCAAATGATAGAAGTGTAACTATTTAAGGAAGAGAGTTTATTAACCATGTCCTTCCCAGGAAGGGGTGTTTTATTTTCTGGTGTTCACTAATTAAACAGTAAGTTGTAATGATTTGACAACCAAGTTGCAAACGAGTCCAACTTATTTCAGGTTTTGTTATGCCCACTGTCACAGTTCGCGCTTCCAGCCCCCTTTCTCCTCACATCCCACGATTGCAGGGATTGTATATGGGGCGCCTTCCACCTCCAGCCTTCATCTCAAGTGTGCACGCAGCTCTGCATTTTACCGTGTGCGAGGGAAGTTAAAGACATAAATACAGTTAGGCATTGCTACGGCAATGCGTGTGGAAGCCCCGCCCCTAACACACTGTGTTTTTAAACCCCAGACAAACCTGAACTCATTACTCTGTTCTGTGCATCTCGTAGAGTTTAAGACAGCGTCCAAGCCCTTCAGTCTATCTAGTCCCCTGCTTGTTCCCTGACGATCCTGATTCTCTGACACCTCTTTAACCCCTTTTTTGTGACTTCGCTGATATCTGGACTCCCAAATATTTTCCTTGTACTTATGACCATTCTGACCTCCGTCACCCCTGACCTCAGCTTCCCATTTCGACTAAGCAGCTCTCCGGTATCCTGAACATGTGTCTTGTCTATTAGACTATCATTATCTTCCTTCTGCAGAGCATTTTTCATCAAGCTCTGGTGTGCTCCTCTCTCCAATGCTATGGTGACATCTATAAGTTGCTGTTGTATATTACAATTTGCATTACAATATTTATCATCTCTGCAGATTATCTTATGGAATATCATCAAGTATAGGCAAAAAAATTGTTACTGCCAGGCATATTCAGGTCCGGGGGCTGGGCAAGATGGCATGGGTTGGTGGACTGCACTCTAACAATCGTGGGCTGGGGGCCTGTACATAATGGCACACTAATAATCAGCCAAACAAATGCATTCCTATAGCATATGAAATCAGTGACCATCCTCAGTGCAAATTTCTTGGTGGATTATTTTAGGATGGACCCATTCCCAAAGATGAGGATTCAAGAGGTTCTTGATCATTAATGGACGTTTATTTAGGTAAGTTTTTTCTCCACAGGGTCACTCTTTGTGTCGGGGGAGAGGAGTTTGCAGGTTGACCTCATACCTCCCCCCCACAACTAGAGGTATGTGAGGTAGAAAGGCTATTTTGATTTTATGCAGTCTCCAGCCTAATAGTTAATATAGAGAGTTGGGAGCCCTTGGCAAGCACCCTTCCTCCATTTATTAATCGGTGGGCTGGATTATTAGTGGGCCCATACATTATCCATAGGCACAGGTATTTCTAAGGGGTGGGAGGGTTGGGGACATTTTGGCAGCCCCCTACCATTGATCTTGGTTTGGGAGAGGGCTGAGGATAGCTGTTACACTCCCCATTAAATTAACATGGTTTGGGTGTAACAGCATTTTTTTTTGACAACACCATTCTTCCTTTACCACCGAACTTGTGCGCATCCAGCTCTCTTCCTCATTCTCAGTCTTCAAAAAGTCCCACAAAACTCACACCTTACGTTTCATGCCACTAAAACACCCATTAATCAACCTGTGGCCAAACAACCTAGCATCCACCTTCCCCTTTAACCTTTTCACTCACTTTTGTGTCTTCTGTCCACCACTCTCTAGATAGGTAGCAATGTGGACTGAAATTTGGGGGGGGGGGGGGGGGGTGGAGCAGTGGAAACTGATGCAGGAAGTTAATGGGACTGGAGACTGTGATACTGGGGGGAAGATGGGACTTTAGAGGGGAGGGAGGACATTTGCATTTTGAACATTGCTGTAGAACTGCTTTTTATTCATAATAGCAATCGATTTTAAACATAAGGATTAAAGAACATGCGTATCAACATAGCCTGACGTGTTTGTTTAAAGATGTTCAATTCTTTTAGTGTGTTGCACTAATAAATAATTCAGTCTAGTCTATGTCTTAATATTGTAGTTTGTTGTGTTTTGCACCTCAATCTGGATACTTACAATGCATGTTATGTCACAGCAATGTGAAACATAACTATCTCAGCACTTTCTCAAGGGGATTACATATTCTGCGGAATAAAATGAAAGCTGTCAAGCCATCTAACCAGGGATTAGCTAAAGCCCATCCAAGATCTCTGTTGATTAAGATGAAGGTTTTTTTAGTATAGCAAAGGATTCTGGGTTTATAAATCCAGCTTTCAGGAACAGTAATAAGTCATGGATTTGGTAGGTATAGGACAGGATGTCATTTGACAAAGTGTTTTCTTTTGCTAATGTGAATATTGGATTGTCCTGGTGTCTGTGCTATAGATCACAGTTTATCATTTTATGCTCACAAATACTGTATTGTGTGTACAAATAAGTACATCATAACTCACAATCCTGTGCTGCTACTAGTAAATGGTGGCACTGCTTCCAAGTGCTACAAAAAAAAAATCCAGTATGCAACAAACAAAAAACACCAGCGCTCAGGAAAATACATGAAGTGAAGCCACTTGTAATGTGGTTTAGTGGCACATCCAAAAAAACAAATGTTTTGTGGGGAGTGTGCCTTTATTTAATAAACAAATATATAGCGACGGTTGGCTGTAGTTGTTCATTTATAATGGGGCACTCCCCTTGGAAAGTTAGTTTGTCTGATCCCGGTGAAACATTTGTTTGTCTCCCCCGAAATGTTTGACTGATGTCAGGACTCCCTTGTCCAGTGCTTCTTGGTGTCCAAGAGTTGGAGACTGTGAATGGTGGGGCTGTTGTCTGATCCCAGGGTTCCAACGAGTGAGCTCTGCCCTGTCACACTGCAAGACTTCCAGAAACTATGCGTATGCGTGTAAGTGTGTGTGTGTTTATGTGTGTAAGTGTGACTGTGTGTCTAAATGTGTGTGTGTAAGTGTGACTGTCCAAATGTGTGTGTATATGTAAGGATGTCTAAGATTGTGTGTGTGTGTGTGTGTGTGTGTATAGTAAGGGTGTCTAAGTGTGAGTGTGTGTGTGTGTATTTGTAAGGGTGTCTAGATGTCTGTGTGTAAGGGTCTCTGTATTTCTGTGTTTGTAAGTGTGACTGTGTAAGTATCTGTATGTGTGAAATTGTGACTGTGTGACGGTGTCTGTGTATGTGGGTAAGGGTGGCAGTGTGTGGGTTAGGGTTTGTGGAAGTGTGACTGTGTGTATTTCTTTGTGCAGTGTGGTTGTGTATATGTGGAAGTGTGGTTATGTGTAGCTGTGTAAGTGTGGCTGTGTATGTACATTACTGGGGGTTTTATTACATGACTGGGGCACTGTCATACTGTATGACAAAGCCCCAGTCATGTAATAAAACTCACAGTAAAGATGCAGTTTCTTCTATTCGGTGAGTTGCGTGATAGCGATTACATTTTTTTTTTTTTTTTTAAAGTGTCCCACTTTTCACAATTTGAAACGTTGGGAGGTATGCTAATGTCAGTCAGTTGCATGTTTCATTGTCAAATACAAGCAGGGCTCAGATAGCAATAGGAGATCTGTAGTGCGCGTAAATGTGAGGTAAGTGATCATCAATGGGTGTAGGTCCACCTGATCTAGTGGTGATGAGGTGACCTGTATTTGTTCATTGATAAAGGGGTTCTCCCCTGAATTGTTTGTTTGTCTGGATCATCTATTAAACAACATACTTTATGTATTTTCCTGAGCACTGTTTTTTTAGTTTTGCATACTGTATCATTTTACTTTGTTAGAAATAGATTCAGAGATTTGCCTACAGCAGTGATGGCCCGGTAGATGTTTAGACACTCTGTATCACATGATGAACAGTCAGCCTCAGGAGTTGCTGGGCATCATGGGATATGTAGTTCCCAAATATCTGCAGTGCCAAGATTAACCATCCCTGAGTTAGAGTGCGACTGGCTCTTTTCTTAGGAGATGCCGGAGATGTAACTCTGTCCATTAAAGGTAAGGTAAGTCTACTAGGGAAGCACAATCTCACATGATAATGCCAGAAGTCTCACTTCCAAGGTGATTAATAGACTCCTTGGGAAAACATTTGTACTAATGTCATAATGAGATTTCTCCAATGTTTACCACAAATGATTAAGCTAAGCAGGAATAAACCTTCATCAGGGTTTGGAAGCAGCGTGTACAATAAACGGTAAATAAAACAATACAATTGTAGTATTTGCTTATAAAATTACTTAGCTATCTGTGGGTCTATATTTATATACTGGTTGCCCCATACAGTGAATAAACATACTTAATTCACCTCGAGTGACGCTTTTTCATCCTTACACATCTATAAAATGACTTGGAATAATTAAGACTGTATATAAGTTTACTAGTGCACTATCCAGTCTTCAGTTGAAACAGCAGATGGCAGCAAAGTTAGCTTTTTACTGACGTTCAGTATCAAACCACATAGAGAATGAAATTGTGAATCCATATGTGCATCAAATTACTCACATTACATTTAGTCCCTCTCAAGGCCCCTCTTACTTTAGGATATTCTCCAACACACTTTGCATGATCTTTCTTATGCAGATCAGGGAATCTTATCACATCTGGACAATGAAGGTTCAGCTAAAAACTTATTTAACCTCATGTCTGGTTTAAAAAATATGTAGCATTTTTTCCCCCACAAGAATTTGCAATCTTGGGGATGCCAGCTGTTGGGAACTATAACTCATGTGATGCTCAGCCACTCAACAACGTCTGCTTTTGTGGACTAAACCTCCAAGGATGCTCAGCCAGCCAAACGGCACTTCAGCTCTTACGAACTACAATTCTTATGACGCCTGGCCTTCACTTATTTTTTCCTGGAAAGGCATTTTTACATTATCAGGTTGTCTTGTCTGACGGTGATATCACGGGGCTAATATTATATGCCAACATTTCAAACAGGACATCTGCATAAGACACATGGACCAGGGGACGTTAGAAATAGAATACACTGCGCCTTATATGTGAGACGAGTAGCAGCACCGAAACACAACCAGTGCTTCACTCCTGGTAAAAATTTACAAACAATACACACGACGTGAACAGTGCGCTTCCCAAAAAACACTACACACTCGTATTTACCCTATACGTGGAGGCAATCCTCTCCGTAGTATGCAAAGGGAAAAAGATAAAAAACTCTTATAGTGTAGTATGTTAAAAATTATAAAGTGATATAGGTGCGTAAACAAAGACACACTCACATTTTACTGAGCAGTATCCTGCTCAGTCTATAGGGTGTTCGGGAGCCCCTCGTGGGGTCTTGGATAAAATAAGATTCCGAGGTAGCTCCAAATTCGAGTAGATGTGATGGAACAGGGGAGGAAGGAGATGTATCCTTAGTAAAAACACTTTTAATAATACACAAATAAATTTAAAATCTTACATAAAAACAGGCAGCATCCAGCTTATAAAGTGCAGAGAGTCCCAGTTTTTAAAGTGCAAAGTGTTCTTGTAAGTTGCTCCTTCTCCATACACGACGCGTTTCTCCTTTAAAAATAGGCTTTTTCAAGTGTATTCCTGTTCCTTGTCTTCTTCTTTAAATAGTCCCGTTTTTTGAATTTTCCCGCCGACTTCCGGGTGTCGCGTCACGTGACGTCACGTGATCGTCGCATCACGCGACGTCACTCGCTGGTCGCACTTCCGCGTTCCACCGCTTCTGGTGGCTTGTAAACAATCTCTCCAGCTGTCTCCATGCGTTGTCATGGAGACCAACCTCGGCATACACATTTTATATATCGGGGGAGAAGGGGGAGAAAAGGAGAACAGTATTTAGGGCAGTTTTGCCTCATAGTATAGCATATTCATTTTAATCCTCCCAAAAGTGGTTGTTACAATAATAGGGACCAGAAATAAATAGTCTCTTTTACATAAAAAAAAATAAATAAATAAATGTCATATTATCTATGAGGATAGTGAGAAAGGGATTTGCCCATCATCCATCATTGTGCATCATCAGATCCATACAGAGTATCATGGACCAGGGGAATTGGCTGTAAGAGAGGGAGCCATTGGATATATGTGATGATGATGCACATGTCAAAAATTCAATTACTTTTACTAGTTAAGTATTATATTTTCTATGGAGAGTATACGGTACTATGAATGAACAGCTCAGGTAGAACAACTATAATAAAAGACTAGGGAAACATCTGTGTCCGGAGAGGGCATTCATTAGACCATAAGTATTAAAATACTATAGCCACTTTCCAAAACAATACAGAAATATATAAAGGAAGAGTGTTTTCCATTACAGATAAGCAGGAAGCTATGGGGTAAGAATTAAAATAGATGTTTTTTTATTTTTACATTTGAATTACATATAAACACTTCTGAGCTTATTTACAAACCCATTGAAGAAAAAAGAGAACACAAATATTACAACACAGTGACCCCGATTCCATGGCTCCCATTTACCCAAAAAGTGGTTGTAGAGTTAAATGAATGAGCATTGATGATTCACGGCCCACCGCTTACACCATACCTGAAATGTATGTACCCTGGGCTGAAGACTAGGAACAAAGGCATCACTAATCATCTTGAATTAGGTATATTTGTTTCACAGGGCACTCATAAGGTGGGTTTTTGTTGTTGGGTTTTTTGGGGGCTATATTTCAGAATCATCCTGGGCACTAATAACTCACTATAATGAACTCATTCTTACCAATCATACCTGGGCACTAATAATTCACTATAATGAACTAATTCTTTCTCTGTGAGTAGTCAATACAAGATTAATAAATTACCAAAGAATAAACATTCTACACATTCTTTTCATTGATGAAAAGGTAATTAACAAATTTCACAAAAATGGCATGTACTGTAAAATGAAAGACAAGCAATCAGGAGATATTCCTGCTAGAAGGAGACGAGGTGTAAAATAAATAAAAAGAAGAGGAACATGAGAATGTGAAGGTGGTATCTCTCTCTGATCCCTACTTTAATCAGACTTAACATTGTCTGACTGCTGTAGCCTTGAGGCTTCGGGGATATCACAGAGAAATAGCAACATATAATCTGAGAATGTCTAACGGGTACAAAAAGTACACTGAAACAGAGCAAAACAATTCTTGTTGTCTTCGTCACAAGTACACTTGTAAGTTAAGAAATTCTTATGAATGGGGACTCTATTTCGGTTTATAGAAAGCCAATAGCATTACATGGATTCCATAAACCGAAAGACATTCGGTTTATTGACTTTTGGTTTATAGAATACATGTAATGCTATTGCTATTCTATAAACCGAAATAGAGTCCCCATTCATACGAATAGGTCAATTGACCTATTCGTATGAATGGGGACTCTATTTCGGTTTATAGAATAGCAATAGCATTACATGTATTACATCTAAGAGTCAAATAGAACCGTCAAATACTGTGCTTACAGAGCACTTTGAAAAATTCTAATTGTTTTGGGTGGTAAATAGTACATTTGCGTCTTGCGGTGCACTTCATATCTGAGAGTCAAATAGAACCGTCAAATACTGTGCTTACAGCGCACTTTGAAAAATTCTAATAGTTTTGGGTAAGTACATTTGCGTCTTGCGGTGCACTTCATATCTGAGAGTCAAATAGAACTGTCAAATACTGTGCTTACAGCGCACTTTGAAAAATTCTAATAGTTTTGGGTAAGTACATTTGCGTCTTGTGGTGCACTTCATATCTGAGAGTCAAATAGAACCGTCAAATACTGTGCTTACAGCGCACTTTGAAAAATTCTAATAGTTTTGGGTGGTAAATAGTACATTTGCGTCTTGCGGTGCACTTCATATCTGAGAGTCAAATAGAACCGTCAAATACTGTGCTTACAGCGCACTTTGAAAAATTCGAATAGTTTTAGGTGGTAAATAGTACATTTGCGTCTTGCGGTGCACTTCATATCTGAGAGTCAAATAGAACCGTCAAATACTGTGCTTACAGCGCACTTTGAAAAATTTTGGCTACCTCCTCCTCCTCCATTTTCTTATCCATAATATCAAAACATACTGAATACAAGTTTCTTATGTGGAATTGGAGTTCAGTGGCAGGTACAAGCATATCCCTAATATTCTCCTAATATTCTGTGTAGGGCAACCACTGTTCCCCAGAGTTTGAGCCCCTTATAGTGGCCACCTGCAGGTTTTTGAAAAAAAAGGCGCAAGAGCCATGTACTTTGAAACAGGTGACATGGAAAACCAAACTGCATGCAAACTATGATGGAGGTCAATAAACAGGATACAATCTGCAGTGTGTCTGGGCGAGAACATCCAGGGAGTGAATTGCAAGTTACAAAAACACTGGCTGGGAGCCACTGCTTTATAAAGACAGGGAATTGGCAATAGTCACTTAGAGGAATTACATGGGGAACACAGGTAAAGGAAACATCACGGGATGACAAACCAATGCACACACCCTAATACGTGCTGGTAGCACAGCCTGTAATGGTAAATAGCTACGAATCAGCACCATGTGAATTTACAACCCTGGTGGATTTGTACGCTTCCAGAAAATGAAAGACCTTGAACAACAAACGCAATCTCCCTGCTGGCAGTTCAGTGATACATTGATGTTGAATCTGGAATAGGTACAGAGCAACCAAGTGCAAATAATGAATTACTTCCGTCTAAAACTATTCTAGGTATATCAGGCCAATAGCTGGCTCATAAGGATATCTTACAAGACATTTAATCAGAGTAAACACGTCGGGGAAGTGCTGTAAGTATCTTTAAACAAAGGATTTGTCTTCACATTTGCATTAATTAGACTTATTGAGTTTTCAAATTAAGACTTTCTTACTAAGATATTTCAGAGGTGCATCTGTTAATTTGTTCAATATTTAGAGACATTGCAATTAGTGCACACCAAAGGAGCAAGAAAACAGATTTTCTAGATATATAGATTAGCTTTGCATACCCAAAACTCACATCTTTTTAGAATGTTACTTGCAAAAGGGGCATCTACGCATCTAGAGAAATATGGTTCCAGATCATGTGCTGCATGTGAATAATGGTGGGCCCATACTTACCCCAACGAGTGGGTACCCTTGGTTGAGCCACAGTTACACTTACCGAGGACTTAGCTGCGTCAACCGTACCCCGGTATCCACAGTGAGCAAACCACACATGGATGACTGCAGGAACCAGAAGGTGGAAGAATAGTTAGGCAGGTTATAGTCAAATCCAATACAGAGGTACAGAAGGATAAACCAAAGGTAATGTCAAAAACAAGAGTTTTTGGTTTTGGCTGCAGCCCCCACTGTATTTATTGCCTTTATTGTAAAAATTGTGGTCGCTTTAGTGGTGCTCTGTGCAACATATGCCAGTTCTGGGGTGCTGTCCAAACCATTGTTTTTGCCCATTATATACAGTCAGTCATTACTGGCTAAACACCTTAGAAATTGCAGACTGGGGTAAGAGTAGCTATTCTTTAACACCCCAGCTATTGTAAACTAAAGTTCCCATGATGCTTAGGTACATGCTGGTTGATTACTTACTACCACAATGGTCATATCATTTTTCCTATCAATGGGTAACCAACATTTGCCTCCCACCAGGAAACCTCTAATTAGGTATTGGGGTGGAAGAGGAGAAAGCTGGGAAAGATAATCCTCCTCCCTCACCCGACTTTGCAATTCACTTGCTGTTCACTTGCCATCTCCTCACAGTTCATTGTTGAGTGAATAACGCTTATTAATCAAATTATTTCACATTTCTCTTTTTTTGCCAAATCTCCTTTAAAAAATGATTCCTTTAACCAAATATTGCTATTCATTAGATTTTAATAGGAATAGGTCACAGAAAGTACAAAATACTTTATTCTAAGATCATAACAGCGCTGTTTTAATTGAGGACATGACATCACAGTGTGGGGGAGGGTCACAGCCTGTACCAGTGAGTGTGCAGGAGCTGTACAATTTCATATGTTTGCAAGCGGGGGAGAAGAGAAAAAAGTGAGGTTAAGTGCTTCATTAAATCAAAAGAGCAGACTAAAAGCTCACACATTCTTGTAGAGGAGATGTAGGACCAAGCAGTGTCTACCACAATACATCAGCATTTTGTTCTTCTTTGTGCCTGATCACATGTATAAAAAGGTCCAGAATGTTATTACAGAAGTTATTTGCAAATGTGCAGAATGGTGCAATATCTCACTAACACAGCTTGGGCAGATGAACTGGTGTGAATACTGGTTTGTACCATTAAATTACTGTAGCTCAGATTGCACCACTGATTTAAAGAGCCAAGATTCTTTAATTTATAAGGTACATGCCTGGTTATCCTCTGGACGGCAGCATGGATGTGGCTGTCGCTGACAATCGCTCAGCGCTAGTACTGTAAGCAGCAGCCCCAACCTACAGAGGGGCTTTAATTATAGCTCTTGCTAGGCCCCAAGCCTCCATTAAATATAATTAGCCCACCCACCACCCCTGGGTGCCTCAAGTCCTGATAAAATATTATTAAAGCCCCCACTGCAAGTGCTTGGGCTGCTGACATACACCAATTCCCAATTGAATATAAAGTTGATTTACCGCCAATGGCACATTTTTAACTAATAGGAAGGGTTACATTTACCCCAAAATATAGATAATTTTCAATCATTTTGTATTCTCTATAGTCACATTGAAAACAATATTTAGGTGATACAGTCCCTTTAAAAATAATCTTTAATTCCAAATAAGTCCATTTGGGGTTGACTTTGTTGTTAGTGCCTCTGTCATGCATTTGCTTCCATGAAATATTGTCTTATGTACAGAAACATTTAATATAATAATTGTTTCGCAACTGAACCAGTATTTGTGATCATATTACTCTTCAGGAGGCATTATCTCTCTAATTTTGTTGTCATAACTTCCTTACTCGTGGGATTTATTTGTACCCATTTGCATTATACAGTGCTGACAACCTTGTTATACTCAAATAAACACATTAATCATTTACTTTCTTACATAAAAATGCTTATAAACTCAATTGCCTCATTTCAGTTTAGATGAACCTGTGTGAATATTGATTTCTACATTTGGGTTTTTATATAATTTCCAGTTTAATTAGCTGGCTGCAGACATGGGAAAGTTTGAATCTGCTGCAAGGTAAAGTGTTCCCAAATCCAATCACACCTAATCAGCCATTCAAGACATTGTAAAAACAATATGACTTGGAATCAGCCCTGCAGGTATTATCGCAATAGCCATTGGGAGGCTTGAAAAACATTGTACAGTAAGAAGATAATGCGTTTCACAGAAAAGACAAGGCCTGTATCAATGAACAACCTCCCCGCCAACCGACACTATGCTGACTTCACGGAAAAGTGTGGCTTGAAACAGATCCAGTCGAGAGCTTTAAAAAAATTTAGGGGGAAAATGAAATTGAAATAAAAAGGAAATATTTGTAAATTTGATACACAATCAAATAATGACTTATTATATATGCAAGAGGTGGACAGAATAATAGAAACACCTAACAATATAGTAATACCAGGGACCTAATAAGAATTGTCTTCAGAAGAACCTTAATGTGGATGCAGCTGCAGGAAGGAAGACTGCACGGAGGAGACGGCCGCCAACACGGAGCAACAAGGAGGTGAGTACTAGGGAAGGGGGGAGGAGGGTGGCATATTATTGGGCAAATTGGCTGGGCATATTAAATGGGAAAATAATACTGGCACATTATTGGGCAATTGTCTGGTGCTTATTGATGGCAAAATAACACTGTGTACAACTTTTTTTTATATGCCTTCCAACACAAAGAGAGGAGATTGACCTGATCAAACAGGATCCTAACCTCGCCCCCTTGTGATGTAATAGTTACATTGCCCTCCCATTCAATGCAAGTCTGTGATCAGAATTCTGATTTGTAGACTGCATTCTCTGTCCCCAGCCCCGAAGTGACATACTAGAGCTGTAAAGTCTCTTGGGGGAGGCCCCCAAAATCACTATATTTCACAATATAGCGCCCAGTCACACTTGTTTAGTGAAATAATTTATACAATAAATTCACATAACAAAAACAAAATACATATCTGAAATCAACAACGCAAAATAGTAAAATAAACCCTTTTCATTTTTTGGTGGGAGTGTCCCTTTAACAGCTTTATGCATGCAGCCATAACTATATGCAGTTGTATAAATTGTACTGCTGTTGTGCTGTGGAGCTGAGTATAGCCAGATTATTCAATGGAAGCTGAACCTCACATCCTGATTAATATTTAGCAATTTAACCCTGTATGGTAATTGTGGTATTTTATTGTATATTTTTATTGTTTTGGGTTTTTATTTATGTTTATTACTTATATGTTCAGGTATATGGGTTATTGGAGTCTACTCAGTCCAGTTGACATTACAAATAAATATTTTCTATTTGCAATTATTTTAGTCATTTTGGATAAAACTATATAGAAAGTTCCTACACAAATGTAGCAATAGACATGTACATTACTATAAAAATAAAGAAGAACAAAATAATGATAGAAGGAATGTAAAAATATAAAACTAAGGTTTTTACATTACGTGGTAATGCACAAAAGGCTTATTAGACTGTTTTTGTAGGAAATCAAGTGTGTGGTAGGTCCATGTGAAATAGATCTATTTAGGTTATATAAGCCTCTGTGAATATGGAAAAGTGGAAGGAATCATTAACGTTTACAAGCAAAGACAAGCCATTAAAAGGTGTAAAATGTTACACCAGTCTGTGATCTCACCTAATCAATGGCTGTAACAGGAGCGATACTGTTTATGATCTTCAAAGTCTTATGTTAATTGCAGAAAACCTTTGCAACACACACACAGAAAATAATTTATTATCTACTGGAAGAAAGAGTGGGTCTCTTTAACCCCATGGTGACCAGACTTTTTAGGGCACGTCTTACCCTCGGTTAAAATGGCTGTTTTAACTGTTTTGCTTGTTTGTGTTTAGCTGCAATTCTCTTCCATCTCCTTTACTGTGACCACACAAATTATATACGGGCTATTTTCTGGATTAGAAGGACTGTCTTTAGAGACCATTATTTTGATCATATCATATCATTTACAGATGTCTCTGAATTTGGAAGCCCCGATAAAATTATTATTATTGTTAAAGTAAAACTGCATCTTTCTCATGAGAAAATGAATGTACTTAGTGAAGGGAGACAGGGGATAAATCATCAGTCCATTTGCTTCTCTAAATGAGGACAGATAGCACCTGTAACAAGTAGATCAAAAATGACAAAAAGATTCATGTCTGCTGTTTGGAGAATGAGATCCGCAAACTTATGGCAATAATGACACCTGAGAAGGAATGGTATAATGAGAAAAATGACTGGGACAATACCAGCGTAAAGTGTACCTTTATACAAATAGTCAAGTAGCCAACTTGTAAGACGCAATATTAGATCTAGCATTCACAAACGGAGATATGATATCAGATATGTTTGGTGACAGTTTGGGATCTAGTGATCACCCGGCATGTGATTTAATCTTAGGAAAGGGACTCACCACACACAAATAAAAGTTCTAGATTTCAGAAAAATCAACTTCACTAAAATTAGTAGCTGTGTTATAGAGTCATTAGTAAACTGGATCAGTTTAAATGGAGACCAGAAATAATTAATATTAGTTAAAAGATGATTCAATGAAGGCACCATATAATTGTGTTAGGTGGTGTCAGTAAGAGAAAAAAAACTGAAGAAACCACCGTGGTACTCCACAGAACTGGCCAAAAGTAGTACAAATCAAAAAGCTACAATTTAGTAAATATTAAAACAAAAATGCAATCAGGATAGGTAGCTCTATAAATCTAGACAGAAAGGGTCTAAACAAGTTATAAGAGCTTCCAAAGTAAAAACAAAAGAAAGATTACCCCACAATATGAAAATGGAGATATTGTTTGATACATAAGTTAAAAAAAAAATGAATGTAAAAATAGAACTAGTCAGATCAAAAACAAAAGAAAGAAAATATGTGGAAGAGGATAAAGGTCTAGCCAACTACCTCAATGAAGACTTTTGTTTAGTATTTACTTAAGAAAAAGTAGGAAAGAGACAGATAAAAAGATAAAGGAGCAATTTTATTGTTCTATTTAAGGGGCCACTGGGCCTTGGGAAGCCCTGGGTGGCCAGTGCCTACTTTTGATTTTGTAGCCAGTGGCATTTCACTGGCTGCTGGCCTTGGGGGGGTGTCAAAACATTATGTTTATGGAGTCAAACATTTATACTTATGGAGTCAATGATGCAGCCCGATGGCCACAGGGGGCCATTTTATTATTATACCCCAGGAGGCCATAATTGTGTGTGTATTGGGCCACCGGAGTCTCTACCCCAAAATGTCTGCACAAAAATTGACCATAATGTCTGATTTTCATGCTTATTCATGACT
Organism: Pelodytes ibericus; assembly: GCA_036172795.1. Lineage (NCBI taxonomy): Eukaryota > Metazoa > Chordata > Amphibia > Anura > Pelodytidae > Pelodytes > Pelodytes ibericus. Next base: position 52,416,153 of record CM069867.1, on the reverse strand, counting down.
GAGCTTTTGACTAGCCTGAATTGCCTCCTAGGGGGGGGGGAAATTCCTTCCTGACTCCAAGGGCAATCAGATTTCTCATTGGATCAATAAACTCTATTATTAATGCTTATTCTATTATTAATAGCCCTGTATGTTCTGCTTTTCTAAAAAAAAAAAAATACCATCCAGACCATTTTTAAATGCATCTATTATTGTTGATAGCACTACCTCTCTTGGCAGTGAGTTCCATAACTTTTTTGTCCTTACCGTAAAGAATCCCTTCCTTTGCTGTCTATGAAATCTTTGTTCTTCCAGTCTCAGGGGGTCACCTCTTGTTCTTTGTACATTTCTGTTAATGAACAGGTCACTGAGGAGCTCTTTAGATTGGCCCTGCACATATTTATATAAAGTTATCACATCCCCTCTGAGACACTTTTTTTCTAACGTACATAACTGTAATTTTTAAAGTCTCTCATTATAACTAAGATCTTTCAATCCCCTTATTAATATTGTAGCCCTCCTTTGCACTTTTTCTAGTTCCATTATATCCTTTTTAAGGACTGGTGCCCAGAATTGTATTGCATATTCAAGGTCTTACCATTGACTTGTAAAGAGGCAAGATGATATCTATGCCTCGTTTTATATATGCCAATATCTTATCGGCCCTTGCAGCTGCTGACTGGCATTGAGCACTGTTGCTAAGTCTATTATCTACAATTATTCCTAAATCCATTTCATTAGTAGTCTTTCCCAGGGAAATACCATTTAAAGTATATGTTGCTTTGTTATTATTTTTCCCATAATGCATAACTTTATATTTGTCTATAAAGAACCTAATTTCTCACTTAATTGCCCAGTCCACTACTCTGTCCAAATCTTCCTGTAAAAAACAAACATCAAGATTAGTCTGTATTACCTTAACTAATTTAGTGTCATCAGCAAACACTGAGACATGGCATTCAGCACAACTTGGGAGATCATTAATAAACAAATTAAAAAGAAGAACAGACCCCTGAGGTACTCCGCTCAATACCCTGGTCCAATTTGAGGATTTTCCATTTTCAACAACCCTCTGCATTCTATCTTTTAGCCAAATTTCAATCCAAATACATACATTTGCCCCCAAACCTATTTCTCTTAATTTGTTGAGTAACCTTTTGTGTGGATCTGTAACAAATGCTTTAGCAAGGTCTAAATAGATCACATCAACTGCCACACCTAGATCTATATTTTTACTGACTTCTTCATAGAATGTTATTAAGTTTGTTTGACAAGACCTGTCTTTCACAAAACCATGTTGACTTTTACTAATTATATTCTGATTTAATATGTATTCTTGAGTGTATACCTTTAGCAATCCGTCAAATAATTTCTTTACTATAGATGTCAAGCTCACTGGCCTATTTTTGATCCCTTGACTATCTTAACAGAGTTTAATTGCTTAAGCACTTTTTTCTGTGTCAGTCAATCCCATGTTTGCGTTGACTGTTCATCCATCAGTTCTTCCTTAGTATAAACAGAAAAAAAAGTATTTAAAATGTCTGCTTTCTCTCTGTCCTCACTAACCAAATTTACCATTTGGAATAACAAGGCCCCAACATTTTCTGCTCATAGCTTTTTTCCATTTATATACTTTTTGGGGTTAGTTTTATTGCCCTTAGCAATCCTTTTCTTATTTTCCAATTTAGCCATTTTAATTGCCTTTTTGCAGGCTTTTTTGGCATCTTTGTACTCTATAAATGATAATGCTGATCCCTTGCTTTTATAATGTTTAATAATATTTTCTTGTTTTGTATTTTCTGTTTCACGTTACCGGTAAGCTACATTGGTTTTGGGTCTTTTGTATTTGTTTTCCAAAGGTATATATTGGAATGTGTACTTTTGTAATGTGTGCTTAAAGGAATTCCACTTGTCTTCTGTGTTTAGTCCAGAAAACAATCCTTCCCAGTCTACATGTTCAATCGATATTGCATTGCAATACTTATTTAATCAACAATACATACTGTGATTCTTTCTCATCTGGCATGTTATTATAACTTGATTGTCAGGTATAAATAACTTATCCTATAACATATATGTATAAGACCATTCACATGTTGTTGTAAGAAAATGTTGACTGAGGAGTTGGTTGCCTGACTTTTGAGATCTGTTCTGGATCCTCTGCTAAAGCTGAATTGTACTTCTGCCCTGTCCAGGAACTGGGAACCCTAGGGGAATGTTTTCAGACATCAGACAACCAGGGGAATGTTTTCAGCATCTCCTGAGACCATTTGGCTACATCATAATTACTACAGCTAAGTTGCCCTCTCTAGGGCCTTTTCCTGCTTAGTTGCCCTCTCTAGGGTTTCCTGCTTAGTTGTCCTCTCTAGGGCTTTCCCCTATCTAACACTCTCTAGGGTCTTCCCCTATCTAGCCCTCTCTGGGGCCTCACTCCTTGTGTTACTCTCGCTACCCATACCTCTCTATTTGTTGATACAAACGCTATTTGTAAATACTGCAGTTCCTACTAAAACCTTTTTCCTATACTTCAGTTCCTTGCTAAAGTCCCTTTTTTTGTCTATGCTACAGTCCTTATTACAATCCTTATTTCTTTCTGTTTCAATATATTTTCTCAACCCTGCACAATGAATAAAAACATGCAACCAGACTCCTCATCGATCCTTGCTCTGAAACTCCTACCTGACCTGATAAGGGTCCTAACAGGCTAACCTAGATATTAGTTTAGTCCAGTGACAAATTAAGTGAAGTAAAAAATATAATTTTGGGTGTTATTTGTCAACACATTCTAGAAAAGAACACTAATTTGCTTTTAATGAAAATACCTGTATTTTTACATACAATAAAACATGCACAGCATAAAGAAAGCAAGAAAACAAATTGTATGTGAACAGCGCCTTCAAAGATTTTTTAGTTGTAAGGCTCATTTCAAGGCCCATTCATATTTTGGGTATTGTTTCATTTTATCATCTGCAGACTCTCTTGGTCTACTGGTTTTTTGTCTGGTGATATGTTACAATTACCAGTTATTCCAATGTATACAGATTTATTAGTGTCAAAGTACTTCAAATTATGCTATAAAAGACTTTTATTATACACAGTTTAAGATACAGTAACAAAAGAGGCATTATGATCTATGAGCCAAAGGAAGAGTGTTAACCTTTTAAAGACCAACATTGTAAGCAGCATTTTGCCATGCATAAGCAACACATTGCTCTGACATAGGGTTAAAATAAAAAGTGTGGTGGTCACCTTTTCTTTCATGGGCATCTTCACAGCAAACTCACAGTGCATTTTTGCAAAGAGATCAAAGAGTACACGTCTTGATGTGTGTGGAAATACAATCCTCGCAGTCAGTGAACACCACACGATAAAGAGACAAGGCAAACCTTGCTCTACAATTAATAAGTGCTTCCAACTCTGAAACAAGTTCCTTTGGGACCAAAATAAGCCAAGGACTGTGTAATTGAAGTTACACTTTCCATTAAATATATTATTTCTTTTCAAGGAAAGATACACACAAGTTTCTACATACTTTGCAATCGTCAAGTTCAGGGGCAAAACTGGAAATGGATTCTGATCCAAGTGGGGTCAGATGTCACGATCAGATGGAAACCCACAGCAGGCTGGAAACTGCCATTGCCATAATAGACAGTGTAAATACTTATAGAGGGATCACAAAAAAGATCCCGTTTTGGTGCAAATTTCTGAAAGTTTGTCTAAATTCTAGATAAAATGTGTGTCTTGACAAATCATTTTTTTAAAAATAAAAACAGAAGTTTGTAGCATTTTTAATACATTAAATATATATGTACAGTACATAGCCAGAGAATAAACGCAACATAGCTTTGTTCAGTTCCTGTTAAAATTAATATATTGGATCCACTTAGACGACCTGACATGTTTTGTCAGTATCTCAGAGGTCTTACAGGCAAATAATATGAACATGAATTCTTGAAAGTTTGTATTACAGCCGCTTATGGATTTTATAGTTCTTTAGTACCAGGGCCGGTCTTAGGTGTTCAGGCGCCCTGTGCAGGCAACCCCAACATGCAGATTGCACTCGCAGGATTTACCCCCAACAAGCAGATTGCACTCACAAGTCTTGCCCTCAGAGCCTGAATACCTAAGACCATGCCTCTGAGTAGTCACATGACCCCTGACACTCTGACGTGAGGTAAGATGATGTCTGTGCACTTGGGCAGCACACAGACATTGGCTTCCTGCCCTCTTTTTGATCTCCCCAAGGAGCAGAGATTGCACAGGTTGCACAACCCTAATGCCAGCCCTGTTCAGCGCAGCTAAGCTTGAAGTCTGTGTTTATAGGAAAGCCATACAGAACACTCTTGGTGCCTCAAACAAAGAACGGGTAGCTCTCTGTATCGTGATAATGCGGGATTGTATATGACTTGTAATTGCTATTAAAACTTTCGGTGGATGCACTCAACACTCCTCACTGTACGTTAAGTACTCATAGAGGGACCACAGGAAGGACCTTGTTTTGGTGCAAATTTCAGAAAACTTGGCTGCATTCTAGATACATCGACTGGCTGTGTGATTTATAAATTAAAAAAAAAAAAACCTGGTGTCCCAATTTACAGTTGCACCTCAATTATGAAAAGTTAGCTTAGCTGGCAATATTGAGGCATAGCGTCTTCCTGTTTAACTTCCCCTAGGGTCTCACTTGAAACACACCTGATAGAGCGGCTGTTACAAATATAATCACGTTAGCACTGTACTGTAATTTAAATTTAGTTGTCAAAAATGTCCAGAACAGATGAGAGAAATAAATATACGGCATTTGACATCACAAATTCCATATTAATATGGGAGTAAAAATAAAATCGAGACCAACTTAAATTTAAATGTTACTGTGAGTTTAATAAACAGCATGTACTTCTCAGTTGGTTATTTTGAATGATTAGTATTTATTAAATTTATAGGGATGACGTATGTGTGTATATTTTGGATAAGACTCTTCCACACCCTGACTTCCATTCAGCGCAATTTAAAAAGAAAAATCCCACTTTAAATTAAACATAAGCAAACGTAGTCATCAGATGATTGGTTTTTAGGCTATTAAAAAATGCCATCTGGCCCCAGCTATTTCCTGTACTTTTTGAGATGTATAAAATATTTATTCGATTAAATGTTCTAGAAATTGTATTTTTATTGGTCTGTGTGTGCTATTTTCCTGACATTCGGGTTACACAAAGGGGATTAAAGGCTTGCATGCAATGCTGCACAGCTGAGTCCACAAAACCCTATTTCCCGGAGAAAAGAGAGAAAATCTTCAATGTTTCCTTGCACAGATACCATAGCGACTAGTCTTTCTACCAGCAGATAATGGCTGGCAGCAGTGCACAGTGCAGAGGTTGTGTGCTGCATTTATGAATTGGGTCATTGTTTAAAACACTGGCTGCATTTTTCCTGGAAAGCACGGTCAAGGAGGAGAAACAGACACCTTGTGTGCTCAGCTACTCCTTGATCCATGGGCTGGGTAACAGTGTGTGTAAACAGAGGTGTAGGTGCTGATTATAAGAAAAGCAAAGCATTACATCAGAATGTGTTTAATAAATACATCGCAGGTTTAATTTCTTATTACACCAGTTGCATATTTTTAAGTTGGTTTTGCAATGTCTTTATGTGTCCCTTCCTGAATTATTTGTTAATAAATGACATTTTATAAGCAAAATATTTAAAATGGCAATTACATTTATGATTGCTGCTTTATAGATGTTCTCTGTGTGAACTCTTCAGCCTGTCTGTAATTAGGATATATATATTTTTTTGCACACATGGCCCTGTCAGTGGATGGAGACTTGAAGTGTACCTCCTTATGGCACACCACCGACCAAGACTATATACGCTAACAGAGCTACCCAGACAGCTAATGGAATTTGTAACACTGGGAAAGCAAGAGAGCCAATAACATTCCAGAGGTCAGGGCAGGCTACAAGAAAATACAAGAAGATGCTCCAATTGGTATGAAGTAGTCAAGTCTTTATAGGTAGTTGGCAGTCACATATCTGAGGAGAATGAAAAGTAAATGGTACCAGAAAATAGGAAATAATAGTTGCAGAACAATAAAGCACCAGTTGGTTTGTGCAGCTTTTTTTTGTAAGACAGTCAGGTTTAATTGCATTATAATAAAAAAAAAAGCAGTGTTGCCAACAAAGAATAAGGGGTTAAAGAAAACAGTACTTCTCAAATACAGTGTTTTTTTGTTGTAGACAGTATCTCCGAACAAAAAAAGTGAAATATGATAAACTTATAGTGTAGTATGTATATAAAACTCTAAGTGCATAATAAAGAAGATTCAAGAGACTCTTACATTCTTCTGAGCAATCACTACTCAGGTAAAAAAAAAAAAAAACAACTCCCATATAACACTCTGCTGCAGCTTAGCAGTATGCACACAGAATCTTCATGCACCAGAGTTCCACGGGAAATGGACCAAGGAAGCAGAAACTAGACATGTGGGTTAGAAGACACTGCAAACTGTAATGCACAAATAAATAAAATCTAATCTTACATGTAAGCAATCAGAGGACAGCCGAAAGTATTAATGAGGGCTGTATAACCTTGCGTCTGTATTATCTGGCCTGTACTTCCACAAATGGCTGGCTCTGCCCCCTCGATGACATGACATGACATACACATTTTACTGGAAAACTTTGTTGAGGTGCCTTTCTAGCTGACCCACCTTCTCCCATTTATCCCATGTGTACAGCCATAGCTGGCGGTTAATTCAATTCTTAAGTGGCTTGTGCTTATATTATGCTATTATTCTATCTTAGACTCATGACATGTTACTAAGCGTATAGATAAAGTATATAATGCAATTAAACATACAGGTCTACTTAATAAAGAGAGAATTGCAGGGAATTGAAATGGGATTGTCAAACTTTAGGCCAAAGTAACAGAGATGGTAAAATTCTCCCATTCAGCTGTATTTGAGAATGTTTCCAACTCTGCTACACTGGCCTAAAGTTTGAAATTCCCTGCAGTTCGCTCTCTAATATAGACCCTATATTAAATAATCAATAATTACGCATTTAATAAATATGCATAAAAATATATACAATCAATTATTTATTTTTTGTTAAATAATATAATCTTGTTCCTAGAAAAAGAAGAGAGAAAGTAATTGCAACAATCTATAAAAGTGCTAGAACCCATTAGGGTTAGGGTGAGAATGGAGGTTTTAATGCCTAAATTGTGCAACCCAAAATTGCTGTTAAAGGGACACTACAACTTAAATAAGATGTAACTAGATGACCTAGTCATTTAAAACAAGCACATATATAAATCAAATGCCACTGTTTTTTATATGATTGAATTAATTGCATATAAAGGAAAAATAAAATTAGGTGTTTTTCTCCAGCATCCATTTTGAGAATATTTCCCATGATGCAACATCATCCAAAATCTTCCAGCCAGTCTCACTTTACAACTGTTGCCAAAGCCTACATGATAATGTGATTGGTACATATTTACATATATGATGGGGGTGCAAACCCATAAAGGAGATCTGGAATAGGGTATATGTTCTGATTAAAAAAGTGACAAACATAAGATTAATGAGAAGCCCAGATACTGCATTGCTACACCTAAACTGGCCTACCAAGTATAAGGAAGAATATGGGATGATAATTCATTGCATGAGTGCAGTAAAAGTGGTTTTAGCTAGGTCCTGGAAATTAACTGAGACCAATCTATGGCCCCTAGTTAAAAATCAAATAAAGTGGCAAATTAGAATGTAAAAAGATATTAATGCATATGACGAAAATTGGAAAGGAAACGTAGAAAAATGGAAATGCTAGCTAGCTACATTAGAGGATTAGATAAAATGATGAACTGGATGGACACAAGTGAAGATCTAGATATGTGGAATAATAGATGCCCCTAAGTGAATTCCCCTAAATATTGGCAAAAAAAAGAGTAAGTCTATGTGTCAAATTGTCTTGTCCAAACTGTTTGATTGTTATGTCTCTTATGTATGTCATCGATCTGTTAATAATATGACAGCTATATGGTGTTTTATCATCACATTTAATGCTGGTCTGTTTAACCTGAGATTATATAATATTTATGTTTATGTGTAATTGTTAGTCTTTGCACTTTTTGCATTTTTCTAATAAAAAAACAAAAGACAAATCTGAAATCAACAATACAAAATAAAAAAGTAAAACCATTTTTATTTTTATGGTAATTTTCCCCAGCTAAACGAAGGATTTGCCCCTGCACAATGTATAGCTAAACTGGTGTGATTAAATGTTCATCTCACATCAACTCACCTCAACTGACCTGCAACTCACCTTTTAGTGAATAGCCACCTGAGTGTGAAAAAACAGGCAATTTTTTTATGAATGGGGACTCTAGTTCGGTTTATAGAAAGCCAATAGTATTACATGTATTCTATACAGTGGTGTATCTTGATTTTCGTCCGAAAATAGCATTTTCGTCCATTCGTCCGAAAAACGCATAACGAAAATGCTAAACTAACGAAAGCCGAATGAACAAATGGTTAATAAACGAAAATCATTCGTCCATTCGTGCTATTGGCATTCTATAAACCGAAATAGAGTCGGTTTATAGAATACCAATAGCATTACATACATTCCATTAACCGACATAATGAACGACTTTCGGTTTATGGAATACATGTAATACTATTGGCTTTCTATAAACCAAAATAGAGTCCCCATTTATATGAATAGGTCAATTGACCTATTCTTATGAATGGGGACTCTATTTTGGTTTATAGAATAGCAATAGGATTACATGCATTCCATAAACCGAAAGTCGTTCATTATGTCGGTTAATGGAATGTATGTAATGCTATTGGTATTCTATAAACCGACTCTATTTCGGTTTATAGAATGCCAATAGCACGAATGGACGAATGATTTTCGTTTATTAACCATTCGTTCATTCGGCTTTCGTTAGTTTAGCATTTTCGTTATTCGTTTTTCGGACGAATGGACGAAAATGCTATTTTCGGACGAAAATGCATTCGTCCGAAAAAGAATGCACATGTCTACTTGTTACATCACTTGTGACGTCACAGTGGTGTGCCCCAAACCGGAAATTCAGGCAAGGCAGGATTTGTAAAAAAAAAAAAATAGTAGGAGCTATTTAATGAATAGCTCCTACTGTGACAAAGATGGCTGCTGTTACTATAACGGAAGTCTGATTCGGTATGTACAGGCATGTGCTAAGACTCTTGCAATTGAATGATGAAACAATGCCCTGCATGTGAATCCAACCTAACACTGATGTATTGTCTGTATCAGTATGTGGTTTTTGCATCTTGGATGCAGTTGTCATTCTTAATGTTTTTATTTCCATTTCACCTTCGACTGCGACTCTGCTCCAAATTTCCCTGCCATGATCATAAAACGGTGTCATTTTTGGACAGTACTCATGTGTAATGTAGATGAAAATTATATATACTTAGCCCTTAGAAATAAACTACCTCTTAAAGTATTTTAAAACCAGTTATTTGACTTGGCCGTGTTACTTTAAGAAAATGATATAAAGAGCCCACAGCTTTTAATCATCTCTTTTTTTATATCAGTTTTCATGAACAGCAATTCTCCCTGTGGACGGTGACCAGCGAGCAATGTGTAATACCCACTGAAGCAATGTGTACCAGAGATATCTAATGTGCAGCACATGAGCCAAACGTGGCCCATCAGACAGCAAGGTGTGGTCCAAGTACGCATACTTAATTAGCCCTGTAAATGTAAATTTTCGTTTTAATAAAATAAACTCTGTTATGGTTTAAATAAAATAAACATATTTTTCTATGGCTAACAGGCTGTTCGTAACTGTAATTAAAAAATAATAACGTTACATGCATGAATTCTGCTCATCTGATTTATAATCCGCTAAATCTACCAAAAGGTTGACCAGAATCCCTTGCAGTGATGGAAGTTTTTACCCCTTTACCCCACCACTACTTAAATGGTTTGTTCTTTATAATCTGCCGTTGGAAAAATGTCTTCATTTTACCTCTTCAGGGTGCAGATAGACATGGTAAAGTTTATTGGGAAATAAAGCATGACAGGACAGGAGCGGGTAATGGGCCTTCTATTTCAAGTGGCAAAACACTAGGCCCATTTGAGCTGTGGTAAAAATATCTCCTCATAGCTAGCAGTAGTACCCATGTGCCTGCCGTGTATAACATGAAATCTGCAACTTTGTTGGCCAGCAGTATGCCTGCTACTGTCTTGTTCCAGATTCCTGTGTCTTGTTACATTCTGTACAGTTTCAGGACACTGCTTGCAGCATTTGTCTGAATGTCCTCCTCCTGATCCTTGGACAGCCAGAGATCCATCTGGTGCTTAAAAACTTAAACAAACACAACGGCATGAATGTTTGTCTTAACACTTCTTGTGTTAATCTACTTGACATCAAAAAAATTCAGCTTGCAATGTATGAAGTGGCTAAACATGAGTGTGCAAATAGTTACATGCTCCCACCCTCTTTTCAACAGTGATTTTCCCCTCTGCTAGCCATCTCCCACCAAATACAATTATCTGCACCACTATCCACATGGCTTGGCTCTCTGATCTGTAGTGAGTCCTTTGGTAGTTTGTTAGCTCAGACATTCCAATGCTGTGAGGCAGCACTGTCAGGGCTGGTCACCCAGCCCAGCAATTACAGAGGCAGTAACACACCAGTACAGCTTAACTGAACTCTCATTCACAACGTGAGGAATATTATGGCTTCAGACCAGCATTCAGCACTACACGGATCTAAAGGCACCTCTACTCCACGATCACAGTTTTTTCGTGCAGAGAAACCGCTGTGTGCAATCCAAGGGTAAGCAATAGCTATCATGCTGCATGATATTGCTGAATCAGGGAACATCTGCTGCCTTGACCAATTCATTTGCTTTGTTTTGTTTTTTTGTGTGTGATTTGTTTGCCTTACACAGCCTGGCATCACTCTGCTCAGCTACTGAACATTTACATAGCAGCTTTGTATTGAAACCCAATGCTGAAGCTGCACTTTAGACTGTATTTAATTCTGTGGCAGTTGAGGAAGAGGTCAGGGCACTGTGAGTTGCTAGCTTGCTACAACAAACATTTATTTCCAGTTAAATGGAAAATTGCATTTCCACTTATAAAACTTTTTTTTTGGATTATTATTAAAAAAAAAAAAAAAAAAAAACTCCAGCCAATTTCTTTTCAGGCTTATGACTTTCTGAAACTAAAACAATATTTGCAATACTTTTTGGACCTAGCTAAATTTCCAGCTGCCAAAATGATTTTCCTACCCAGCCTTATTCAGTGGCTGTATCATTAATATTACAAATCAAATCATACAGACACATAGATTGTGATGGCAGATAATAACCAACTGGTCTTTATAGTTTCCCAAAATCTCAGAGTTATATGGTCTTCTGGATGCACACCACATACATATATGTTGTTGAATTCCTTTATAGTCAGCCATCCACATGATGGGATTTCCAGAGGGTCTGCTCAATAAAGAGAGAATTGGAGGAATTTTAAACTTAAGGCCAAATTAGCTGAGTTGGAAAAAAAAAATCTCATTTGGCTGCACTTGAGAATATTGACAACATTGGCCTAAAGTTTGAAATTCCCATCTCAGTTCCCTGCAGTTCTCCATGTACGGAGTAGACCCCCAGATATCTACTATAGTTTCTAAAAAATAATATTTTTGTATATTTCCACCCTATGCCTTCCACAATATAAGTTCAAATTCCACCCTATTGTCTGTGACATGAAGCCCAGGGCAATGTGGTGGTTAATATCTGGAGATATTGCCAGAAACATATAGCAAATTATATATCGAGATTCAGCGCACTGATAGCATGAATACATGGCAGAGCCATACACTGCGGAATGTTTGTGTCACGGGATCATGCTGATGAAACAGAATTGTTTGAACAATAGTGATCAGGAGTGTAGGGTCTACTCAATAAAGAGAGAATTTCAGGCAGCTGAGATGAGAATTTCAAACTTTAGGCTAAATTAGCTGACCTGGAAACATTCTCCAATGCAGCTGAATGGGAGAATTTTCCCAACTCCACTAATTAGGCCGTGCGTTTGAAATTCTCTTCTCAATTCCCCGCAATTCTTTCTCTAACGAGTAGACCTATAAATGACTTATTTTTGCTTCTGATGCACATTAGCTCAAATAAATAGTTGAGTTGACATTGAGGCTGCAGGTGCTTTGCCTGCAGGCTGTGAAGACTCTCTGTATTATCAGGCTAAATGGTACTCTTGCATTTTGTATCTGTATTTGATGATATGTACTAGGCCAGTGTTTCTCAGCTGGTGGGTTGGGAGGTTAGATAGGTTGAGAACCACTGTACTAGACAGGACACAGACATCATGAGTTGTGACTGCAACATGCTCTATGTCAACCACCACTGCACATGTGATTCGAACACTTATTGTTCCAATAAGATTCTGCTCTCCTACAGCACCTTTTCAACACATTTTCATATTTTATTTACCAGTGGGTTGTTGACCTACCAAAAGATTAATGAGCAAGTAACAGTGTAAGCAACACCATTTACACATAGTGGATATAAAAGAGAGCTTTGTCTGGATACGTGACAGGAAGATTTATAGGCACTATCGAAAAATCTGGAAGAGTGATTATTATGTATCTGCAAGTTATTACTCCTGTGAAGACTCCTATTAAATGTATGAAAGTTTATTCTGTTTTTGCTCTTAGCACCACCTATTTGGTACTGTAATCTTTGCCTGTTTTCTGCTTGTAATCTCATCTTCACCTGCATTTTCCTATACTTTGTCTGTTTTCTCTTTGGTCCATCACTTCCTACTCTAGTTACTAAATCCTACTCCAAACATTTTCTCACTCATACATCAGTTTTACAGCTTTATCATTCTCTGCTGTGAAGTTGCCAGTTGTTTATCTAAATCAATCAACCATAAAAACATGGGGGCACGCATAGATAGATATGTGCCTTCCTATGTCTTTGCACAAAAGCTTGAGTGTATTAGAAGACATCACCTCTTCATGTAATGAATGCCATACCTTAAGTGTCCTTACCATAAAGAATCCCTTCCACTGTTGTATTAATTGTTCCCTTTGTATGGACAATTAATATATTTATATAATTATCATTGTTTTGCTATTGTTTACTTAATTTTGTGTCAGTAAACACTGAGGCATAAACACATTTTAAAAAAGAGGACACAGGATTTCTGAGGTACTCCACTTATTGCTTTTGTCCAATTTGAGAACTTTCCATTTACCACCACGCTTTGCATTTTATTTTTCAGCCAGTTGCCAACCCACACACATTTGTCCCAAAGCCTATATCTGTCAATTTGTATTTGAACCATCAAATGCCTTAGTAAAGATATCAGTACCCCCTCTGTCTTACGCCAATCTTTGGGCACCATATCCAAAATATAAAAGAACCCTACTTTTGTTTACTGCCCTATAATGTGCAAAAAAACAACAGAAAACCATATAAACATTGATATCTAACATCAGATCAGGACCAAGGTTAGAACATTTTTAGACAGGTTTATTTTTACAGTTTGTAATTGTGTAAGATTTTTCAGGTCAAAATTAGCAACTTTTTCCCCCCCAATTTGTTCATCATATTTTATGATTGTTTTTTAGTAATTTACCGTGTATGATATGATGGTAAGTAAAGAAAGCCATTTTTATGGTGATAAACACAGTATATTATATGTCTGTGTGTATGTATATGTACGTGTTCCTTTGGTGAAACCATCATGTTTCTCCAGTGAAAGTATATCACACCATATAACACTCTTGAATGGTACCAATGCCAGGACAGTCAGATATTTGATAGGACTGTCCTGATAAATGCAAGTTTATTGGCATGTATAGGAAGGGAGTCATGTGTTTAAAAAAGGGGATAGACATTGCTGGGCTATCGCTTGTCTCTGCTAGCTTTGATTGCCCCCAAAATAGTTGATTTATGCTATTTAAAATAATAAGCCTAAATCAGGGAAAATGCAGTCCAATGTTGGGTTGAGTGGGAAAATAGTACTGCAGAGGGCCTGCTTAACCCCATGCAAAGCCAAGTTGGCTGCATGCACCAAAATGCATAAACACACAAATATATACACACAGTTTCTACTTAAAGGGCTACCTTTAGTTGCAAACAATGTATTTCTTATGCTGACATTTGAATTTAAATTGAATCCTACACATGACTTAACTAAAGATGTTGGGCTTAAAGCTAAAAAATGGAGCGTAATAGTTTTTAGGGAATTGTACTGTTCAGAAACAGTTGTTTTCCAAATGAAAGGGGAGTATTTACATTTGGCCACTGACAAATATTTTGCAATATTTGTAAGCTAATGATGCACTTTGATGTTATGTTAGGGAAATGCAAATAGATAGGAATCAGGTGAAACCCCTGTACAGAGGTCCTGCCTGATCCTACATGAGTAAATACATTACTAGGTCAATTAAATATCTACTATATGTGTTAAACTATAGTCCAGTGACAGCTAGCCATCAGAGTCTAAGCCCCTTATTAATCTCAAGTTAAGCCTTATTTTTTTAAGCAACATGAACCTTACAAGAACAGACAGTTTTGAATTGTTGCAATACTTAACTTGAAAACATAAGTTTTGCAAGCTTTCTACTGGTAACTGATTTTGCTCACCATGATATCACCAAACTGTAGATTTTCCATACACATGCATGGGGATGCTCTCTGAATACAGGCAGCGACATCACACAACTGTTTATCCCTCCAGTCACTGCTGTCACACACAAACATACATAAATAAATAAATAAATAAGGAAGGCAGTTACTAGCCAATTAATAATATTTTTACAGCACATGCTCTAGACTGATTACCCAGAGCATTGGCACTGAATATCTTGCAAGTAGGAAAAAGTAGAGGGAGGGCAGAACCCAAGGAATACCTGCATGCATTTGTATGCATAAAAGCCCTGGATAGTGAGTGTAGAGGTTAAACACTAATACATTAGTCTGGAGTGTATCTTTGATATGGATGTGCTTTGTCTTGGAGAAACTTTGGAGAACAAAATTAAAATTGTTATCAGGGATATACTTTGTGTATGTGTTTGAAAGGAGTGAAACCCATTATTTATAGAAAATTAACTGATGTGACTTCTTGCACTGTTTCTACATAAAATGATCTACTCTTCTCTACAAAATGTTAGAACCATTAATAAAAAAACTTGGAAAAAATAAAGCAATTACTAATTAGATTACATGTATATGTAGCAGCAAGGGGCATTTATTTAGCAACAGGGACCTTACAAGAATGCAGCTGTGAAATCAGTAATGATGCAGAGAGCCGTGTTTTGACAGATGCTCACTTTGGCATAAATCTGCTCTACACATGACATTACATCCCCTGTCTAGCAATGGTAAGTGTGCTGGGCTTTGGAGTAAATGTAACAAAGAAAAGCTAAGTGATGCATAATATATAGAAAAAGAGGGCTAGCTGGTGTGAGAATAGAAAACTGAATTCATGAAGATAGAAAGCTTGATGAATAGACCCAGGGCAAAGCAGAGGTGGAAAAGAAAATATAGAAAGCAAAATTAAAAATGTGAAATTAGTGTCACGGTGTCCAAAGAAGATTACTTTATATAAGGGTCTATTCAATATAGACCGGACTTCTGGGCCGAATTGATGCCTCTGAAGTCTTTAATGATTTGGAGCACATCAGGGGTATTTTCTGAGCCCCAAATTCAAGCTACTCATTAGGCCCCGAAGTAACTGCAAATAGTGGTGCAATTCATCCATCATAGCCAATAGCTTTGAAAACTAAAAGCAGACAAACACACCAAACCTGAAAAATACATCTAGCAAAAAACTATTAAAATGATATACTGTCCCCCAGAGGTCTGGGGCTGACTTATGGACCACATCTAATTAATTTAAATAATAAAATAAAAATTGTTCCCTACCTACTCTATACTGTACAAAAACAGTACAGCTGATTTTAATGTTCCAAGATGTATAACTGCTATAATAAAGGACTGGTGGTAACATACTAGCTATGTTGCAATCTTCCTTGAAATGTGATTTACTTTTAGATGGTATAGCAAAATATCTCAACCAATGTCTTTAATTAGACAACTCTTTATTTCAAATATGAAATAAAGAATGTATCTTTTTACATAACTAACTGTATTTAGAATCATTTTGTGCTTTAAATTCGCTGACAAAAAATAGCAATTTTTGTTTTGTTCAAAATGAGAGTTAAACAGCTCTAAGCTCTCATTATTGACATATCCAGCAGATGAGGTTCAAGGTTATACAATCAGTAGCACGTTTAAGAGCTTGCCAACTCTGCACAGACAGCTATAGCCTCTAAGTCTATGATTCATGATTATGGTACCAGGAAAATTAATACTAATCCATTTTTTTCCCCTTCCAAATGGCAGTAAAGATATAAAGGGAAAACACAAGGTGTGAATTACAGGGAGATAAATTGATACACATAAAGCACATTTTTTTGTATTGATACACATAAGCAATTTTTTGTTTTCTCTCATCACAATTTAACTCGAAGCATAAATAAAGAATGTAAGAAATAAGAGAGGGTTCTTAGTGTAACAATGCACACTAGACACTCCGCTTGGGAAAGCGCGCGAATGCCGCGAGCTCCGGTCCAACAACTTTCGACCAGAGCCGGCGCGCGCCACCTCCTCCCCCCCCTTCTAGGCTGTCTCCCGGAGGGTGCACGTGACCCAACACCTCCGCGAGGCACTGGCTCCCGGGGACTGCAAGAGCTGGTTAAGCGGCTGGGTCGCTTTCCCGCAGGAAAGACTCTGGTGAGTGATGACTGGGTGATTATTGTGTTCTGCTTCCCCCGGGATAACGGATCTGTAGCCGTGTAAAACCGCTCAAGCCGTTTACCTTTTTTTTTTTTTTTTTAAAATCACAAATGCACTTGGCTGTCTCACCTTGGAACGTTAGACAATTAGTAGTTTACCCGTGATGCTGACCGACAGAGCATCATGGGAATTGTAGTTTGCAACAGTTTAGAATGCAACCAGGTTGACAAAGAAAGATGTCCCAGCTAAAGTCAGTACTTGATGCTAAGTAATGGGGATTCCGAAAGTTGGTACATCTAATGCTGCTAATATCATATTACTTTTCACGCTTAAAATGATATTTCTGGAGCCCAGCTAACTTATTGCTTGTCTTGGTTGATTTTAAAGATCATTTAACCCTTGAACTTGGCGAGACGTTAAGATGATGGGCTTGGTAGTAGTTGGAAATGTTTAGTGAAAACTTATTGCTTTAGCAAGTTTTATTTGTTTTTATTAAAGAACAGTTTTGCACTTTGAACTGCTTATTTATTTAATTTTGATAGACCATTGTTTGCCACATTTTTAAATAAATATTTTTCTAAGAGGCAATAGTCACTGTGTATCAAAGAGGAGTTAAACTGCAGTGATTCATGGTGGAAAGCATCACTAATCAGATTGTACTTTGTGTTGGCATCAAAGTCTGAGAATTGGCTTTCCATGTTGCCAATTTAATTGAAGGCACTCTCTCACCTAAACATTGTTTATACGGCAAACAGAGAATAAAATGATGAAAAACGACCTATACGCTGTGTTAAACAGAATTTCATGCAAAGGGGAGAGTAATAGCAAAGTGTTTTACATGTGGTGTCATCTGATTATGACATCACCTTGTGGTGTTACATGCAAATGACCATTATCCATGGAAAATAGTTAATTTGTATATCTAGCTACAAAGTGATGTCACTTTCAGGAGACACCACTTACCTAGCTAAAACACAATCCACTTAATATAAATTATACTAATAAATCCATATTTCTTTATAGCAAAAAGTTTGTTTTACACAGATACTGTATTTGTAGAATACAAGTACAGTTGGTCTAGGAATGTCCAGGCAATCATAGTGAGAGGAAGTAACATCACAAGTGCATCTTTTATTGAGGGATATACACACACACACACACACACACACTAACCCTTTTGGTAACTGGGAGTGGATAATGCTCTTTCAATGCCTCCAGCACTAAAACGCACACAAAAACACGTAAAACATATTCCTCTTCTCGCTTATGGTGAAGGGCTCCTGCTTATAGACTGACCGGAAGTGACTTCTCTATTAAGCATCATTAAAAGGGCTGTTTTAATACAATCTCTGCTGGTACCTGGGTGAAATTCTGATTTTAGTTGAGATTGGCAATGGGTGGACTTAACTCTGCACACTGTATGATTGCTGGGTGAAATCTTCATATATTGGACATTAATAAAGAAATGGGATGTTAAAGAACATGTGGTGGCTGGAGTGTCCCATTCATTTGTGAGTTGGGCAGTTGAGTTGTATCCCATTTACCTCAACTCCAGGCTACTAATGGAAATTCTAAGAAGCTTGGTGAGTAATGAATCTCAATGTGGCAAGCTATCTTACATTCCACACCTGTGGCGTAATATGATAATTACATATTTCAACAGTTCATTTGCATATCAAGTCGCAGGTGTGTCATAAACTGTAAATGCCACAGACACCTATTATTCTCATAATTTAGGCACAATAATATTTGTTTAATAATTTCCTCCTTAAGTTAAATGCTGTATTCAGTCATTTCAGCTGAGGAAATGCAAAGTTTTGATTGGTAGTGACTTGACTACCTCTTAAGAAGGTCTGACAAAATTCCAAAGTTGCCGCATTCATACTGAGGTGAGAGTGAAAAATAACAGCTGTGTGTGAAGAACTACAGAAAGGCACTTGCCCAAAACATGTCCATGGGCTACAGAAACCCTACCTCAGTACATGGTTATGGTTGGTCTAGGACCTCCTACCAGCACATGGCATTAAATAACTGAGTTATCCAGGGGATAAAATAAACACAGAGAAAATAGGTAATACAGTATTTCAATACTGTACTCCCACACAAGTGTATGCAAACAAAGCAAGTGTATCTCCACCAGTATAATACAAAAACATATATACTTATATTCACTGCACCTGAAGAAGCTTTCCCAACCAGATCAAACTTGTGCAGACTTCTGCCCAAACAGGAAACGGACACTTGCGTCATCCGGCTTACCAGTGTCTGGAACCCCGCACAGTATCACCTGAAATCTATGTCGTTACAATTGCATCCAGCTTGCTACCCCTCCGTTTCTCCATTGTTGACTATTGGCTGTGAGAGGACATTGAAAAGATGTGTATATATATATTACAACTGGAATGCTTGGAATATCGTTGGTCCCTCGTGGGTCTCCTTGAGCCATCGTTGGTGAGCAGCCATTCTGCTCACCCATATGTGAGAGTTAACCTTGGGTGAGGAATTACCCTCCTACAGGGTTATGCCTTTAGGGAATGTGTGATGAATGAAGTACAGGGACAAGTGTATAGAAAAACTGTTATTGAATTGAGATACTATTACGGGTTATAACCACATTACACACATTTCAAGCACATTACACATAGCCAGTTCATAGTCGACAGAGAGAAAAGGGTGATACTTATTCAATTAAATGAATATCTTCTTATCTTGATCATTCATTTTGGGTCTTCTGCCGGCGGTGTTCTCCTCACCCCAGGAACAGACCAAAGATGGTTCATCCACCAAGTATCCCAAAAACCTTCAGTTACCTCCAAGAAAGTTACCTCCAGAGAGATAAAGAGCCAGTTCAACCCAGTTTTGGATACACATGGCCTATATAATCCCCTTCTCACATATTCTCTAATAAATAAAGACTGGAAAGGTAGTGAAATGCTTGTTCCCATAATCTAAAGATGTCATCTTTGTAACCTTATTTACAACCTCTTCTGGTGTGCAAATTACCTTCCATTGTGAAACCAAATTACACACCCACCAAACAAAAAGTATATATCTATGTATTAAATAGAAAATAATTTTTTTTATAAAGGCACCCTATACTTCTTACACTAATAAATGTATTTAGAAAATTAGCCTTACTAGATGGGCCAAATGGTTCTTATCTGCCGACGCATTCTATATTTCTATTACAACTGCTGACAATACTTGACTATTTATATATTTCTTGTTTGTTCTCTTTCATATTTATTATACATTGGATTTGAGGATATCCAACACATCAGTGAATATAAGTATATATTTATTTTGATTATACTGGATGAGATATGCTTGAATGAACCAGTAGGGAACACACACATGGTATGGCATGAGAAGTCTATACTGGCTTCAACCAAGAATGGGTAAGGCACACAAACATGTCATTAAACATACCAACCAAATATAGGGCTGTTTATAACTAAAATACATAAAATATGTACAATTTAATTATATACATCCTCTCATGTAGTATTTTTTTTTTATTATCACAGAATGTAACTAGAAAGCTCAGTAGCCAGATGTTTAATTCTCGTTTTAGGGTTCTAAGCCCTCAATCTTTCTAAATCGATTGTCCTCTCCCTGGTCAACACCCTTAGTAATACTAGATTTGTAGCAATTCCCAGATGTAGACATGGCTACCAAGGATTTCACAGCAAGAACAATTTATTGAAGACAAGACAGTGCATTTATACACTAAAACATCTTGATAACAGATGATTGAACAATACACTCATAACAGGATTAACTTCAATTCACTGGCTAATACAATCAAATCTGGTGCCATGGTTGGGGGAGGGGGCACCAATGGGAACATATTGGGAAAAGTAGACACCAATCAGGTGAGAGGAGCGGAGCTGAGTCCCTTTAATTCCTTTAACTTTAGGGACCTTTAAACTCCTGGGCGCCTACTATTTTCCCCTTGAACCAGAACGACCAATAGGATCCGTGCCGACAGTGTGAAGTGACCTATCAGCAGCGCCCAGAATAAGCTGAGGGTGGGCGAAAGTCCCAGGCGACCATGCTTAACCTTAATTGTACGTGAAAGAAAATACACCGGTGTCCTGGCTGTACACGCCTCCAAATTACCTTGATCAACCCATCCTCCCAGCGCTTTCACCGGGCATGAGAAACAGTAGTAAAGTAAACGGAGTTGGACGGCTTCTGTCGAAACACGAATCTAGACCACAGGGATGTTGCTGGAAACCATTTTATTTTAGCTTCACTGCATCAGCAGCACAGTGTGACCCTCTCCCGGTGGGCAAACAAATCTACACGTTTCGCACCACACACTCGGCACTTCGTCAAGGCACACCCCCTGGGCGTACATGTGTGTCTTTTAAACCCTTAATGGCAATTAGATGTAAACATTCCTCATGTGAAAGATAAATAAAACCCATTACAGTATGAGCAAATAAAAATTCTGAATTTAGAAAAAATACAAAGAATGGTTAGGGCAATGTATATACAAAGGGAGAAATGATCATAAAATTGTGACCTATTGTAAACTGCTATATTTATAACTCACAAGATCTCACAAAATCATTTGAAATCATTTGTGGAAAACCTGGTGGATATATAGTATGTACCATGTAACACAACAAGCATCTCCAGAAATAAAAGAAAAACAAAGGGACCTGATTCATAAAGAAAATGTCCACTTCCTCATTTTTTATATATTTATTGTTGTTTCTTTTTTTGTTATTACTTATTATTATTTTTAAATTATAATATTTTATTTTTTTGTATTTTATTATTTATTGCATCTATAGTTGTGTGATTTGGAGTAAAATGTCCATTATTATATTTTTAGTTTTAATCTTGTTTTACAAGGTTATCAAAAAAAAAATCACAAAAGACTCAAAGAAAAAAAAAAATAAAAGTCCATAACAAGCAAAAAATGTACATAAGTAGCAAAAATATCTAGATGGTAAAAGTTACATTAAAATCAAACTGAAAGATACAAGATAAAATATGAATATATCCAATCTGCAGTAGCCATCACTTTCCCAACATGGGGCATGGGGATTAATTGCCAAAGGAATCACAGTCCCATGTAGGGAGAGTTTGAGGGCAAGTGGGAGGATAATGGTCCAGGGCCTCTTAGGACAGTCCAGTTCTACAGACTAAGAACCATAATTCTTATGGGCACTTACCAATAGGTATACTGTCACACCTCCTTTGGATATAATAAAGGCATGTTACTTCCATGCCCACTGAGCACATTACAGCTCATTTATGCACAATAAACCACTAAAAACATTTTGTGCACAAGCTAAAAGTCTAGTGGTTCGTGTAATTGGTACTTACAACGGGTGCCATTTCATCCTCTAACCATGCAGTATGGAAGTCTAACAGAGACTCCCCAAACCAATAGGAATGTCTTCTGAGCATAGATCAAAGGCTATTTCAATCAGACAGAAGTTTTCCTCTATCTGATTAAAATATAATGTTGAAGGTTTAGCCCGTCATTAAACAATGGTAGCTTAACATTGATCTGTTTAGCAATTTAGCTGTGACTAGTCATGCAGATTTGAAGAGATAGAGTGACAGTTGCTAGATACTTTACTGTCTCTAATCTGGGTTCATCTTCACCATTACTGTAACCGAACACGTGCAGGATTTACCTGAGTAAATCTACAAGATGAATGTTGTATTGGTTCAGTAGCAGAATCTCCATGGAGGCAAATCGTGTTTCTGCACTAAGTAATAAGGAGATGCATGAGGGACCTGCTCAGTTACTCATGATCAGACTAGTACCAGCCAGGTGTCCAAGAAGAGGCAGTTCCAACGTTTCTGTGTGCTGATCCCTGCACCTGAAAGGTCCAGTATTAAAGCTACCTTCCCCTGATACGTCAAGGGACTCCTCTGTGGCTATATGGCGTACTGCTGTTTACCAGTTCTTCCAATGCCTTCCAGGAGGTGTTCATGCACACACTAGGAACAAGCTTAATGGAGGTAAAGCTATGGGTTTTTTGTCCTATATTTTATTTAGATATATATATATAGACGAGGAGCAACATTAAAAAGCACTTTTAATCATAAAGATGTGGGATTCTGTTGTTGGGGGTGTTTGTCCCTATTAAACATTGTGTATGCATATCAGTTAGTATGTATAATTGCTTTCTGCACATGTGACTGTATAAAAGCACGTATCAACCACTTGTAATACCAACATTGCATTATGTGCTGTTTTTATTAGAAATAGTGACCCATGCATTGTTAGAATGTGTATATATTCAGCTATAGAAAAACAGAGTACTCTCAATGTATCATCTGCGTGTACAGAGTTTTGTAAATCAATATCTGCACACTCATGCAAAGAGTGGCTTGTCATCCATTCATTATGTGTCAGAAAGATGAGCAAAGTGTTTCCCATTCTTTTGTTACTCAAAAGGTAAAATGTACCATTGGCATCATTACTCTATAGCAGTGATGGTGAACCTATGGCACTGGTACTACAAGTGGCACTCTGAGATGGAGTTCTGAAGGTCCATTATGGAGGAGCCATTAAATGTTATTATCTAAGACTTCCATTAGGCTATATTAGGCACTTTAGTGTACAGTTTTTACTTAAACATGTTGGTGCACAAGAAATTATTGGGAGGGAAGGAGAGCAAGAATAAGCAAGGTGGATGATATTGATGGGCAGAAAAAAGCCTTAGATTATAGGGCACTTTGAGAGCTTCATCTTGGCTTCCTGTACAAGATTGGGCACTCAAGTTCAAAAATATTTGCCATCTCTGCTCTAGTGGCTCTACTGGGATGTTCTATAAGTTTATAAGAAGTATAATGTTTTCAATGTCGAATTTTAAGTTTTATGTAAATTTGCAACTGGAAGATAAAAAGTAGATAAGGCAACCGTGTAAATAAATGTAACATTAAAGGAATTATTTGGTGTGGGTCTTTCTTGAGATAAACTATTTATAGGAGCCCCTGCATAGCTCTTCCAATAGAAATATACGCATAGACTATATTTACACCTTGTTTTAGCAGAACTATAAGAAAGTACATAGTTTAAGAGATGCTTAAAGCCCTGCATCTCCAAGCAGCTTATGTTCACTATGAAAAGACCTGATTCTTTGATGAAGCATGTTATGATAACAATTAGTCACATTTAGATATGGTAGAAATTCAACATTTTCCAGTCCAAAAAGGAAACCACTACCTCAATGACTGTCAGAATGAGGCAGGGATCTACTTCACCTCCATATGTTGTTTTTGGCATACATTCTTGTGGTCAGTAATGTCACTTCCTCTTTTTTTAGACACTATTCTGTGTGTATTTACTATATTTTCTGTTTAATATGGGATTTACAATTATTTATTTTTTACTATATTATTTTACATTGGTATTGCTGTTCTAGTAGGGTAGTAATATTTTATTTTGTAGTATGTTTTTTTTTTTTTTAATAATTTTTTTTTTCTTGAAGAGATATCTAGTAACTGTCACTCTAATCTACGTGCACTAACGTATTAAAACATATTGTGCTATTGTATTTTTTTTTTTTTTATAACTCCCATGCTTGTGCATATGCTATTATCTCTTAGCACCTTGAAGAGTGCTAATGAAGGCTGCATTGGGTATTTATTGTACTGAATATATGGTAATTTTGCATGACACATTTGTAATTTGTTTTTGTTAACTTGTTTCAAGCTGCTTCAAGCAGTTCGTGTTTATAATCTATTAATTATAATGTTCATGTGTCATGTTATTCCCCCTCAACATAATGTAATTAAAAAGCTATATTACATTAGTTGAATTACTTTTTATTTAGTGCAATAACATATGTTATTATTTCCAAAATTCAAGCCCAAATATTATTCACACTGAAAACAAGCAAGCATCATTTTTGCTTTGCACTATTGCATGGCTCTCCTGTGTTTTCTGGTAAAAGAACTTTTTTGTTCTAATTTTTTCCTTTTCAATAGCACATTTTGGACGTGGGATTTTACTGTGGGCTGGTCTGAGTTGAAAGCAGAATGACTCATACATGAGTAAATGGTAGTCCTCAAAACCTTCCTTTTGGCTCATACTCCTGGAAAACATGTAGATTGTTTCAGGTTTTTACAGATGCAGGTCAAAGATCTCACACTATGTAATAGTTTTTTCCCCGGGCATTTATCATCATGTTCTTTTTCCATTTTTTTTCTAGCTTAATAAGCAACATTTACTGTTTGGCTGAATATAAATATAATAAAAACACATGAAAGCTACAAAGTATGCTATATATCTGCATATGTCATCCAAAAATGAACATCTAAAATGCTAAAAATTGAATGCACATTCAAATTGACCCTCCACTTTTTATGTACAGTTGCATTACTTTCTATGCAAAATAATAGACTTGAAAACCTTAATAGAATATCCAGAGACCAAATGTACTTTTAATGCATAGCATTATTAACATGTGGCTTGTTATTTCATTTTCCATGAAAATGCATGAATATTTCAACTAAAAAATGTATCTATTTAACTATTTCAAAATAAGTGTAAATTCAACTCCAGCCGACTATGGCACTTAAAGGGACACTACCACTTACATAAACTGAAACTAGATAATCTGTGCATTTAAAGTAAAAATATGTGTAGAATAGATGCCAAGATTTTTTGTGTTTATTTCAATGTATTTCAGTAAAAGGGAAAAATAAAGTTGTGTGTTTATTGCCTGGAGCCATTTTGTAAAATGTTCCCATGATGCAACAGCATCAGCAATTTTAGACCAGGGCTCACTTTAAAGCTGGTGGCAAATCCTGCACATGATAACATAAGATACACCCCCTGCAGCCTTATTGGCTACTCCTTATCAGTGGGGCAGTGCTAGGTGTGTCTACAAAAGATACAGTATCTCCCCCCCCCCCCCCCCTTGCCTTCCAGCACAGAGATACCAACATTCGGAAAAGGTGACCAGGACTCCCACAGCTATTCCACTATTTATTAGTACATTGTGTCTTTTATTGCTGTGGAGCTCTGTGATACTCACACACACTGCTCATTACTGTGAGCTTTATTGCAGTGGAGCTGTGATACACTCAAACACTACACATTACTGTGAGCTTTATTGCTGTGGAGCTCTGTGATACACTTTATTGCTGTGGAGCTCTGTGATACACTCACACACCGCACATTACTGTGAGCTTTATTGCGGTGCAGCTGTGATACACTCACACATTACACATTACTTTGACCTTTATTGCTATGGAGCTCTGTGATACACTCACACACTGCACATTACTGTGAGTTTTATTGCTGTGGAGCTGTGATACACTCGCACAATGCACATTACTGTGAGCTTTATTGCTGTGGAGCTGTGATACACTCGCACACTGCACATTACTGTGAGCTTTATTGCTGTGGAGCTGTGATACACTCACACAATGCACATTACTGAGAGTGTTATTGCTGAGGAGGGAGGTTTGGAGGACCGTTGGAAGGAGGAGAGGGAAAGGGATTGATGTTGGGGGAAGGGAGGGCATGTCAGGGAGGGAGAGCTCATGCTGCAGGGATGCATGTCAGGGAAGGAGTGAGAGGGATTTGATGCAGCAAGGGGATGGGGGCATGTAGGAGAAGGAGAGGAGTCTCATGCTGCAAGAGGGCATGCGAGGGAGGGAGAGAGATTCTGCACTGGATCACTCACACACTCTGAACACACTCACTGACTGGCACAATCAACAAACACTCACTCATTCGCTGACAGTCACAATCAGAAAACACTCTCTCACTCGCTGACAGTCACAATCAGAAAACACTCTCTCACTCGCTGACAGTCACAATCAGCAAACACTCTTTCACTCGCTGACAGTCACAATCAGCAAACACTCTCTCACTCGCTGACAGTCACAATCAGCAAACACTCCCTCGCTTGCTGACCCACGCTCACTCAGCCAGTGCCCACTCACTCACTGACGCACTCAGCGAGCACAAACACACACTGACACACTCAGCCAGCACAGACACACACTCACTGACACTCAACCAGCAAAGGCACACACTCACTGACACACTCAACCAGCACAGGCACACACTCACTGACACACTCAACCAGCACAGGAACCCACTCACTGACACACTCGGGCAGCACACACGCGCACACATACACACACTGACACTCTGTCAGTAGGGACAGGGAACTGAATCTGAGGGCAGTGGGGTAAAAATGGCACTGTGGATGGGCACTGTATGTGGCACTGTAATGTTGCTGCAGTTGTGATGTAACTTCCTCTCACACTGATTTGATTGGGAAACTCAGCCAGTTTACAAAGAACCATCTTCAGAGCTTTGAGGTGGTACTTTAATTTTCAGCAGTAGAATTTCAGAAATACAGTAAATGCTAGAGATGGGCAAAATGAAAATTTTCATTTAGTTTTCGTCCATTCAGACGAAAATGTTATTTGTTTCGTCCAAAACAAATTTAGTCTATAACAAATTATTATAATTTGTTAGTACAAATGGACAATAATTCACCCATTGGACAATTTGATTGAAAGAGTCAAAATCATCCGAATTTCATATCCTGACTTATGCTATTAAACTGTCCAAATATGTCTCTTTCATCCAAATTCTCCAACCTTATACTATGTATTGAATGAACATGGGTGAATATTCATTCATACAAATTGAATAACAAAATGAATGCAGCAATGGACAAAATGGCCTCACTTCAATAGTATAAGGTTGGAGAATTCGGTTGAAAGAGTCGAAATCATCTTGATTACATCCCTCACCTATGCTATTGAGCTGTCGAAATTTGGCTCGAAGTGGTTGGGGAATTCAGATACAGAATTTTATGGACATGATTTTGTTGAAACCAAAACATGCAGAAACATAGAAAGTAGAATTTTAGTGGTGTACATGTAATAGGGTTCGACCGATTATCGGATTAACCGATATTATCGGCCGATATTCACAGTTTCCTAAACTATCGGTATCGGCATCTAACTTTACCGATAATGCCGATAATATTTGAATGAAGCAGTTTTCGCGATCAACGATCGCGAAAACCGCTTTAACAGTGCTGGTCTATTGCCTCGACATCGAGGCAATAGCCAGCACCGATATTTCTATTTGGGACCCCCACGATCGCCCCACGGAGCGATCGTGGGGAGCCATATTGACGGAGCATGCTGCTCCGTCAATATGGCTAAGTCCTCTGCCGGTCTGAGCTTCGGAAGTGAAAGTAACTTCACTTCCGTCGCTCTGAATATGCTACTTGACTACCCCTAGTGGTAGTCTAGTAGCATTGCAATGGAAAATAATTAAAATACATATTTAATTAAATAAAAATAGGTTATTTAGCTATATTAGCCTATAGGGTTAAAATTAAATATTTTTTAGCATAAGGGATAGGGTTAAAATTAAATTAAAGTTAAAAAATATTAAGGGATATAATAAGGATTAGAGTTGGGGTTAAATTTAGTGTTGGGGTTAAATTTTGGGTTCGGGTTGGGGTCAAAAGATCAATATAGGAAAAAACCAAAAAACACTATTTTTGGTTTTTGCCCCATAACTCGCAAAAAAATACCGAAAAATATGGAAACATGCATATTTTTGAACTCGGGACAACATTTAGAAACTATTTAGCCGGGGTCTTTTTTAATGATTTTATTTGTGTAAATTATATTTTAGGTCAAAGTTAGAAAAAGTGTTTTTTTTTAAATTTTTCATCATATTTTATGATTTTTTTTGTAGTAAATTATAAGATATGATGAACATAATGGTATCTAATGAAAGCCCTTCTTATGACGATAAAAACAACATATAATTTGTGTGGGTACTGTATGTGAGAAAGCAAAAAATTACAGCTAAACACAAACACCCTAGAAATGTCAAAACAGCCATTGTCACCAAGGGAAAGTCAAGGTGAAAATGTCTTGTCACTAAGGGGTTAATTAAGCTGTTTTGATGCCTTGCTTATATTTACTGTAGTGTCCCTTTGATATAATTGCCTATGTCATTGCTGCTCATTTTACTAAGATTTAATCTAAGTATGGACTATGTGCAATTGAACATTGTTGTTCTTGTTACCTTTTGACTGATATTTATTTAAAAAAAAAAAAAAAAAAGTGGTC
Source organism: Pelodytes ibericus (assembly GCA_036172795.1). Lineage (NCBI taxonomy): Eukaryota > Metazoa > Chordata > Amphibia > Anura > Pelodytidae > Pelodytes > Pelodytes ibericus. The sequence goes on along the minus strand of CM069867.1, from coordinate 52,387,256 downwards.
CAATTTGTTGTATTTGACCATATCACCATTGTTTTGCTGCATTATTTATTTTTATTTAGCAATGAAAAAGATTTACAAAAAAAAGCTAAACGTTAACAATAAACATGTTCATTTAACAGCAGATTTGTGTAGAAATTGTTTTTTTTCCCAAAAAATTAAAATGCACGAAATATCGGTATAAGTTATCGGCTATCGGCCTGAAAGTTCACAGGTTATCGGTATCGGTATCGGCTCTAAAAAATCAATATCGGTCGATCCCTAACATGTAAATCCAAAAGTGTGATTAAAATAATATTAATAAAAGTGTATAAAAATATTTGATATGTTGCATATTCAATTTAAAAAAAAAATAACACTTTTTTTTTTTTTTTTACTTGCTGTAATTCTCTGTACTTCACAATCAGTATGTGAAGTACAGGGAGTGAATTGGAGTCAGTGTATAATATATAAGCATTTAACATATAACAAATACAGATTGTACTACTAAGTATTTTGATAACTATGGATGTGAAATGTACATTTTTTTTTTTTTTAAATATATTACATACCAATTTTCAAGAGAAAGAAAAAAGCTTTCCCCCTCCACTAGCTCTTATATGTTTGGAGTATTTTAAGATATCATTCCCGTTCTGTAATGTGTTTTTGTATTTAGCACTGTATTTATATATGTTTGTTCACACTGTCTTTTTGTATAAAATATATTACATGTTTAAAAACTTTATACATTTCTCATCCATAATTATCAAAATGCTTAGTAATACATTATACAAAACTGACCTTACACTAGTAGAATGTCTGAGCTGTGGAATTCATCCATTCGTTCATTCATTTCGGCTTTTAGACTGTTGTATCTAATACTAATAGCATTACAATACAACAACTAAAGTCGAATTTGAGTCTATTGGGTCTATAGACTAAAATTTTAATTTGGAGGTCAACCTCCAAATTCAAATTTTAGTGAAATATATCCACTTTAGTTACATACAACTGAATTCGACATGTATCGGAATTAAGCTGGATTGCCGCATGGACGATTTCGACTGATCAGATCGGAGTCATTTAGGATAGCATAATGAAGAATAAAAACGAATCCGATATGAATACTGAATGTCTGATTACTCTGTTCTGTGGAATTGGACAGTTAGGTCAATTCGGCCGAATTCAACACAGTTCGACTCTATTTCAACTCTATTTCGGCTTATGTATTAGTATTACATCCAATAACTTAAGCCAAGATTGAGATGAAATTCGAATATGACATATAGAAGAGTGGCTGTCAGCATCGGAATGAATGAATGGAATGGACGAATGGGTTTCATTCATTTAGCATTAGTACACTCGACTTTTGTTAGTTTTTCGGTTTCGTTATTCACACGAATGTACGAAAATGCTATTTTCGTCAAAAAAAAAAAAATGCAGATGCCTAGTAAATGCAGGAAACAAAAACCTTTTGCAATAATGAAATATGCATTTTAAAGCTTTCATATGAAGTTTGTAAAAAAAGAGGGTGGCTTGGTAACTATACTCTACCTTTAACGCCACCCAAAAAGTCTTAACATACAGCACTGTCTTCCCACATTTCAAAAAAGGATACAGCAAAGAAGAAGACAATGATAAACAAAGAATACAATTAGGTCAAATATACAAATATATATTCACACATTAAAATGCATAAAAATATACACAATAAAAATATGTTAAATATATAAAATATAACTCCTATGAAATTTAAAATAAAAATACATAAACAAACCTGAACAAATCATGCAGCCAATAAATTAATCGATGTGTATTTAATATTTACATCATAATAAAAAGTACTTATGGTATTCAGTTGGACTACAGTATCCTAAAAAAGTATACACATATATACGTTTTTCAGAATAAATACATAAATCAAAAAAGCTATCCCTTTAAATCTATGTTAAGCGGAACACTTTAAAATACACTACAGACAAAACCTACCCTGTAGATGGATATGTTGCCTGGATTTAAACCTTGAAAATACATGTTTATGCTTTTTTCAATTTGTTGCCATCTTCCACATCTAGCAATGAAGGGGTCCAATTGGGAGGTTGAGATCCAGGTTCCCCAGCGAGCTGCAGGATTCTCAATCTCATGATAATGATGCCTGTGTGCTCAGCTGACGTATACACATCCTTTCTGGCTGTCTTGCTGCCCCCAGAGCATCTCTGGAGGTTGGATAATCGGGTTTCATGAACCCCAGTGCTCTGACTCATTTGAAGCTCTTGCAGTATGAGGAAATGAGAGAGGATGTCTTTGTGTGCCCGGGCAGCACTGGCAAGTGTGTGCCGTAAGTGGGACCAGTGGAAAGTCATGGGGATGCAATATGGGACCAGTGGAAAGTCATGGGGATGCAATATGGGAGCAATGGAAAGTCATGGGGATGCAATATGGGAGCAATGGAAAGTCATGGGGATGCAATATGGGAGCAATGGAAAGTCATGGGGATGCAATATGGGAGCAATGGAAGGTCATGGGGATGCAAAATGGGAGCAGTGGAAAATCATGGAGCTGCAGTATAGGAGCAGGAAAATCATGGGGATGCAATGTGGGAGCAGCGGAAAAATGATTTATAATATTATTTATAATTAAATTTATTAAACTGAATTTATTAAAGGGGCGCGGCGGGACAAATTTATTAAAGCGGCCCAAGGGTAGTATATATGGGTTCCCTGTCTGGATCTGAAGGGGGGTGGAGATTGACATGCTAGCACAAATGAAGACAGTAAATTCAGTATAGATGAATATTGCAAATATATATGTGTATGTGTAAATATACATACATACATACATACATTCACATATATATATATATATATATATATATTATTTTTTATTTATTTTTTCATATTCGTGCATTGTTTTTCCAAGTCCATGTTAGTCCCTGTAGATAATCTGTGGCCTTATTTTAGATCAGGCACACTAAAATAATACATTTTCACTTAAATTTTAACTCTGCTTAATATACAAAGTTTGAATTCTTTGAGGAGGGATATTTTAAAAAAACATGGACACCGTGCACATTCTGCCTATGAACATGATTTTTTTTTTTTAAATATATATTTTTACCAGGAAATATGCACTGAACATTATCTGGCTTTCAACTATTGCCTGGAGACTGTTTTCAAACACCGCAGTATGATTACAAAAACAGACACTATTTAACCCCTTCATGACCTAACTTTAAAAAAAATATTTAGTCATGCTGGACAATGGATGTTTTAACATATCTGCGGTGTTTGTGTTTAGCTGTATTTTTTTTTTTTTTTATCATTTACTGTACCTACACAAATTATGTATATAGTTTTGTGATTTAAGGATAAGTAGGGCTTTCTTTGGATGCCATTATTTTGATTGTTTCATATAATTTATTAAAAATAAAGTAAAATATGGGAAATTGAGCAGAAAAAAACACACGTTTTCCAATTTTTACTTGAAAAATCTATTAGTTAGCAAAAATAAGTGTACATATACAATACAGAAATATATGTGTGAACAACAATTTTCTCAACATATGTAGTAAAATCTCAAAAAGAAGTAGTATATTATGTAGTATATTATGGCAATAGGGGGTAGATGACAAGTTGATAGGAGAGACTATTATGTGATATAGAGAAACCTCTGCTCAGTTTTATAGGAATGTGGTACTCACTCTATGTATTGAAGTCTTTCATATACTTGTGGGTAGTGTATAGATGAAATTTCAATAAAGGAAATCCTTGCAGTAAGCTCAAAGAAGAGAGAAGGCAAGCCAGGAGGTTAGCGAAAAGGTAATTTTAATACAAAAACTTTAAAATTCAGTCTTACAAGTAGGTAAACGTTGTGTTTAATACAGGATACGGAACACTGCCGCGATTCAACAGTCCCCGCTTCTACAATATTGGGCTCCTCCCCCTCCGTGCACGTAACTTTAAAAAAAAATTAAAATAAATTAAACCTAATCCTAACAGCACTAATAATAACCCCAACCAGCGAGATGTTGTGATGCCTCTGATTAATGATATTGGCTTGATCGTGAGGCACTCACCCATGTAGTTTACAGCCCCGACTGCAGGAAGTGCCAGACACGTCCAATGTCTGCTACAGGACATTTTCCCTTGATGTGCCTGTCGCATCCTTTGCTGTCAAGGGCTTAACCAGTATCTACAACATATCGAATTTAAAATGAAACCTTAGTTATCACAGTTGCATTGTGATTTTAGGTACAAAGAGGCACTTAGTTTTCAACTTGTGTAAGAATTTATGTTTTGCAAGAATGTTATTTCACCTTTACGTACTGCTTTTGGAGACGGCAAATAGATTGCTTCCTTTTGGTAATGTGGAATAGGATACAGTGTGCTGAAATCAGGTGTAGTAGAATGAGCATATTGCTCTGGTATTGGAACCCTCCACATTTTGCTTGTGCAGTTTGCAAAAAAAGAGAGATATTCTAGAAGTATCAAGTATCTAATATGACAAGGTTGTAGGTGTGAAGACCACAATTAAGCTGAACTAAAATCTAGGAATATCCTATAGCTGTTACAAGTTTATTTTACTTTGTGTTGCCAGTATGGTTATTATACAGAATATAATGCTTTTTGAATTGTTTTATTTTGATTTACTATTCCTGACATATTAAAGATTTATATGATTGTTATCTTCCAGTGACTCTGAACTGAATATGTGAAGATTAACATACTGAGAGGTTACTGGGAAAGCAATACTGCCAGTCAATAGACTTTCTGCAGCAAGCATGGTATGTTGGGAATAGTACATTGTGTAAAAAAAAAAAACTTTTTATTAATTTAGTAACTTTTTTTTTTTGCTCCAACTTTAAAGACTTATGCCAGCATGTGATATCAGCTTTATAAAATAGCTAAATGAGCAATACAATCCATGTTGCAACAGGGCCATTTAAGTAATTGTAAATCCCAGTGACATGCAAGCCTACTACTAGGTTCAGTATTGCAGAAATCTGTTATCCAATATGATCAAAACATTTTTTAGGATTTTGCCCCAATCTGCAAATTCTACACACACCTGTCAGAATGCAAGCACACAACAGTATATTCAGTGTCCAGCCCCCTTAATCTGTGATATAGCTTTTCCATGCATGCTCAGATTCCCCTATGTCCATAAAGGGTAATACATTGGCACGTGTGCAGGTCTGATGCGCCAAAGGCAGATTCCCAACAATGCCTCACATCACAGCTACATCACAGTAAAGGTGACTGATTTGCTCTATAGAGTATTTGCGTTGATACTACTGTATTGTATGAGTGCTGAGAGATTGGTTTTATTGGTGAAAATGATCCGTTATCTAAAATTATCCATTATCCAAAAATATTTCTGGTCCCAGGCATTTTGGATAAGTGATACTCAACCTGTATTACATAATATTACAATGATATTTTATCAAAATCATTGATGGTACTCATTGGTTTGCTCACATTTTAGAACTTTGAATATCAGTAATGCATTTCACACACTAACGCAGTAATTTAGTTTGTAAAGTGCAATCATGTTCCTATCATTGTTCCTCCAAAAGAAAGCAACCGCCCTCCTATTTAAGTGATTTAGAATTTTGCCTCATAGGGAATAAAGATAAAACTGCTTCTTGACTCCATATGGCAATCATTTCAAATAGTGGTTAATGGAACTGTTTGGAACGTAATGGGTTTTGTAATAAACCCTGCAAACCCCCCAATTTTGTATGATGAGATGGACCATAATGATTGCTGAATAACTTATGGTATGTTCAAACACATATTTCTTGTTTAGGAATTTATTTGGATTCATATTGTAGGAGTCTTTATAAGTATCTTATAAGAGTTCAGTCTGGCTCTGTCTAGACTGAAGTGTGGTAAGGAGCCGTAACTCTCCTTGCTTATTTTATATTTTATATGTTAGTATATTTTATATTTTATATGTTAGTATTTGTATAACAGCGGGTTTTCATAGAAGAGATTGTATACTTCAGTACAACAAATAATGAAAATGATGTTTGAAAATAAATGTATTTTCTTATGGGAACCTTTTTTTCAATCATGTGTTTCTTTGCAGGAAGCATAATTATGGTCATATCATTTGGATTTACACACCTCATATTTTTTTTATTGAGCTTTTGCACAACTGGCTTTCAGTTTGCAGTCATCAAATGTCAGTTGAGTGAAATTCAACCAGTCTTTCCCCTCATACAATATTTACGCTAGTTGAATATTTTATTGTACAACAACTTCTAGACAGATCATGACTTGATTAATTCGTTAAAGGTTTTCCCTTTTCTTACACTGTTTTTTTTTTTTAGCCATTTCTACAGCAGTTTTTCCTTGGTAATCATTTTTCTAATAACAAATTTGTTCGAATATAAGACAACTCTGATTATAAGACGACCCCCCCAACTTTGCATATTTTAGGAAAAAAACTAAAAGCCTGAATATAAGACTACCCTATAGGAAAAAGTTTAACTTGTATATATTCACATGTAAATTGCTTTTTCATATTTAATAAAATTATGATGTAAAAAAAAAAAGCATTTCTTGTTTTTATTCTCTTTCATGGGACAGTGCTGCCCCTACCCCCAGACTTGCCCAATGCTCACTCCCCTCTCTTTCCCCACTCCCTCCTTCCCCCTCCCCCAACATTGCCTCTCTCCTCCCTCCCTCCCCACAATGTTGCCTCTCTCTCCCCCCTCCCTTCCTCCCCCCAACGTTGCCTCTCTACCCGCTCCCTCCCCTTCCCCTCTCTCTCCCCTTCCCCTCTCTCTCCCCGCTCCCTCTCTCTCCCCGCTCCCTCCCCTTCCCCTCTCTCTCCCCCCAACGTTGCCTTTCTACCCGCTCCCTTTTTCCTTGAAAATGAATGTCTGAACAAAGCTAATGCTGGCATTTACAAAGCAATGTTTGGGAATATGACGTCTGTGCTATGTCATATTTATTGGGGATGGGAGTTACACTTTATGGGATGAGTTACACTTTAATGGAAGGGATGGGGGCCAAAGAACTAGACATTCCTCATCCTCTCTATTTACAATACAACCTTAAAATGTTTGGGCATGGAGTATTGCTGGTATAGAAGTTTGGTCATACCTTGGCTGAAAATAAAAAGACCAAGGGGTAAGCATCTGATGGATACCCTCCAGCCCTGTACAAATCACAGACCTTACGTCAAAAAGCATGTAACCTGTTAAAACATAGACTGAATTACACCACTGATGTTAAGGGTGTCTGTCTTTACAGCAGAAGTGTATATTTATGAAAAAGTATCATGCAAAACCATGTTACAGTTTTTAGAAATTATATTTTAAAAAAATGTATATTTTGGAACCTGTATTAAGGCCATTCATGTATGTAAGTGTTGTGTTTTATGTTTGCGTGGCTGGGTTGTCGCCACAAGTTTCAAAAGTACTTTGTCAGTAATAAATTCAGCACTTCTCCAAATGAGTTGCATTTTTTCTAACCTATATCTTTTCTTTTCACAGAAAATGTTATTTTACCTGGACTTCTGCAACACTAGAGCCTCCTGGAATTAAAAAGATAATCACATGGCAGCTATCAAAAAATTAAATAAGCGCTGAACACTGCTTGTATGTCTCTGGTGTAAACAGCTGGATGAAGCTTCTCCTAAAAATGTATCATTTTTTGATCATTCAATAGTGATTTTTAAATAGGGAAAAGGTGACTCAGCACTATAGAGACAGCTGCAACTAAAGGAAGTCTATTCCATGCTGCTTTGTATGTTTTCAAGTGTACAAGCATCCACAGTTACAATATAAACTAAATTAATGTAATCTTTAACGAGGAGGCAGAAAATAGAAGCCTGGATGTCGAGATGACCTCTGAGGATATGGCAACTTCTGTTGTGTTGCCACCAGTGGAGGGTAAATTGATACCTAGTAAACCAGCCAGAGATGGAAATTCTATGAATACTTTGGATACTGGTGTTATAAAAAGCTCTACGACAGAGCAAGAACTTGAGAAGACTAATACTGTGCCCTGCATAAGTAGGTTAAAAGGCCAATATGTTCAGAACTCCGTGACCAAGACGTTTTCACTTATAAAGAAAGAAGAAAACACCAAAAATCTGGACGATGGAGACCTGGACAAAAACACTTGCATGCCCCATTCAGTTCAGTACTTCAACATTAACTGTAATATCCTAGAGAAAGCATGCAAAGCCAACCTACGATTTAACCAGTTTTACAAGTCTTACAAACCTCTGAAAACTAGTGATCTGTGCGTGGAGCCCAGAATTCCTGCGATGCTGACTGAAATTAATTTTAAAATGGATAGCTCTCAAATGGGCAAACAAGCATTGAATAACTCATTAATAGAAAATGATCATTGCACAGATGCTGTCAGTCACATTCCAACATTGCAGATAAGTTATTCCACTGAGAATAGCTCATTATATGCTACAAATAACAACGATATTTTGGGCAACCATTCGCAGAGCAGACGTTGCACTAACATGGACACTACTGCCTCTCGTTATTTAAACGAGACAGCTGAAATTTGCAGTAGTAAGGATGGGCAACACCTTCTCTGTTGTGTAGATAATCATCCTTTGAATTCTAATTCTGGGTTTAATGGGGATAGAGCACCACTAGGTCCGGAGGACGGAGCCTGCAGAGATTCCTTGCCTTATAACATGTCTTCGAAATCATCACAAAGTACATTGGAAGACGTAATAGAAGACTGTGAAGAAGATCTAGGGAATGATTTTTCTAGAATCAAAAAAGACAGGTCAACATTGCTTATCAGAAGATTCTGTAAAAACTATAAAGAAGTGAAGAAGTCTGTGTATACAGGATCAAATGCAATTGGGAAAACTATACCTTCAGGTCACATTGGAACGGAAGGCTGGATAAATGTAGAGAAAAAGCGAAAAACTGGCAATGACTTACGAGGGATATGGTTTGCAACTGGAGACTTGTTCTCTTCACGCAGCTCAGTAAAGAGAAGAGATTTTCTTCACTACATGATAAAGAACACAATGTATCAGGTATGTGTTACTATTTTTACAAGTATTTTCAGCCACATTTATAAGTTTTCGTTGGCTTTCCTCTCATGCATACCATAAGCAATGTTAATGACAAAGTATTCATTCTCACATAAAAAATGAAGACATGTCTTTGATTTACACTTCTGTAAAAAAAAAAAAAAAAATTTCATGTCAGAATAAAGTCAAAACATGATTTTTTTAAATGAAATGGCCACATTAAGATGAATACAACGCCTTTTTTTGAATTTTCTTTTTACCGTCTCTAAGGCCGATACACTGTGAAAAATCTTGCAGTCATCCTCTGGGATGCAAATGTGCCTCCTGGTTTACTGTGAGTTTTGATACATTTAATGATAAAGCAACATCGTTGTGTCAATAGATTTTCTTTACAGATTTCAAATGTCAAATCTTCCAGTGTTAGAAAATGATCTAGTAAAAGTTTTAAAGTGGTACTAAACTTTTTTTTTTTTTTTAAATAAATAATATAATAATAATAATATAGAAGCACAAGTGGGAAAAAATGAGTGGCACTAGTATGATGATAAACTAGCAAGTACCTTTTAATGTACATGGCAGCATATCCTCTGACTGGAAGCCATGATAATTCAATAGGAAGCATCAGGGCTGCGGCTGTCCCTGATGGTCTCTGCTAGTCCGTTAAATGGACCCCTCTTTTGGTAGTATCAAAGAACAAAGCTCTCTTTCTGGGCCAGCCAAGAGCCTTGACAGACAGCAATCAGGCGATGCGGTGCAAACCCCCACGCTTATTGGCTGAGCACAATTAAATGATACTACCCTAGACAACTGCTGCGCTCCTTAAATGGACTTGGGCTTCTTCAACCTCCTCACCTCTTCCCACTTATGCCTGCAAGATTGTGCCTGAGTCCCTCAGTCCCCCTCTCTCTAGAACTCCCTTCCACTGAGCATTCAACTCTTTCCCTCTTTCTCAAACTTCCAAAAACTCCCTTAAAACTCACGTCTTTAGCATGGGCATCCGCAGAAATTTTTTCTGTGGGGGGCATAATTTTACCGTCATCCTTTCATCGCCGCGCCTCTTTTTGACAAGTTGTTATGAAGTGGAGGAGCTTTGTCATTATCAGTGAAGGCATGCAAAGGGTTGATAAAGCCTGCACCAGATACAGATCCACAGCACCAGATATAAACCAACCACACTAGATATAGCCTCACTGCACCAAATATAGATCCACAGCACCAGATATAAACCAACCACACTAGATATAGTCTCACTGTACCAAATATAAATCCACTGTGCCAGATATAGACCCACAACACCAGATATTAACCCACAGTACCAGCTAAAAACCCATGACACAAGATATAAACCACAGCACCAGATAAATATCCAGAGCTCTAGCTGAAACTCCACAGCAACAGATACAAAAACATAGCAAAGATATAACCCCATAGCACCAGATACAACACTATAGCACACATTATAACCTCTCAGCACCAGACACAACACTATAGCACACAATATAACCCCACAGCACCAGACACAACACTATAGCACACAATATAACCCCACAGCACCAGATACAACACTATAGCACACAATATAACCCCACAGCACCAGATACAACACTATAGCACACAATATAACCCCACAGCACCAGATACAACACTATAGCACACAATATAACCCCATAGCACCAGACACAACACTATAGCACACAATATAACTCCACAGCACCAGATACAACACTATAGCACACAATGTAACCCAACAGCACCAGATACAACACTATAGCACACAATGTAAGCCAACAGCACCAGATACAACACTATAGCACACAATATAACCCCACAGCACCAGACACAACACTATAGCACACAATATAACCCAACAGCACCAGACACAACACTATAGCACACAATATAACCCAACAGCACCAGATACAACACTATAGCACACAATATAACTCCACAGCACCAGATACAACACTATAGCACACAATATAACCCCACAGCACCAGATCCAACACTATAGCACACAATATAACCCCACAGCACCAGATACAACACCATAGCACACAATATAACCCCACAGCACCAGATACAACACCATAGCACACAATATAACCTCTCAGCACCAGCCACAACACCATAGCACACAATATAACCCCACAGCACCAGATACAACACTATAGCACACAATATAACCCCACAGCGCCAGATACAACACTATAGCACACAATGTTACCCAACAGCACCAGATACAACACTATAGCACACAATGTAACCCAACAGCACCAGATACAACACTATAGCACACAATGTAACCCAACAGCACCAGATACAACACTATAGCACACAATGTAACCCAACAGCACCAGATACAACACTATAGCACACAATATAACCCCACAGCACCAGATACAACACTATAGCACACAATATAACCCCACAGCACTATAGCACACAATATAACTCCACAGCACCAGATACAACACTATAGCACACAATATAACTCCACAGCACCAGATACAACACTATAGCACACAATATAACTCCACAGCACCAGATACAACACTATAGCACACAATATAACTCCACAGCACCAGATACAACACTATAGCACACAATATAACTCCACAGCACCAGATAACACTATAGCACACAATATAACCCCACAGCACCAGATACAACACTATAGCACACAATATAACCCCACAGCACCAGATAAAACACTATAGCACACAATATCAGCATACAGCAACAGATACAACACTATAGCACACAATATAACCCCACAGTACCAGATACAACACTATAGCACACAATATAACCCAACAGCACCAGATACAACACTATAGCACACAATATAAACACAAAGCAACAGATTCCCTAAACACCCAAATTCCTAAATCCATGACATTTCTTTATCTCTTTCCCCCTCTTCTATATGTTTTATTCCTCCATGTTTGCCATCTCTTTCCCCATCATTTTATATGTTTTATTCCTCCATGTCAGTGACCTCTTTTCACCTACATTTTATCTTTTCTGCCCCATGTCACAATTTTGTCTGTATTCTGCTCCAATCAATCACCTCTTTTCATCCTCTATTATCTTTTCTGCCCCATGTCATCCCATTTTGTTTGCAATCTGCTTCCATCTATCACACCATTTTATCCTCCATTATCTTTTCTGCCCCATCCACTTGTCACCATGTTGATGTGAGCAGAGCCTGGTCAGAGGAGCTGCTCAGACTGGACAAATGGAGACCTCAGGGAAATGGGAGGGACCTCCCTGGATTTACCCCACTCTTCCATGTACCTTAAAGCTATTATTAGCTCTTCCTACCTGTTACAGAGGCTCAGCTGTGGTCTCAGAGTATCTTCCCCTGCAGGCTCTCTTCTGTCAGCCATGCTGCCACATGGAGGGCTGAGGGGTGGGGCTATAACTTCATATCCCCGGGCACCCCTGTCATTGGCTCTCCATGCAGCATGACTGACCAGTATTACAGCAAGCAGAGTTGCAGAGAGCAACAGCTTTGGGTGTCACCTCCTACCCCAGCAACTGGTGTGCAGTCCCCTAGGGACAACTAGAGGCTACATACTGAGGAAAAAATAATAATAATTAAAAAAAAAATATATATATATATTTTTTTTTTTTAGGTGAAATGCAAAAATCCAGGGGGGGGGGGCAAGCGCCCCCCCTTGCCCCCCCCTGCGGACGCCCATGGTCTTCAGTGAACCTTACTACTCTTCCCACTAGAATACCCGTTAATTAACCTCTAGCCAATCCTACCTAGCTCCAACTATCCCTAATATGGTTACAACTAGACATGTGCAAAACTAACATTTTCGTTTCGTTTTCGTCCATTCGGACGAAAATGTTATTTATTTCGTCCAAAACGAATTTCGTTCATTAATGCATTTGTTTCAGACAAAATTTGTTCATTATTTTCATTTTGTTTTATTCATTCGTACGAATTGACCTACTTTAACCTCTCCTTCGGTTTATAGACTTTCGGTTTATGGAATGTATGTAATCCTATTGGCTTTCTATAAACCGAAATAGAGTTGAAATAGGTCAATTCGTATGAATGGGGACTCTATTTCGGTTTATAGAATGCCAATAGCATTTACTACATACAGTCCATAAACCGAAAGTCGTTCATTATGTCGGTTCATGGAATGTATGTAATGCTATTGGTATTCTATAAACCGACTAGATTTCGGTTTATAGAATGCCAATAGCTCGAATGGACGAATGATTTTCGTTTATTAACCATTTGTTCATTCGGCTTTCGTTATTTTAGCATTTTCGTTATTAGTTTTTCGGACAAATGGACGAAAATGCTATTTTTGGCCAAAAATGCATTCGTCTGAAAACGAATGCACATGTCTAGTTACTACCCATTTTTATTCCTGACGACCTTTTCACTCCTTTATGTGTCTCATGTCCCCCACCCCATCTATATTGTTCGCTTGCGAACAGGACTCTCTACCTCATGTATCAATCTGTTCTTGTTTGTCTAACTCTATGCTCTGTACCTAGTGCTTTGTACATTGTTTGCGCTATATAAATACATGTTAAAGTAATGTGCATTAACCACTGGCTGGAGGGTGAAATGTACAATAAAATAAGAAATTAAGATTATACTGTAAGACGTACGTTATTTTCTCAAGGTGGTCAATTGTCATTGGAGATGACATTTTACATCCACTCACATCATTTTACATGCATGAAAATTTGTATTTGTAAATAAAGAATCAACAGCCTAACAATGTGCATGAGAGCGGGCACCAGTCCATTTACTTCTCTTCAGCTTCATTAGTTGCATAGAATTCAGAGAATTCACGAGTAGAAGGTGCACATGTATGTTAGAGCAGTGTATCAATGTGCTCCCAGTGCTTTCTCTATGGAAGCAGGATTCATTCAGTAATGAATGTGGCGCCCAGACTTTGTGGACAGGCAGAAGTGAGTCCGTCATAGGAATGGGAGTATTCAGGAATATTTTTCCATCATAAGATACTCCTTAGCATGAATCTTTATTTTTCATGCATGGCATTGTTATGAGTTTAGGGTTTTAGCCAGAAATCTAGTCTTCCGTAGCTGTTCCATTTCAACATGTGTGTGTGTTTTTATTACTAGTAAATGCATTTTGTTTGATGGCCCTGTAGGCTGGACATAAAAATGTAAGATTTTTACTAGAGATGAAATATTGGGGTCAGGTTAATGATCGAGAAAAAGTAGAACAGAAATGTTAAAGTAAAACTGTTTTATGAGTGGAAATAGGAACTGAGCCCAACATGCAGAGGTTGAGAAAAGCTAAGTTACAGTTACATATTATCTTGCTCGTTACAGTTGTAAATATAATTCTTTTATTTTGGATTGCTGAAGTTTTGGCAATTTACATTTTTTGGCATAATGGTCCCAGCAGACCAGGCCCAAAATGCCTGGCAAGCCTCCTCTGCACAAGGAACACAGCAATCACACATGTATGTTTCACGCTATCATAGTCATCATCCGTGTGATAAAGCTGGTGTACCTATAGGTGCTGTAGGCCAAAACGTACGTCTGTGGTTGCCGAGGAGGCTTGCCATGCATTTTGGATTAGGACTGACATTATGGGTGGGAGTAGTCTATTAGTCTATGCTAATGGTGAAGGTGAGCAAAATATTGTGAGCCCCTCCTGAGTAGGTACCATACTATAAGGCAGCCTACTCGGGTGCTGTTACCATCCTATAAGGCAGCCTACTCAAGTGCTGTCACCATCCTATAAAGCAGCCTATCCATGTGGTGTTACCATTCTATAAGGCAGCCTACTCGGGTGCTGTTACCATCCTATAAGGCAGCCTACTCAAGTGCTGTCACCATCCTATAAAGCAGCCTATCCATGTGGTGTTACCATTCTATAAGGCAGCCTACTCAGGTGCTGTTACCATCCTATAAGGCAGCCTACTCAGGTGCTGTTACCATCCTATAAGGCAGCCTACTCAGGTGCTGTTACCATTCTATAGGGCAGCCTACTCAGGTGCTGTTACCATCCTATAAGGCAGCCTACTCAGGTGCTGTTACCATCCTATAAGGCAGCCTACTCAGGTGCTGTTACCATCCTATAAGGCAGCCTATCCAAGTGCTGTTTTTTCTCAATCGGAGATCTCTTTCATGAATACAGTTCTAAATGTGTGGAGTCTAATCTGCCTTTGTAAAGTCTGATAAAACAAATGGACAAATACTCTGAAAGAAATTACAGCCTGGTAACATCTCCTTGTCAAATATTAGAATGTTTTCATAGCACTGAAAGCTCCTACCGCGGAATCATTTTGTACCTGTCAGTATGTGCAGTGTTTGAAGAGTGATTTCTTCCTGCCTGTGAAAAATTCTGTATTTTTGCCATTGATGTGGCAGAAGCACCACAGCTGTAATATTCTACTGCTTTATTCATCATGGTAAACCCAATTTTTCAAGTATTTTTGTGAGCATTATTTCCTCTCAGTACAGTGTCTTTTGCAGCAATGAAGACCTTTGTTGCTGTGTCAAGTCTAGAAAAATGAGGGAAAATACATCTCTAGATATTCTAAGCTTGTCACAAGCTTCAATACATATGTATATCTGGGTGCATACTGCATGTACAGTCTAATTGGCTACATAGTGTATACAGAAATACAGAGCTGCTCATCCTTAGACATTTTGCACGTTGTGTAATCAGAGCAAATATAATCAGTTCTGGTTATGTGAATTGTGCACAGCACGAATATTTAAGATTACCCTCTTTGTTGGTTATAATGCTGAACTTGCAGCATGCTCACGCTGCCTTAGTGTAATCCAGGGGCGTCACTAGGGTTGGTGTCACCCGGTGCGGAAATTCATGGTGTCACCCCCTGGATTTACTCCAATACAATGCCAAACAGATTCCTTAGTAATGCCAGTTAGATGGCCTATTAACTATGCCACACACAGGAGCCCCATAACTATGCCACACACCGGAGCCCCATAACTATGCCACACACAGGAGCCCCATAACTATGCCACACACAGGAGCCCCATAAATTATGCCACACACAGGAGCCCCATAAATTATGCCACACCAGAGCTCCATAAATTATGCCACACCTCTGTCCAATTAATTATGCCACACACACAGGTGCCCCTTAATTATGCCACACATGGGGCCCGATAAATATGCCACACACAAGCGCCCCATAATTATGTACACATGGGACCGCCATTAATTATGCAACACACAGGAGCCCCACGAGGTGACAATTGTACAATTATAGATACCAGGAATATTGTGCCAGTCAGAGCCCAGGAATATTGTGCCATTCAGATACCAGTAATATTGTGCCATTCAGAGCCCAGTAATAGTGTGCCAGTCAGAGCCCAGTAATAGTGTGCCATTAAAGTGCTCGTTTTCAACCACCCTCCTCCCCCCCCCTTCCCCATCACTTACCAAATGGCTGCTCCGTGTCCCCGGACGGACGCCTCCTCCGTGCAGTCTTCCCTCCTGCACGGAGGAGGGAAACACAGTCACCGGATGTCCCCGGAAAAAAAAAAAAAAGTTAAGCAGCGGGGGGTGCCGGCAGCATCGGTGTCACCCCCGCTGGAGGTGTCACCCGGTGTTGTCCGCACCCCACGCCCCCCCCTCGGAACGCCACTGGTGTGCTCAGTATGGCTTAGCAGACTAATGCACCAAAAGATATTCTCCAATGATGATACTGATGATATTGTAAGTGACTGTTTGCTCTTTCATCATTATTTTTATAATTAGACTATTTTTGAATTATCTTCGGACTAGAGTCACTTTTTTTGCAATTAGTCTAATTTTCATTTATCAGTATTAACACACAGTTTGGTTATATTAGTCGTCGTCCCCCCCCCCCCCCCCTTATTTTTTATCATTGTGTTTTTAGATTTATATAGGACATATTCGTTTTCTCCCCAGCTTTTTTTTGTACTTCATATCTGTTAGAAACCTCTCTTTCCTGCTAACGAAGAGAGAAAACCCCTTGTATTTACATCAGTAGAGTGGATCTACTTAGAGTCCCACCTATTGATTAGACATAAAAATTAAGGTCTTGCCCTGTGATAGAGAATAACAGTTTGTGGCTGGATCAGCCTGCATGCTTCACAATGAAGAATGAAAGCTGTCAGACAATAAAATATTATGCATCTTACAAAGCACATTTTTTTTTATCCTGCTACTACGATCTGTAAAAAAAAGTTTAGATGGCCCTTTAATGCCCTGGTAAAATACTTGAATTCCCAAGGTTATTTGCTTAACCGACAGTTAACATTATGTATAGCAAATATTAATGTGATATTTACTGTGTTACACTAACATTATTTATGCCATTCTTCCAGTGTTTGCTTTAAATAAAATTTCTGGTTTTTAAACAAATCCACATATTCTTTTATTGTGTTTAATACTCTTCTATGGAACAAAATCTCTTTGCAAATATCAGAATAGGTTTTTTTTGTTTGACTTATAACAGGAAAAAAACATATATCACACAGACCAAACAAAGCTCAGGTGTTTCCTGTCTCAATGGTATATTCCCAAAATCAAATTGAGAAAAGCGTCACATTAGTTTTATCCACTGAGTACCTATAAAGCAGAATAATAGTATTTGTAATTAGTTTTGGTGCTTGTCCTTCAGTCAGTGGCTTCCAACGTTTTCCATAGAGAGCACCATATGTCTTTTAGACTAGCACGGCAACAGACTTCACACTAGATAGACAGTAATATAATTCAGAGCAGGCTGGGACCATGTAAGGGTCCTTGACGGCAACATCCTGACTCCATACCTGATTTATTGTAAATATAGTTCTAGATCAAACACATCCAGAAGTCATAGAATGTGGTTCCATTCTTATCAGTAGCAACGTAATGCTTTTCAGTGTAGTTTGTGACTGACCTCTAGTGGATCAGTAAGAATTTGGTTCAAAAAACATTCTGTATTGGATAGTTATCCAAAATGATGAAATCGGCACACCACTTGCTTGATAAATATTCATGTGTTTAATAACCAAGTGATGACACAGGGTTAGTGATAGCAACTCCAAAGGACTTAATGCATTTCATACTCACAGGGGAGCTTACTTATAAGTCTTCTGTATTGGATAGGTTGCAGACATGTAAAAACATATTTGGTAGGACAAGAGGTTGTCTTTATCTATATATTACATATCAAGTCCTGAACTTTTTACATAATATGTTATGACAAATAGTGTTTGAATGAATTCCAATTATCAGTTCATCAAACCAAACACAATTAACCATAGTGGTTGAATAGAATTAATAAAGTAATAATCTCCCCACTTTTAAAGAAGTAAAACAATTGGTTGAAATCTGTATTAACTTTATTGTAAAAGGGATGAGGTTATGTGTGTTTGGCTTAATGACCAATCATGAAACCTTAATTTGTTCTTGGAAATATTTTCAAAAAGCTGTTTCATTAACCCCTTCGTGACGCATGGTGCTTGCATCCCAGACGACGGAAGCACCAAAACATCACGATTTGTTCTTGGCCACCGATCACATATGGCAGTATATATATATATATATACTGAGACACTCTTTCAATTTATAGTTTTTCACCACCAGGAATGGCGGGCCTGTATATAAATATGTATATATAAATGTTAACCTTTTACTACAAATTAATGTGTAAGCTTGTTGTCATGAATATTACTCCTTACTAGTAACAATGGGCGTTTCTCTCCCACCTTGTATAACCATCCCCAATTATAACCCTCCTATTGTTTTACTATATTACATAAATCTATGAGGATTAACTTTGGCCTTTAAATAGGGTGTAAATCACTTGTATTACTAAGTTTATAAAGGTGTGGTGTCCAAAATATAACATGTGATGGTACATATGACAATTGACAAACAACCAAAAACAAGAGAGCGTAATGACTTTAGTCTGTTATTAAAAATGTAAACTTTATTTAACACTTTTTTTCTTATGGGTGCATAGTTTCCTTATGCCAATTTTAATATTCTGTACACTATTACCATCATTTGTATTCTTGATAATTTGGCCTAAATGCATGATGCTCCCTTGTTTCTTGAGTTCTGTATGCAAAAGTCTATTTCTTACAATCTAATTGTTAGAAACCAACATCTATCAAACATGGATGTGCAGGACTTGACAATAATATGCTAAAGAACAGACCTTGTATAATGGTCTCTCTCTCATTGGCAATTGCACTTTTCTTTTACACCCTGTTCCAAATTATTATGCAAATGATATATTTCTCATTTACCTAAATAATTGATGTAAATAACAGTCAGCATAATTCTCATGTTATCAACTATTAAGCTCCTAATGATAATAGTATTTTTTTTAAACATAAAAAAATTACAATGCACTGTTCCAAATTATTACGCACAGTAAGTTTCAAAACACTTTATAGGTTGTAAAGAACTGAAAAATGTCATTTGTTGTGTTTGCAGCATATTTACTAAAATCAAAAGCTATTTAACCCCTTGCCGACAAAGGACGTGCCAGGCACGTCCTGGGAGAATCTCCCTTAATGACAAAGGACGTGCCTGGCACGTCCTGCAGTGAATGAAGCGGTTTTCGCGATCAACGATCGCAAAAAACGCTTTAACAGTGCTGGTCTATTGCCTCGACATCGAGGCAATAGCCAGCACCGATATTTCTATTTTGGGACCCCCACGATCGCCCCACGGAGCGATCGTGGGGAGCCATATTGACGGAGCATGCTGCTCCGTCAATATGGCTAAGTCCTCTGCCGGTCTGAGCTTCGGAAGTGAAAGTAACTTCACTTCCGTCGCTCTGAATATGCTACTTGACTACCCTTAGTGGTAGTTTAGTAGCATTGCAATGGAAGATAATTAAAATACATATTTAATTAAATAAAAACAGGTTATTTAGCTATATTAGCCTATAGGGTTAAAATTAAATATTTTTTAGCATAAGGGATAGGGTTAAAATTAAATTAAAGTTAAAAAATATTAAGGGATATAATAAGGATTAGAGTTGGGGTTAAATTTAGTGTTAGGGTTAAATTTTGGGTTCGGGTTGGGGTCAAAAGATAAATATAGGAAAAAAACAAAAAACACTATTTTTG
The DNA here is from genome assembly GCA_036172795.1 of Pelodytes ibericus. Taxonomy (NCBI): domain Eukaryota; kingdom Metazoa; phylum Chordata; class Amphibia; order Anura; family Pelodytidae; genus Pelodytes; species Pelodytes ibericus. The sequence continues at coordinate 52,367,177 of CM069867.1, read as the reverse complement.
GTTTTTGCCCCATAACTCGCAAAAAAATACCGAAAAATATGGAAACATGTATATTTTTGAACTCGGGACAACATTTAGAAACTATTTAGACGGGGTATTTTTTAATGATTTTATTTGTGTAAATTATATTTTAGGTCAAAGTTAGAAAAAGTGGGTTTTTTTAAATTTTTCATCATATTTTATGATTTTTTTTGTAGTAAATTATAAGATATGATGAACATAATGGTATCTAATGAAAGCCCTTCTTATGACGATAAAAACAACATATAATTTGTGTGGGTACTGTATGTGAGAAAGAACAAAATTACAGCTAAACACAAACACCCTAGAAATGTCAAAACAGCCATTGTCACCAAGGGAAAGTCAAGGTGAAAATCTCTTGTCACTAAGGGGTTAAATCAAACTTATAACAACATTTTAACAGGTCACGTTACATTTTAACATAGGACCCCTCATTTGATTCATTGAACTTGTGAGTTTTTGGACAGTTTCTGCTTGAATTTGTTTGCAAGATGTCAGAATAGCCTCCCAGAGCTGCTGTTTGGATGTAAACTGCCTCCCAACCTCATAGATCTTTTGCTTGAGGATGCTCCAAAGGTTCTCAATAGGATTGAGGTCAGGGGAGGATGGAGGCCACACCATGATTTTTTCTCCTTTTATCCCCATAGCAGCCATTGATGCAGAGGTATTCTTTGCAGCATGAAATGTTGCATTGTCATGCATGAAGATGATTTTATTACGGAAGGCATAGTTCTTCCTTCTGTACCAGGGAAGAAAGTGATCAGTCAGAAACTCCACATACTTTGCAGAGGTCATCTTTACACCTTCAGGGACCCGCTCTCTTCCCACGATTCCGGCCCAAAACATGACTCCACCACCGCCTTGCCGACGTCGCAGCCTTGTTGGAACAGGGTGGCCGTCCACCAACCATCCACTACTCCATCCATCTGGACCATCCAGGGTTGCACAGCACTCATCAGTGAACAGGACTATTTTAAAATTAGTCTTCATGTATTTTTCTGCCCAATGCAGCCATTTCTGCTTGTGAGCATTGGTTAGTGGTGGCCAAATAGAAGGTTTATGCACAATTGCAAGACTCTTCCTCAATGTGCCTTTATCTGCACCCGTCTGTGCTCTGAATCAGCCACAAATCTCTTAATAGTGCGATGATCAAGATTAAGTTTTCGTGAAATATCTAATGTGTTCATACCTCGTCCAAGGCATTGAACTATTTCACTCTTTTCTGCAGCAGAGAGATCCTTTTTCTTCCCCATTTTGCATGAAAATGGTGCTTTGCTTAATAATGTGGAACACCCTCCTTTAGTAGTTATTCGTTAAATTGGGCTCACCTGGCAATCTAATTATCACAGGTGTCCGAGATTGTTTTCAGTGATCAAAAGAGCCCTGAGACACAATGCCATCCATGAGTTAAACGGAAAAACAAAATATTTAATCTTTGTGACACTTAAATAGAATTTGCATAATAATTTGGAACAGGGTGTATTTCTTTATTTTTTTTAGCGCTCTTGTTCCAAACTCATAATTTACTGTTAGATTATTATTTTTTATACCAAGTTTATATAGTCGCAAGTAGGAAATTGCTGTTGTGTCAAATCTCTTGGTAGGCTGTGCTTTATCCAGGCCACATCTGTTATAGAGTGACTTAAATATTTGGTTGATGTACAGCCAGGTAAGTACCAGCTTAACAAAAGTGCAGAACTGCATGCAAACTGCATTACCACAAAACACCAAAGGAAACTATATAAATTGTGTTATTTCCTCAATAAAGTGTTCTCTGAAAGGAATCAAATTTATATGTAACCATGACTGTGCCTAATTTATGAATTGTAGTCATAATAATTCTATACAAGGGAAACCTATGGTACGGCACTTACATATGTTTTGGCAGACGAAAATTCACTTCTTTGGATTGAATTTTTAAAATAATTTAATTAAAAAGTAAATACAGTCCAAGCCATGCAGGGGATCATCATTATAAGAGCTTGATGATGATTTGTAATCCAAAACACTCTGCAGTAGCAAACTTCATTCTTCTTTGCAGCTAAGGTGTCTGGCAACTTCTCTTGCTGTAGCACAACTCTGTCTGGCAACTCTTAGGATTCATTGCTAGCATTACAAACTTAAAATATTGCTTCCTTCAGAAACAAAAACTAGAAAAACATGCACATTGCAAGCGACTAAAAAAAATCTGTGTATATTTTGTTTTTGTTCTTTTTCAGTTTTTGACAATACTTTATATACTTTAGATTTACAGGCTTTCTGGTGGAGATTGGAAGAGCTTTACCATACATATTCTGGTAAAAAATATAGTCGGTAGGCCCAATAAAGATAAATGATGATGGCCACTGCACCTGTTCAGGATGTTTGTGACATCGCTGCGCCCCCTGTAGTTATGTCACTGAGGGCACATTGATTCACTGCATCTACTGAATGCAAAAAAAAAAACCTTATGTACAACGTACAAACCAGTGCATTAAAGTTAATTTGATGTTTGTTGTGTCCCTTAACTCTGTTTTTTAGCTTACAACATCTGTTCTTGCAGAAACAGGCAAGCTCTTGTACCCAAACTGTCAACTTTCGAGCATGTTGAATAATAGGCCAGACAGCTAGACAGTCACAGATATCCCAGCCTGGTTATCGAAAGCCAAACATTTATTCCTCATTAACTCTCATTTCTGGAAACTTATGTAAATTGACTGATTCTCTGTTTTCAGTGTGGGAGATACTAAGCATTTTTGAATAGTGTGCAGTTACAGTGATTATATATATATATAAATGATTAACACAAGAAAGTAAATAAAGTTTACATCAAATATTACCCCAATTTATCGATCTTTTAATGAGCAGAAATACTCGTGTGGGAGCACGTTTGAATGACTAATCAGGAATGATAAATAGTTTTGAATCACTTGTTGGCAGCAAGGGAGATTGAGGCGTTACCTGCAGTAAGAGTTTATTTGAGGTGGCATTTCTTTATATATTGAGATATACAATATACAGGTTGAATCAACTAGCTCTGATTTTTCCATGAGAAACCACTTCAGCGATCCGTATGGCCTTTGAATTTGGGTTACGCAGATGCTTAGAAAAAGGCACCAAAATCAGCCATTGTGGATGACTTTTTGGCAAAATTTTGAGATCCAAACTCCTCTGGATCACCAAAATAGTAGCCTCTATCCTTCCCATTGTCTATCAATATCTTTGTATTATTATCAAAAACACACACCTTACCAATAAGACCTTCTGCAATATCATTAATAAAAATATTAATGAAAATGGGTCCATGTACTAATCCTTGAGTTACCCAACTAGTAAAAAAAAAAAAAAAAAAAAAACCTTGCTTCAAATATATTCCATTGACTACAACCCTCTGTGTCATGTCACTCACCCATTACCTAATCCATTCAATAATATTGGAGTCAAAACTCAATATTGGCAGTTTACTGATAAGTCTTCTATGTGCGACATTGTCAAATAACTTACCTAATTACTTAGGTAAGCAATATCTACTGCACCCCCTTGATCTATTATTTTAGTTACCCAATCCAAAAAATCTATAAGATTAGTTTTCCAAATAATGGATAATAATAAATGGATTTTGTGTGTGTGTTTATATATACATATAAATATACGTGTGTATATATATATATATATATATATATATATATAAATATATATATATATATAAATATATATAAACTTGGATACATTACACTCTGCTGACTTCTTATTGCACAAAACTTCCAAAGATGAGCACTCCTAGGATTTGTTGAAAAATATTGTTGTTTATTTGTGGGAACAAAAACCAATCAACGTTTGAGTCTATGCTCAAGACTTTCATCAGGACACCCTACTAAGATAACTGATTCCCCTTAAATAAGTTACATAATGAAAAAAGTATTGAAACAAAAAACATTAAAACAAACTTAAGAAAAACTAAAGAAAAAAGCAAAAAAAATTAATAGATTTTTTTTTACAACAAAGTACAAAAAATTGCAAAACAAAAAAATACTGAATAAATTGTGTAAAAAATTATTTCCTTAACAATATTTTAAATTGTAGTGACTGAAATCCACTCCTAAATCTAATCCCTAATAAACTATGATCAAAGAACTTAAGGAGCCTCACTTAAATGACACACCCTATACTAGAAAATAACTTTTTTTTAAAAAATATGCTGTATTTGACAGCATGACACTAGCTTGCTGATACTAAATAAGAGTGCTATAAAAAAATACCAAAACATGTATCTATATATTTTTCAACAGATCCTGTGAGTGCTCATCTTTGGAAGATATATACTTCTCATTTGCTAACTCATCAAAAAATAATTTTGGGGTACCATGGGTTGGCACACAAGTATAAAAGGGTTCCATGGCAAAATGTAATTGGGAAACACTGCTCTAGAAGATGATGATGGACGTTACCCCCACTTACCCCCTCTCCCCTTCCTGACATCCTGTGTAAGTATATTACTTTAAAACAATTTACAGTTGTCTTATAGTTTTTATCCAGAAAATAATTTCACTGGGGCCTTGACATTCTGTGACATCCAGCAAGGAGGATCTGTAGAGATCAGCCGGACTGTTATAGCAACGACAATGCTTAGTACTTAGTAATACTTAGTATGACACATTATGTAAGTTAGTTACATATTAATCAAAATATCTGAAAAACCCTGTCAGGAGCAATTAAAAATAATTGTGCACAAACAGTGTGACTATTAACTTGTACTGCAAGATAGATCTGTACAGTACTTCCTTGTATATAAAGGTGTAAGACTTCCTTCCCTCAAACACATTGACTTCTCAGTAACAGCCTGTTAATGGGCAACTGTCGGCAGACATCTTGGGTCAGATGAGTCAGATCTACCTTCATCTGACCCAACATATTGAGCAAAATGTCAGCCCCATGATAGAGCTATACAAGCAAAGAGGGCACAGAAAAAAAAAAGACTTTGGAGTTGGGTTACTGTCAGTGTTGGGATTAAAAGGTCACTGTAAGAGAAAATGGTTAGAAAAACGCAATATACTTTCAGTTATTGCCTTATAACATGCAAAGAAACAACAGAAAAGCACAAACATTGGATATTTCTAGACTTAGGACAAATAAATGAATCTGTTTAGCAGATTTTGTTATTAGCAGTAAACTAGAAACTTGCAGCTAAACACAAACACCACAGAAGTGTCCAAAAGACCAACAACACTTTCTAAAAGGCGCGTACTAAGGGGGTGAGGGCAGAAATCCTATTGTAGCTTTAACTGCTCGAGCAATACAAGCTTAGTTGGCTGGAGTCCCTTTTCTGGGACAACCCTGTCTACTGCAAGACTTTTCTGGTGAAACCAATAGCAGCACTTAAACCATAGGGTTCATTTTAAGCGGTTGTGGGTTAATTGTTTCTTAAAATGTTACAAAAATGGTATATATTGTGACATAAATAGATTTTGGATTATTGTATTTATATAATACTGTACTGCTCCAGTTGTCTGTGTTTTGTAAAATAACTAGAAACATTGGTAGCAGCATAATGGAGCATGTGGACAGGAGAGGGAGACATTGTAGTAGTGTTTGGCAAGAATGAGAAAAAAATCAATTTTAATGACTATGCTTTTTATCTGTCCATTGGCTCTTAGACCTAATGGGACAAGGCAACGTTTTGAATTACCCATATAAGGGAAATTATACTTTGAGTTTAAACCCCTTTTCTCTAAAGAAAACAAAATAAAAAAAACAACAGCTTGTTTTGTAGCAAATGAATGAAAGTATCACCAACACTGTGTTCTTTATAGTATATGTCACATCCAAACACCATAAAGACATTTCCCCTATAGAAAAAAAAATAAATGTATCTTTCCGTTTTAGATTTTTCCCATTTTACTTGTGGGTTATTTATGTTAAAAAGAAGCCAGCTGACTGCAGTTTGTGATCAGAGAGATAATCTTATTTTGCTTTTCAACACCACCCTGCTTTAGTCATCTTGGTTAATGTGCAACTGTTTTAATGATACGTTACATCATTTTAATTACCATTAATGTAAACTTACGAGCGCGTGTTCCCTGAAAATGACAAATGCCAGATATCAGCTTAAAGGGTTGGTTTTCTTTTTTTTTTTTTTTCTTTCTCGTCAAGCAGTCTTTTTCCTCCCTTGCTGTAAGAATGAGTTTCACAGGAACTTTAGAGGTGATCAGCACAATGTGAAATTTAGCAGAGGGATTACAGTCTGGCTTCCGACTGAATATCTCTTCATTCATACACATATTTCTCTACTGGAGAACAGTCATTTTGTACTGAAATGTTTTAGTTTTAAATTATATTTTCCTTTTTTTTTTTTCCACCCCCTTTTTCACCATTTCTCAAGTGATTTTTGGAGAAGAAGTCTGGACCAGCAAAGGTATTGCTTATTAAACTTTAGGTATATAATCGCTGCTTACAAAAGATGTAACTTTAAGAATTTTAATCTACTTAAAATACAGTTAACAGAAAGTTAACAGGATAAGAAAAATGGATTGCATTTAATGTCTAGTAATAGGGCAGGCTAAACAATAGTTGTTGAACAATGTATCCATTCTATTTGTTCATGTTTGTGATTTTTGTGTATGTTTATGTTTGAATGTTTCCTACCATGGACATGGGCAAAGTTTAGCAACTTAATATTCCCTTTGTACCATGCTAATCACATTGTTTCTGGGTTTTAAAGTGTTATCTGGCTACAAACTATTCCCTTTTTTAATGTGGGCAATGATGGTTATTTTTGGTTATTTTAAGATTCATATATGCTGATTCTGTAACTTTAGAATAATAGTTTGTGTCCATGTAATTGTTTTAAAAGGTTTGCAAATCTGAAATGTCAAGTGTCTAACACTTCTTAATCAGATGCTAAGCTATGCATGTAAGGTGTAAGGATTCATGAAGTAATTATACATTATCAATTACTCGTGTGTCTATAAATATATATGTGTGTGTGTGTGTATAAATATATATATATATTTAATAGAGGTATTGCCTCTATTGATTTACATTTACATGTTTTTGTTTAGCGTTCCTACATGACTCCATCACATTGTTTCAATACACACCACATATACATCTAAAACTACTAAGATTTAGAATACTAACCAGTTGACCAGTCATAAAAAGGTCTTACTTTTTTTTACCTCCCAGCTTTACCGATCAAAGCAGTGTGCCCTTGAGAGGGGAGTGACGGTGCTACCATGCTACCTACGACATTTTCTGGTCTCCTGGGCACTGGATAATAAAACAATGGACCACTAAATTGCTCCAAGTGAGAAAGTTGGTGGGCAAATACTATTTTTCTATATTGGGCTATGAAAACCACAAACCCCTTGCCAGTCAATTGACAGTGTTAATCGGGCAATGATTGGTTTGTTAACGTGTAGTTTGTCTGTACCGCTCAAACTTTGTAGCTTGACTTATCTTTTTTTCCTTGTAATATTCCCCAGAACACCATCTGAATGATGCTAGCAATATGCAAGCACACTGCATGTACAGGTGCATCCTTTATATTCAGTGAACAGGGAGCTAAGCAAGAGCTTTTAAAGAGAATACACCAGTGTGCACAGAATTCTATGGCAAAAGGCTACACCAGCAGTGTCAAATTGCAGCCTACAGTTGTTGGACTACATCTTCTTTACTCCCCTGCCAGCTTCCTAGCTGACAGCGTATTATGGGAGTCGTAGGCCATCAGCATCTGGAGTGGCACATGTTAATACACCTGGCCTACAAAGCAGTATATTCTGCATCTACAGAAATCAGTAGTAGTGGTAAGGGGTACAGTTGAGTCCCTGGTAATCTCACTGACATGTACAGTAAGTTTCCACATACCCAAGAACCGTGGGGTCATTTTCTTTGCCTGGGGTAAAATATTTACATATGTCCATCAAATTCAGGATTCTGTGGAATTTTTGGAAAATCAGCAAGTTACTTGCCAATTAAAGGCAATATGATTTTTGTAAGTTGTAAAAGTTTCATACATTTTTATAGTACTGAAGCTATTTTACACATGAAAGGTACTAACCTTTAACATTACTGCATGCCCCTTTATCAGGAGCTCTTTCTGTGTTGATGTATGTATGTTTGTATGTATGTATGTATGTATGTATGTTATGGTAGAAAAATGTGATTATCCATTTATTCAATGCATAAATAATACATGCAAAGTTTCAGGCCACATTCTGACGATTGTCAATATAGATATATAAAGGTAGATGGAGATATATTTGTGTGTGTAGCCTTTTTTGTATACATTTCAAGTAGATCCATTCTGGATGTACAAAGATCAGTGTTTGTAGCAGTAATTGGGGGGATGAGGTAAAGGGGTACAGTTGTGTAATGCCATTGGTAACTTCACAGACATCTGTTCATGTCTATGGTACCCTATAAGTAGCAGGAGTGCCAAACATTATCCAACATCTGACCAGGTGCTGGAAACTAAATCTGTAAGTAAAGATAGACATGCCCAGATTTGATAGAGCACAATATGTGCAAAATGTGTTAATCTTTGATTCACAAGGATTAAGAATTTGACCTGATGAACAAAGAGATATTTAAGACTGCAAAACTCTATGAAAAATAATAGGATTGGAATTAAAAAAAAAAAAAAAAAAACCCCACGAGATTATAAATAGTAAAATAAATAACCTGTGCTCTAAAAGCTTACCATTTCTGAGATTAACAGGAAAAACACCTGAAGCTCTTTCACTGAAAAAGAGGGAAAAATACCTTAATTTAAAAAAAATGATAAATTCATTCCAGAAGTTAAACTCTGTGGTCTCTTGCTTTAATTTGTCTGAAGCCCATTATAAAGTCATGCATATATGGCACTTTGTGCCTAATAAATTGGCTAAAATGTATTTTACTACTTCCTCTTCCTGTTGGAAATGCGGAATGTCCCATGCTGATTATGTACATATGTGGTGGTCATGGGAGCAGAGTAGGGTATTGTGCTTGGACCTCATGTTTCAAGAGGAGAAAATGGTAGGTCAAAAAAAAAAAAAGACAACTGAACTGTCACACCACAGGGGGGCTGCAGTTCTCAACGGGGGTCTGTTTAGAAAGGCACTCCTAACCAATTAACTAATGATCTCTAGTGTTAAATGCAGGTTAGTGAAAAATATATAATTTGTTGAGAGTCCTCAAGATAAGGGACCCTGGAGTGAGAGCACATCTTAACCAAACTGCACATAATAATAATTTTATTATTATTATGTTAAATATATGGGGTCTGATTTAACCTAGGTCTCCCTTATATATTATGGTTGATGCAGGGTGGCAATCTGGTTCAAAATGGTAGGTCAAAGGCTGGAACAAATGCCAAAGGTTACACTTCTGCATCTGGATTGGCCACAGATGCAGAGAGACGAGATGGCTGATCATCTATATTCTGGTTGCTACAAAACTACTCGGAGTGAGACAATGGAAGATCGCAAATATTCCTACCTGGCAGCAAATAAAAAAATCAAGTTAAAAAAACATACTTTTGTAATAAAAAAAAAATACAACTAGTGCAACTTGTGTTAAGGTTGAAATATATATATATATATATATTTTATATTGTCCAGACAGTGTAGTTTCCTACTACTGTTAAGATAAGGAAGCAACATTTAGCATTATAGGTAGGCACCACAATTTCCTGGTAATGCATTTTTTCAATGGCAATAACATCGTAAGTTTGTTCTGTAAATTGTAAGATATCATTTATTTTAAATAAAACATGAACAAACCTTAATTTTATTATGAATAATAGTGAAATCGTTTTTTAGGCTTTGTAAAGAAATGGATACATCTAAAACTTTTTACATTCTGATGTGTTGCTCCAATAAATGAAAATACAAGAACTAGGCCTAATCTACTAAATTAAAGTTTGACATATAAACACTTGACATTTTCCTTAAGACTAAGTAAGTATGGACTCTTACATATGTGATTATATTGCACGTATTGAAAATACAATCTAAGAAACTCTCAGGCTAAAACAATCTCATGGAAGAATGGTTTTATATTTATCCCCTGGGGTTGAGGCAAGTTCAGTTCATCTGGTACATTGCCAGATGATCTAAATTAGAAAAAAAAAACAACAAACAACTACATTCTACTGTAGTGGGAAAAGATGAGAGACGTACAATATAAGCTTCTTCACAATGCTTTGCCAAATATGTAATGCTAACTACAATTTGGGTTTTCTAAAGTGAATTATGACATAGTGTGTATCATTACTGCATAAATTGTGAATGCTATATTAACGATCATTTAATTTGTGCTGATGTGTGGAATTATTTTTACTATCCCTCATGGTAGGTCTCAATGTTGGGGCATCTAGTAATTACGTTAACTGTGCGTGTCATTCACAAAGAATAATATGTTAAACGTCATGTGAACTTGCCATATTTCTTTGGGGCATGTGTACTAGATATTCAAATCATTACATAGTAACAATAATAACTACATTGATACATGTTAGATTTGTAATGTTTTGTCTTGTGTCTTTCAGTTACAGTTTAGCAAACTGCTTCCACGCTATTAGGAAATATAATAACCAGATATAAACGTGTTTACCAAAAATAAAACATCTAGGTATTTTGCAGAGAAAGCAACCACAATAAGCATAATGCAGACTATCATTTCATAAAATATATACAACACCGGACCATACTGGGAATTATCCAAAGAATAATTGCATCTTAATTATTTTGTATTAGTCATAAACAGCTGTGGACAGATTTTTAGCTAAATTATCTGTCTTCAGAACGTCTGATGTACAATCCATATGCTTTGACTTCAGCTCCTATCATGCTCTGTTTGCAATGTGAAGGTGATGTTTTTCATAGAAATATTAACCCCTTTGCGACAATGGTCGTGTCAGGCATGTCCTGTGGTGAAACAAGCATTTTTCGCGATCAAAGATCAAACAGTTCTGTCTATTGCCTCAATGTCGAGGCAATAGCCAGCACCGAAATTTCCAATCTGGGGCACCCACAGAGCGATCATGGGAGCCATATTGACGGAGCAGCATTCACTTCTGTTGCTCTGAATATGCTGCTTGACTGCCCCTAGAGGCAGCCAATCAACATTTCAATGTTTAAACATTTAAAAAAAATATTTAATTAGCTAAAAATTGTATTATGTTAGATTAGCATATAGGGTTAAAATGAAATAATTTTTAGCATAAAGGATAGGTTTAAAATTAAATTAAAATTAAGATATATTAAGGAATAGCATAAGGGTTAGAGTTGTGGTTAAATTTAGTGTCGGGGTTAAATTTATGGTTCGGGTTGGGGTCAAAAGTTTAATATAGGAAAAAAACAACAACACTATTTTTGGTTTTTGCCCCAAAACTCGCAAAAAAATACCAAAAAATATAGAGACATGCATATTTCTGAACTCGGGACAACATTTAGAAACTATTTAGGTGGGGTCTTTTTTTAATGATTGTATTTGTGTAAATTTATATTTTAGGTCAAAGTTAGAAAAAGTGTTTTTTATTTTTTCATCATATTTTATGATTTTTTTTGTAGTAAATTATAAGATATGATGAACATAATGGTATCTAATGAAAGCCCTTCTTATGGCGATAAAAACAACATATAATTTGTGTGGGTTCAGTATGTGAGAGAGAAGAAAATTACAGCTAAACACAAACACCTCAGAAATGTCAAAACAGCCATTGTCACCAAGGGAAAGTCAAGGTAAAAATGTCTTGTCACTAAGGGATAAAAGAGTGCCCTGGCTTCTTCTTGTGTTATCCTGTTACAATGTTTTATTGTCCGCAATCCGCTTGATACTTACAAGCATTAACTTAAACCTTGAACATAGTAATCAAATTATTTGTGAAATCCAGGAGATGTTATTAACTTAAGCTGCCCTTTGACATTGAATTCCAGTGTGTGATTCAAATAACTATTTTGTTGCTGATAGTATAGCTACTACTCCAGGGATTTTGGTGTTTGCAGTTTTTTTAATGTGTACAATAAGTTTAATCCTTTTCTGTCTCTACAATTGAATTCATGACTGTGTTTTCCCGAATACATAATTTAGTGCCTTAATCCAGGCAGATAACCAAAAATAGCTTTATTCTTTCAAGGTAAAAATATAGCAATCCTGATAACTATTGAACAACAAACATAACTTAAATCTTAGTTTAGATTTTCTCATAAACCTACAAGTTATTAAACAAGTTATTAAACATAGATAAAACTGTGAAAACAACATGCGTACTCTCTCACAGTGTATTATTATTTAACCATTTGTCTCAAACTAGAGCTACATTTTGTCTTTGTAGCGTTATCACCTGACTGGGTAACTTCGGAGACTTGCTCAGCCTCTGTCCAGTCTGTTTGGGCAGTTATTTTAAGAAAAAATTCCCATATTAGACAACTCTAGTCCAATGTGTGCCTGTCCATCTTTCTCACTAATAGCTGTGTTGGGGATTATTGATTTTAAAAAAGTTTTTAGACATTGTTTATTATTCGAGGGTAAAAAGTTTAACCTCTTAGTGACCTTTTAACCTTGTCTTTCCCTTGGTGACAAGGGCTGTTTTGACATGTCTGGGATGTTTGTGTTTAGCTGTAATTTTCTTCTTTCTCACATACTGTACCCACACAAATTACCGTATCTGCTCGAATATAAGAGGTCGTCTTATAATCTGACCTCTAATCTGACCCCAGAGCTGCAGGGGACCTGGATCCCCCTCACTAACAGCAGGTGGATGTCTGCGCGACAGCTAGTGATTCAGAAATTTGGGCAGACTAGATGGGCTGAATGGTTCTTCTCTGCCGACATATTCTAAGTTTCACTCCAATTTAAAAATGACTTACCATTTTTCATGCATATTAAAGTTTGATAATTACAAAAATGTATGAATGTTGGAGCAATTCACAAAGTGTGGTTGCGATGGATAACTGCTAGGATATATTGGAAATTACTTATGGAAAATAGCTTAAAGAAGGCCTTTAAATGAAATTTTAAAAACTTTTTTTTAAGGTACAGCATAATTGTGCACAAACAATTTTTGGTAAAAGCGCCTGTCATACCTAAGAATGCTATGATTTAGTTCTTGACAACTAATACAGGCATACTAAAAGCATTCTTCCCTCCCAATTTCAAATATGTGATATAGGTCTAATGTTTGCAATTCCAAATAAGAATGTCTTCCTGTGTACAAATACTACCTTCAATATAGGGTTTATATTCAATAACTACTTTTGGGTAATCTGGTTGATTGTGGATGTTCTCAGAGGGTGGTCCATTACACAACATCAAATTGTGCGGAACAAAATGAATCTGGCATCAAATTGCATGCCAAATTTGTAAAGGTTCCAATTTGTTTTTTTTTTATAATTTGAATAGCTATTACATCATTGTAAGCCACCCAAATTGAAGAGGTTATCCTCAAACAATACCCCTCACGAAAATAGTTACACAAAAGACAGTTGAATAATGTGCAATATATTCCAATATTGTATGAAGTGTAGAAACAATTTCTATCCTTGTTCATGAAACATCTACCATTTATAAGTTGTTAAAGTCAGGACTATGATCCCTTAACTAAATTTAGTTTAGTTGAAATATTTATATATAATTTGATTAAATCTGCAGTTTTTTCAATGCATGGGTTTTTATGTAGCATGAAGTTCTAGAATCTTTTTTTTATGTGCGCTAATCCTTTTATACACTAATATTCAAATTTTGGGGGTCACTTAGAAATGTCCTTGTTTTCCATCAAAACATATATCAAATCAGTTGCAAAATGATTAGGAAATACAATCAATACATTGAGATGGTCAGAAATAATGTTTTAGATCATAAAGAACGCTTTTTTATTGGATTTAATCATCACAACAATTTTCAGCTGTATATAAATATTTATATATGTTATTCTAAGGGTCAGAATTTAGTCTTTCTTTAAAAACAAAAAACAAATGTTTGAATGTTAGTGTATACATATAGCAAACAGCTGAAAAAGTGTTGTGCTGATTAAAGGGCAACTAAACTTGTTTCACTTGTGCTTCTATAATATTTGTTAATGATATTTGTTAATCATTGTTCATAGTATGATGATAAACTAGTACTGTTTTCTCTGACTGGCAGCTGCCATGCTTCCCTAGATAGTCAGCTAGTACAGATCAAGACATTTCAATGGGGATCAACAAAGGGGACCTTAACGGCCTCTGTTTGTCGGGGCAAACAAGGGTTAAAAAAAGTTTAATTCTGTTTTAAAGAACCAATAAAACTGGCCTTCTTTAGAATTATTATTTCTAACCTTGTCATTGTCTTGACTGTATTCCCTTTTTATTTTGCAACTCATTTGATGTATGTTTCCAAGGTAAACCATGAACTTCATAAGTGACATCAAACTTTTAAATGGCAGTGTATGTAAACCGATCAGCTATAACATTATGACCACTGTCAGGTGGCAAGCTGGCAGAGGCAGTGTGATGCTTTGATCAATGTCCTGCTGGGAAACCTTGGGTCCTGCCATTCATGTGAATGTTAGTTTGATATCTACCACTTACCTAAGCATTGTTGCAGACCACGTACACCCTTTCATGGAAATGATATTCCCTGATGGCATTGGCCTCTTTAAGTAGGATAATGCACAACAAGTTCAAGATTTTCACTCTGCCTCCAAATCCTCCAGATCTCATTCCAATTGAGCATCTGCGGGATGTGCTGGACAAACAAGTCCGATCCATGGAGGCCGCACCTCACAACTTACAGGACTTTAAGTATCTGCTGCTAACTGATTGGTGCCAAAATACCACAGCAAACCTTCTGAGATATAGTGGCATCCATGCCTCGATGGATCAGCGCTGGTTTGGTATTGAAAGGGGACCTAGAAAGTATTAGGCAGGTGGTCATAATGTTATGGCTGATTTGTGTATGTGTATATATATATATATATATATATATATATATATATATTTATTTATTTATATATTTTATATATATTTTAAGTGAGTTCTTACCTCTTTGTTTTATCCTTAGTTTTCAAATTGTAAATGTAGTGTGGGATGTTTTATGTTAGTCATTTTTGAAGTGGTCGACTATTAACTTTGTCAGGAGCCAGGGAATTTTACAAATTTTGACAGTTTTTTCATTTTATTTTTTTATCAAAGACCTTACAAATCTTACAAATTAATAATCTATTTACAAACACTGGATTACTGCATTTAAATTAATTCTGCACAACAAGCAACCATTTCACACCTGCATGGCGTGTTTCAAATGATTTTATGGCCTGATCTAAGATGATCTGACTGAACTGAATTGATATGTTCGATCTCGACTAGACTGGATAACTTACTGCTGAGAAAATTCTTTTCAATGCCACAGTGTTTACTGTGTCTTACTTTTTTTAGAGCTGTGAAATGTGCTTTGTGGTTAGGATATTTTGTTTTAGCTGTCATTAATGCCTGAAGAAGAGACCTAACAACTTGTGTCGGCTCCGTCCATTTCATTTAACCTAACAACTTGGCTTAGTTAGCCAATACATATGATTATTTCAACTCTACTTATCCCTGTTTATCCACGGCTAACACAGTACTACTAACTATTTTGAAACAGAAGCATGTAAAATAGACACTGAGTAATACAAATAATAATTCTAAAACTGGAGAGAAAAAAATGAGAAAGCAATATAAAAACAAGTTACATAAGGTTAAATATAGATGTGATGGGGAAAAAATAAAATACATGATCCCATTTGGTTATCCAGTTTGCCTATATAACGAGATCTGTGTAAAAATCATTGCTGTGTCACTGCAGCCACGCTGTTACTATGGCTAACTTTTAAGTGCCCCAAGAAAAAACATTTTTTTGAACAAACAATACAATTTGACATACAATATTTATCAGAATAAGTTTTATGGTATTGTGACCTCATGATCTGGCAGGAAATAAAAAAAAAAAAGGATAAGACTATTCTTGGACAAAAAAAAAAATATTAGTATATATATATGTATAAATACTATGGCCATGGAATATAATTAATATATATAACAAACAAAGTTAGGAGCTTGCAGGAAGTGTTTTTATGAGATGCTTCATTGGTTAATCCTGGGAAAAGACCCTGGAATAACCAAAGCAGTTTTACTAGTATCTTTTGACACTTGGTTACCAATCTCTGTCAATGTAACATTATTTTTTTCAGCACTTTTTTCACTTGTAATGTTGATTAGGATTTGTTCAACATAACACATGAAAATAAAACCAAAAGAAGGGTTACATCCCTGGCTTCCAGATATATCTCACATACATTTCTTGGAGGTTACAAGGCCAAAGTCAGAACCAGATCTTTATTGTGCCATCATTTTTTAGAGAACAAATGAAATGTTCTTGGACTTTTTGTAGCCAGATTAATAAATTCATCTTAAAGCAGTAACACTTGCTCTTGTCCTATAAAATGTGTATCTCTTATGTAAATATGTTTGCACTGGATTTAATAATTGTCATAGAGTATATCTGGTTAGAGTCATAAGGATCAATTTTAATATGTCTTACAAAATATCCTGTTGCGTCTTAGCAATTAAGAAACTAAAAGAATTGTAGGTGATTCTTGCTTCAAAGTATGCAAACTGCTATTGAACAGATGGCAGTCTGATGTAGCAGTTTATTGGCTTCAACAGCTGATCATTTTGTGGTCGGAAATTTTTGTGCTATCTGTTTTCCAAACTTATACAGACTGTCTGACATTTCCACCTTCAAAGTAAAACTATAAACACCTTCCTAAATGATGTTTAAAATTGTCAGCCATCTTGATCATCCCAAGCTTTTTTACTTTTATGAACTAATCTCTACATTGTACCTAGCAAATAAACAATTAACAATTCTGTGCCCAGACACTCTCGTAATATTTTTATCAGCAAACATAAAGGCATTATAAAATGCAAAAATATATTCTATCTATAACTACATACCTGTATATAGGTATGAATATATATTTATATATAAACACACACATACTTTTTTATACTATACATCTTTATTTGGATTTATTAGGTTATAAACTGATGTTCTAAATATTACATTGTGTCAATGTTTCATTTATCAAATTGTATAACAGATTAAAGAATTTATCAGAATTATTTACAAAGTATATGATATCAGATTTACAACTTAATATTAACAGGATGAAAAAGAAAAACAAAAAACCCTCAAATAAATAAAATATAGGTTTGTAATGACTTCGCTTAATCAATAATTAGATGATATCAGTATTAACAGATCTACCATAAGGGCTAAAAAGCCACTGTGTCCATATTTTATTCTATTTGTCGTACAATTCTCGATAGCTTTTCATCTACACAGATTTTATTTATTCTTGTAATCACATCATACCAGGATAGGTCTAATTTATTACTAGCTGTATTTATTCTTACAGCCATACATAATGATATATTTTGTTAATTTTTAGATTGAGTAGTGCATTCCTAGGTGTTAATGTCACTGGGATGGGTATGATCACATTAATGATGTTATTTAATTTGGTTCATATTTTTCTTTATTTTGGGGCATTTCCACCATATATGGATGTTGTCTCCTCTTTCTACAATTTATATGCTTGTTCGTTGAAGGTGACTAACATAGAACATTTTGCTGTCTCTTCTAATTTCTGACCATTTGTCATCATCTATTGGTTAACATTATATATATATTGTGACCGACAGCAAGGAATTGTGCTGGAGGGAGTCTATATATCTCCCCAGATTTTGCAAAGTTCCTACTTTGTGTAATTAGCCCCAGGGAAATGTGTTATGTTACACTTAATATAGCACTTTATGTATGTGTATGTGTGGGCCCTGGGGTGGAGCACTTGGAGAGTAGGGTGGGCCAGTGCTCCACTCCACATTTTATATGTTGCTTGGAACCTACAGGTGAGAAGTCCCGTGTAAGAGTTTCAATCCTAATTTACCTCACCTGAAAAGGCTTGTTGATTACAGGTGCTGTTAAGTACCGTATTTATCGGCGTATAACACGCACTTTTTCTCCCTTAAAATAGGGGGAAAATGATGTGTGCGTGTTACACGCCGAAAAAAAAAATAATCTAAAACTTACCTCGTTCCTGCTGTCCCCCGGTGCTCTGAAGCTGCGTGGCTGTGAGGGAAGCGTTGTGAGCTTCCCTCCAGCCGCGCGGTCAACAAAGTGTGTTTTTTTGAAAACAAACTTTATTGTTCCGCACGGCTGGAGGGAAACTCACAACGCTTCCCTCACAGCCACGCACCTTCAGAGCACCGGGGGACAGAGCAGCAAAGAGGTAAGTACTGGGGTCTGGGGAAGGGGGGGGGGAGGAGGGTGGCATAACGAGCAAACTAAGGGGCAATATCCTGGCATATTGGGGGCAATATCCTGGCATAATAAATGGCATATTGGGGGCAATATCCTGGCATATTAAAATGGCATATTGGGGGCAATATCCTGGCATATTAAAATGGCATATTGGGGGCAATATCCTGCATATTAAATGGCATATTGGGGGGCAATATCCTGCATATTAAATGGCATATTGGGGCAATATCTGGCATATTAAAATGGCATATTGGGGGCAATATCCTGCATATTAAATGGCATATTGGGGGCAATATCTGGCATATTAAAATGGCATATTAGGGGCAATATCATGCATATTAAATGGCATATTGGGGGCAATATCCTGCATATTAAATGGCATATTGGGGGCAATATCCTGACATATTAAAATGGCATATTGGGCTTCAAAGTTCTTAATTTAAGTTCTTAAGTTTTTTTTCCTGAAATTTCCTACTTAAAATTAGGTGCGTGTTATACCCCGGCGCGTGTTATACTCCGATAAATACGGTACTCCCCTGCCAGAGGAGGGAGAGCGATTGTGTTTGATTTCTGTGAGTGGAAGCAGGGAGTTGAAAACACTGAAACAGTAAGGTTGTGATTTATGGTTATGTTGGGAAATGGACAAGCCATCCAACCCAGCTAGCTTAGTATTTTTGTTTAGTTAGTGCTCAGAAGAGCAAGGATTTTGTTTTATATTTTGTTACAACCTGTTATACCTTACTGTGTATTTATCTTGGAACCACAATAAAAGAAAACCAGTTTACCTCATCCAGCGTGTGAAGTGTCTCTGAAGCCTGAAAAGACAGTGTGTAACCCCCAAATCCCAGGACAGGGTCAAAGGGAAAGGAGTACTTTTGTCACAATATATATATATAAAAAAATTCTATAATAGATTTTGAAAAATTATAGCATATATAACTGTGTGCTTGGGATGTACCTCTATAGATACAGCAGTTATGTTTAGAACTTGAAAAGCACAGCAAGTAAAAAAAAAAGTGTTGATCTGTGCTCTTGGTGGATTTACCAAAAAACTGTTAAAATGTCAACATATTGTTGATGAGGTCAGGCTTTCAATGCATTTATATATACATAAAAAGCAAACCGAGGAAATGCATAGTATACTACTGTAATGTTCTGAATATGTTAACTATAATGTTCCTAACAGGGCCGGCTTTACATGTTCAGGCACCCTGTGCGGGCCACCCCAGTGGCGCCCTCCTCCTCTCTATCCTCATGTCTATCTTTCTCTTCTCCCTTCCCATGTTTGTCTCTTTCCTCTTCCTTGCCATGTCTGTCTGTCCCCAACCCCTCATTTTATGTCTCTCACCCCCCCTTATCGGTTCTCTCTCTCCTCCTGCCCAAACCTGTTATCTCTTTCCCCTTCCCATATGTTTTCTCCCCCCTATATCAGTTATCTCTTCTCCCCCTCATTTTGATTATCTTTCCTTCTCCTCCCCCATATCTTTTCCCCTCTCCCCATACCTCTTTGCCTCTCCTTCCCCTCCCCATATCTCTGTTTTCTCTCCCCACCACCACATTTGTTTTCTCTCCCCCTCCTCACCAATCTCTTTTCTCTATTCCCCTAATCCCCATCCCTTGTAAGATCCTGGGCGAAAAGAATATTCCAATAGTCCACAAAAACAGCAGACGAAAAAGCAGAAATCAAAAGAATATTGCAGTTCAGAACATTCTCGCCCCGTTGGGCTTGAACATTTTCCCCATATATACACACAAGTTAACAATGTCTTCCACATTTATGTTGAGTTTATCTTCAAGCCCTGAATTTTAAGTGACACTTCCACCAAAAAAATTAAAAGGGTTTATTTCGGTTTGCATTGTTGAATTCAGATATGTCTTTTGCTTTTGTTATGCAAGTTTATTTTATGAAATATTTTACTAAACAAGTGTGACTGGGCGCCACCATTTTGTGAAATATAGTGGTTTTGGGTGCCACCCCCAGAGACTTTATAGCGCTAGTATCTCACTTTAGGGCTGGGGACACAGAATGCAGTCTATAAGTCATAATTCTGACCATAGACTTGCATTGAATGGGAGCAGAGTTATGATCATGTTTGATCAGGTCAATCTCCTCTCTTTGTATTGTATATTCCTTCAAAGAAGCCAGGGTTAAAAAAAAATAATTGTCCTTTTAGGCAAATTAGAGTGCTTAGATGTAAAGCTATATGGACAAAGGAGAAGCCACTTTTTGCCAAACACCAACCCTGCACTTGGTCTACTGATAACAGGATACAATATCAGGGGTAATTTCCATTTTACTTTTTTGCATGGAAAGATTTAAAAAACAGAAACAAGGTGACCATAATGTGATATGTTTCTGAATGTGAAGGAATGTAAATATTTAAAATTGAAAATATCCAAAATGGCAGTTTATTTAGATACTGCCACATTTAAATCCAGTTGTAAATTTATGAAGAATAAATAATCAAATACAAGACACAAGCCAATGAAGAGGAACAGAATTGGAAAATATTCTACAAAGAACAGATTTTGTGGCGACAGTCTTCAAGACTACTTTACACATGTTGGAGTAACACCATTATTTCATATATAATCCAGCTGAGGAAACACTGTCTCCTTTTTTTGTCAACAATGCATTTTTTCCTGTAGCTGTTAGAAGATCCTTTAATTTAGTGTAGACAGAGCTTGCTTTGTACCACAGAGCTCGGATTTTTTGAATGCTTACCCGAGAGTGCAAACTCTATATTTAGACATTAAACACATTGTTCATTAATTCTTTGAGAATACACTCTCACGACAGAAATATACAAAAGCATTTGTAAGATTGTTTATTGATGTCGACCTGCTCAATGTAAATTTCCAAACCTATTCACGAGCATAGTGTTTAACATTCTTGTTGCTTTGGAAACGCGAAGAGGAAGTAATCAATTTACAGCACTAAAAAAAAACCAATAAGCTTTCTTGTGTAATAAAAGCATGGTACTTGCATGGCATACTTTGTATATTGTGCACAGAGGGAGTTACTACCACTGGTGCTGCAGATATATAGCAGCCTGGCCTAGTAGTATCAAAGAGCCTGAGTATTTTCTTTGTCTGACACTGATCTGAAATTATTATTATTATTCTGTTTATTTGTTTTTTTTTATTTTATTTTTTTTATTTCAGGCAATTAGCAGCTTGGGGAGACTGGAATAAAAAAAAAATCAGTCTGACACATTGGTAATCACCTGCATTGCAGTTGGCTTAGTTGTAGTCTGATCAAATCAGAATGCACGAATTCAAAGCATCAGGGGGGTTGCTAGGTCTCCAAAAGATATGGGGATAGAGCCCCTAGCAGATATGATAGAAATGGAGTGAAGAAGCTCAGATACTTGGACAGGCATATAAAGAATACATATGATGCCAATAAACAATAGGTATATATAATATAAGTAATAAATACATATGATTTATATGATGTCAATGAGCAGTAACTTAATATGCAACACTTTATATCAATAGAAACATCTAAATGATGTATATTATGCAAATAATCAGTAAACGCATGAACTTTGCATATCATGTCAATGAGCAGTAAATGCATGAACTTTGCATATCATGTCAATGAGCAGTAAATGCATGAACTTTGCATATCATGTCAATGAGCAGTAAATGCATGAACTTTGCATATCATGTCAATGAGCAGTAAGTGCATAAACGTTTGTTGGCATATCATGTCAACGAGCATTACGTGCATAAACTTGATTAGAACATAAACGTCACAAAAGAAAAGACTGTTACTGCCCTGATGAAGCTAAAGTTGTCCATCAGGACAGTGCCACAAGTCATTAAGGTAGTTGGTTTAGGATTTATAACCACTATAGCAGGGTAAGATTAGAAGTGTTATGTTGCCCTGTTTGGGCTAACAGGCTTATTTGCTTACTGGAAAAATACTTAAAAACACAAAATAAACTTCATATATATGTATGTTTGCCGACAGTGAAGGCTTATGTGATAGGAAATTAACACATTTAGTTAAATTTTTTTTTTTAAAAAGTATATATTATTTTTAAGAAATAGGGGTTATTGAGCAAAATTAGCTCACTTTTGAATTATGCAGGTTAGGATGAAAAAAGGAAAAAAAGAAAGAAAAAATCCTACAAGATCAATTTACATTCATTATATTCTTAATTTATTTTCTAATTTTAGTAAAACAGGGTCAGACTGTCCCAACTTTTATTTTTATTTGTTGAGGCTGCTATCTTTGGAGGAATTCAAAGACTCAAAGGTGACCTACTTTTAAAATGTTCTTATAAAAAGAAATACAACAAAAATAATTTAAGATGTCTTATCAGACTAGAGTCAAACAAATAACCATGTAGTGCATTCCATTTTAGTTCATTTTGTATTGTAATACTTGAATACAAATATTTTTTTTTTTTTTAATAATTTAATAGTATTGATAAGCTTTGCAATCGACTTTATTCTAACTAAAGGTATGTTTTAAAACAAAAGATACAATGTGTTATATTCCTATAGTTATTTTTAAAGACTTACCATTATATAAATGTTGCTTGCTGTATTCTTAATGAGGTGGAATATATATGTTTTAGGTTTGCCTGCTGGAAGACGAAACTTTAAAAAATCAATTATGGCAACCAGTTTATCTGTGTCAGTTGCTGCTAAATGGTAACATAACTGAAATTTTTGTATAGGTTTGTTTTTGTAAAAATGGCACAGCTTATCTGTTAGGGCTTATTCATTTATTTCATGCAAAGCCGTTTATGGTGGGACAGTTGTCCTTTAATGCACCTTCAACAAATAATTATTGTTTTTTTCCTTTTCCATTTATTTTGAGGAGTGGTAAAAGGCTTTTTTTTTGGTAAACTGTTTGTTTTGTAATTTCGCCTTACTAGCTGAGTGATATCCTACCAGCATGGAGCAACTAAGAAAGATGAGTTCTTAATCAGATGTTCACATAAGTTCTATGTAACACAGCAATGAAAGTAGTTTCCAATGCTGATTCCATGAAGTTTCAACTTGCACCCACTCTTGTTGCTGGTGTTTGTTTGAAAAAGAGACAAACGCACATATTAAAGCTGTGTCTAACTGTTGCTTCAAAAAGGGAAAGCCTCTCCTCTTGACTCTAAAATGGCAATTGGAATTCATCCTGGCTTAACAAGCTATTATTACAAAGAATGTTTACTGATTATAACTTGATTTATTCCACTCTGCAAAAAAGGCATCTTGATCTGTTCCAAGTGATCTATTGTAGCCAGTGAATTCCATATATTTTAAGATGCTGTAGGTGAACTCCAAAGTCTTAGTGGATTACAGGTGTCCTGCCTAGAGTCTTGTTTAAGAACAGTTATACTTAAAGCAGATTTTAGTGACCTTGTATCTATATTCCAGCTGTTAATAATTCAAATCTTCCATTACCAAATTAATTTTTACAGCTATTTAAAGAAAGACACTTTGCAAGTGTGATAAAGATAGAGAGATATAAACACAATCATCTTGGAAATCATTGTATAGTGTTTTTATTATAATTTGGAAATCCAGCATCTGTATTGGTACAAAAATACAATCATTTAGACAGTGGCACTTCAAAGGTATTAGCGTGAACTTAGTATAAAAATGTATGTAGTCATTAAAATTTGAATATATGTATAGCAAATAGGTTTCATGTATATAAATATCACGTTTGCACTTTCTACAGACCCTCCCTCACTCAGCTAAAAGCATTTAGCTGGAGCCTGGGAAGAGAAAAAAAAAAAACATTTAAAATGTCAAAAATGCAACAAATTGAAATGAATGGGCATACAAACAACCCAAAAAAATATGTGCATAAATTCTGATATGAACTATAGAAACATTGTAATAAATCTCATTGTCTTGAGGCTACAGCATGTTTAGTGTATGCATACAGATATTGGTAATTCAAGAGACTAACTGAGCCTTGGGGAACAATTTTATGATGAGATGTTTTGTCACATAAGCATTATTTTCACTGTTACCACAAACATTGACACAGTTTCAATTTTGCAGGTCTACAATGTAGCACACCATGAAGAGAGCAGCAAGGATCTTTCTCTGTGCCTGCTAGAAAAACGTGTGATCTCCGTCCGTTATAAAAAGATCTGTGATAAACCCTTGGAGCAAGATGTCTGTGATGGATTTTGTGCAACTCTGCATAGAACTTCAGTTTCTAACTTTATAAGTGGTTCACTACTGGAGGCAACTACATCATTGGGGGCAAGAAGTGGTTTTCTGAACTTGTTTGGCTTCTCAGCAAGAACAAAAATGTTGAAAGGTAAGCTTCAAATAAATATGAAATGTTATGTTACAGTGTGATGTCAATAGCTTATAAGACTGTGGGCTTTATAAAAAAACAAAAACATTACAGCAGTCTCGAGTCAACAGAGGAGCAATTACATTAACCCTTTAAGGACCAGGGATTTTCCTGGGCCAAGGACCAGAGCGTTTTTCAATTTTTAATACGCGGTTTTTGAAACATAATTTTCCTCTCTCTCATTTAACGTACACATACAAGTTATATGTTGTTTTTTAAAGGACAGTTAGAGCTTTACATTTTAGTATTAAAAAATAAATATAAAAGAGGAAATTTTTGAGGAAAAAAAAGTTTTTCCCCATTATTTTCCCAGTAATAACCTACATAACTAGTGCAACACTAACCCACTTATCCCCCCTAATTAACTAACTAATAAAAAAGAAAAATATTGGTTCCCAAACCCCCCATAACAAAAAAGACCGAAAAAACTCTGAAGAGTGCGATGTCAGATTAGTAAAAATCATGCAACAGGCATGCAGGGGTTAAATTTTATTAAATAAATATATTAAAATTACCTTTATTTATTAAAAAAAACTTTATAAATTGTAAAAATAAAAAAATCTGTTAAAAAAAAACTAAATAAGGGCCATAAAGTGGAAGGAAACACTGTGATCAGCAATGAAAGGGTTAATTTAAAAAAAAAATTTTTTTAACCTCTATATTTAATTAATTTATTTTTACTTACAGGTCACTCTCTGTGCTTCACTATAAGAACGTGAAGCACAGAGAGTGAATTAGAGGCAAAGTCAGTGTGTGAACACACTGACTTTGCCATCTAATTTGCATGTTATCGCGGTGATGACTCAATCACCGCGATCACATGCCCGGAAATCGACCGATCGGGTCCAGGAGCTTTGCCTCGGGTGCGAGGCTTAGTCCTGGACCCGTTGCAGACTGGCTGCCGGTGCCCACGGAGCGCACCGCCGGCTAGACTGCATGACGAGTTAACTTGTCATAAGGTCGCTAATGCGGCGGCTCTTATGACGAGTTAACTCGTCATAAGGACGGGAAGGGGTTAAGCACAGCAGTGAGTCTTTAGCACACACAAGTACATTTGTAGCCATCCATGTTCTAGAGATACAAGTAAACACGAAATCACTGTATTATGACAAGAATTATGAACCAGATTAAATCACATGCAAACCATGTAGTCAGTAAAATGGCTCTGGATGTACTAGTCAACTACAGAATCTTTTCAACCGTTTGGTTTGCAGCTTTGATTCCCATGTGTTGACAAAAAGGTGGTTAAAATTAGGACCATTAAGTTATAGTGAAATCCCCAGGATGAACTTGGGGGAGGGGGATAGGGGAAATTTCTACATGTAACTGTTCTGATTAAATACGTTGTTGCTTTTACAGTCCCTCTGTGATGCTCATCTGCTAGCAGGTTACGTTCATTTGGAACCATTTCTTTGGTTCCCAATATGTGCAAAATAGACTTCTTCCTCAATCCTGCTAAATTCTAGCCTACCTTGAATTTCTTTCCATTGCAATCTTTACAGCTCTATTACTACTTTTTTTTCCCCTTGTGGTGGAATTGTGGTCTTGTATAGAAGTTGTGACTGTTTACTATTTTGTGGTTTGTCTCTTGGAGAAGAGGTAAGCAATTTGTTCTATTCTTCAAGAGTAATAATTAATAATTATCCTAATCCAAGCTAATAGACTATACATCATTATTCTAATTGACAGAAGAATCTTTTTCAGGTGTTATCATATTGTTGGACCTGTTGTTTTTTGTTAGTGTGTTTGTACATCTAAGAAACAACTGGAAACTTACAATAGTGCCATAAAAAAAAATCATCATTTTTGAAGGTGACGATGCGCTGTGTAGTATTGTGTGTGTATATAAAATAACGTTTTTGTATAGGGCTACTTTTCACTTTGAGGTCATGTTTTTTTTAGTAATTGGATAGTAGTGGCTACAAAGTGTGATAGTGACCATGCTACTTATAATATAGAGGGAAAAACTGTGAAAGTAGCTGCTCAAGAGATTAAGGCAGCAACCTAATTATTACTCTCAAATAAACAAATAAAATAAGGAAACTGGAGCACTGTAATAATAAAACATAATGAAATAAGGGGGAATTATATATATATATATATATATATTTTTTTTTTTTTTATTTATTTATTTATTTATTTACACGTACGCATTTGTGTTTATATAAAGAGACAGATGCATGAAAACACAAATTTTGATATTTTATAATTCTTTTTGCACCATTTCATTACATTACAAGGGGCACAGTTAGATGTTAGCCAATGCCAGTTTGACGTGTGCCTCTGCTGACTCTATCCACAATCTGCCATCCTTGACATCAGTTCAGTTATGTCTCAGCTGATAAACAGAGTGTATTGTGTATGTCTAAAGATACACATCAGGTTTTTCTGGACAAGAAGCACCAGATTTTGAATTTTTTCTTGTTAAGAATAACTATCCTATAGTGCCACACTACATACATGTTAAGTACTGCAGACAGGTAATGAAAGTGTACATTTGCTATTAAACCTAAAGTTGAACTGTGTTGGTTTGAGCCAGAATACCAAGAGCAGTGGACTGATGTGCACTCCACATCGAAACACCATGAGGGAGTTGCACCCAGATCCATACTCCCTTACGACTACCACCAACATAACTTACAAGATGTCAATACTGGAACTGCCTTTTAATGAGATATGGTTATGAGAGAGTTATATTTTGGCTCTCTTACAGGAAACATTGCTGATGTCTTATGTTGGGATCAGATTATAAGGCAATAAATTATGTAAGTATGGCACTCAGGACATGTCAGAGTGAAAATAACACATGCAATGTCCTCCTGCACCTTTAGAGAAATATTCTTCACTGTATGCCAAAAGCTTTAAAGGAAAATGCTAAACAAGGTTTTTTTTTTGGCCGAGGTTCCAGTGTATACAAGCAAAATGGACCAGCCAGAACATACAGCAATTATTCAGAGTCCGTTTTGCACAGTCTGTCTAAAAGGCATGAAGTGAGATTATGATAATGGCCTACAGGTTTAAGCTTACTAAAATGCCGCTATTGGTTTTCTACAGACTGGGTAGTAGTAGAGAGACAAAATTGTAGCGCATGTCTCATGGTTGGCAGAGAATCAAACTTGCAACCTACAACCTTGGTTATTGGTCTCCAATGGATCTCTGAGAATCATAGATTGTTTTTATATTTAATTGTGACCTGGGTATCAAGTTTGGTTGGGATAATATATGTAGCAGTTTGTACAATCTCCTACATTACATTACTGTTTATTTATATAGTGCCAACAATTTACGTTGTGCATGATACAGAGTATAGAAGGGAAGTAAATACAAAGTTAGACAAATTAGAACAGACTGGTATGTGAGGTAGAGAGTCCTGCTAGTAAGCTTACAATCTAGAGGGAATGGGGTCCGTGAGACACATAAGGGAGTGAAGAGGTCAGAGGGGAAGGTAGTGGTAGTAACAGTAATGTGGAACGTTGGTACTAGGTGGATTACAGATTAATTGTGTGCGTTGTAGCTGGATGAGTTGTAAGCTACCTGATACTAGCAGTGATTGAGGTGGGATTAGCTAGAGGTAAATCAACCAGTATGTTAGTTGGATGGGTAAGTATGCTACAAAGATGATTGAAGTTTTGTATAACTGTATTTTCCTAAAGCCCCGAAAAACTAAGAACCCCTGAAAATGTAACGTAATGTGCAAACGAACGTACTTTAACTTCTTGTGTAAGTCAGCATATATAGCTAACACACAGATTTGATGCGCCTGCCTTCATTTTTAAACTTGTTTTAATGATTTACCCGTGGATGAGAGCGAAATGTAAACTGAGAGATAATGAAATTTTCAGCTACAAATAAAAAAGCACATTCAAATCTCCTTTGTCAAGGTACATTTTAAGTTAACTGGTATCAAATCATATACAAAAATGGATCTTACACATGATGTATCTGCTTACTTGTTGATCACTGTAGCCACCACTGTGCAGTTTTAGGTCAAACCAAGAAAACAAGTGTCCATGTTTTGAATCATTTCTTGTGCCTCAACTATCTATTTGGGAAATAAAAACATGATATCACGATTACACTATATCTTTTGTAGGTAGATTCTTTTTCTAACATGGTATGTTTTACATTCATGATTATTGGGAATCATTTGTTTGTCTTGAGAAATTTGCTGTTTTGTTCCCTGTTCTAAATATTGCATTAGCATAGTTTTAAGGCTAATCTTTTCTAATCCATTTCTGTAAGTCACATTTTACGGATTTAAAAAAAAAAAAAAAAAAAAGGCAAAATTTGAAGAAGTATTTTGTTTCGTTTTTCCCTGTATAAATTGCCTTTATACAATATTATATAATCTAATGATAAGCAAACATATTTGCGGACCAGCATTGGTCTCTGTTTCTAATTTTAGACATTACCATTATTGGTAATTGTGGGTAATTTTTGGCACTATTGATGTGCATCATTAATATAATAACACAGACCCTCTTTGTGACCCCATTCTGTTGTGTTGGGTTCTCTCTCTACGGCACACCAGAGGGGAAAAAATAATCTCCATTGTGCTCCTTGAGAATTATTGGTGAAACAATGCTCGACATGCTGTGTTTCTGAATAATACGCTATGTGCTACTCGTATATGTGGTATATGGTTGTTCATGTTACAAAGTTGGATATTCACAGGTACCGATTACTATAAAAATCTAATGGATATCTGCACCAGTGGATGATTTTGAATGGCTTTGAATCATAAGTTAATACATTATCTATGCACAGTAATAGCAAGAATACAGTAGCAATTCATATGTGTGATTGAGAGGAATGGCTACTGAGAGTATAAGGGGGAAAACTGTAACTTTCATTTAATATATTTTCTTGGAATGGGCATTTTAATAGGAGTAGCTGGGAGAATTATCTGTTCTTCCCCTTGCCGCACATTCCCCTCCCCCAAGTTAGAGTTGTCCTACAATAACAAAAAAAGAGTAAAATAGAAAACTCATCAAAAAGTGAAAAAATGTAAAGTCTTGACTTGTGCATGTTATACAAGCCCAACATTTCGACTCTTGGAGAAAATGGTTTCTTCGTCAGAAATGTTCACGCTTTGAGTGATGCATTTTCTAATTTTTATTGTATTAATTTGTGGATGTTTTTCAGACCCAGCTACTACTCGTTATTGCATATATCTATTTTCAGGTGTGCCATCATCAAATCTATTGCACAGAGTGGTCCTACAAAGGACCAGTTGTGTTCTTGTGCATGTAAGAAATCCTAAATATTGAAGGGAATTATTAAACGTCTATATAGGTTTAGTGTCCAAAAATACATTTTCCAAAAAAATGTTTTCAGATTTTTCCACAAGTTGCAAATACCACACACACCTGTCAGAATGCAAACACACAGCAGTTTATTCGGTGTCTTGCCCCTGAATCTGCAATATAGTCTTTCCATGAATGCTCAGACTCCCCCACACCCACAAAGGCTAATACAATGGCACATGTGCAGGCCTGACACTCCAGCGGCAGGTTCCCAACGATGCCTCACATCACAGCTACAACAAGGTAAAAGTGATTTATTTGCCCTGTACAGTATTTACATTAATTCTACTGTATTCCATGAGTGCTGAAAAGCTTTACTATATCTTATTGGTAAATATTATTATAGCCGGAATGATCTGTTATCCTAAATACTCCTGGTCCCCAGCATTTGGGATAAAGGATACTAAACCTGTAAATGCATGTTTAACCAAGTCATAATATTGATGTAATAAAGTACAGAATGTATGAAAGCGTACAATTGTGTGATTTACCGATAATTGGTTTTACACTGTTTTCACCTAATAAAAAGGATTTTTGCATTGACAAACTAAATGTGTGAAGAACTCTTATTATCTTTGATCAATTTCAATTTTGTCTTCATGGCAGGGTTGCTAAACCAATGTAACATATTCTGGTTAGGACTTAAAGAATCATTGCATGATGATACCAATAAACATTTAAGGCCCAGATTTCAACTTAAAACGTATGAATAGTTTACACAATTAGGAGATTGTTTAATTTTTGGCTATGATTTATTAGAGTCTGTACCATACACAGTAAATAGCTGTACTAGGCATATGCTATATTCAGGGCCGGCGCCACCAGTAAGGCGACTTAGGCAGCTGCCTAGGGCGCATCTTACCTGGGGGCGCAGGAACCCTGCTTCAAAAAAAAAAAAAATCCTCCCCCTTACTTACCTCGTCGCTGCTGCTCTCCCGGTGCTCTTATCTGCCCGTCCGTGGCTGTGAGGGAAGCGTTGTGCACTCCCCTCCAGCCAATGCGCATTCAATAAAGTTTGTTTAAAAAAAAAAAACTTTACTGAATGCGCATTGGCTGGAGGGGAGCACACAACGCTTCCCTCACAGCCACGGACGGGCAGATGAGAGCACCGGGAGAGCAGCAGCGACGAGGTAAGTAAGGGGGGAGGATCCTGGCATAATGGGTGGCCAAGTCCTGGCTGGCATACTATGGGGAAAAATCCGGGCATAGTGGGTGGCTAAATCCTGGCTGGCATACTATGGGGGAAAGTCCTGGCATAGTGGGTGGCTAAGTCCTGGCTGGCATATTGTGGGGGAAAATCCTGGCATAGTGGGTGGCTAAGTCCTAGCTGGCATACTATGGAGGAAAACCCTGGCATAATGGGTGGCTAAGTCCTGGCTGGCATACTGTTGGGGAAAATCCTGGCATAGTGGTGGCTAAGTCCTGGCTGGCATACTGTGGGGGAAAATCCTGGCATCGTGGGTGGCTGAATCCTGGCTGGCATATTGTGGGGGAAAATCCTGGCATATTGAAGGGCATAATCCTGGGATATTGAGGGGCATAATACTGGCATATTGAGAGGCATAATCCTGGCATATTGTGGGGCATAATCCTGGCATATTGAGGGACATAATCCTAGGATATTGAGAGACATAATCCTGGCATATTGAGGGACATAATCCTAGGATATTGAGAGACATAATCCTGGGATATTGAGAGATATAATCCTGGGATATTGAGAGGCATAATCCTGGGATATTGAGAGGCATAATCCTGGGATATTGAGAGATATAATCCTGGGATATTGAGAGATATAATCCTGGGATATTGAGAGGCAAAATCCTGGGATATTGAGAGATATAATCCTGGGATATTGAGAGGCATAATCCTGGGATATTGAGAGATATAATCCTGGGATATTGAGGGACATAATCCTAGGATATTGAGAGATATAATCCTGGGATATTGAGGGGCATAATCCTGGGATATTGAGGGGCATAATCCTGGGATATTGAGAGATATAATCCTGGGATATTGAGGGACATAATCCTGGGATATTGAGAGATATAATCCTGGGATATTGAGGGACATAATCCTGGGATATTGAGAGATATAATCCTGGGATATTGAGGGACATAATCCTGGGATATTGAGAGATATAATCCTGGGATATTGAGGGACATAATCCTGGGATATTGAGAGATATAATCCTGGGATATTGAGGGACATAATCCTAGGATATTGAGAGATATAATCCTGGGATATTGAGAGGCATAATCCTGGGATATTGAGGGGCATAATCCTGGGACATTGAGAGGCATAATCCTGGGACATTTTGGGCGGCAAAAATCCTTGCACCGGCCCTGGCTATATTTACATTTTCCATGCTCTAATCGAACACGGTAAAATGTCAACATGATAGGTTTGTGTTTACCCAAATAAATATAAAAAATAAGGCTTTTGTCTATTTGATTGCATAATATAATACTGAGACAAATTTGCGTCCCAGTTGCCCAAAATTTAGGAGCATTCGATGTACAGCCCAACTGATTTAATTATCCATATTACTTTTTTAATTAATTATTTAATTTGTACTACATTCAACAAAACTATTGCACACCCATTGTATTAAAAAAAATACATCTTTGTTATAAAACTATCCATGTTAAAATGCTACCTAACTTATAAAGCAAAGTGGTACACAAAGTAAATACAAAAATATAGAAGCTAAAAAGAAAGGGCTTGCTGTCTACCCGGATTCCCCAATGTTTCTGCTGTGAAATGGGTCTTTTCCAGGGGTTCTTATTGAGGGCTGGGTACACTGCACACACCCCTATACCCCCTCATTAATGCATGTAGGCATATTATGCGCTCTAACTCTAATTTGTATATGAAATTCTATTTGCCATTACTGTAAATAAAAAATAAACGTATGTGGCCGGGTACACATGTATTTCAAATCATGTGCTCCACCTGAAACAAATGGTTCTGCTTGCCTTCTTTCCATGATATTTAAAGAAATATTCAGTATGAATGTCTGCACTTTTTGCCACACTTGTCCTGACGTGTGGTACAACAGCTTCTCTACAAGCATTGCATAACCTCCCTGTAAGATCAAACAGAACGTGATAACAGATTGCTATGTTTTGAGGACATGTTAGTATGCTTTATTTCATTATGGAAATATTGTCAAGTTTAGGGAGTTTCCACTTAGAGAACATAAAGCAATATTTGAATATATCACTCGAAGGTGCTAATTAAGATGCAGCTTGCAGCAAATATTGGTTCATTAGAGACCAACAGTTGTAAAATCGCTTGCAGTTTAATAATCTCTAGTTAAAAAATCAAATTTTATTACGATTATTTAACACTTTCCCCCTTATGCTTTTTCTTTTTTTTTTTTTAACCTATCCACCACTCCATATATATGCACATATAAAAAGAAAAAAGGTAATTGTAGGGAACTGGAAAAGAAAATCAGGCATGAGTAGCTGTGTTGGAAAGATAGGCAAGTTAAAGGTCCCTGATTCTTGCAGTTCACTTGTGAGCCTACCACCACAGTTCACTTTTTTTGTGAATAGACCACAGGATGTCATATGTTACTTTTTTATATCAATATCTTGCAGTGATGGTTACTTGGACCAAGAAATTAAATAGGCTTTTATCCAAGTACATTCTATAGGTAATTATTTGAGCATTGTTTTCTAGCACAAAATAGATTAGCGAGAAGCATACTTTAAAGGTTACAAGACTGAGCTACCTAAAATACATTTTATATTTTCTCTGTTCCTAACAATGTATGGTTTTATATTAAGTATATGCCATTTATCTTTAATAAGGTGCTTGAGTGTAAGTGGAATCTATCTTGCTAGTTGCTACTCTATTAGCGGGATGGAAAGAAAGCATTGGGGTTTGTAGTTACTTGGCTGCACACTAAACTAGGCCCCTCCATGCTGGCAGGCAGCACACCCCAGAAATGTCATCCACATTAGAGATTGTACAGTCTTTAAAGGAGTGCAAAGTATGTCAGGCGTGTCTGAAGCATGACCTCTTGCATGAAAAATATAACCACATCATATCCACATAGCATGTGATTTCACAGACGGGTGTGTGTGTGTGTCTAAGAGAATAAATGTTTTAAAATATATGTTTGATATATCTTGAACGATAATTAATATATCGTTGTTCTGTATATCATGTTATTATATTTTTTTACATTATTTATTCATTTTTTTTTTGTAAAGTATATTTTATTTCTGTAGGTACTTAAAACATGTGCCACATAAATGTCAATAAATCACAATAGCAAACAAACAAGGTATGCACATATTTCACATAGTTGCCAACATCGGCCATGTTTCCAGGGACACATATTTGTTCCACATATTTCACATAACAGTATGTCCTCACTGTAGCTTTTTTTTGTTTGCTTTTTAAAAACCGTACGTATAACATGATAAATCAAGGCTACGAATCAATTAGGGATTTATTCCTTTTTATTTACTAGTTAAAAAATCCCATTATTCAATTGTCATCTTTGATAAAAAAAATATTATATACAATTAATAGTGAGGACACTTAATAGAACCAGCCTAGTGATTGTATGTAAATAGTAGGTGAATTACGGAAAATGCAGCACTCCTTCCAACTCAGACAATAATAATGAATACTGCATACATATATGCCAATAATTCCAGCAGAATGGTATTTTTTTGCCATCGGTGCAACAAAGAGATACAATTCAGTCCAACAAACCAGCCATTGGCGCGTAACATTGTGGTTAGTGCTTAATCATAGGCAAATGGAACAGGTATAAAAGACCTTATTAATTAGTGTCCCAAACCACTGCTATAAACTTACTTCCCTCCCCATCAATCAAATTATACCATACACCTAATATTAAACCCATAATGGAATAAAACAAAGCAAGTGAATAGAAACAGAAGAGAAAAAAGGGAAGCAGATTCGTAATTGCAAATGTTACCGATTCACCCTAGATGCTGCGATGAAAGTATATAATAACCAAAATCAGTCTACACCAACACTTACTGCATCATAATAATACATTCTGAAATGGAAAAATAACCAAAGTCTAGCGATATATATACATAAAGTCAGTTGTGCACAATTAAATCATTTAGAGAGAAAAACTACGTACTAAAGAGGCAATTGGCAATATACACAATTGATTTGCATAGAGCAAATCAGTATTATATACAGATATATCAAATATATAATAATTCAGTTTAATCACCCAGTACTGATTGCATAAAATAATCAAATAGCACTCCAATGACAAATCAATAATTCACTAAGAATTTATAAACTGCATCACATCAAGATCCAGAAAGTCTTACTTATTAAGTAACTTACCAACATTGACCTTCTCAATGCCCTGAAAAAACAAAACTACCGTATTCCAAATCCCCTCCATTACAAATTGATGATTTATTGTAGACTTTGTATCATCAATATATTTTCCCCATCAGTCAGAAGATCTGTGCATTCTTTTTGGACTATGTAGTAATTCTGTTGAACCAATTTCTTTAGAATATCGTTGTTCGTACAATCATGTCATAAGTTTTTCAGCTTCATTTTCAATGGCAAGTCTGAACTTTTACGTCTAAGAGAAATAAATCCACCATTTGGTATGCCTGAAAATGTATGTTTTTGATGATTGCTGAAGGCATGTAATAGTGAGTTATGTGCTGTCGGTTTCCTATAATTTGCAGTTTTAATTTTTGCTCCATACAATCTCCCAACAAGACCAAATCCAAAAATTCAATTTTATCAGAAGTAAATGTCATAATAAAAGTCAAATTTGCTTTAGTTCTCATTAATATAATTAACAAAGTCACAAGTTTGATTATGTGTGCCCTTCCATATCAATAGTATATCATCGATGTAACAACCATACCACACAACTGAATCTAAAAAGAAATTATAATCTCCACAGATGCCATAATGTTCCCACAATACCATGTAACAATTAGCATAGGATGGTGTGAAACGGGCATCTCTGGAGATAAAATTGTCCATCAAACACAACATAATTATGATTTTATTAAAAAAATTAACAGTGTAATGAATCATAACCAGAAAAATGATTAAATAAATAAATGCAGTAGCCCTGATTCCAGAGTTGTGTGGCTAGTGATTAATTGTCACTCAGATGCGACACCAATCTCTGGCCTTTCGCTGATGAACAGACTAAATGTAAATCCATTATGTATCTATAAAGATAGAAGGCTGGGTTACAAACCACAGGTGCCATTGTCCTTTTTTTTATTCTATTAAAAAAGAAAAGAAAACTTTACTGCCAATTTAACTATAAATAATGTTGATCCCCCCCCCCCCCCTTCTCTCCTGGTGAATTATTATGGATTTCTTCTGTCTTTAGAAAGTGCGTCTTGTAATTTGTACTTTCTAGGAAGATGTTTGGAGTCTGGATATTTGTGTGAGCACTGTACCTAAGGAGACCACCCACAGGACTGGATAATGAGCTTAGTATGCACAGCTCAAATTGTCCGGTTATATTTCCGTTTCTACTCTGTGATGCATGTCTATAGATAAATAGCTAGACGTGTAGAAAGATCCAGCCTGGAAAATGATATAAAAGATCACCAGAAGAAAAAGCTGCTAGTCAGGATGTGAAATGTTAAAGGATATTAAGTATCGTGAGTTAATTTATTGTCAAAGACAATATGGAAAATTGTATACAGTTCCTGAGATGCTGACCTTGTGCAGAATTCCGAGGCAATGTATAATACTCAATGTTTCCCAGACAAGGTGCGAAATAAAATAGCAGTGGTAGAAAATGAATGAAAATGTTTTTGCTGGTGAGAAAGCTACATAGTCCATAGCAAAATCAGGTATTGCTCAGTTATAGTGTGCACAATCATTTTTAGTCTAGAGCTGGGGTCTACGACCATTCATCGCTGACAGTTCATTTCACAGCTGACCGTTCAGCACAGCAGTTCCAGTGCTGCACTGTCAGAGGAATAGGACAGTTCATTGCAGCAGTGTAGGCACTGACAGTCTATTGCTTACTAATAGACACTAGTAAAAAACCTCTAATAAAGTAACCCACCAACACCTAACCTGGAACCCTATTGTTAACCCGGAACCCTATTGCTAACCCGGAACCTTATTGCTAACCCGGAACCCTAATACTAAGCCTAATACTAACGCTGAACCATTAACCTAACCCTGAACCCTATTGCTAACCTTGAACCCTATTGCTAACCCTGAACCCGAATGCTAACCCCTAATACTTAGCTTAATACTAACTCCAATCCCTTAACCCCGAATCCTAATGCTAACCCTGAACCCTAATACTAACCCCTAATACTAAGCCTAATAGTAACTCTAAACCCTTAACCTAACACTAACCCCTAATACTAAGCCTAATAGTAACTCTAAACCCTTAACCTAACACTAACCCCTAATACTAAGCCTAATGGTAACTCTAAACCCTTAACCAAACACTAACCCCTAATACTAACCTTAAGTGCCACGATGAACTGTCCTGCTGAATGTCCTGTGATAAACTGTCAGCGCGATTTTAATCATCGCGCTGAATGTCTCATGATGAAGCGGCCGCAAGGAGGCAGCCACCCTTCACTGGCCGATCTCCTACAGCTGAGCCCTCAATATCATGGTTCTGGTTGCAATATTCGGAGGTGAGGTAACCCACTCTCCCACAATGGCTGTTGAAAAAGTGCCTGCCACAGTGAGCCAGTGTCTGGGCACTCCCCTTTGCTAAGGATTGTTCCTGTTTTTTTTCTAGTTGTATGGTAGTTTCCCTGCTGTTCCTTTGGTATTGCTCCATTCACATTTATCTCAACTATAAATCAGTTCTGTGCTTGAAAAGATTAGCAATATATGTTCCTTATCACTAGTGATAATAAGATGTTTAAAATATCAATGATATTATTATTGAAATTGCTTCGTCTGAACCAAATTTCATCCACTGACATGTTCGTTTCAGATGAAATTCGTCCATTATTTTTGTTTCAGTAATTCTATTTTTGTTTCAGTAATTCTATTTTATGAACGAATAGAATTGCGCTGAAGTTCATTGTCTGATCGACTCAGAAAGCTCTGATTTTCAACAAGAAAATTGGAGCTCTGAGTTTAAGACCGAATCAGATCACTTCAGTGATCTAATAAGCCCTTACGTTCGGTCTACTCTGAGACGACCAAAGTGATCTCAAATCAGCATGAAAAGTGGATATGGTGCCATTTATGCCGTATTAACATATTTAGTAAAAAATGACAATCCTTTTTTATTAATAAATATGCTATTATGACATGTTAAAACTATTACCATGCCAACAAAAGATTGATTTGTAATTTTGTTTAATGTATTATATACATTTATATTACTATACTATGTATATATACCATTAATTTAATAATTAAATATTTTTTTATTTATTTTTTTTATATATTTTTTTTTTATACAGAAGGTTTAAAAAAATAAAACATTATTATTTAATTTCAGGAGAACTCCAGCTATTTTCTCACCAGCCAAAATCTTACATTGACTTCTATGGGAGGATTTCGGCTATTTCCGTAAGAGCCAATGTTCTCCTGAAATAGCTACAAAATAAGCTGCAGTCCTCCCCATCGAAGGCTATGGGAAGAACTGAGGCAACAATTTCAGCTACAAATGGCATCCGAATGAACAAATGGGCGAATATACGAACTACATTTTTGGTCATTGAGCATTCGTTCTTTCGTTCAGCTTCGCATTTGTAATTTGGACGAAAGAGCTGATTTTTGTGCAAAAATTTATCTCCAAGACTAGTTTGGAGAACATTTGCATCTCAAAGGAATGTATCCAAATTTTATGGATAAAAAGGCAATCATTCTCTGAGATGCAAATGTAATTCCAGTTAAAGAATTTTGACACACTCAGAGGTCACTGGGAGAGCAACCCTGTCAAGTGACTTATTCTTTACACACAACTATCAAGTGAAACTCTCCAAGTAGAAGAAAATGCTGCAGTAAAACTTTAATACATGGGTATTGGTAAGTCAGAAATATGGGATATTACTGTACTTAAGGGATCTGGCTGTTCATAAAATATGATATATATTTTAGTAGCTCTAGTTATGCTAATTGTATTGTAGACAGAACTGAGGAGGAAATAATTTAATTTTTTATCAATTTATATGTACCAGGATATTAGTTATGCATAAAATGTTTGATTTTCAAAGAATGTCCTACTTGTCCTTAAAATAACTATACATTATTTATAGTTGTGCACTAAATATGAAGGGAGAATTCTGGTTAAACAGAAGCATAGTAAAAATGTCTTGTTTCTTTTGATCCTGATGGCGGCTATATCTCAGTATAATAATCATTGTCTTGCAGAAGAATTATACATTTTCTAGGGATTGGTTCTGTGCTGAAGACATAGAGGGCTTTAACAGAAGGGGGAGAATGAGTGTAAAAAAGCCGCATTGAATGCTTATGTAAAAAAAAGTTCTGGTCTAAGTTTTACCATCTGTAGTTAATGGATCTGTAGTAAGTGGAGTGTTACATTACAGATATTGTTCTTCCTCAATATATATTATTTTTATCTGTAAAATTTTATTTATTACAATATGCTCATGTTTGTGGGTTTAATATTAGGCATGTTGGTCCATTGTTCCTTTATCTAGGGCTGATGGTTATGGTATTTAACCAGTTTGAAAGTCCAGTTTGGGAAGAATATAATTAAAGAGACTGTATCACCTAAACATTGTTTTTACTAGGAATGTAGAGAATAAAAAATGATTTAAAATGAAATTTACATTGTGTTAGCAAAATTGCTAGCAATTGACTAAATTAGAAAAAAAATGTGTTTTAAATCTGTCTGTGGAGTCTCCTGCTTATGACATCACCTGTGGCCTACGATGCAAATTACACATTTGCCATTAAAAAACCATTTAATTTGCATATCAGACCACAGGTGATGTCATAAGCAGCAGACTCCACAGACGGATTTAAAACACATTTTTCTCCTAATTTAGGCATTTGCTTGCAATTTTGCTAACATAATGTATAATTCATTTTTTATTCTCTACATTCAAATTAAAACTATATTTAGGTGATATAGTCCCTTAAACTTTGACCTAGCCCTGCAGGCTTTAGTTAGTTGTTTTCGGATATTTAGTGATTGTATAGTTTGTGATTGTATTTATATGTGTGGTGCTGTGATGGCAGTCTTTTCATAGTCCTATTTGACCTATTGTTGCATAATTTGTAGTCTTTTCTCATATACTTCCATGAGTACCAATTTAAAAACCTATCTCACCACATGTTGTGTTGGTATACATATATTTATACAGGTGTATGCATCCATTTTATTTGGATAGAGCAAAGTGCAGATTATTATCCTCTTAGAAGTGTTTTCAAATCATTGTTACAGGTGCATTTTAGATGCCTTGAATGTCCCTATCATGGGAATTTGTGTAGCTAAATGTGTCAATTAATGATTTAATGAATTGAATTAATCCATCTTATTACAAATATGATTTTATGTGCATATGATAAACATGTGCAACCTGTGTTAACATGCACATACAATTCAATGTTCTAGGTGTCATTACCTTGCACTTGATGCATTTAGAACTCATTTGTAACAAATCTGCATCTGTGTCAACCTGTGAGCATCAGTTCTTGTGCCATTTTCTTTTACCAGAAAGGTTGTGTAACATTGTCTAGGTGCTGTACTCCCTCTATTCGAATCACAGAACACAGACTTGTATTGGGGGAGGTGGGTAATTCGACCTTCTCACCAGTGAGCCAAATGCATTTCTTCTTATGGCTTACACAAAGCATGTCAGTTATGCATTTGGCCATAGTTTGCAGCTTTAATCTGAGCAGCTGCTGCCTGACAGTTTAGTGTGGGCAAGTGCAGTCTGCTATCATTTGAGAGCTCCTCAAGAGCAGTATCTGTTCATCCTGGATTTAAGAAAGATATGAATCTTCAGTGGAAGGTGCACTGATAGGTAAGGATCCACATGTTTTGTACTAATATTGAGAAAAGCAAGCTAATAGAACAGCAATAAACCATGTAATAGTTAAATTATATGTCCTGGTAACAAGCATGGTTTTATTTAGTACATTCTTAATTAATCTCGCACTTGCTTTTTTGATCTGATGTTTTCAGCTCAGTTTTCTTTAATATCTGTTCTGGGTTCTTTATATAAATAGTGCTAAACTGTGTAGTAAATGGTAACGGATGTTTCTTGTATTTGTTTAAAATCCACCATGAACTAGTATTTTAAAACAATACAGTTGAATTATAGAGCTGTTTGTTACAGAAAACCTAGCAGACCTGTGTGAATCATTGTATAGATTATTGTTCAAAATAATCCTGGTACATTCTTTTCTTATTTACATTTTGTAATGATTTTATTTATGTAACCTTTACAACAGCGTACAGTGCTACAATTTATTTTTTTCTATAATCCACAAGCATGCGATTTCATTTATAACACTAAGAATTTGCAACTGCATGTTCTTGAAGGAAACCTTTTGAAAATCCAATGGAGAGTGGCATGTTACTGAAGTTAATGCCAAAGAAAGCTCTTTGTATAGCCAAAATCTTTTTTTTTTCCTATGGAAAAAAAGTAATAAAAGCAAGTATCCTTCAGATGTCTTGCCTTTATATAATAATGCATTAATAAATCCTTCCTTTTTTTATGGGGATGTAGGGTTACTGAGAGCAAATGCTTTTATATCTTGAAAAC
This sequence comes from Pelodytes ibericus, assembly GCA_036172795.1. Taxonomy (NCBI): domain Eukaryota; kingdom Metazoa; phylum Chordata; class Amphibia; order Anura; family Pelodytidae; genus Pelodytes; species Pelodytes ibericus. The sequence goes on along the minus strand of CM069867.1, from coordinate 52,325,493 downwards.
ATGGGGGGGAAAAAGTTTTTTAAGAACATGTTAAATCACAGAAGAGGAAATATAAAAAATAAAATAAAAACATAAATAAAATGTAGTTCTTTTTATTGTTCTGCTAGTAACTCCTTCTCTTCAAGGTGACTTAGGCTAGCCTAAAAGTGATAGACACCCCAGGTGTTATGGAGCTAGGTTTCACTTTTTCATGTGGATGGTGATAAGGGCAATAGTTCAATAACAGCTGAAGTGCCACCTGTTACTTACCTAGGTCTAGACACAGTTCTCAGCTGATCTGAAAGAATTGATCTGAGTGAAAGCTACACAAATAACAAGTGCTTCCCTCAGCCAACTTCTATAAAAAAAATTGTCCCGTGGCTTCTTATAATGCCTCAGGAGCTTGGACACCGTGTTATACAAGAATCTTTTTGTTTAAATAAATATTGCTTAAGAATAGCAGCAGCCTGAAGTTTCAGATGTGGTGTTTGTCATTTATTACACAAGCGTGTGATTACAGTTGAAGCCTCAGACATTAGCAGTTGGTTTTGTATCTGTTTTTACCCTCAGGAATCAACGTGCTAAATATTAGATGAGTCTGTTATTGTTATTTCATTGAGTATTAAGTTGTTCCGCACACTGTATTTCAGAGCTAATTATCATTACCATTCACGGATAAAGTCCCAAACTATCCCAGGGGGTCTATCAGAGTTGGCCAGTTGAATCGTATTTGAAGGCTAAGCGCAGTGGGAAGCTGTTTTACAAAGCTTGCTGTATTATTATATTGTTTTTTGTCTGATAAACTGATACATATCTTTAGCAGAAAGTAAGATGAATAAAGACTAGAAGACTTAGTTACAGTTGATTCAGCCACAACCCATCCCAATCACTGCATCCCTCATATTCACCTCTGGTACAGATTTTCCTAAGACATTGTGTTTCCCACTCCATCTAGATTGTAAGCCTATAAGCCAGGGGTGTCCAAGTTTATTCTGCAAAGGGCCACTTCGATAGAAATGTATGTGTGCGTGGGCCGCATTCATGTTTCATTCATTCAGAGAATAATATATATAATTATATACATATATACGTGTGTGTGTGTATACATATATATATTATATATAATTCACACTAATGTGCAGCGGTCACATTAACTACACACATGCATACACAGTCACACTTACCACACACATACACACTTACCACACACATACACACTTACCACTCACACATGCATACACATTTATACACACAAACACTTACCACACACTCACATACATACTTATCACACACATACATACCACCCCACACACTACACATACACATACCCCCACACACACACACACACCACACCACGCATACACTTACCCACACCACGTATACACTTACCTCCCCCCATACACACTCACATTCATACACTTACCCCACAGACACATACACATTTATACACACACTCACATACATACACTTACCCCACACACACTCACATACATACACTTACCCCACACACACTCACATACATACACTTACCCCACAGACACATACACATTTATACAAACACTCACATACATACACTTACCCCACAGACACTCACATACATACACTTACCTCAGACACATACACATTTATACACACACTCACATACATACACTTACCCCACACACACTCACATACATACACTTACCCCACACACACTCACATACATACACTTTCCCCCCACAAACTCACATACATACACTTACCAAACAGTTTTTTGTTTTAAACGGGGCTGTGGGCTCCCCATTACCTTCATAATGGGGACTCTATTTAGGTTTATAGAAAGCCAATAGCATTACATGTATTCCATAAACCGAAAGTCTATAAACCGAAACACATTCGGTTTATAGACTTTCGGTTTATGTGATACATGTAATGCTATTGGCTTTCTATAAACTGAAATAGAGTCCCTATTCTTATGAATGGGGACTCTATTTCGGTTTATAGAAAGTCAATGTCTTTCGGTTTATAGACTTTCGGTTTATAGACTTTAGTTTTATGGAATACATGTAATGCTATTGCTATTCTATAAACCGAAATAGAGTCCCTATTCTTATGAATGGGGACTCTATTTCGGTTTATAGAAAGCCAATAGCATTACATACAATGTAATCGCCGAACCCCGAACTCCAACCCGAACATACAGTGAAATGTCCGTGTTCGGGTCCGGGGTCCAAAAACCGTAATGTTCGGTACGAACCTGGACAGTGCGGTTCAGGTTCGCTCAACACTAGTTATTAGTGTTTGTAACATAATGGCAAGTATAAACAATTAAAGAAAACGGAGTAGAAAATGGATTTGACAGTTCTGTTATGTAAAATGTTAAAGTAGATGACGTAAATTCATATGTCCTATCATAATCCAGTGAATGTAAGGAATTGCTGGGGAAGTAAATGGTTGAGTAAAGAAGAAAGTGGGATTTAAATTGTAAGAGGAGAGCATGGTAAAAGTAGATGTGTGAGTAAGACCAGGGGACATAGTTGGAAGGTTTCAGCTCTCTTCCTGGACAAACACTGATTCATCCTGTCTTCACCCCCTCCCAACCTTCACCGCACACAGTTGGTGCTGTGCATTAAAGGTAATATGCCTTTAATGCTGCATTGTACTAACAAATAAACAGGTATTCAGGGATACTGGACAAATACATGTTCCAAATTATTCTTTAGAAAAGGCACCAAAGTTGCTCCTAAAAGCTGCCTTCTTTCTGAAAGATAAGTACATCTTGATGTGTAGCCATCATTCATTGACAGATCTCAGTCGTGAGATAGCTATTACTCTATGTATTATTCCATTTACATGTGATTTCCAATATAACCATCTACATGTGACAGGCATTTTTTATTGATTTGCATTGGGATTATTGTTTTCTTGCCACAGCAAGTTACAGATAACCACCAAAACTCATGACAAATATATAATGTCGCTACGTTTAGATGCGTTAATTCCTGGCTTGAAAAATAAATAGTAAAATAAAAAATGGTTTGTAAATGTTCCATTTGGCTCCTAAATTCTACATACATGTAATAAAATCTGATATATTCTAGTTCTTTCCTATAACTCATGTTGTAGGGCTTTTAGGATGTTGTTTATTGAAATGTTATCCCAGATTCAAGTATTTAAGTATTAATGTTGACTTTTTCATACCATTATATGGAACGTATTTAAGTTATTTTCAGGAGTTTTTGTGTAAAACAGATTCAGTAAACCCCCTATTTCTTGTAATGTTTCTCTGGGTGTAAGGGGCATATTGCATCACTTCCTTTTATTGGATTGCCGGGACTAGTCACCGAGCTGAAGAGATCCTAGGTTCTGATTGGCACCATTTTCACTTTTAAAGTAGTTATTTTTTTGGTGTGATCATATCTTTACTTAGTAATTACAGCCTACTTCAAAACATTTTATTGTGACAGATTGACCTTAAAATAAAACTCTAATTAAAAATTGTATATATTTTATGTTTAACTATAGAAAATTTAGCTAAAAATAATTATGTTTTTCCAAGACGATTTCTATATTTTACTAGAATCTGCAATTGTCTGCCTTCCCACAAAGTATGTTCACCTACTTAAAGATTATCTCCCCCCCCCATGATCGATAACTAGTCTAAACAGTTGCCTTGTTTACAAATATATGTAACAAGATAACAAGATATCCCACAAAATGATGTACACAGTTATGTGTTTTAATACGGAAAGTATACCTTTATGGTAATAGATTTTTGTGCTATTTATAACCTGTCTTGTGGACTAAGTTATGTTTTTTTTAGTCATAGAAACATAGAAACATAGAATGTGTCGGCAGATAAGAACCATTCGGTCCATCTAGTCTGCCCAATTTTTTTTTTTTTGAGTACTTTTATTAGTCCCCCGTTCCCGGTCTTATAGCTAGGATAAGTCTGTCCCAGTTGTGTCTATCCCACGCATGCTTAAAATCCTTGACTGTGTTTACCTCTACCACTTCTGCTGGCAGGCTATTCCATACATCCACTACCCTCTCAGTAAAGTAATACTTCCTGATATTACTTTTAAATCGTTGCCCCTCTAATTTAAGACTATGTCCTCTAGTTGTGGTAGTTTTTCTTCTTTTAAATATACTCTCTTCCTTTACTGTGTTGATTCCCTTTATGTATTTAAATGTTTCTATCATATCCCCCCTGTTACGTCTTTCCTCCAAGCTATACATGTTAAGATGCTTTAACCTTTCCTGGTAAGTTTTATCCTTCAACCCATGAACCAGTTTAGTAGCCCTTCTCTGAACTCTCTCCAAAGTATCAATATCCTTCTGGAGATAAGGTCTCCAGTACTGCGTACAATACTCCAAGTGAGGTCTCACCAGTGCTCTGTACAATGGCATGAGCACTTCCCTCTTCCTACTGCTAATACCTTCTTCTTCTAGTCGTCTTCTTTTATTGGCAAAGACCTAACGGATAATAAAAATGGACTAGTAAACATGTCTAATCTCAAAGTTTACTGAGAGCGCACACTAACAAAAATGTATTTTGATAACTAATTGGATGGCTGCGGCATTGCACTCTGACCTACAGTCCAAACTATAAGGCCGAGTTACTGTTAATCCCTATGATCTTCTGATGATGAGAGAATTACAACAATAACATTTCAGGCATATCTCACAAAGAGACAAAAATGCACCGGACATAATTACACAATAAGTACATTACAAACAGTCTTTTTATAGCTCTTACTGTATCGTTAGCTATGCTCCAGAAACTAGCGCAATTTCTAAAAATAAAAACTGTAGTCTAGAATGGTTTTAAGACTTTTTCTGAAGGATTTGCTTTTACAGCAATTTTCCCTTCGATCCTCTTCCTAACACACTATATATTTATATATATAAATAATATATGTATAAATATATAATACATAGAATTGATCAGAATGTTTTATTGCATTACAGGATCCACGAAAAAGAATTTATTAAAAGAAATACATTTAGAATTTGACACCTGTTAACAAACTCTGATTGGCCAATTGGATAGACCATGTGACTGCCCAATGTGTTAGTACTTAATGTCATCCATGTATGTCACATGCATCCAGATAAAATGTATCCTGCAGTTATGGCTGGGATCACTTTCCATTGCATTTTGCACCTTTCATCATGTATGTTTTGTATTCTATTTTTTTTTTTTTTTGCAATTTAATATAAAGTTAAAGCTTACAATACAGATCTCTGTATATTTTAAAACACTTCAGCTGTACTTTAGCGTAAGGATCCCACTTCTGTACTCTACAAATATATACATATATTAGATTCAATTGCACATCATGCCCAAATAGACTCGCTTATCAATGATCACCCACAAGAAATGGGAAAATAGAATGGCAGTATGCTAAATGTTCATTTTAAAATATGTCCCTTGAAAACACAACCTGGTGTAACACCATAAGGTAAATCTATCCCCTCTGAAAGATACAGACGACTTTGATTATATATGAACATCAATGTCATTGATCATTTTACTCTTACCGAGACACTTGAGTTTATAAGCATTATGTTTAATCATGCTCCTCCTCCTCAATCCTTAACTGTAAGACAAGAACACACACACACACGCACAAATATCACCATTTACAGGTGAGAGCTGGAAAGCAGAGAGTCAAGAAGCAATTGCCTCCTGGCCTACACTGTAATCTGACTCAGCGGGCTTGGGCTCCACCACTTTTTACTTCTATATGCCCCAGTTCTATCCAATTGTCTTGTCTGTCTATCAATCAGTAAAAAAACATTTACTTTGCCTGTCTTTATGGGTCCATATCGGATGAAAACAAGTGGGCTGATGAAGTGGTACTATTGGCCACTAAATTGTTTTTGCACCTGGGCCAAAAGTGGTCAGCCCTCCTCTGACCATTTGGCAGGTAGTTACTGATCCTTATACCTGCAGTCAAATGTCTTGAAGATGTCTGGTCACTTGGTGGAGATGCGTGTGGTTTTCTCAAGCATCCATTTAGTATGAATTCCAATCAACTATCTAGACATCAGCACTCCTGTATGGATACTAATTAACCGTTTGAAAACCCGATTGCTGAATGTTTACGACCTTTGTCAGAACCTGTAGTGAAGATCTAATGGATTTTTATGTGTTTGGACCTTCTCTTATTGTTTTTGGTCTTTACCTTTTTAGAAAAAGAATTAGACAGATGGACTGTATGTAAAACATTAATACTTACAGAATGTGTCGGCAGATAAGAACCATTCGGTCCATCTAGTCTGCCCAATTTTCTAAATACTTTTATTAATCCCCAGTTCCCTATGTTTTAGTGTGGTCCTTTGCACAGTGCTAATGTGTTCTGTTTTTCATTAATGGCATTTCTATAGTTATCATTTATATAAACCGGGTGAAAATGCAATATAGCTGCTGCAGTAGAGGATCCCAGTGAGCATGGTGGTATTGGCTGGGAGTCAGGGGGCTGTGTGTGAGGCCACTGCTGGATGCCTTTTTTGGAATTCAGTATCATAGGAACAGAATACTGCACATAGTCGGCATCTTATGGTGTAATGTGAGAGTTGTCAAGGGGACATCTCTGTGAATATCCATTGATATGGTGCTAATTAATAGAAGATATTTGGTGTTTTCATTTACAATGCTTTTCATTCAGCAGGCCCAAGTGTACTGTGAAGGTGGAAATGGTTTTTAACTTAGAATTATATTGTAGGTCACATGATGCAGTCCTTCTGACCGACACAGTAAGCAACTCCTTTTAAGCGTGAATATATTTTGGAACATGTCTAAAATGTAAACATTCTCGGCATTTCTAACCACCCAGGGATAGCAGCTTGTGTTCCACCAGACATGGTGAACTAAAAGCATCATATATTGAATTCATTGAATAAAGGAAAGACCTTACATTAGTTATTCTGCTGAATCTGGCCAAATCAGATTTTTTTTATGCCGATAAAATCTGAAGACCACCTAGTTACATGGACTTTTATACAGGAGATTTAATAGAAGCTCTCTGTAATAAAGCATTCTGCACAGCTATAGAAACCAATTATGATGTGTTTTTATAGTTTTACATACTATAGTACACCAGGGTTTTTTGAGCACAAACTTGATTGGTTTGTACCTCTACACAAAATACTATTTAAATGGCCCAGTTTGTTTAAACACTCAGCTTATGATTAAGCGCCTGGAGCGCGAAACGCGTCAAGCTTTTTCTTACCTGTACACCTGCACTACCGCTGTGGATTTATAACCTATTCATGGAATAAACTAATACTTTTTTTCACCTTTAAACTGGCTCCAGGAGTGCTGTTTTTCCTGCATACTTTCTCTTTGTGATCTTAGCATAAACTTAGTGCGCTGCTCAAGGGTGCTAAATGCTAATCTTTTGGTTCTGTATCAATTCAAATTGTGCTTGTTCTTCTGTAGTATCTTTAATTTAGGAACTACATACACATGTCATGCACTTCACTGAATTTAATAATTAAGCAATACGTTTTATGCCACGGAATATGTCCAATACCGGTCTGTGAATTTGTGTTTTTCTTGTAGAAATGTAGACGGGTCTATTGCATTTTCTATTTGTTAACAAAACAAACATGTTAATTTAATGTTAGCAGAGCAGGAAATTGGCATAAGCCTTTTGGTTAGGTTGTTATGGGATTTGTTGATTTTTCTACCATAGCGACACGAAAGCTGCTTTACTAGTAAGCTGTTTCTTATGTGGATTTCTGTGTATTATTTTCAAGATCTCCTGTTTGCTTAATTAACATCTGCAGTCTTGTTAATGAGCATAGCTGTTGTTTGAATCATTAATCCTTTTTTTTTCTTTATCCAGATTAATAAGGGAATTCTTGGAAAACTTGCCTGATGTGCACCATTTTATATTTGAACTTTTTGTTTGTTACAACTCAAACTATGTAAATGTATTACTGAATGAGGAAGGTACTTTGGTGTACAGTTTATTAAAGGGACTGTCTAGTACCCAAAATGTTCCAAATATTAATGCATGTTAATGTGAATTGAAAATACTTTAAAATGCATGTTTTACATTTTGCATTGCTTAAAATATCAAATACTTACAGCTATATGAAATTGTGAAATTACAGCAGTTTGCAAGAAGCCAGGACTCCCCACACTAGCTGAGTAAAAGTAATTTCCTTTTTTTTTTTCTTGCTGCAGGAACCAATGAGAATAATTTCATTCAAATGAATGGAATTTCCTGTCTCTTTAGTGATGTCACCACACAATATGTTGCACTGTTAAGAGAGCCTACTGTGTACAAGAGCAAGTCTACTACAGTCCACACAAAATATTCAATTCCAAGAGCACAGGAAGTGACAAAATGAATCCAAACTCTATATCCTTAGTGTTTATATAATCAGTGCTACCGCACCTGCAGTAAACATGCAGAGTAATCACTGGGGAGTGCTTGAGTCAAATATTAAAAATGTGATGGATGCAGAATGACTGCATCAAATCACACTGAGAAAAAAAAAACCTGTGCAGGTTAATCTTCAACTTGTACCAAAGTGAGTATGGGCACTAGACTGTCCCTTTAAATGGTAACTGTATCCTCTCGGAGTGGATTGACTTCAGTCAGAAGAATCTCCGGTTGGATGTGCGATAATCTAATCGAAACTGAAGGCAGGGCAAGTTTCAATTGCCATCTTTGCCTCCCTAGATCCTGTCCATGTGTCATATTGTGTGACATGATGGAATCTACTCTTTGCTGGTCAGAGGCATGTGTGCACTGAAACGAATGCAGCCTCTATCTTTGCTGGGATGATCACAGATCCAGATTCTGCTTTACACATTTCACTATAACTATGTACATAATAGAGACTTATAACCTATTTTTAAAAAAAAAAAAAAATTAAGAGTATTTTAATTTTTTTCATTTATGAATGAGTTTGTCAAGTGGTATAGACAAATCTTTAATTTTGTAGAGGACAAGAGCTAAAGCAAAATAGTATTAAAACTAGTGACTGTAGTGTGACTAGAACAATCCCACCCATCTGCAAGATAGAAAGTTATGTTTGCAAACAACTGCTTACTTATATTGACATGTACTAAGAAGAAGCAAATGCAGCTTATGTGCAAAACTATGTTTGCCCTTTGCTGCTATTGCAATAATAGTAAACGTTTAAACCTCAAATAGTAAATATAAGCAAATTGTGAAGCTAATTTTCAAATACAGAATTAGAATTCATTTTAACTAATCATTTATATTATTTATCATTTAGAGTGCGCAAAAACATTTACAATATACTAGTACAAACAGAAAAATGCACACTGCGTATTGCAAATATTCATAATAATAAATTATAAATAATAAATTGCTCCATACAAATGTTTTACCTATTTTCTTTCCAATTCGCTGGTGTCCTGACCCCTAAATATTTAAAATATATATACTCTTAATTTTCAAAATATAACAATTTTTTGTTCAGCTGGAAAATAACCTGTTGTAAGTACCTTGCTCTGACATTTGCTTACTTCTGTAAATATATTAGTTAATGTATATCCTTAATGACAAAGTAGGCTAACACAGCATATATTAAAAGTAAATTAATATATAATCTAAAATATAGTCCTTTTTTGGATTGCTCAAAATATGTCTAGATAGTACACATTTTGCTGGAGAAACTGTAACTGAAGACAAAGAACTGAATAACGGTAACAGAGCCGTCAATAAAATATTTGACACCCAAATAGTATTTCCTTGAGTTAAAACCATTGATGCCTTTGTTTTTGAGTCAACATCATGACCCTCTCTTTTTTGAGTAAGACACTCCAGTAGAAGGCTTGCAGATATTATCTGGTAACCTGGAAAAGCACAGAGTACAATTTTATCACAGAAAAGGGCAGATTATGGTGTATTCTGAAATCTGAGCAATGAGACGACATACCCCTTCCATGGAGCAAATATGATGCTTAGAAAACCTTTATTACTATTAATGACAGCTCTATTCTTCCATTTCACAGCCATCTGCAATGTGTTAGTTTGTGTTAACATGCTATAAAAGGATTTAGAATTGGATTAACAGTGCCAGTCACATGCCAATTGATTGGAAATACGGGAAAGTCTTTGTTTAATTTAAAAGAATTAAATAAACTTTTATTGTCTAGTAACCTGCCAAAATACTTGAAGCACAAAAATCATATTTAACATGATGGTAACAGTTCATAACAAAAAAAAAACGATATTGCCCTTTTAGGACCATAGGGGTGAGCAATGCATTGCCAGACAAAGTAAGCTACAGTAGACATGCTACATTCTGCAATCTTGCCCCTAGCATGCCTTTGGGGGTCAAATTTTTTCAGATTTCTGTTATACATCCTCTTTACATTAGTTTTGAACAGAAAAAGTTACCTTTCAAGTTTATTTAGAAATCGCTTTCGAATCGGCAATGTCTCAGAGATTTGCACCAGAATCTGCTCATTATAGATCAGAGACATATGAAAGGACATGGGGAGTTATATTTAATGTGTGTGTGGTTTTCAACTGTACTTTAAAAACATTAAAATGATAGTGCAAAGCTATGGGGCTGGTATGATAGTGCAGTGCTGTGGGGCTGGTAGAATGGTGCAACATTATGGGACTAGTGTAAAAAAGAAATCCAGGGCTGATTTTTATTCTCAGTGCTGCCCTGGTTATATGACAAACAGCATTTATTATGTTTAGTTGAAAGATTGTGGTAAATCTAGACAATTTGTTAAATGTAACCAGTGCTTAATTTGAGCATCGGTTACACCAAGCCTATCCGACTGAGTCCACTCAAAAGGAGCACAGATGTTCCTTGGATGTTCCTTGGATGTTCTGTGCTGTCCACATGGTCATGTGGGCGATGTGTGTTGGCATAGAATATTCAGATGTGCGGACATGTTGGTTAGAATCTTGGGCCAGAGTAGTCAAATCTTCATCTAACCCAGGATGTCACCCCTCAAACTATACAAGTAAAGAGGGTCTTTATTTATATTGTTTCATTTAAATATTTCTATTTAAAACGTCGACACTTGATGCAATCTTTCAATTAAACATAACATCACTTTTTTGCCGGCAGTTATGCTTTTCCTGTTTCAGAAGAAAGCAAATTACGAATGATCCTATTTGTTGGGCAATGGACTTCCCTTGATCCTGCAGTCTAATAATGTGATGAGTGTCTTGTGTTATAATTCTGCTTGACAAGGCATTACACAAACTATGGGTGCGTGGCTTTAACCAATAACCAAATTACTTTCTCCCAATGGAGTAACGTGCTCATTCAGCAAAGGAGACGTTTTATTATTGCGTTCATTTTTGTCATGTCTGTGATATATTGAAATATTTATTTTTCAATTAATAGTTTTATATGCTTTTATATAACCTTTTAGACAAACAAACTCCAGGCTTTTACTAAGCTTTGCAGCATCCCTTTCTTTTCAACATTTCCTCAAGTAGCTGCTTACAGTGAGTCAGTATAGCATCTGCTTTTTTTAAATTGCCACTACATTTTTTTTTTTTTTTTAGTTTTCACTGGTGCTTCTAATATAGACTCAGTGAGATGTTTGGCACTTGGCTGATAGGAAGCATCAGGGCAGTGGCTGCCGCCCACAGTCTCCAAGAGACCTCAGTTCTTTTAATGCCACCAACAGTTAGGTCCACTCTATTGGAGGCATTCAAATCAAAGGTCTCTGTCTGCGCCCCAATATAGCCTGATCAGACTGGTTTAGTTCATGAGAATGCTATTCTTTAAACCTTTCATCCTCTGAAATTGTTTAGTTGTCCTTTAAGAATGTAAGCTTTTCAAGAGGTTATGTTTCACAAGATGTGTTCGCGGTGTGTGACATTTTGTGAAATACAATAATGGGTTATGAAAAACTTGTAATGTAGTCTTTCAAATTCCTTTGGTGAGGAGCAGTGTAAAGTGATTTGTTTTTATTGCTTTGTAAGATGGAACTCATTGTATAGTACATCCTTTTATTATTTATTATTATTATACAGACTTTAATGTATCATGAATGTACTAATTCTCCAGATTATGAAAATATATTTTAAATATACGGGTACTTTTTAATGGACAGTCTTAAAAGTTTGGTAAAGCATGTTTTTGTTCCTAAAAGCAATGGGTACCTAAGAAGAAGGAGTGTCTTGAGTGATATACATATATACCTGTTCCCTTGTATATTATGCAGTAGCCAAACGTTTAGCCCTAATATTGGAGTACTGTGATGTGTGGGTGTGATAGGCATAATATGTCCATATAATGTGCCTAGATCTTCAGCCTTTTTCTTTATTTAGTGTTAAGAGATTGTTAACCTGTTTTATATACTGATGTCTTTGTGTAGTGCATATCATTTTTGGTTTCAGCTGCACCCTTTATAATGCATGTGCATCCTGATTTCTATATTTTATAGGATTGAAAGGATAATTCCAAGAAATATATTTTTACGGTTTGGTTGAATATGCTCCAAATTTTTTTTGACCTGCTAAACTAAGCATAGTTTCTTGTAACCTTGCAGAGTTGTAGGGAATACAGGCTTGTAACAAATCAGGATCATTACAAATGGATCCCTTATACTCCTATTTGGAAAGATTTAGCGGGAGTATTTAATTATGGATGGTACAATATCTGGGAGCGCAAAGACGTAATATTAAAAGCTGACCGTTTTAAATGGTCAACTTTAATATAATTTTGTTGGTTTAAGTTTTATAGTCGTGCTATAAATAAGGTTCTCTGCTTGTTGCGTTTGTTTCCTTTGTATAGTCTATAAAATGCCTATGCTTTTATTTAACTTGCAACACTATTTCCATTTAGGGTTGCCACCTTTTCCTCAAAAAAAATACCAGCCATGTGTGGGTGGAGCTACAAGAGGGAGGGGCCATGAGGGGTGTAGCCACAAAGGGGCGGATTATCACTGAAATGATATATATTATTTGTATATCATGCCAGTGAGAAGTGTGTGTGTGTGTATATATATATATATATATTTTTTTTTGTATATCATATACACACACAAGCTTTCTTGCACACCCTGTCTCTCTCTCACACACACACACACACACACACTGTCTATCACACACACAGACAAGCTGTCTATCACACACACAGACAAGCTGTCTATCACAATATGCCAGGATATTGCCCCTCAGTATGCCAGGATATTGCCATTTAATATGCCAGGAAATTGCCCCTCAACATGCCAGGATATTGCCATTTAATGTGCCAGGATATTGCCCCTCAATATGCCAGGATATTTCCATTTAATATGCCAGGATATTGCCATTTAATATGCCAGGATATTGCCATTTAATATGCCAGGATATTACCCCTCAATATGCCAGGATATTGCCCCTCAATATGCCAGGATATTGCCCCTCAATATGCCAGGATATTGCCCCTCAATATGCCAGGATTTTGCCATTTAATATGCCAGGATATAGCCACCCTCCTCCCCTCTTCCCCAGTACTTACCTCCTTGCTGCTGTCTCCCGGTGCAGGTCCGCGGCTGTGAGGGAAGCGTTGTGCGCTTGGGAAGGGGGGAGGAAAATACTGGGCCGTGCATTGCCGGTATATTAGATATACCGGCCCCGGACCCAAGACCCTAAATACTGGCTGTGCCGGTAAATTACCGGCAATCCTATTTCCATTACTGTGTTTTTTTTGTTGTGTTTTGCCACATATTTACTAATTGGTTTACCAGTTGTATTGAAACAAGTAAATAATTATTTTTTCTTATTGTGTTTATTTTGTCTTTAGAACGACAGCCGTGTTCAACAATGGCTTCATCAAATGCCACACCAGCTAATGCAGCGGGACTAAGTAAAGAGTTGGTGGAACTGCAACACCTCATTCAATTCCCGGAGGAGATTGCAAGTATCCTTACAGAACAAGAGCAGGAAATTTACCGAAAAGTTTTACCCATTGACTACCTCTATTTCTTAACCAAAGACCTTGGGAACATAGAATGTGAGTCTCACTTCCCAGACATTAAAACCTCTATATCTGCATCTCTGGTTAAACTGAAGAATGGAGAGCACAATACTGTGGAAGGACTTGTTGCACGATTTAATGAGGTACGCTATTATTTTACAATCCTTATACCTAATATACAGAAGAACATTGCAAGGGATACAGATCTTTATCAGTTGGATTCAGTAGTATTTTAAAATTCTATGTGGGCCATAAACTCTATTTCAGTTATATCTAATATGTTCAAACTATTTTGTTATTTGCATTTTACAATCTGTATTTAGCAGGACAGGGCAATAGTGTGAATTAACTGCTTACTGAAGATTGCAAAGTAATAAAAAAAAAAAGTTTCGTTACTGCAAATATAGAGGGTCTCGTTTGAAAAGATTGAAAGATTGTGTAGGCATTTTATATAGAAATGCTTTAATGAAAGAATACAAATAAAGTACTTTACTGAGCCATCTTTACCCCATATAGCTCCACCTGGGGTCAGACAGTTTGTTTATAATCTTTGGTCAGATGGGTCATCTTCATCTTTCTTCATCTGAACCAAGGTGAGTGAAATCTGACCCAAGATTCTAAACAACATGTCTGACCCCTGAAAGAACTAAATGGAGTAAGGAAGACTTAATAAGTCACTTCATGTGTATGTATTATTTAATGAAAATAAAAAATCTTTCAAAATCAACTACACTTAATACAATCTTTTAATTAAGCATAAGTTCAGTTTTGCTACAGTTGCAAAAAATTTACAAATTTTAGTTTGTTCAAGTTCCAGGAGTGCATGCTTTTCTTGGATTGTGCATATGTGTGTGTGTGTATATATATATATATATATATATATATATATATTTTTTTTTTTTTTTTTTTTTTCCTGCAACTTTCTTAACCCAACCAATAGTTGTGGTTAGGTATACTATACTATTAAATGTGACCAAATCAGGCAGCAAATCGCACAAAGTGTCTGTTTTCTATAACTAAGGGATTGTGTGTATGAATGGGTACTTCCTCCTGTACAGAATAGCATTTCTAAATGTCCCTGTTTATAAACTTGCTGGAGAATTCTTAAACAGAGAGTCATGCTTTTGTTGGCTTCAGTTGGAGTGGTTGATGATTTTTCTGGCTATTAATAAGAAAAAAAAATGTAAAGTGTATTTACACTGAGAGAGCCAGGATGATTTTTACAAAGACAGAATTCAGATATATAATCGGAGGTAGAGATACTTAGCTCTTTGATGTTGAAGAATTGTTTGGAGAATGCATTATCTAATAAGAATTTGAGAAGCATTACAAAAAATGTAACATGCAGATTATTATTATTGTTATTACTTCCAAGCATCCTGAACACTGCATATTTCTAAACATTAGTTGTCCAAATTGATTTAATTATGTTGCCCATCTTGAGAATCAGATAGCCTTTCCAAAAGCCTTTGCTCATTTTTTCCATAATCATTTTTATAATAGTCAATTGCCTCTAAAATCGAGGACATAATGTTTCATAGCTTGACTCGCTTCTATCCTGTCTCCATGAGGTATATCACTTTCGATTATGGATGTTGTAGGCTGTTTGTGCGTTGACATTTCCATTTAGCAGAGTTGGAAAAGCCAATGTGTAATTGTGTTATAAGGCGTCCTATGAATCTAGGGAAAATGACATTCCCTGCTCTCTATTTTCCATTTAATCTATCATTCTCAAGGACGGTCTCTGTTGAGTGAAATGGAAAATGTTATCTTAACATAATACACTACAATGAAGTATATAGCAATAGTTGTAACTAGAGTAAGTGCAATAAGTATATATTTATAGATATATGTATTTCTTAGAGAGAAATACACTTACTTTAAACAGAGCTTAAATACCTTTTGAACAATCTTCCATCTTTAAAATGATTTATTTTTGTGATTATATACTTGTGCTAATAAAAGACTATACTGCTCAAACAGTGTGCCATTAAGTCAGTGTTTTTGAAGAAGTGGTTGTCGGGTAACACTGCTCCCTCTGTCTTTATGCCTGGGGTCACAAGTGTTACCATAGCTTTTTTGTGGTGTGGTTAGGTAGGACATATGTTGGGACTCTTCATTCCTTGTCCAGACCCTTCACTACCAGTGGGCCCTAGTGCATTGCACTGCCAGCAATTATGACCCTGCTCCATCCTGTTTCTAGCGTTTGTGAATTGTGGCCTTGAAAATGTTCATAAGGCAGTGTACTTACATCAATAGATAGTGTGTTTGTTTTTTTTGTACTGTTGATGACCTGCATTGTAGAGAGATATGATGTGTTTTTGGACAGATTATACATTCTTGTGGATATCTATAGCAGGAAACATGCTGCATGTATTCTACTAACTGACTGAAGCTGGCTCCACATATAAAACCTATGTTAGCAAAATGTGGCTCATTCTTAGATAATAACTATTCGGGGTCAGTCAGGTAAGGACTGAGAATCCTCAATGAATGAAGACCAGGTTGGTGGCCATGAGCCCCCCTTCCCTCAGACAATTATTGTTGAACCTGCTTTGTGCAGGATAACAGGATGTACATTTCTATAGAATCAAACTCTACTGAATGTTGCTTCTTTGTAGTTCAGGGATGGTTAACCTTTGGCACTGCAGCTGTTGTAGACATGTCCCATGGTGTGCAGCATGCTTATGGCTGGTTGAGCATTGTGGAAAATATAGTCAATAACAGCTGGAATGCCATCCCTTGTGATGTTACCAGGCTGTGCCCTACATTCACATTGGTTGTACAGTGTTACTTGATATGTAAATATGTATTACAGCATGGTAGACCAAAACACGACACGATACAGTGCTTAACAGTAGGATGATGTTCTCATAGCCATGCACTGTATGTGCTAATGTCAGACCTGTCACAATGGCTGGAGTTGGTGTTTGACATCTTTTCTCTACACACACTTTCTTTAGATATTGCTGCTTAACCCCTTCCCGTCTGTAGGCCATTCTATACCGTCCTACTTTTTAGTGCCTAAAAGCTACTAGGACGGCACAGATCCCGCTGTGTGCCGCCCATCCTGACAGTAACAGCTCAACGCGGCTCTCCGTGATGAGCTGTGCAGTGACCATAAAATTAGACCTGGCATCCGGGTGCTGTTATCCACATCGAGCACTTCCCACTGCTATCAGTTTTTTTTCAACTCGCGCAAAACACTGTAGTGTCTGTGAAGCGGGTGTCACGTGACATCCTGGCACTCTGCAGGAAGACCAATGAAGATCCAGCTACAGCAGAAATGCCCCCCCCCCCCCCTTCACTTAAATTAGATAAAAAATAAAAAAAAACCCTGCTGACTTGTTTATGAATGTGAGGTGTGTGTATGTGAGTCTGTGTATGTGAGATGTGTGTATGTGAGATGTGTGTATGTGAGATGTGTGTATGTGAGATGTGTGTATGTGAGTCTGTGTATGTGAGTCTGTGTATGTGAGTCTGTGTATGTGAGTCTGTGTATGTGAGTCTGTGTATGTGAGATGTGTGTATGTGAGTCTGTGTATGTGAGAAGTGTGTATGTGAGAAGTGTGTATGTGAGAAGTGTGTATGTGAGTCTGTGTATGTGAGTCTGTGTATGTGAGGTGTGTGCATGTGACACTACTGCACAAAAGCCAGTAGGACGGCACTGAACATACTGGCTTCTATTGCTCATCGATGCTGGGATGATGTTAGATCTATAAGAGTACACTTGTGTTTTAAGCATAACAAAAAAAACTCATTAAACCAGCTTTTACATTAGGGGTGAATCTGTCTCAGAAGAAAAGGAAGACATGGTTTCAGCTTATTCCAGGTTTTTCCGCATCCTTATGGAATGTCAATAAAAATGCCTTTGGCTCCTCTGTGAGTAGAAGTCTGTTGTGTTTATGTCTGTGAAGCACTGCACAGCATGCACTTTATTTAAAAAACATGTATTATTTAAACCATTTTGATACACATGCTTTTAAAAATAGTAATAACAATGGAATTGTGCATTATTTAAAACCTTGTTGCTCATTCATATATACATTTAAATTTACAGAATAATCTGACTGTTTTCTGTTGTGTTTATGAATATGCTGATACTATTGATTACAGGTGTGTAATATAAATATAACTGAGGGGTCTATGCAAAGAGTTTCACATAATGTGCTATCCAGCATAGTCTTGCATGTTCATTTAATCTACTCTGAAAACGTATGGGTCTATTCACAAAAATTCGATGATGGCTTGAGTCCAACTCGAACTCCCAAAGAGAGTTTCTTTTTTTTAGTTGTTTACAATCAGCCCAGTATATTTTTAGATATTTTTTGCACTTATTGTATATTATGTGTTGTGTTACTCTAATTTGTACTGCATGTCTATATGTCATAAATAATGTGTTACAATACCAAGGACACATAGGTGGCAATCTGACTGAGCCTCTTTGGCATCACAATATTAACATCACCAGTGCATTCACATACATATTGATAAGTCACCTAGTGCTTAGAACTACTGCTCCCATTGTGCACTTCTACGGCGGCTAAATGGCATTAGAAAGTTATCCAATGTGCTAAATGTCAAAATGAACTTGTTCTTATGTGGGGTTTTTGTTTGGCAGCCTCCCTGTTTTATTATTATTTTAGCAGAATCTATTGGTTAATAATTGTTTAAAACATAAAAATGTCATGTACATATTTTCCCCTTTGGAATGATTGAATAATGAATTGTTCTGCAAAATTTTACCCATTATTGAAAGACATCACTCATAATCCTCAACTGTTTTGTGCTGAACCAAGTGGTGGCTGAGCAGCTACATAGATGGTAGAGGAACTGATGGTCTATGTTCCAGACTATGCGCTATACACATTCAAGTGCAATCACATTACCTAAAGCAATTTATATTGTCCTAAACATGAGACTAAACAAAGTGAAAAATAAACAATGAGCAGAACAGATCCTTCATAATCTTCATATCATGGAAATAGAGTTTGAAAATATATTTCCAAATACCAAGTCAAGAATGTGTTTCAGATGTGTCACAATGCCACTCCGTGTTCTACATGCAGTCAGTAGGACACTGTGCCAACTTCTGTGTGTGAAAGTCATGATTCCTAAGGTTTGGGGATGTCCTTGACATTAGAATTGGATTGGTTTGTCCCAGCATGGATGGATAATAATAATTCTAGGGCAGTAAATGGTGAATATTAGAAAAACATAGAAAACATAAGCAATGGTGTTTACCTATGGCCCCTACTCCTTTTAGTCCAGCTCTAAATCAAGAGTGTGAATGAATTGTGAGGCTATGCTTTGAAAACCCATTACTACGCATCTTGATTTGATAGAGTGTTGATGGGAAGAGGACAGAAACTCAAAGGAAGGTGGCAAAGGATACAATGTCCAGAGGAATAAGTCATTTCTACCAGAAAAAAAATATGCCTATATATAGGTATCAACACATTTATTAAATAACTGTTCTGTGTTTTATTGCCTTTTACAGTGCAGGACAAGAGGAAATATATCGAGATCTACATCTTTAAAATGTGTCTGTCCCATTAAGTTTTACTGCTAGATCAACTGTGTCCCTAAAATAGGAAACTATTGCTATTCTCTGTGGTACTTTGCCAGTTCTTTGTAGGCAGTGTTACATGTATGAATGAGAAAATCTCCTATTCCCTAGAGCAAGAAGAACTTGCAGGACATAGTCTTTCTCTGGATTATATATGACCGGTTTGAATATTATGGGCCTTCGCTTTCTTTTTCCATATTTAGATTTTATTTTTATTTTTTCCATGTGAACTGCTTTAGTTAAAACACATACAATGTAAAATATATTACTTCAAACTGAAAGTAAAATGCCATATTGTGCTCTTATAACACAGGGTTTCTTAAAGGGACAGTCACTGCTTTTTCATTTATATTAATAGCTGTATAAATAGCAATGAGAATATGATCCATCCAGCGATTCATTCCAAACTGAGAATGACTTGTCAAAAAAAAGTGCTGTGCTGAACCATGAATGCTCTCTCAGCATGTTCATGGACAGAAGAACACTAGGAACATAATTATAGTCAATTGAGTGGAGTTTTCATTCACTCATTCAAAAAATGATTATATCAAGAACAATACGGGTCCAATAACCGATGGAACTCACTGCTTATATCTTATGGTGACAAACACTGCATATAGCAGCCTTTTGACAAAATGTAAAGATAGAGTTATAGTAATTACTGTAAACATTGGAGTCGATAAGGGGTTTTTACAGTAGGAAAGAGAACTTTGAATCTCATGAAATATAAATGTGCTCTGAAGAGGAGCACCTGCGCCATTTACATAATTTCACTTGAAAAAGAACCGTGTTTAATCAATCTTTTATAATAATATATTGTGGTTTAAATAGCACTTTTCTCCCTCTGAGACACATTACTTTACAAATCCACAAACTGACAATTGAAACTGTGATTTCCGGTTAATCAGATGAGATGTCTGAGAAAAGAAGAGAGTCTTGAGACGTATTTTAAAGGTCTGTAATGATGCATCTGTGATTCAATGTGGCAATGAGTTCCAAAGTTGTGGGAGGGGCATGGCTGAACGATTGGGAACCTTCTATTGTTTTGACTCTGAAACTGTCAGAAGCAATAAACAAAAGGGAACAAGCATGAACCCCGATTGCTTAAGGCTTTGCAGGTCAGAAATCCTATTTTAAAATATAGTTTTCATTTAATGGAAAGCAGAAAAAAGAATTGAAAATAGATTTTTCCCATGTCTGGTTGGCTAGAAGTCTGGTTACTTTTTTTATTGTTTATATTTTGCGTATTGTAAGTTAATTGAGGGAAGTCACTACCTTTCAGAAGTTTTTGATTCATCACAGAAAGGGAACACAGGAATCGCATATTGTTTTTTTGTAACACAAATAAAGGGACTGTATCACCAAAACATGTTTTTTTAGTGCATGCAGAGAATACAAAAAGTGAGAAAATGGTATTTTAAATGTGTCTGTGGAGTCTCCTGCTTATGACATCACCTGTGGCTTGATATACAACTGAGCTGGTTTTCAGTGGGAAATGTGTCATTTGCATATCAAGTCACAGGTGATGTCATAAACAGGAGACGCCACAGACATATGTAAAACCCATTTTCTCCTAATTTAGGCATTTGCTTGCAATTCTACTAAAACAATGTGTAGAACATTTTCAATCATTTTGTATTCTCTACATTCACAGTCCATTTGAAAGAAAAATTATATATGTTTGGCTATTAGCATTTAAAAAAAAAAAATAGGCTGGAGTTGTTCATTAACCGTTTCATGACCATGGAAATTCACCATATTGAATTGACAACTGAGTGGCAAAAACCAGGCCTAGTAGCTAAGTTGGAAAATTAGGCAAGCAGGAGAATATTTCCAATGCTATTTCTGCCTGGTGTTTGCAACTCCGTATTCAATGCAGCAAACTTCCCAGTTCCATACCCATAAACACACAGACACAAGATATAAACATTCTATTCACAAATGAATCCATATAATCAGAGGACCGTGCCAGCACAGCATATTTTGACTAAATGAATCTCCTGAGAGAAACCCTGCAATGCTGTAATATTTTCCACTGATAATTTCCACTGGTTTTTCTACCAGTTGAAGCTGGTACCATAACTTCACGTGCATAACTAAGTATTATGACTGTCTCTATCCATGAATGGGCATTACATAGATAAGCATTGGTTGTGTCATCTTGTCTGTAACAGGATCTCTCTTGGTCAATTCACCATGTAGAAGTGTAATGACTAAACTAATCTGTTTGTGTTTCATGGTTCTATAGTCACAGTTACATAAGAACAGGAACTTTAGAAAACAGGTCTGAAAGGAGGATGCATGTGTAATGTCAAATGTCAGATTAATCTATAGATAGACGTTTTATCAAATTATGAAGCCATTTAAATAGCATGCATTTCTAAACAATCCCATATACATATAATCAGGGCTGTTGCAAGTACAAAAAGGCTTGCTGCCAATGTTAAGTCTACGGAGGCAATAGCAAGGCCGGTATTTTTTGGTGGGAAAGGTGGCAACCCTAGTTGCAAGGCGATGTGCCCCTCGCTGGCCCTGCTCTGATGGTGGTTCAGTGGTGGCAGCCCACGTGCACATCCTGCCTCCCTTACTTGCATATCTGCAAGCATCACATGACAGCCAGCCCTCTGCCTCCTTGGAAATAGGGCTAGCGTGAGATATCCTGCTGCCTGTGTGCCTCACACACCACTGTCCCCAAGCTGAATCACTGCTTCGCCGTCAGAACACCAGTATTCTGGGGAGTAAGCAGCAGCTCACCCTTAGCCGGCACCCTAAAGCCAATGCTTAGAAATATTATAATCTTGAAATTCGGGAGGTCAGTTAAGTTTAATGTTAAATATTACTTTTCCGGCTTTTCCTCAGGTTGCCCATAGTCTGTAGTCGGACTGCAGTGCTGTTTTTTGAATTACAGAATAGTTTGCGCAGTAACATTATGTACTCTCTGTCCTTGAGCCATTAAGTAAACTGATTTTCTTTGTAATTTTCCTTTAATCTTCTGTTAAGCTACACAGCTGATGCGTTCTAATTAGAAACTAGCTGCATATGCAGTGCTGCTATTAGTACACATATTTCATTTGTGAAACTTTTTATTATTAAAGTATGTGTTTTGAGTGAAATACATTTCATGTTTAACTTATCATTTTGTACTAATCTGTACAAAGCGAGTATTTGCATCACTTGTAAAACTTCAGGCTTGATCTTTAGTTTAGAGATCAAGAGTTGGTAGACAAACGAATGGTTTCCTCCTCACGTCACACAACTCCTGCTATTTAATTTATTTCACTTAATTATGTTTCTTTCAACTGGATAATCCAGATTAAAGAGCCTGATGTAGCTTCAAGAGCTCCTGGATAATACATCATTGCAAGCTAATAGGATTTGTTCATATACAATTAGGACGGTCTCTAGAGGGAATTTTACATGTTATATCATTATTTTGTCTAATAACCTAAAAGTATCCTTGAGTAAATCTGCGGGTTGTCAACATTTATTTCAATACAAGAAGACTGGAAAGATGTAGGTTGGGCAAACCAAGTTTGATTCTTGTATATGGGTACAGAGAAACACCTTCATTTGACCTTATAAGGAAACAGTGTAGGGTCTTGTATATATTGAGCTTGTTTCAGCATATGCATAACCTCAGTCAGCACGCAGAATGGTAAACATGAACAGTTTTTTTTTTTTTACATGTATACATATGTGTAGCGTACAATAGAACAAGCTTTCCAGATACTGCTAACGTGCCATGGGATGCTAGCTCTCGGAGGGATTCCTATACTAGCGTCTCCAAACATGCAAAGACGAATCAATAAACAACTTGCCTCAAAACAAAGGACCAATTTCATTTACACTGCACCAATCATGTCCTGTACATCTAAACAATTTTACAAATATACAGAAAACTTGGGAGTGAATGTAACATATATTGTACAATGATCTAGCTACAATGATATACATTGTGATCCATTGTGAAAAACCTAGTGACTCCAGGACTGATTCAATATAGTGCATGGCTTGCAAGATACACAGGATCCAACGTCTCAGGAATGCCTGGAATTAATAAATATGGAATGTGTACATGGCAGATTGTCCTGTGTTGTTAAATAAAATCAATCAATTAAACACTATTAGTGTCGAATCACTGTTATAATAACAAGATTACTAATCCTTGAAAACTGTGTAATGTCATATAGACTGGAACTGTTGTACTTACGAGAATTTAAAAAAGGAATGTACTAGGAGAGGCTGCATAGTTATTTGGTCAGATAATTAATTGTTGTTTGACATAATTGTCAAAGAATATTTTCATCTCCTTTTCGAAGAGCTTGTGTCACTTGTAAGTTCCTGTTATGAGGCAGTGACCAAAGTTCATCTGCTCTGTTTTACTTATATTTAAAATGCAAAGTTAAACATATAAGTAGTTATACACTTGAAAAGAAAGTGTAAATATTGAATGTTAAATATCAGTTGCATTAACATCCGTATCAGATATCAAATTATCGCATAAATATTCAATTTTTATAAATGATCGAAAAAGCATGGCAACATGTAACATTTCCACAATTGTTTCAATTCCAGAAATGAGATTACGTAATGCATTAAACAGGAATAATTTGATTTTCTTTACAGAGAAGATCCTGGAGGTAGATTAGATTACGCTACTATTTACACAGATTTATACAGGCTTATCATCAATCTCTTTCCGTTTCTGCCTAAATTCTTGCCCATCTGGTTTCTAGTAGGGAATAAAGTCCTAAATGAAACTGACACAGATTACAGTACATATTCCAAAAGTAATATAATTGGGATTTTACAGTAACCTACATGATACTCTGGGAGGAGCCATCATTAAAAATATAAAGCCCAACTTCAATCAAATGATTTTTTAGGAATTTTATTTCCATTAAACAATGGTTATATTTCTCTTTGCCATATTTTCTCTCACTATGTGATATGAATAGTGTTGCCTAGTGAGCATTGCTGAAAGCTGTAATTTATAACAAATGCAGATTTCTAAGAACATACACAAAAACTGCTCTCTCTATACACAAGACCATCTCTGTGATCCATCATGTTGAAATAAGTGTTGAATCACCATAACAGCATCTGCAAGCTCAGTAGTATTAGCGTGGGTAATATATTTTATAAATGTGGTGTTCACATTGCAATATAATTATATTTTGTTTTTGTTTTAGTCCCATTCTGATATTTCCACACAACATGTAGTTAGTCAGTTTAGTTCTTTTTGTTGGAAGTTTTTTTTCTATGCTTTGTATTTGGAATCCCATTCATAATTGTAGAGGTCGGTGAGCATGAAGCAATTATCCAACAAGGCCTGAATGCAGATATTTGCCTATTTTTCCCGTGATATTTATGTTTTCTGTCTGGATGGTAAACTACGAATCACATTTTGAAACAACCAATTTTGTTTATTGACCTATGACTATAATTGTGAGTAGGATAAATGTACAACTCTGCATTAATTAATACACTGCCATTTTTTTTAATTTTTTAGGTTAGTTCCTGGGTGACCTGGCTCATCCTTGCCGCAGGGTCAATGGAAGAGAAGCGGGAAGTCTTCTCACATTTGGTTCACATAGCGAAGTGCTGCTGGAACATGGGCAATTACAATGCTGTGATGGAATTCCTGGCAGGACTCAGGTACTTCTTAACTGAGGAGAGGTAAAAGCTGCCATTATAAACAGCAGCGGGCAGATACTATTTAAAATAGCCAGGCAATTACAAACGTTGGGCACTGTTATGAAATTGTTTGAAGGGGTCATGATGTTTACATGCATAGCGAAGTCATGTTTAATCTTTTAAAATCATAAGTGTACTTAAAGTAAATTTGAATCCAGCTGATAGAAGTGGAAAGCATTAATGATGCCATTTAGAAATCACTCCTTTATCACTCTACCAGACAGATCTAGGCTGCAAAAGGTTCAAACTACTTTACTTAAACATCAGAGGAAAGTCATTCCAAGAAAAACATGCAAACTAGGGATAGGTAACATTAATTTGTGTGGTGTAATGGACAGAAGCAGAAGGAAGAGTTTATCTTCACCTCAGATCCCCCTTTTCCCCACAGTTTACTTGACAGAAATAAAGATCCTCTTCCTTGGAAACATGTATCTAACTTACAGTGCTAACTCATGGGTGGGTCATTTGATTGCTTTCTAACAGGCAAGGTAGCTAATGAGATTCTGCATCACCCATAACAATGGCAGAAGATCGGGGCCCTGTTCTTATTACGCTCTGGTGGGTAGAAGTTGTGACTAGGGCATAGGAAGGTCATAGGACAGCACAACTCTCTCATCAATGCAAAATAAGGCACAGATCGCTGCGTCATAACAACTCCTTAGTAAGAAGATATGTGGAGTGCACTGGTTCAAGTTCTACATAATGACATGCCTATAGCACTGAGATGTTTTACACAATTCTCTGAGCACAGCTAGTTCATTGCAAATCTCCAGGAAGGTGGCAATGCTACTGACAATTGGTAAAATGACATCTTGGTAGAATTAGGCACAAAGCAGGTTGCTCAATGGCACAATGTAAATAACAGCTCTTAAGGTATAACTGAACTCAATTGTGTTTCAAAGTCATTAATTTGCATTATTATTTTGCTTAACAAACGGGACAAACACTTTTCAGTGTTATAGGGCATTCCTTGCTTTCATGAACCCACCAATAAAATGGTCGGGGTTGCAATTATACCACTTCTGTTTTGTCCAATCCCCCTGTCGTAGTGTTTCCTTGGGCCCTTACAACGTGCTGTTCTAAACAAATCCAGTTCTGCTTTGTAATAAATCCAGATCGGTCGCTAACTCACTCCTGTTGTACACTATCAAATATAAATAGTACTGACTGTGCCACTGGAGCAAGTAAAGTGGACGTTTGCTTTATCACATCTATAATTCATCGCTTCTTATTTTACTCTCGCCAGATCAAGAAAGGTTTTAAAAATGTGGCAATTCATGGATCAGTCTGATATTGAAACCATGCGAAGCTTAAAAGATGCAATGGCTCAGCACGAATCCTCATCAGAGTACAGGAAAGTGGTAAACAGGGCTCTGAATATACCTGGGTGTAAAGTAGTTCCATTTTGTGGAGTATTCTTGAAGGAACTCTGTGATGTTCTTGATGGAGCAGCAAGCCTCATTAGACTGTGTCCACACTACAATTCTCAAAATGAATCACTGGAGGTAAATGCAATTCAATAACTTCATGCAGCATTTTGCGCTCTTATTCTTTTTCATTTTCGTCTGCTGTCATTTTTTCCCCCTTCCTTCCCTTCTACTGATGTATGATAGGAAAAAGGAACATGTTATTAATATATCTACTTAGAGCATGCAAAGCACTGCCAGGGAGTTAAGGTCTCCTTAGTTATGTCAGTACTCTCACACAAATGATGAAATATATTAAGGCTGGCAGATATGCCCAATATACTACTTGGGATAAGAAGCTTTTTTTAATGACCTTTTTTGTCGAGTTTAATTCCTGGCACAGAAACATGATATGTAGCCATGTAACTATATATTTATATTCAGACTGTAGAGATGTCATCTATATGTATACTGTATCTACTATATGCAATAATGTAAAAACGAATTAGCTGCCAATCGTTATTATTTGGACAATTTTTTTTTTATGCCTGGAGAGTTTAGTTTACCAATATTACAAAGAAAAAAAGAGGGGGAACAGAATTGGTGGGGATATCAACACTGTGGTTAGGACAAAAGAGATTTCACAATGTTTACAGGACGGCCGGCTCTCTATGCCTGAATGAACTCACTTTTATCTTTCAAGATCTGAGTGTTGTTTGGAATGTGGAGGATGGTGCCAATTTGTAAGTTGGCAGGTATCTGTAGTGAATATGCAATATATTCTGTGTGCTATCTTGGAACAGAATGTATTTGCTTTACAAAGCTTTTCCAAAATATAACCTCCATATGCCAACGTCTAGGTGCTTCAGGACCTAGAAATCCATTGTATGTTAGTCAGCTATTGACAAACAAAAAGAAAACTTTATTTATAAAAAGTGAGGTGCAAGATAGATGATTCCCGACTTAACTATCCATTATACAGGGCCAAATCTGGTGCATTTGATCGGTTGGAAAAGCTCATTTGGCCCTGTGTAATGCATTGTTATATCTTCAAACAATTAACAAATGTACATCTCAATAGTGAACAGCATTGTAAAGGGACAAGGGTAAAGTAACTGACTTTTAAAAGGTGGTGCTACACTCATAAATAGACCATTACAACTAAAGCGGTTGCAATGCTTTGTGGTATGTGAAACATTGAAGGTTTATTCATTAATGAGGAAATTGCAGGCAATTGAGAAGGGAATTTCAAACCTAAGGCCAAAGTAGCCAAGTTGGAAACCTTCTCCCATTCAGCGGAGTTTGAAATTCTCTTGTCAATGCCCTGCAATTCCCTCCTTCATGACTAAAGCTCTTAGCTATTAAAAGTTAAATGGTCAGTATAACATTGAACAAAACAAAGTAAATTAACATGATGGGAGTATAAATTGGGTGTGTGATGTATTTATCATGTTGTCACATGGCTACAGACATATTTACATAAACTAGTTTGTCACCATTAACACGTAACATTACAGGCACAGGGACTTTTCAGCCTGTAACACAGGATCTTTTGTCTTTGACTATGGAGAACAGATAGGCAACGTGTCATGAATACCAGTGTCTATGGCAAGGTCTGGGAAGGTCCATAGAACATCATTAAATTGTCCATCCCAAAGTCCAGTTAATGTCCACCATAAACAATGTGGGTATCTACCCCTGGCTATATAATGGCAATTAGAGTCATTCTCCATATGTAACGTGCTATAGGTCCACTTCTACTGGCCTCAAAACCAAACAAATCTTTGTGAACTTTGACCATCAACTTTGAAAATCTGCTGTTTAGTTTGTTTCAGATTATAACGGACAAGACAACTTTCTGCAACGAGTAGGCAAAGATGGATTACACAACCCAGATAAAGAATCCACCGTCAATAATATCATGCAAACCATTCGCAGCTGCAATCGCAGCCTGGAGTCAGAGGAAGGAGAAGAGGTCTTCAGTGAAAGTGGCAGTGTCAGAAAGAACTCCATTATTGATAGGAATAAATTTCAGTAAGTACTGCTCGCTCTGAGTCCTTACTTTCCTGATATTAATGTTGTGATTGACTACTTTCATCCCAACACCTTTTCGCTATTCATCTTTCAATTTGATAACTCTCAGATCTAATCTAAAAACCCCACTAATGGGACCTTTTTTTGCTCCAATTATTTGGCACACTAAGCGCGCTTTGTATTTTTTTTCCCCTAATATTTGGATCCTACATGACAGTTTGTCTTCTTACAAATAGCTATTGGAAGTAGGCTAGAACCTTTCCAACTGATACAGAAGAATTCCTTTCTCCTTGTTGGCATGGCCTTTGCACTGAACAATTTGGAAATAGTTTATTTAATCCATTGCACATTGTTTCTTATAAGCATTACAGAGATGAGGTTTAATCATTTTTATTGTCCTGTATATTAATGTTAACTCGCTGCGGATACTCTAACACTCCGTGGCAGGAATGCGGAAAGCCCAAAATCATAAATCATGCATTTTTGGGGATATTAAATATAGTTTTTTTTTACAAATCGTACTCTGTCTTTTGCACTCATTGTTGAATATATAATTTTGTCCTACTTTGTCAGGTGGTAATCTCAGGGTCACGTTATTTCCCATAATTTCAGAAGATAAAGCCATGCTAAAGGGAGCTATTCATTAAAAGTGAGGTTCTGGTGATCAAAGGTGGGATAAACATTTAATCTCACTGACAGGAGAAATCGGAATGTTCATCTTGTGTGTATTAACTTGCACCTCACTTTTAGTGAATAGCTCGGAAAGTGGATACAGAGGCAATATGTAACTATTGTTGGCTTTATTTGAATATCCTTACCCAGAGTTCTTTTTACTGGGGTGAGTGGTGCTGTACAGGATGTCCCATAATTCTGAAACTTATGCTGATGTTTTAATACTTGGAAAACTGGATTGGACACAGAGAGCCAGTCCATTGGAGAGCCGGTGAGCAGGAGCCCAGACCTGACTCCACTTGATTTTTATTTGTGGGGCCACCTAAAAGGCATAATGAACAAGGTGAAAATTCAAAAAGCCATCTGAAACAACGCATTGTGTAGGCATGTCAGCGAATTCCAGGGATATGAGTGGAGGAATCGTCATTGTAATCTGATGTGTTTTTCTCCTATAGAACTAGAGTTATGGTACATTGGAGATATCTTGACATTATATTACAGTGGAGGGGTTTCCTGTTGCCTTTACTCCACCACAACTGAAGTGTGTACTAAACTTGTGCTAGAATAACAGTGTAGCAGATACATAATCCTCCTCTAGACCATTTGAACCACAGTGCAAAAACAAAAACAATTTTTTTTTCCAGACATCAAGATCTTGTTTTAGTTAACTGTATTATTAATGTATTTGGTATTTAATTTAATTCACTGTTTAGTGCACTATTACAGTCATAGGTTGTCTTTTTGGATTGCATGTCAATTTTCTTACATGGAGAATAATCCTTCACCTTTCCATTGTATTCTGTAGTTTAGTTTAACAAATAGTGACCTTGGGTACAGAGAAAATGAGGTCATTTATTTTGTCTATGAAATGAGCCAGCAGTTTCCTGTAGAAGTCTGCTTATTTCATTTACCTGCATGTTTAAATCTCATTTTAGTGAAATAATGTTTTACTTAATCATTTTTCTAATATTATTAAAAGCATCTGGTATACAATTTGGATGAAGTATTGACGAACCTGGTGCCAACAAAGAATTTATTTTTTCTTGGATGTTTATGATAGTTTGACAATGAATAGTTAATTTAACAAATTCAGATGATGCAATTACGGATGAAAATGGCTGCCCAGGTGGTAGTGCAGTTTTTAGTAGATGTTCAGGGCCCTTGAGAGATTTTACATTTCCAAAGGAAAATGTATGTTCTGATTATGATATGGTGTTTGTACATAGGATCCAATTGCTGTATGTAAAGCCAAGTTTAATCCTGATGAATCGAGTCTGAGAGCTTCTAGCCAAACCTGCAGGTCAAACCATTATTTACTCAGCAGGGAGGGACAGAATTTAGCCCACACCCACAGTGGGCTATGCCTATTTTTCGGGTGATCCTACTCCACTTTTAAACGGTTCTTCCCATTGATTGCAGTGGGCAGCTGGAAAAAAGTTCTAAATGTGGAAATGACACAGAGACATAGATATGATGAGTACGTTTTACTGTATCTAGCCTTAAAGTTACAAAATTACATATCAAATTAATCGTAAATTATAAAAAAAAAAAGATGGCAGTTAATCACTGTGTCTCCTATTGCTGCAAAATAATATCTCACAAGATAGCAATTTATATACGATAGCTGTATATTTATATTCTCATAACCCTTTAATGCTTATATTAATCAGTATGACTTTTTATATCTTATAATGTTTATATCTGTATACATTTGCTCTGTATAGCTCTATCAGCTGGTAGACATAAACCAATTTACAGTGGATATAATTGCACAGCTAAGCTCATTGACATCCATGAAGCAGGGCTTGGAAAGAGAGGCAGGACTTGTAGCCAATGTGCAAAAGTCCGCTAGGACAATCTGCTTTTATTTCAGCATTTCTGCAAAAACTAATTTGTTTTGCCAAAATATACAGTAATTCTCAGACCAAAAAATCAAGTACACTAATAAGTCATAAAAATATGTTGCTCGTACATATTCAAAATAACAAATTCTCAATATGCGGTGACCATAGTCCTGACCCCAAGCAAGTGGATTATTGCATCCTGTATTTTATAATACATATATTATATACTATGACAGCCATAAAGAAGTTAAATTGTTAATTAAAACATAAAATTAAATGGTTTAACAGGTGTCAAAAATCTTTTATTTTTATTTTCTTAAGACTATTTTAAATATGATACTAGTTATATTCTGGGCAGCACTTTAATTAAAAAATAAAAGCAAGGAATGTAACCACAGTCATCTGAACCACCTGGTGACAGGCCTCTGTCCTCAACTGTACTGTGATCCGAGCCACAGTCTTGCAGGTTGCTGATCAGAAGCACATAAACCAATATAAAAGACAAAACTGCGTCTAAAAATTATAAAAATGGAAAAAACAAGCATTAATATAACATGGGATAGTCCTATCTCTTACTTAACCCATTTTTATTTATGCTCATATTGTAACATTTCCATTGGGAAATACTAATCTTGTTATTTAATGAAAGGCTAACCACAGAGCCATATCTTACCTTGCATTCCAATGTATGAAATATAGAAACCGTTGTGTCTCTGTGGTATTGTATCTCTTTCCTCACTAAATCACACCGCTCTGGAGGTTAACAGTATAAGATCCCTCTAATCTTCCTTTTACTTCATAACGTGTCTGCAGATCTGTCCAACATTCTGTGGTATCAAAGGATAAGAATGGTCATTTTCTCTTGAGTAACAGTAAATATATTATTCACACCTTATCTATATATGACCTTTTTTTGTTCCTTACACCTTTCTTTTGTTTCATGTATTTCTGTGTAGTTCAAAGAGAGCTTTTGAGGCAAACCGAGTTCTGTAAGTTTTTAATTGTGCATTTATTAATATTGTCTACTTGGATTTATCTGGTGGTGTTTTGCAGTTGTACTCAAAGCAGATAACACTTGTGTTGATGTGCATGGCTATCGCTTGACAATATATTTCTAAGCTAAAAAGATGCGGATAATTACGTTTTAGAATCATTACTATGATTGGTTGCTAGGTTTGAGTTCGGTACCACTAACCTGCTATTAAATGAGTACTAATTGTGATCCTTGTTTTAAATCATTACACAGCTTTGTGATATAACTTATGATGCAAATTTGAAAGCCAGTCATCTAAATATTGTTTATACTGTGAATTTAGAGTATACAACAATGCGTGTCTCCTTGTGTCTTGATATGCAAACGACATATTTCCAATTTAAAGTAGTTAATTTGCATATAAAGCCATAGGTGATGTCATTAACTGCAGATACCACAGACACATTTAAAACATATTTTTTCCTTAGTTTATGCATTTGCTGACAATTCTGTTAGCGTAAAAAAACAAGAGGGTGGAGGAGCTGTCCAAAAACAGTCTCAAACATGAGTAAGAAAGAGGGATATCAAACAAGCACCTGCTGCAAGAGAAAAAAACACAGACACTAAGACTGTGTGAATGCAGAAGAACAAGAAAGGGTGATCTCCAGAACATAGTGCAGTCTGACACACCCAGAATATATAAATAGAATGAATACAAATGTACTAAATGCAATAAAATGTAAGTGATATAAACACAAACACTCAATATGGATACAATATATACATAAAACGTGATCACATCAATGATATGGATCTGTGTAACAAATATTTGCAATTCTAGTGCAATATAAGAGTATGTTTTAGTGCAACGCTGCTGGTGACAAGCTGACAATGCAGCAGAGAAATGAAACAGTGTGTGGTACAATGTATCAGAAACAAGAAACCAAAAACTGAAATTGGATGAGATAAATGAATAAATAAATTAATTAGTCAATCTTAGTGCCACACAAAAAGTGCAAGATAAAATGAAACAAAATAACACTGTGGATGAAATGATAATACTGCAAAACAATTTGCATGAAAAAAACCTGTAATAAGTGATATATTGCATCATTGAATTGGACCCAGTGTGTAATAAAATAATGATGTAACAATTACCTTCTTCTCCAAATAGACTAACGCTGAAAGCTGCATGTATTCTAAACCTATTCAGTCAACCAAACAAGGTATATACTTGACTTGAGTTTTCTCTTGTGTTTCTATGGATAAAACGGTAGCAACTCTCACCTGACTTAGTGTCTTGCTTTATAACATAAGTTATGGTGGAGTTGGTGGTGGGAAAACCCTTCGACCTATCGATTAATGGGTAGCAGGGACATTATCATAGGAAAGACTATTATTCCTCACTGGCCTCTCTCCACCACCATGCTTTCTGTTATAACCCCAAATCAATCCACACCGCCGTTCACTAGTTCTTCATCATGGGCCCATGGATTTACTTACCCTTTACTCTACTGTTATTCTTACCTCTACACTTTAACTTGTGTCTTACTGTCCCTGATCTCCACCTCCCTATCTTTTTAACATTCATTGTGGACAAATACTGGACTCTTCTCTTATTTTGTAGGAAAAGTGATAATTACTCTAAGTTGGTACTTTCAGTACAACAGATGTAACCCTTGCTTACAAGTTAGTATCATGGTTGAGCTACTTAAGTTCAAAGGAGCCCGCTATTTAATACAAGAAAAAATTGGAAGGCTCATAACTTACAAATATATAATTCTGTTATTATATTAATAATTATTACTCATTCAAATTATTACTAATTCTGTTATTAAGTGACAGAGATGGTTAAAGAAGAGTGTGTGATGTTACTACCTTTTTCGTAGTCTATCATTCAGAGTTGGGCCTTAGAGTTCTTAATGGGTAAGATCTTACTTATTTTTAGTCGACTCCTGTTGAAATGCGATGTGAGATACTAGTGCGATAGCGAGCATTTTACGTTTAGATTACTTTGACCTTTACTCATGTTGTAACAATATTTTTCAAAAATCTACATATGATTGTTGTATGTAACGAGTGATACCTATCTCAGGTCATTTAGATTGTTTTATTGTACAAATGAAAAATAAAGAATATTAAAAAAAAAAAGAGTAGTACCGTGTTAGTCGAGAAAAAAAACAGGAAACTTGTAGAGATAAAATGATACCATTTCTTGGCTAACTGAGAATTTGATTGCAAGCTTTCAAGACCAAGTTGCAACGACTTGAAATACTTTTGCAGCTCAGTGTTTGGAAATTAATACCATATTTAATTTTGAAATGATTATTGTGAACTTGTGTGCATGTGTATTTTCAAACCTTGTGATAGGTAAGTAATTGTAACACTTCACCTTCCTTTTCCAGTAAATACCATGTTTCAAATGTCTTCCACTCTACAGATTTTTAATGGGTGACCTCTCTGACTCCGAAAGTGACATTTTTGAACAGTCAAAGGATTGGGAATCACATGGAAGTGAGGAGCAGCAGAAGGCATACAGCCATGGAACTGAACTTATTCCCTGGTACGTTTTATCAATTCGAGCTGATGTCTACCAGTTTCTTCAGCAAGGAGTGACAGTCATTCGGTATGACCAGGAAACACACATTTCAGTCCGTTGTTTCCTCCAACTCCAGCCTGACAACTGCACATTGACTTGGACAAAACCAACCACAACGTGCCTTGCTAATACTAAATACAAGTTGGGTGTCCTAGGTAGCAGTGCAGAGATAAAATTTCAGTTCCTTGCTAATGCCGGAATGACTGGACTCGCCGAAGGATTCTTGGACCTATTCGCAGTTAAGGCTGTTTACATGGGACATCCGGGCATCGATTTGCACACTGTGTGTGTTCAAAACAAACTGTATAATATGAATCTGGAAGAAAATGGTGTCACATTGCTTTATGGACTCCATACTACTGAGAACAAGTTGTTGCACTTTGTAGCTCCTAAGTATACAGCCAGAACTATATATGATGGATTATTAGAACTAACAAAAGCCGTAAGAAAGATCAAACACTTCCCTGATCAGAGATTGCAGTGGTTGAGGAAACAGTATGTTAGTCTCTATCAGGTAAGTGCTCTAAATCTTTGTATAATTGTGTGCCACACATTAATGTCTTAAATGAAGTAAGTTAAACAGTTTTCCACCCTTTCTTTTGAACCATTTATGGTACACCTACAAGTAGACAATTACATAGGTATCTTATATCATACTGCCCAATATAATATTGTGAATTAAAATATCTTGTGGTCAGCAGTATCATTCTTCAATAAAGAATACATTCCAATATTCTGTAGTGGCCAGAGATCTTATGTATTTAGCAGGGGTGGCAAATATGTGCATGTCCAGCTAAAGTAGATCTCCCATGATGCAAGCTTGCATTTTGACTACTTAACGAGGCAAAGCTTTAAAAAGGAATAATAATAATGTTAACATGTTTGCTTCACTTCCTCTTTAAATCAGTTAATTTATACCACATTGTACAAAATGCTGTAGGTGTAGGTCTGAGAAGGAGCCACAGAGATACCATTATCTTATGGAATATGAGACTGGAGGAGTGTATTTTTTTTTCCAGTCCAAATCACCCTTCTTCTTTTCAGCTATATGTTTATCTCCGGTGCCTCAAATCGCCACTGTCCACTCAGTGATAGTTCAGAAGTATTTACCTCACACATCAGTCTGTCCCTGTTCATCTACATAGTATGTAGGTTCCCTTTCTGCTCTGTACCAAGCTCTACTTGTTGGTGCTATATTAATAAATGTTTATGTAATAAGGAAGCAAGTTATTTTTTTTTTTAGAAAAGTATTGTAACAAATTACAAACATTGGATCTCAGTGTGTTTATAAATCATCTGGTGATAAAGATATAGATATAAACTATATAAAATCAGTAATGAATGAGTAGAGTGTAGAAATTGATTTTAAAAAGCCACCAAACCTTGGACCTTGGCTGTTGACGACATGTTGAAAATGGGCCGAGGCCCTTACACCGGCCGTGACCGATCTTCCTGGTTTTAAGCTGAAATCAATAAAGGAGGACTTCTTATCACTGCATCTAATGACTGAACTTAAAATAGTGTCACTCACTGTGGGAATATTGAGTCACAGTGGCTGGTTTTGATCACTGTTTTGTTAGTTGGCCTCATACACTTGAAACAATAGACATTTTTCATTGTCTTGCAGTTATATTACTTTATGTTGCTAAATATCTCTTGATGATAATCCATGATGTCCTCCCTGGTTTATACTAGCGTGTATAAAAGTACAACGTTTTCCACAGGGATATAATTACTAACACTTGTGACTGCAGAAAATTCACTGGGTGAGCAGCCTACATATACAAAGATGGAACTTGATAAAAAAAGATTATAAACGTTACACTTGTACAGAGCACATTTTAACTGAGGACTAACATGTAGGTCTTACAAGGTAAATAAAAATAGTTCTAAAACTTGCATCATAAATATAGAAAATTCTACCATGGTTTAGAGTCTGTTTCACTTATGTAGACCATAGTCTCTAAGGTTAAAATATAAAGCATGCTGAGGGGTTAGGTGGGATTGATTTTGTCATCCCTCAAAAATAAATACATTGTTCTTTAACTTTTCCTCAACACAAAATGAAGACATACTTTAACAATTACATAAAAACGTTAAATAGTGTATTTTTAATGGTTAAAATATGATCCCCACCGTCTGCCCAGCAGCATTATCTGCATCGGGAGCTAGCAGACATTTTATTATACAATGTTATTTAGGATTGTTCCTATTCAATGTTCCAGGATGAACAAATAGACTTTCAAATGTCTTACTTCATCTACTGTATTTGAAAGGTTTGAGCTTACAGCTGTAAACTCAGAATCCTGTGTAGACAACACTTCTCTACCAACCTGAAGTGCTTTCCCCAATCTGTTTTTTTTTTTTTTTTCCCCATAATTTACAGGCTGCTTATTTAACAGTTCAGAGCTTCACAAATCCCTCAATTGCTGTCTCCTATATTTTTGGGTTATTATTTTACACAGAGCTCTCTGAAGCTACCATTCCACTAGTTCTTAAAAATACTTTGCTCTTGAATTGGTCTCCTGAAGTCTACAGATATTTCTCAAAGCTCTTAATAGTTTACACTTTCCCTTTAACTATCATCATTAGCTGGGTTTGACTATTCGCTTCTGAGCTCCTTACTGCTGCTGTCTCATAGTTTTTTTTGCTCATCAATGGAAATACCTTTCCCCCTGCAGTCTACAACGATTTGCCAAGCCCTACTCATTAGTATCATTTTTTTTAATTTAGGAGGACAATCGATTTGAAGGACCAACATTAGCTCAAGCTGTTGAGCTTTTCGGAGGCAGACGCTGGAGCACCAGAAATACAAGCACAGGAACATTGACAAAAAGCATTGAAAAACCCAACGTGCAGCGAAACAATACTCTGGGGATAAACACAGCCAAGAAAAAGAAGAAAGTACTTATGAGGGTATAAATCTTTACTGCTCGTGGCTCCATCCTATTAAAATTCCTGTTGTTCTTTGTAACATTTTTATCCACCTATAATCCACCATTTCTGTTTTTGTGTTTGAAATATTTGTTTTATATCCAGCTGACATTTTTATGAAGCATTGTAGGTTTTATGACAGGAGAGGACATTTTTAGCAATTACACCTCCTTTGTTAGGACTTTTATAATGCTTTAATGACTGCATTAAATGTTTTGGCAAATGTGTACGGTATTTGCAATAATGCAATATATATATATAACATTTTTTACATATTTGAGGAAATAAGTTTGAACATAAATAAAAAGTTGGACAGGTTTAAAAGCCAGGGAGTAAGCTTACTGAATGTGAGTGGGATACAGAGGTTAATGCCTATATGTTCCTGATACAATATTTATTTAATATTTGTGTATAATATTAAATTATATGTGCATTTGTACAGGCCTGGAAGTATACACTTTCACATGTTTGGGTATTTCTATTATAGTATAAGTCAGAGATGATTAAACAACACCCCAATACCAAATAATAAATGCTTTTTATGTCAGATACATAGCATTCTATGAATTCCACTTCTTCACGCCTGGGGTACAGACACATATAGCTGTCCTCTGGCAGAGAAGCAAAGTGTTGCTAAGTAGTGAAACCACTTTAATAGAAAGAGTTTATTTTTTGTGGCCAATTCCCTTTAACTTCCTCGGTTTATGTTAGTCTCTAAATTTTACAGATCCCATTAGATCAGTATGAAAAGTATAAAATGTGTTGTTCTGTATTGGCTTCTCAAATACCGCAACACACTTGTTGTTTTATGAAATATGCACACAAGCCAGCATTGTGCAAATCTGTATAATTTAAACGGAGGGTTCTCCCTAATTTAAGCTGTTTTGTTATAGTCGATCTATTGTTGTAGCACATGATGCACAGAGCATACTGTGGAAAGTAGTGATATATAAATTATGTTTCTAGGGAGAAAGTGGAGATGCTGCTGATGACGAGATGGCAACTCGTAAAAGTAAAAGTTGCAAAGAGGGCCGCAGTAGAAGTGGATCAGATCCTCCAGAGACTGATGAACAAGAAGAGCAAGGTTTGAAATTAAAGGACACAATAGGCAAAACTTATATTAAAATATTATGTGAGCACCTAGCTGTAAGCCATTTGGGTTGAAATGTTAAAAATGGTGTATTTTCCTAGGTCAGTTTTTGATTGAGACCAGGAAATGGTCCATATTTTCTTCTATATCCATTAAGTGAGAAGTACAAGGGGCAGTAGTGGCCCCTATTTTGTAAAAACCAACAATGACCACCACTCTACGCCTGGCAGGTTTCAGCCTGGTGGCAAGTAGACACATTAGCCTAGGGCAGTGATGGCAAACCTATGGCACAGGTGCCACTTCCAGCACTCAGGCGCCTGTAAGATGACACTTAGCATCTGACTGCATTGTCATCATCATCATACATGGAGGGATGGGGAGCATAAAGACACACTGAGATGGAGCAACTAAAGGATACGAAAACAGGGAGAAAGAGGAACTAAAAGCAAACGAGTCTGGAATAAAAATGGGAGTGACGGGTCATGATATAGGGAGAAATGTAGGGGAAAATGGCACTTTGAGATTGTTAACTTGGGTTATTGCATAAAAATGGGCACTTGGGCTCAGAAGCCTTTGCCATCACTGGCCTTTCACCACTGTTAAGGGGTGTATATAAAACCAATATTAAAACCAAAAAATACAGTAGCAGTTACATATTAAAGCCAGCACTTTTAAAATGTGCCTTTTTTATTGCTTTTTGATTGATTTTTACAGAACTTGTACTTCGGGATAGCCTTTGCAGGCACTTATGTAGCTGATTAAAATGTATTTCTTCCACTAATCATATAAATGTAGATTTCTGTATCCTAGATAAATTCAATAGAGAAAATGTAGCCAAAATGTAAATATTATTTTTTATTATTTCCCTCATTGTGTCTATTACGATGCACCCCTTTAAATGCAGTTTTAGAAGTATAAAAAAAATAACTAACTGATATGAATATTAGATAATGTGTCTGTTTTGATTTAAAAGTAATTTTTTTTCCCCATTAAATAGCAGATCCAAATATTATAGCGAGTTTTTCCGCATCTCATACACTTCCATCTCGAAGAGCTCATTCAGTTTCTACATCTGGATCTCCAAACTTGACACCTGGATCATCAACACCAATACGTCCAGCTTCCTCTCCTGTCTTATCCAGCTCAAATAAGCCCCAGTCCAAGTAAGATTCTTTTAGGGCTTTGTGAAACACAAGGTGTTCTATATACCTTATTTTTATTGTTCCATTTGTACAAATCAAATCTCTTTCTTTCTTTCTTTCTTTTTTTTTTTTTCTTGTAATGTCAATAAAATCATCATTGTACTTGTGTAAGCCTGTTTCTGGCAGCAGGAGACTTTACCTTCTATCTGTCAAACAATGCTGCCAAAAGTCACATTGAGCTGTATATTTTTACTAATAAATCAAGGAATTAAAATTCATTAAACGCTTTTCATTTACTGGAAACCAGTGCACCATAAACACACAACTTGACCTGTATTAAAAATGTGAGCAATGAGAATGCTTATGTGGTTTTACTTTCCAGTACATGGAGCAGTTCGAGTTGGCATGGAAGAGTTAAAGGTGGAATGAAAGGCTTTCAGTCATTCATGGTTTCGGACAGCAACATGAACTTCACTGAATTTGTAGAACTTTTCAAATCGTTCAGGTATAAAAATCGTATTTTGTTTAAATGGACCAGATGCGTTGGTGAGTGCCACTTTGACGTGATTTTCTGTGCTTTTAGTGTCCGAAGCCGTAAGGACTTGAAGGACCTTTTTGATGTATATGCTGTGGCCTGCAATCGGATGGGGTCAGAATCCATCCCCCTTTATACAAATTTGACAATTGATGAGAATATCAGTGGTGTTCAACCAGATCTAGGTTCGTTACATCTTGTTTAACTCTGGCATCATAAAACATGATTTGCGGTATGCTCACATGTATACCCATTGTATGAGCTTTTGCACTGACCCAGTTTTCTTGTATATTGAGGTTCACTACTCGTGACATCACAAGGAATGTTCAAACAACTTAAAAAAACTTCCACAAACCATCTTAACCATGGTGGCTACATACTTTTCTTTTTATAGGACTTGGTTCTTTAATTGTATTTATTTACTTGTTTATTTACTTGTTTATTTTATTTCTTTTCTTTCAGATTTATTGACCAGGAATGTGTCGGACTTGGGTTTATTCATACGCAGTAGGCAACAGTTATCTGAAAACCAAAGACAGATTTCTGATGCTATTGCTGCTGCTAGCATTGTAACCAACGGTACAGGAGTAGAAAGCACATCTCTGGGAATATTCGGGATGGGAATACAGCAGTTTAATTATTTCTTGGTTAATTGCCAAGGTGAACATTACACTTACGATGAAGTTCTCAGCATTATCCAGGTTAGAGAATTTTTTTTTTTTATTATTTGGTGTAACTAAATTACATAACATGGAGCTTGTGGTTCATGTTACAGGACTGTCTGTCAGGTTTTAGAGTATACAGAGATTTAAAGGATCCAGAGATTATGATAATAGAATTAGTTTTGCATTCAGAAAGTAATACTGATATGTTTACATAATGAAAATTAGGCATGCACAAATTGATATGTTTTTGGCTTATGTAATGTTATTTCTAATTTCTGTAAACTTCTACCCAATCTGATTTAGACCCAACACCTTTAAAAATATCATAATATCAGACTGCCCCTAAATGCAACCTGAAAAAGGCAAGCTTTACCACTACCACAACATATTGATATCAGTAAATCATGAGCTGCCCCCCCCCTCTCTCTGGAACTCCCTTCCGCAGAGCAGCCAGCTCTCTCCCTCCTTTTCAAACTTTAAAAAGTCCCTCAAAACTCATCTCTTTAATGCAGCTTACTACCCAACCCACTAGAATACCGGTCACTTTACCTCTAGCAGTTCCCACCTAGCTGGAACACGCACACTTCATCTTTGGCCCATCCCACCTAGTGCCTCCCATCCAAACTACTGTTACTACAACTTCGATCCCTCTGACCTCTTCAATCCCTTGTGTGTTATGGACCCCATTCCCTCTAGATTGTAAGCTTGCGAGCAGGGTTCTCTACCTCATTGACCAGCCTGTTCTAGTTTGTCTAACTTAGTATGTAGTTTCCTTCTATGCTCTGTACCTTGCTCTACGTAAATTGTTGGCGCTATATAAATAAATGTTAATGTAATTTCTACTTGAATAACTTGAATTCACTGAATCGCCCACATTTATAACAATGTTTGTGTAAAAGTAATATTAATTGAAGGCAGAAAGTAACTAAAACTAAAACTGGCCTGGACATTTCAGCCATAAGTAGTATTATGTGTTGGCATATGGACTGCCCAGTCACCAGCTCACAGAAACCATATTTATAGTTATAAATCTGCCATAATTAAAAAAAAATAAAAAGTTTTATTTATGATCTTGGCTTTTTATACATATATATATTTTTTTTTAGAAATTTGAACCAAGTGTAAATATGCGCCAGCATGGTCTCATGTCATTTGAAGGATTTGCAAGGTAATTATACCAATTTATCAGCTATGTTTCAGTGTGGTTTTTGTGTAGCATTTCGGAGATGTTACAAGCTTTTCATTTTTCAGGTATCTGATGGACAAAGACAATTTTGCGTCAAGAAATGATGAGTCTCAAGTGAACATTGATGATCTTCAATTACCCCTTTCATTTTATTTCATTGAATCCTCTCACAACACCTACCTTACAGGTCATCAGTTAAAAGGAGAGTCATCTGTGGAGCTATACAGTCAGGTATGAAAGCAGGAGAGATGATATCTGAAACATAGCCATAGATCATTGAGAGACAATGAGAGGTCCCTTTTTGAATCAGGTCTGTTACAAGTTATGTGTTTTTTATTGTAATATTGTCACATATATCTCCCACAACATATTTTGCTTGTAACTCACTGCGACTTTATTAGACACAACCAAAGGGATCCTCACATTAATGTTATGAATTGAGTCTAAACTAGATGAGATAAATGGCAGATGTTATGCTGTAATGTTTTTGGAAGTAGAATGTACGTTAATCATAAGACATTTAAATTGACAGCTGAGCTTTTCAAAGCAGATCAGGAAGGTTTGTGTAATTAAACATCTGCCATCATGCTCTTCATGCTGAGTCCGTTTGGACATGCAAGGCCTTCTCTCTCCTAATATTTGCACCAGTTATAAACAAGATACAAACATTTTAAACGGTACATGATAAACATGAAGCGAAAGTAAAATGCATGCTGGTAAATATTGCTTTCTATGCACTAGAAACAAGAAATGTACTTAATAAAGCTAAATGTTTTGTTTTGTTTTTTAAATATGATAAAAATATAATTTTTGTGATCTTCAGCTAATCATTTTTCATAGTGGAATAATTATCAAAATTTGATTTGTAAATATGAATATATTTTCAAATGCCCAATATTTTTGTGTTATTCTACTGTTCATCCCTCTCATCTTTTTCCGTCAGTTTCACCTTGCTTATTTTCTGATGTGCATGTGCTTAATATATGTGATTCTTAGTATATGTGATCACTTATTTATGGCTTAAAACAATGTACCATTCTGTGTAGTTTTACAGAAAATAATTTAACAGGGGCTTCTATATCCCCTCCTGCAATTAGCAGTGTCTTATCATCCAGTTGTTGTTTGTTACTACATAGAAAGTAGCCCTGGCTAGAAACTGCTCATTCTATTGCTTGCCGTGAGATTATAGCACTCTGCTCCAGAAGACATACAGTGAACAAATGTTTAACATTCTACATCACTTATAACAAAACCTTATGAAACATTACAATTGCCCATAAATGCTACTGCTAATTGTTATCAACTTATCAAATATATTGATTTGTTTTTGCTGAAAAGTATTTTAGAAGTCCTGATGTATTTTATGTCTTTGACTTATTAGACATTGGAAAATGTTATACACTGGAAAGCAGCCAGTGTGAAGAGATATTTCTTTTTTTTCCTTTTCATTTATGTCCTCAAGCTTTGTTTTGGGCAGAAAAATGGTCATCCTAGTATAGTATTTTGACAAGAGCTTGCCTGACCTAAGCTGCTAAATTTAAAGTTTCCCACAGGAAACTAATCTAAGTAAGCCAGTTAGTTTTTAGTGTTGACGCTATTACAACGTTGTGAGCATGTTCTTGTGTAATAAAGCATGCATTAATTTGTTAAAATTGTAAAAACGGTTATTATTTCTTGTGATATTGTCTCAGGTCCTTTTGCAAGGGTGCAGAAGTGTTGAATTAGACTGTTGGGATGGAGATGACGGCATGCCCATTATTTACCATGGACATACACTTACGACTAAAATCCCTTTTAAGGTGCGTGCTCTGTTATTGTGAATATATTTTAAGTCGTCAACATATTGATGGGAAATCAGATGGTTGTGTAAACAGAA
This sequence comes from Pelodytes ibericus, assembly GCA_036172795.1. Classification (NCBI taxonomy): domain Eukaryota; kingdom Metazoa; phylum Chordata; class Amphibia; order Anura; family Pelodytidae; genus Pelodytes; species Pelodytes ibericus. The sequence goes on along the minus strand of CM069867.1, from coordinate 52,281,378 downwards.
CTTAAGGCATACCTTCTTCTAGATATGGAATAGGTCGAGTAATGAGGTGAATGGCGCTAAAGAGAAAATTGCACCAGCAGCAACTTGTCCGGCAACTATCCCACAGTGCCACAATAAAAATACACAAAACAAATGACAGAAAGTGACAGTGCGCTGAAGTGCTTGTGAGTGACCAATATAATGAATAAAACTCTTATAGTTTGTGCAGAGATACAGTATAAAACATATAACACTTACACATAGTCCATATTGTTAGGACAAACTGTGTATAAAATAGAAGGCTCTTTCTCCTGGGTTGATGTTTTCACAACCTCCAAGAACGAGAAGAGAATATCAATAGATGACAATAAATTTAATAACAAAGTGTACAAAATATCTTACACTTAAAATCAGAAACATCCACAGAGAATTAAAAGCTGGAACCCAGGATAAAACAGGATCTGGTTCAGATGAAATCAGGCAATATCAGGAGAGTCTCTATCTCCAATAAATGGTGCTGATCTGATCAACGCGTTTCGCCTATTAACTAGGCTTCATCAGGATCCAGCATGATGTAAGTGTTATATGTTTTATACTGTATCTCTGCACAAACTATAAGAGTTTTATTCATTATATTTGTCACTCACAAGCACTTTAGCGCACTGTCACTTTCTGTCATTTCTTCTTCTAGATATGTCTTTCGAAAATATGACTGCAAGACAATATTGGGACAAGTTTTTCTTATTCTGGAAAGATCACTTGCCATAGATGTTTGCTGGTGTTGACTTGTGGTTAAGTGTGGCTAAATTAAGTGTGTGCAAAATCAAGACATTTTAGAGGTTAACTCAATTACATTTATGTTTATCTTATTAATCTATGCATTCATTGTGGTGCTTTCTGTTTATCAAAATTGTCTTGTTGAAAATGTAATCTTTACGTTAGTTTGAGTCTTGGTTTAAATCTCTTCTTTAAGGATTTGTCTCCTGTTCTGAGTCTTTATTGGTGCTCAATAGACGCACCCATATTTCCTTCTGTATCCATAAATGTATACATTATTTGCATGTGCTTTCTCAGTACGAGTGTCCATTTGTTTATTGTAGGATGTAATCGAAGCAATCGATCGCAGTGCATTTATCAATTCTGAAATGCCTATCGTACTGTCCATCGAGAACCACTGTTCACTACCCCAGCAGCGTAAAATGGCCGACATTTTTAAGGTAACCTTTAAAAATGTATCTGAAAGCTTTATAGAACTATTTTGAATAAACATCTAAAAATGCATTATCTATTCTGATTTAGACTGTGTTTGGCGACAAGTTGGTGACAAAGTTTTTGTTTGAAAGTGACTTCTCTGATGACCCTATGCTTCCTTCTCCTTGGCAATTAAGAAAAAAAGTCCTACTGAAAAATAAGAAGCTCAAAGCCCATCATACACCAGTTGATATTTTGAAACAAAAGGTTTGTTGACGTGTTACTCATTCGTAGGTTTTTATCAAATTGTCATTCACCAATATGAATACACATGAGTTGGAGGAAGATGATGCTTGTTCTGAGCTCTTTTAACATCTACAACAATATTCGTCCCTTCTCCAATATCTGTTCATCCAAGGCTACTAAAGACACTAACATTATATGTAAGGGTGATCTCACAAAACATTTCTTCTATTTCCAGGCCATATTTAGGATAATCTGACATGACCACATGTCAGTCTTTATGTGTGTGAAAGCAGGAATTTGTGATGTATGAAGGGCTTGGACATCGTCATAATGCCAGTGCAAATTATTTTACATTTGGAACAGGGATGATCTGACAAAAAATCAAATGTAAACACTACAAGTCTTACAAAGCTACATCACAGTTTAGCAGTAGCTGATCCAAAATTGAAGAGCAGTAATAAGCTGGAATTGCTTTTAGCACATAGTTCCTGGACACAAAACCTATCCATTTCATGGTCCTATCAAATGATCGCAAATAGGACCATGATCTTTATGTAGAAAACCATTCACAACCTGAATGTCAGAGAGTCGTAACACTCTGACCTGAACACACTATACTATGGAATGTGCCAACAATAGTGTTCTATAGAGCTATTTCAGCCTCAATGTTTGTCCCTGCCTGCATGCCGTTTTCCGCATTTATTGTTTGTAATTCTTATAGAACACTCAATCCTTCAGATAATATCATAGAGTGATGTGGCTAATTGACAGCAGACCATAGATGGTGAATTTTTATTAATGGCACTTAAACCCTAAACCGTGTTTTATACAAATAACAACATGGATTTTGTCCATCACCATTTTCCTATGAACATACATTGGACCTACAAATGAAGCAGTGATTGCCTATTGTGCCTTAATGACACTGAATGCTGTGCAGTGACTTATTTTGCTGAAGTTGTACCATGCTTTCAGTAAAATGTTATTTTTGCCACTTGTCCTATTTAAAGGCATTCACTTTACTTTTAATTCATTTCAAACTCACAAAATATATATACCTCATGTTTCTAAACAAAATAAATATTTCCTGCCTAATTAATGTACTTCTGAACCACTTCAGGCTCATCAACTTGCATCCATGCAAGCTCAAGCCAGCAATGGTACTCACATGGTAAATACCAGCACCAACAATGAGGAAGAAGAGGATGAAGAAGATGACTATGATTATGACTATGAGTCTCTATCAGATGGTAAGCAAATGACTTCACATATTATTCAAAATCACCCTTGTTTGCAATTTACTACAAATGTACCAAAAAGATGTAACCTTGATTTTGGGGTTTTTATTGGTGGGCTAATAACATTGGTACGGATTTTCCTTTTAATAATTAATATAGAAGCATGCAGTCACACAGTAGATCATAATATAGCATCATAAATATGCATATTTTCGGATAGATTCTATATTTAAATCAAATCATTAGGTTTGATACAATGCTTTTCACCGATGCTCGCTGATTGTTTTAGTGTTATAACTGCAGTGTATCATCAGCTGCTAGTGGAGCGACATATAGGGATAATGGACTCTATTCCATTACCGAAGTTCTGTTATTTCATGTCATTGAATACCATGCATCAAAAAACAACAATAACTTATAACTCACATCATTGAATAGAGCGCTGTCCTTTCTATTTCGTGCACTACTGGTGAAAGAAGGAACTGCCATTTATCTAAGGAAGGGTTTATCCTTATTCTTGTTCAATATATATATTTTGCTACAAAACAATAATAAAATAAACACAATGCATGATCCACGGCCTTAAATTTAGGTACCTAGCTTAATATCTATCCTCTTATTATTAACACTCAGATCTGTGCTTCAAATACAAATGAATGAATCATAATGAGTTGTGTATTCTATTTGTTCAGTGTTTCCTTCTCTGATTGCTCCTTTAACTCTCTTCCGGTAGCTGATGTCCTTAATGCTTCCCCTGCTCCTAACAGCCAGGAAGGTAAAGGCCATTTGATTGGATATTCTAACTGCATGGACTTATGCAAGCTATCTCTATGAATTAATTAAAACACAGTAAATCTAATCCCATTGCATAGCCACCGGGCTTCTGCATGTGTTTTCTTGCATGTCACATATGCTACATTGCATGTTAAATGGAAAATTACATTAATACTATGCTGTACCCTTATACATTGCATCAGTTATGTGTTCTGTTACATAATGCATGTCCAGCCTTCCACCTTTATTATGAATTATTTTATTAATAGAAAAGAAAGGAAACCAGGAATCAGCAGCCTTTGGCACTTCAGGTTGGCAATGAATAGTATGATTGTTAGCCGTACAGCAGTCAGGGTGTCAAAAGTTGCACATCTCTCTGGTTGGCTACTGTTATATCTATATTATACTGAGCAGGGTGTACATTAATATATCTAAAAACTGTACAGGGCCTCCAAGAACTAAACACCATATTAAACAGCTTGCAAAAGTGAAATTGGGAGAAACCTGAGGAGGACTAGGTGGTACAAATAAAATACACATTTGTTGATAACTTAAGTTAGAAAAAAAGTCTAATGACCCAGAAGTTGGATGAAATGTATACATTGTACATTTTAGTATTGAAGGGCTGCTGTCCTTTGGCAGTGTTCAGATTGCTGATAAGATACCTCATTAATGGACATACTGATTAATGAGTGTTGTTAAACATTATCATCATTATTTGGGAACAATACAGATGTCTTTCACATACCTAAACAGACCATATGGCTATGTTTATTATTTAATGTCTATTATCTGCACTAGTAGACTTAATATTATTCTGACTGTTTTGTTGGATTGCAATATTGGCTTTGACCACTGGCCCCTGCAGTGGAGATTGCAAGTGAGATAAGGAGCCTTTTATTTGGTATTTGTTCTTCAACTAAAAATCAGTTACTTTCAGATAACATTCTTGATGACCGGCCTGAAAATAAACCGTGCAATGACAGACTGCAATTTGAATACAACGAGGAAACACCCAAGAGAATCAAGAAGGCAGACAGCAGCAGCATTAACAACAAAGGAAAGGTAGCCACCTTATTTGCTGTTCTGGATATCTTTCTGTATAATACACTTATTGCAAGTTACCAGCTAACCGAAACAATAAACTTAGAATTAAATACACGTATGTTACCTGTCACATAGATCTACGACATGGAATTGGACGAAGAGTTTTATCTTCCTCAAAACAAAAAAGAAAGCAGACAAATAGCTCCAGAGTTATCAGATCTTATCATCTATTGCCAAGCTGTGAAATTCCCCGGTATGTACAATAAATCTCTTCGTTATGATTTGTTATCATGTTGAATGTTGGTTGCAGACAGCAGTATGTTCAGTTTTTGGCAAAATCAAGGGTTTTGTGATTTTGTACAAAATGACGTTTTGAAGTATGAGAAAAGGAATTAAAACAAAAACATCATAACAGAGTGTCAGATTCCCACATGAGACAAATATCAAGATAAATCATTCTCTCCAAGTATCTCATATTAAATCTATGTGAGAATGACAAAGTCTTTGACACACATCAAGAATAAAAAGATGTCTGTACAATGTACTACCTGAATTCTGAATTACTTGTTTGCAGAAGCCAAATATGCCTAAATTAGGAGAAGAATGTATTTTAAATATGTCTGTGGTGTCTCATGTTTATGACATCACCCGTGGCTTTGTATGCAAATTACACATTTCCATTGAAAAACTATTTCATTGCATAGGCCCAGGTGATGTCATAAACAAGAGATGCAACAGACCTATTTTTCTCTGTATTTAGGCATTTACTTGCAATTTTGCTAACACAATGGGGGGCATGCATAAACACGTCACATGCAGATTGCACCAAATACTGGTGCAAACCTTGTGTGCACCAAAGTATAAAGCTGCTGAATGCTTAAATATAGGTTGTGTCGGCGTTCGTTGCGCAGGCACAGCCTATGTATAAAAAAAATAGAATTAGCTGGAATTAGCGTCTTTGTGTCGGGGAAACCTACGCCAAACCCAGTTTGATGAAGGCCTTTCTGTCCCTCACTGCAAAGTGTCGGGAGTCGCAAAAAAAAAAAAAAGCGCACTCGCCATTACACATACCAAATGGTGATTTCTCTTTTTTTTAAACTCCTGACACTGTGCAATGTGAGAGTTTTTATACATGTCCCCAATGTATAGAACATTTGCAGCCATATTGTCTACACTCACAGTGACACAATGTTTAGGTGATACAGTCCCTTTAATATCAACGCAGTTCATTAGGAATTATACTATGTGTTACTCACTTGGTCAATGCTGAATTTAGCTAACAGAATTAAATTGATAAATTAACGCAACATAATTTGGTCATTCACAAACCTACTGGATCTGGCAATGCTAAAGGAATTTGACCTACATGACTCTACATGTAACCACTAAATAAACCTATAGATTACAACATATGTATAGCATCATTGTATGTAGCATTAGGCTAACATTTTTATACATACAATTTCATTTATCTATTATACTAAAAAATTATTTATGTAAATGTGTAGATGAGCAAACAGACTTTTTCCCTGTATATCACCTATGTACTAACAAGAAGACTTGAACAATAACAGTCTTGTACTGAAAAGCATACACACTAGTTTTATAATATATGGGAAATGTTAAATTTGTAGCGTACAATATTGTGGGATAAAGTAGTTCAGATATATAAAACATCATCTAAAAAGGCCAGGGAAATGTCATGCCCTCTTGGTTCATTAGTCTTAATTTTATGGGAACAGGCCTTTCAACATTAAACCCGTATGGATCTGGCAGGGGAAAGGAAAGAAAAAGCAGGAAGTCCATTTTTGGCAACAATCCTGGTAGAACAAGCCCCGGGGAACCAACTACGCTTGCCAAAACATCTGGAAAAGGTAATGTTTGTATATTCAAATTTGTTTTAATAGTGGGACCAAGGCAATGTTCTAGGACACATTAAATGGCCTCAGATTAGTCTACTAACTTGGCTTTCAGTCCTATGGATGACTTGGTTTTTCATAATTTATCCATTTCTATCAGCTGCAAAATGCTCCACCACTGCAAAAATACATTCAGTATAAACATATTAGTTACGTATGGAGCTCACTAGCTGGAAGAAGAGGTACCTCCCAAGACTATGAATGCTTGTGCATTTTATTCTCTAAAATCTTTGTGCAATGAAAATAATTGGTTCTAAAAGAGGCCTACTTCTGTAGTTACAGCTGACATAAGCCGACAGAGCTGGGATGAGCCATGTTCACCTCCCTTCAACCCCAGTACGTCTCTCAGTGCTATTATCAGGACCCCAAGATGCTACCATATCTCTTCACTAAATGAAAATGCTGCCAAACGTTTATGCAGACGATTTTCACAGAAGCTGATACAACATACTTCCTATCAACTACTAAGGACTTATCCAGCTGCTACCCGCATTGACTCTTCAAACCCTAATCCACTTATATTCTGGCTTCATGGCATACAGCTTGTTGCTCTAAACTACCAAACAGATGGTAAGGCAATAAATGTTCGAGTGAATTATAAATGTATCAAATATTGAATTCAAATGTTTTTATCAACATGCTGTATTTTGTATGCATACCCACTGTGGCTATTGAATGATCATCATATAATAATAATATCATCACAGCCATTTATCTGTTTTGACCATTTCTAGACCAAAAAGACCAGGTGGTAATGATGCTTGGCGCAATTAAAATGGCTATAAACTATAACTATTGTTATGTTCAATAAATACTTTTTTCTAAAAACTGGATACTCTTTTCATCTAATCCTTTAAAGTTGTCTGTACACAAGTGATGGCCAACATGTGGCTACATCTCCCATTGACTGAGCAGTGTGACAAATAAGCCTTGACTAAAGTCGCTGTCAGTCTCACAATGTCCACAAGCAAACACTGGAGAAAGCAGATTCACAGTTTTTAACAAAATACATTCATAAAAGAGGAGAAACTGTATCCCCCTTCAACACATAACATGAAACAGTAAACAATGGAGATTACCGATCTCCTGAGTCCTATCAACAATATCTTCTAAACAAATATTCTAGAAAGATAAATAAAAGTCACCAAAACATGGCTGATTTTATCTTAAAATCTTATTATTGCACCATTTAATGCCATAATGTGTGTGAATTTAATTTCAAATTGCAGCCTTCATTGAGAACTCTCCATATCCTAGTGATGATGTATAGTTGGCTCCCAGCTTAAAGTTTTGATATGATAACAAATGGCATGAACTTTCTAAAAAGTGGCTGTGAGCTGAAAGCCACGTGTATACATTGTCAGACATCCTTCTACAGTTTTGTCTGCTGCTGCTTTGCAATAATCAATATATATGTATTTGATCAAATATTTTTTTTTAACAAATGCTTTATACAATGGCAATTGGCAAAGTCATTAAGATCTCACACAAGTTATTGGATGCCATTAGAACAATTTTGTTATAAAATTAAGATATGCTGTTTAGAAAGTAAATGTGTCTTACATGTGTTACACATCTTTACATATTTGCTTTCTGTGGCATTCTTCCAAGTTGTCGTAATGATGTCATAATCTGTATTTGAGGTGGACTCTTCTGTTTCCCATGGTCTTTGTTGCCGTTTATGATTCCATGATACGTGACCCCAACTGTTGTATTCGTAACCTTTTGAAAATGTCCACTTCTGGCCCCAGTGCTAGCACAGAATATAACTTTGGCTGTGCAAGAAACAAAGCTGCTCTCACTGTGGTTCCCGTCATTTAATTCATACTTTGTTTCAGCTGCAAGATGCTCCGGATATTGCACTTACCAGTGTCCTTCTGTTTTTTTTTTATTTTAATGTAAAATTAGGTTTATTTGCAGATAACTGGGCAAATTAAGAAATAATACATAAAAAAGGGGGGAAAAAAGTATAAATAAAAAACAAAACACTTTTAAAAAAAAGTATTTTCCAGATTCTTGGGTGTGCATGTGTGTGATCTTCTTTGTATGTTGTATTTATTGTATTACCTGATTAATGATAAAGATTTAGACCACAACATATTTTTATGAACTACACAAGGTGCAAATGTGCGAACTAGAGAAGAAATAGATTGGTCCCCACTTAAAAAAACAAAAGTTTAGACATGTTTGCCTCCTTTGTCTTTTGATATCGAAGCGGAAAATTCAATATTTCATTGTTTGAATTATGCCTCTGGGTGTCCCATTTTTACACCACTCTTTCCTCTTTTTCCTCCAGATCTTTCATTGCATTTAAATGAAGCCATGTTTGAAGCTAATGGGGGATGTGGCTATGTGTTAAAACCACCTGTATTGTGGGACAAGAGCTGTCCAATGCATCAATCATTCTCTCCATTGGAAAGAGACCTAGACAACATGGAACCAGCAATCTATTCTCTATCGGTAAGCATTTAATTCATAGTGCAGTCTCTATTTTGCACCCAAACCCCTCTGTTCTCCTCTATTGTCCCTCTTTTTCTGGGAGCACAAAATTCCTGGTTTGTACGGATGTATCAAAGAGCTAAAGAGCCATAAACTCACAATAAAGTGTGTGTAAGCTGCCATAAATGTGTTACTGTATTAATTTTTATATGCATTATACTTTATTCTTAATATAAAAATGTTACCAAATAACATAAATAGTTCAATTGGCAATAAAGTCTGCAAATGTTCCGGTAATGCTCTGCATATAGACACACCTTTAGTCACTCCCACAAAAAATAAAATGGTCCCTCTTTATCCAGTTGAAATGTTGGGAGGTGTGTCATGTTTCTTTGTGAGCTTGTCCATGTACACAATACCACTAAGATTTGCTACTATTATCATATTAATCCATACAACATGTCCTAAGTATCTTGAGATGTTGGTGAGAACAATCACTATCAGAAAGTCTTCTAGTTTTCCACAGAGGCATAGGTGAGAAACATATACAACATCCCATCTTTACCTCATAACGTAGCCATAATCCTAACTGCAAAACAAATGTTCCTCACCACAACTGCTAGAAAATAATAAAACAAGTTCAGTGTAAACTGTGTAATAATACGGAAACTCTATTATAATGACATGTTGGTAAAGGTGACATTATATACACATAGCCCTCTTATCGCCTCACTAAAGATATGTTTCATTTAACACCATGTTTATTTTGGTATTGTATTGTATTTGTATGTAAAAGTTATAAGTGGTTTTTATAGTGTGTGTATATAAAGGTTGATTACAAATTTATGCTGCATCTACAATAATGGCTCATTATTGGTTCAACATCTGCTGCTTTAAGTATACTGACCTTATGATGGTACAGATATTATAGTTATTATGAACTTAATTCCTGGTAGTTGCATTGGAATCCTTGGCTTTTCGCTTCTCTACTTATGACATTTTCTTTATTAATAAAATGTGTTGGCAACTTAGAATGTACTGTTTGGTTATAATAAATGTTTTATGTTTATTTGTTAATGTAAAATATCTGTGCAAGCTCTGTGGGCGCATTGTGACGGGCAGCTCTGTGGGGACATTGTGACCCTGGGGCAGCTCTGTGGGGACATTGTGACCCTGGGGCAGCTCTGCGGGGACATTGTGACCCTGGGGCAGCTCTGCGGGGGCATTGTGACCCTGGGGCATGCTCTGTGGGGGCACTGTGACACAATGGGGAGTTCTGTATGGGCATTGTGACACCAGGACATCTCTGTATGGGCTTTGTGACATGGGACAGCTATGTGGGGGTTTTGTGACACTGGGAAAGCTCTGTGGGGAAAATGTGACACTGTGGCTGCTGTGTGGGCATTGTGATACTGTGGCAGCTCTCTTTTGAGATATTGTGATACTGTGGCAGCTCTCTTTTGAGATATTGTGATATTGTGGCAGCGCTGTGGGGGGGGGGAATGCTTTGTGACACGGTGGTAGCTCTGTTGGAGCATTGTGACAGCACTGTGGGTGGGGCTTTGTGACACGGTGGTAGCTCTTGTGGTAGCTCTGTGGGGGGGGGGGGCTTTGTGACACCGTGGTAGCTCTGTTGGAGCATTGTGATATTGTGGCAGCTCTGTGGGGGGTATGCTTTGTGACACGGTGGTAGCTCTGTGGGGGGGGGGGGGTGCTTTGTGACACAGTGGTAGCTCTGTTGGAGCATTGTGACATTGTGGTAGCTCTGTTGGAGCATTGTGGCAGCTCTGTGGGGGGGATGCTTTGTTACACGGTGGTAGCTCTGTTAGAGCATTGTGACATTGTGGCAGCTCTGTGGGGGGGGGGGCTTTGTGGCACGGTGGTAGCTCTGTTGGGGCAGCTCTGTGGGGAAGGATGCTTTGTGACATGGTGGTAGCTCTGTTGGAGCATTGTGACATTGTGGCAGCTCTGTGGGGGGTGCTTTTATAATTTAAACATTATATAAGTCCTTTACGGTACACTGCCTGAGGCTTTAAATGTAAACAAAAGTGGCATTCACACTTTACCGCAGACAGTACTAACCTGTCCTACAGGATGGCACCCACTCAGAGGGGCATCAATCAATTTCCTCTCACTCTCACAGAAGCAATGATTTCAGATTGAAATTAGTTATTTGTGTCTGCCTTACCTGCTGAGTAACCTGGTGTTAGGAGCTTTCACATATTCACAGCCCACACACCTATATAAACAGAACCAAACCACCTTTTTCCTCATTACAATACTTCCACAGGGAATCTGGTTGTATCATGTATTTTGTATTTGACCATGCAGTAATTATGTTGTGGTATACCACCTGCCAATTAATCTGCAGTCATTTTCTCTCTGCTGTGGGTTCTGAATGGTTATTTTTTTTTCATTGGACTCTGCACATTGTAAGAATATGTTATTTGCTTCCTTCAATCTAACTGTGTTATAATGTTGTGAAGTCTAGCAGATTGTAGCATTGAAAGCGGATTTGTTTTGACATGTTTTACACTGCTCTTGTCTTTCAGATAGTCTCAGGACAGAATGTATGTCCAAGTAACAGTACCGGAAGTCCTTGCATTGAGATTGACGTCCTTGGGATGCCAGTGGACAGTTGCCATTTTAGGACAAAACCCATACATCGCAATACCTTGAATCCCATGTGGAATGAACAGTTCCTGTTTCGGGTTTACTTTGAAGATCTTGTATTTCTACGCTTTGCTGTAGTGGAAAATAACAGCTCTGCTGTAACTGCCCAGAGGATTATTCCTCTGAAAGCTCTGAAGAGAGGTAAACATACCTTCCTTTTATATGATTATATTAACAAAGTAATTTAGTGACAATACATCTTCTTTAGAAATATGAGAAATGAACAGGTATATAGTAAACACTGAGCCCAGTATCCGGTTATGTAGTCACTGCTTCCATATTGCTAGGAGACTTTATATTTTTGTATGTACTACAGCTATTTATTTAGCAAATCATGTAAATTCTAAAGAAAAACCTTAACCACGACGCTGATTTGGATCTGTACAGAAACATGAATCTCCAGGATTGATATAGTCTAGGAAGCTGTGTTTAGAACTTTTTATAGTAGGTTTATTTTTGCCTTTTTGTTTTGATATGGTTTCTCATCGTAAGAACTATTTGTTTCATGTGACCTGCTCCAGTCTGGTACAGATGTGACTAGAGTTAAAGGCCATGGTTTGCATTCATGATGACGTCAAAGGTCCCCTGAGCAGAGAGGCACAAGGGACTGTAGAGCATACAGATGTTTACTCCACTTAATTAGATGTCCACACGCACAGGACATGTATCAGTCCCACCGGTGTCCATTCACCATTCCCAGTTTAATAAGGAGGCCAATATCACCTAAATATTGTTTGTGCTGTGTCAATCTATACAACACAATAATCTAGACGTCGAATTGCAAGAACATTTGTAAAATAAGAGAATAATATTAAACCTGTGCATGACATTACACTTAACTCTTGACAAGCGTTTGAATGCAGCCCAAACCACATAGTATTCCTGATCATGTGATCCACTTAATAATAATAAAAAAAAAAAACTTGCACAACCATTATTTGGGTGATAGATTCATACGGGTTATAGAAGGTTCAGATTTCATGGGAAATCTAAGTGAAAGCCATAATTACGTTACAATGTATAGGGAAAAACAAATTTGTGGTTTTGATTATTTTTATTCTTTAAGGTGCACGAATGTGGCTGGCACCACAGTACCAGTTGGGTAAGAATTGTAAAATAAAGTGCTTTGTAACCAGCCACTGAGTTTGTACTTTAGCAAGTATGGTGTACTCATGATTTTAAGAGAATAAAAGTTAATTTAAATAGTAGAAACACAAGTAAACTAAAAAAGACTTTCAAGCAGCCAGAGGATTATTAATCAGTGGAAGTGGATGGTAATAAAGCCATCTGACATGAGGCTCTGGAATCATTCCCATCATTTCAGTCATACATCTATATATTGCCATTGTGGCATAAATCACGTGGTGATCATTAAAAATCAACGTTCATCACTGATTCTTAATTATATTATAGAGCTTTTCTTTATTGTTAAATTATGCATGAACACTGTAACTGTGTCAGGACACTGAATGCTGTGTTACATGCTGTAAATGGTGTGAAGAACTAGAAAACGGTTACTTTTTATGCTCATACTGTGTTTTATTTTTCATTTCTTTGTGACGCCTATAATTCCAGGCTACAGACACCTGCAGCTTCGTAACTTACACAATGAGTCTTTGGAGATCTCCACTTTATTTATAAACAGTAGAAGAATGGAAGAAATCCCCAGTGGAAGTGCACTGCCAGCCTCATTGGTAGGTGAACTTAAATATTAAACAGAGTATATAGTGGGTCAAGTCAATTAAACTATAATAAATAATTCTTCTTACATTAAGTCAATTATTGTGCTGACATATCCACCTCCTGAAAGTGTTTTTAGAGTATTTAGTACAGATGGAACCATCTATTTCAGTTACTAGGGGAAAAAGCTTAAAGAATTTGTTTTTAAAACATGTGCACAAATACATGTAACCTAAATCTATCTATAGGTAACAAAGGAAATACTTGTAATGCTAAGCACTTTAAACATATGAATGTAGTGTACAATGAAAATGCCATAATTCGATGTTTGCCTTCATTCGGGGTCATGTATAAACGTGGCTTAGGATTTGTGAGAGTTATCAGCTGCAGGGGTAAGAGGCACTCCAGGGATCCAGGCAAGAATTGACAACTTACCTTTCTGTGTTCAATTTTTTTTATAGTTAGAGAAAAGAATATTTAGAATAAAAATAAATGTTTATTATTTGTACAATTTTTCAGTGCTTCTCTTTAATTCTAGCAAACCCGGATCATGTAAAAGTGTCCCCTGCGTCAATCGTGTGAACGTTTTACAGAATGATATACAGACAATAACTTATTTCCATGGAGACAGAGTTTGTTGTAGTGACTCATTATTTTGTCCGTAGTCGGAATTCGATTTTCCAGATTATTAATTTACTAAAAGAAGGCCTGTAAATACCTCCGTCTATTGCTGGCTTATTTGGACTTGGTTGTATTAGTGTAACCATTTCATTGCTGAGTTACTCTTGGATTGTTAATTCATTTTAAAGGTGCTGTTCCAGGTTGAGCATCCCTTATTCTAAGATCTGAAATGATCCAAAATCCCAAAATGTTTGAGATTGAAAGATGTATAAAATTACCTTCAGGCTCTGTGTATAGGATGTATATGAAACATAAATGAATTTTGTGTTTACTCTTGGGTCCAAGATATCTCCTTAACTATATGCAAATATTCCAAATTCTTACACCCCCCCCCCCCCCCTACCACCTGTCATACTAGTGCACATGAAACAACAAGCTTTATTCACAATGCTTGTGCACTGATGAATTTGTGCAATCAGCCTGATATCATATAAATCGATATTTACACACACATATTTATACTTTTGTGATGGCGGTGAGGTTAGATATGCCAGAGGAATTCTTGTGAAAAGGAATGATATGGTATCATATTACACTTCATCTCCAGCACACTATACCATATCACAGGCATGATATCAATGGCACATCATACCATATGTCAAATCTCAGTGCACGAACATAGCAGGCACATCACATCATGTCACATATCTCAGTGAAAGGTTAAAACACCATATAACACACTTCAACACAGGGTCCTGGCTTCCTGACCCTAATCTGCAATGGCTGTGTTATTTTTATTTTTATTTTTTTTACACAGGCACTTGTATAGAGTGCATTTCAATGCACATGAATGGTAGCAATGCCAGGACAGTCATAGATTTCACAGGACTGTTCTGACAAATCTTGGTCTGTTAGCATGTATGGTCAAATGTTTAAAAAACAAATGTATTTACTTTTTAAAAATGGATAGACAGTGAAGAGGACCCCTACACTACTGGGCTATTAGCTTTGATTGCCCAAAGAGTAGCTAGTTTAATGGACAAATAAATGTGTTTTTTTTTTAAACCCATGCTTACTCAAAGGTTTAAAGAATAGTGCCCCCCCCCCCCCCCCCTTTCCTCAAGTAAACCAGAATTGTATCTTTACAGATATACTTTGGTTTACTCTGAGTTCTGCTTCTCAGCTGAGGTACTGATCTCAGCTGGATGCTGGTGTACGCTGATAGTCTTATTGGGATCTGTCGCTGCGCATGTTTTTACATGCCACCAACCGAGAGCCCCTCTGTTGGTGGCATGTAAAGACAAAGGTATATTTCTTACTGTCGACTACTTCCGCAGAGCGAATGCCTCCTATGGAATTATGGCTGACGGATAGAGGATAAACTAGAATGTACATGCCAGTATATCCTAATACTAGTGCCACTCTTTTTCCCCCCCTTGTGCTTCTATAGACGAACTTAAGCCCTGCCATGCTGGGATGCATGAATGAACACACAAATATACATACACAGTTTCTAATTACCAGGAAATTGCAGGGCAGATGTTAGCACAATGGGGGAGTGAGCTCAGATATTCCTTCTAAATAGCAGCATTGTCAGTAAGAGTGCAGATCTTCCCTGTACTCCTTACACAATATTCCCACCAAAAGCTGTACCACTGTCTGCCTAGTGTGTTGGAGAAAAAAACTTGAGGTTTAGGACCCTGCAGCCTTCTGCTCTGAGCTGTGCTTGAGGTGATGCAAAAAATAGGAGGCCACACAGGGCCTTAGGGAGCTTGAGTGATAAAATATGCGATCCTTGGAGAAATTCAAAGTGGGGGACGATTCTGCAAACTACAGAAGAGATTTTTTTTTCTTAGAAACAAGAATAAGGTGATTTTAGACATTTACGAGTACTGAATCATGATATAAGTACATAAAAATGTGTAATAAAAAAAATATATGCTAAGCTGCATAGTGTTTATTTACGAGGTAGGAAACCTGTTGTTGGTTTTTTTTGGTGATGATGGACTTGTAGGATAGTAGTATGTTTGTTTTCTTTTTGTGATCACTTTAAGATGCTACATCATGGATTATAACACAGATAAAGAGATATTGTCCATTTTATATGTATTAATGTATTCATGTGTATTGATTAATTACCACCAGTGTAATATAAATGTATACAAATATTAGCATGTTTTTCTGGCTGTCATTTTGTGTCTTGATATTCTCTAATTTTCTTTATAGTGCAATTATAAGTACGATTTTCCAGACATGTGTAGTAGAACTAATTCAAAAGTACATTTTTTTTTCTACTCTTCCTTGTGAAGTTTTTCAGCTCAGAAGAAAGAAAGACATCAGCGTTTAAAGTTACAGTACATGGTATTCCTGGGCCAGAACCATTCTCTGTATTTAACATCTGTAGCGGGACAACTGCAAAGCAACTTCTAGACCATGTAAGTCTAAAACAAATTCAGCTGCCTGTCCTATTTGCCAACGAACACGTGTAAAAGAATTGTATTAAAAAAATGATTTACAGAAGCATTGTACTATGTATCTTATGTCTGGTGTCCTGCTTACTCCTTAGCACTATTTAATTTCTAATTATTATTTTTTTTATGATGCAAAATATACAAAAAAAAAATGCATACGTTTTAAATATAAATAAAGTTTTTATTATTTACACAGATAAATAAATACAATTAACTATTAAGTCATTTTTTTTATTTATTTTTTTTTATCTAAAACTCTGTGACCAAGTAGGGATTGTCCTACGAGTTTCCAATTCCATAAGGTAAATGAGAAAATATATATCTGTCCATTTTGCTTTTTGCAGCTGAGCACAGCAGATCATTTTATGGGTTAACAGATATATTAGCTGTTAGTTTCCAGATAGTTTTTGCCAGAACTTTCCGTTCTCATTTAACACATCAGTTTGTCTGCCTGTTATGCTTTTTTTTTTTTTTAATCAGCTTTTGTTCTACACACAGCATTTCCAAAGAAGGAAATAAGTATAACTACAGTCAATATATATATATTGAAAGTGCAAAGTGATCCAGGTTTATAATCAGCTGCTGTAAATAGAGAATTGAATGCATCCATTTATTTACTTATAGAAGTATTAAAACCAAATGCAGTTGTAGATGAACATTTTACCATGGATTGCCCCACACCTCTCAGAATCTAAGGTTTAAATAAACTTTCAGACAAATGTGCACTTTGCAGAACACTTAAAAATAGAAAGAAAATCACAAATAAAAGATTATACCTTACACATAGTGAAGATGTAATAAAAATACAACTACCACGCATGCAGCCATCCACGTGTCACATACTGACAATCAGCCACGTGTCGGAGAGTGACCCAGAAACTCTCAGTGATTTCATTATTGATCTGACTCTATCTCTTCAGCAT
This sequence comes from Pelodytes ibericus, assembly GCA_036172795.1. Lineage (NCBI taxonomy): Eukaryota > Metazoa > Chordata > Amphibia > Anura > Pelodytidae > Pelodytes > Pelodytes ibericus. The sequence continues at coordinate 52,264,177 of CM069867.1, read as the reverse complement.
TGTGCAGTTTGCAGTAATGTGGCTCTGGCTGTGCACATTACAGTTGTTGGAATATAATTGTAATGTTCTTTTGATCAAGTGTCTTTGGAATGACGTGATCTGTTTGTATGTGGGTCACATTTGTAACGAAGAGTTGATCAATTTCCTTTGTGTGGACAGAATTAGAATGTTCTAAATAATGCCCATTTTTGCCGTTTACTTTTACTGAATCGCTCGCATTATGTCATTAATCGCCGAGTTGGAAAGATTGTTGGTGTTTTTCGCAGTTCATTTGTCAGAGTTGGTGAACAGCCATACACATTTCTATAAACCGTGATGTGCTGAGAGGCTTACAAATGATAGGCTTAATGTTCACAGCAATAATCATTATCAAACAAAAGTTAGCGTTCAACAAAACATACTGCGGCATTACCCTCTTTGCTGGGTACATCCAGGCTGTGCTTTGGAGGATCTGTTTGCTTACTTAAATGTCTTCACTGGACTTTATATGGTTTTAAAATGCTACCATTCAAAGATCATTAAAAAAAAAATTCCCATTATAACACTATTTACAAATGTGGGAAGTTGTACTGATACAGTATATCATTCACTGCCCGTTTACCATTCCTGAATATGAGCTACTTTTTCTCTAGTTTTTTTTTTTTTTCACAGAAATTGCAATTGGCTACAGAGGATCCCTGTCATGCTGTATCCGTTATAAAGTTATTGTCAGCGTCACTTTATTTTCATTTCGTCTGCTTTGCAGATTTTAGCTACTGAAAAGAAAAATGAATTAAATCCAACTGACTATTTTTTGATGGAAGAAAAATGCTTCATATCTAAAGACAAGAATGAGTGCAAAAAACTCCCTTTCCAAAGAGCGATTGGCCCAGAGGAAGACATCCTGCAGGTTCTTAATAGCTGGTTCCCAGAGGAAGGATACGTGGGAAGGATTATTCTCAAAACCCAAGAGGAAGTACGTCTGGGTGAATGTACATCACTAAGCTGAGTGGCAGCAATCTGGCACAAACAGATCCTTTCATATAGTACATTTTGATTATCTCCTTCTTCTTCTTGCTTTTTTTCAGACCATGAATGACAAAAATACTTATCAAGAAGACAAGGAAGAGAAGGAGTTGACGGTCAGCTCAGATGATGAGAGTTTTTTTGTCCAGGTACATGATGTCTCTCCAGAGCAGCCTCGTACTGTGATCAGAGCTTTAAGATTCAGTACAGCACAGGATGTTATTCAGCAGGTAATAGGAATGTCTGTAACACTTTATACCTCCCTTACAGAGCTGCCAAGTGTCCTGATTCTAATTACCAAGAAAGGCCTTATTAGGCCCTGTTACTTTCAAATATACCATCACACATCAGAATAGTATTTCTTTGGAATAGTTCCCCTCCGTATTAAATAATAATTAAAAAAAATCCTATATAAATACCCACATGTACTCCTAGTGAAAAAGTCCACCCGTGAAATAAACTTCCTGTTATAAAAGTTGTATTTTTGTGTGTGTGTGGACAAAATATGAAACAGGGCTAACTCTCAACTACAAAGTTCTTGTTGAAACCCTTAGGTAATCAAGGGGACAGCTCTTTGCTTCCCAAATATATGTCCGCTTGTTTTATAGTGGCTGAATAATTCAGTAGGGTAAAAGCTGTGGCATATTGTGAAATATCAGGACGTTTGTATTACCTTTTATTGTAATTCTTTCAGTCCCTGACATGTATGGTCTGTCTTAGGAACTGTTTAGGTTATGGGCTGTAAGTTTTACGGTCTCACAGTAATTCTAGAACTCCACAGATCTTAAAATGCACTGTAATGTGCTTTAATATCACGTAGGATACATCCACTGCTTAAGATTTGTAGCTTTAATTTGGCTTTAAACTGTTTATGTAATAGAAGCAAAAGGTACAATAGTATTGGCAATTCTTTGGTGCAAACCTAAGATCTATCTTTACTTACGTACCTAGGTTTACACCCAGCCTTGCATCTCTGTAAAGGCAGACACCATCAGTCTATAACTTTTACTGTAAAGCATGGAGGCTACTGGTCAGAGCATAACATGGCATATATCTTAAAATGTAAATGAAATTTTATCCACATACTATGGCCACATACATTGTCACTTGTTTCTATAATAGAAGCAATAGAATAGAGTTTAATGGCTTTTTAACAGGTGCATACAAGATAGGTTCCCATTGATGTGCTGAATGTACAACAAACCAACATTATTTTGTTATAGGCTCTCAGCAAAGCCAAATATTCATACAGCATACTGAACAACCCTAATCCAAGTGACTATGTACTTCTGGAAGAAGTGACCAAAGAATCTTCAAACAAGAAGTCATCTACCACCAAAACATCTCAACGTGTCCTCGCAGACTACGAATGTGTGTTCCAGGCTCAGAGCAAGTGGAAGGGTGCAGGGAAATTCATTCTCAAATTAAAGGAACAAGTCCAGGTAATGTCCCAAAGCTTTTCCGACTCACGAAGCGTCCAGTATATGTATGAGAAACATCCTGTCATTCAAATCCATTTGCTGCTATGCAGTGTTACCACCTCATCGGATTTCAGAGGACGTCTGAATCCCTTCCGGTAGGTCATCTTTGGCCGGATTAGATGTCTGTTGTTGAAGACAAGTACATTTCATGGACAACCTGCCAAGCACCTGTTTTCCGTTTTCACTCTTGGGTTATAGCTTTGAAGATAGTATTACCAATTTAAATATAACTTTATGAAGGGTAACTTTTGAATCTGTGTCACTTAGTGACCACACTAACAATTACAGCACTGTGCATGTGTGCATTCATGTGTACTTTTATTGTGTGCAAACATTAGGATGGACATTTCATAATATAAGATTATGTACAAGAGGAAATGCAGGTAATAGTATGGATAGTATAGTACAGATCCAATTTTGGTTCCTTTTAATGGTTACCGGGAGATTACCTATGTTTGATCTTGTACATAAATGGTCGTTTACCCCCAAATCCCACAAATAAAATAGTTAGGCACAAGAATACCATTAGTTTGGAGTACTAATATAACATCTCCATGTATTGTTTTATATTAGTGATGAAACCAAATACCTGAAGAAAGGTTAGTATCACAGTTAGAGGTGTCAGTGGTCAGTAAGCTTGGTCCTTATATGAAGTTTGCAATACATTATAAAGTACAAGCCATTTTGCCTTCAGAATCTGTTTTATACAAACATGCCTCAAATACCAGGCTAGGAATTACATTTCCAGCTTAAATCAAAATCCTGTCATAAAGATAGTGAGACTCATAAAAGCTTTGCTTTAAAAGCATTTCACAAATGTGGATGCTAATAAATTCCGACATATGAGTGGGACCCGAGATTCATGCTTATTGCTGTCCAGAGGATTAGTGGATAACTAGCCATGTCTTTAATTTAAATGCGTCTTTGCAGGTGGCAAGAGATGACAAGAGAAAGGGCATTTCCATTGCCAGTGAACTTAAGAAACTAGCAAAATCCAGCCGGCAATCACGGAACTTCACACTGTCACCACAGATAATGTCTCCAGAAGGTACCCAGAATAGAGATGAAAAACCTGCATGCAGTTTGTCCTTCAGTGACATCAATGAGTAACTTCTAGATTTGTTTGCAGCATATTCCTCACAGGTATGATGGTTTTAAAGGTACCTATTCCAGCTCCCACGTAATGTAACAGACACACATTATTATTATTATTTAAAGGTAGTGTGTCATGTATATGTACATACTTTTTTCCTTAATGATTACATATATTTGCTTCTTCTGGTTCCCTGACTGGTGGCCAAGCTGCAAGGACGTTCCTGCTGATGACAACATTCAGGGGTGGAGTGCAATGCATGCTGGGTGCATGCGCACCAGCCACTTTCTTAAGGCCCGAGTCATAGCTCGGAGAAACCAGAACAGGCAAATAAACCATGATTTTATGTAATGCATAATGTAGCATTCGGCTGTCATGTTATGCTTGAGAGTCCCTTTCAGTTTATGAAGCTTACATAGTGCTGGGTCATTGTAATAAAAATATTGGCCACTGAATTCCACATGCCAATCTAGTACAGCTAATTCCAACATGTTTCAGGCTTACTTACTGGTGCTGATTCGGATTATTCCATAATAACCATTCTGCCAGAATATTAAGTTTAATAGAAAAAAACCCATGAACAGATTTCCGTATTGTGTCCATCAATAGGTAATGGACCTCTTCAGGAATGTTTTAAATATTATCTATAAAGTATTATTATTATTTCAAAAGCACTTAAATCATGTACCCCTAATAGCAAAAGGTTCCTACCAAACACTATTCAAATCTGAAGTGAAAGGAGCACTGAGGTAGCTAAGGAATACATGCACCACATATTGAACACTGGATCCAGATGCACATAACTGATTTGTTGGCCTTGTTTAATGGTTGAAAGTCATAAAAAAAAAGTTCAAGCAAATTTCTAAAAGTGGTCTAAACAGCAGTAACAATCCATTAGCTACAATGGTGATTACTTTTAGAACTTTACCCAAAGCCCCCATAATATGTGCAAAGGGCCTCCATTATAATATATGTTAGACCAACAGGGGAACCTCTCCACAGACCATGCTAATAAGCAGCTAGCATATGACATGCTCTAATCCTTGGCTGCTCTCTATCTAGGGAACAAATCCTATCTTTTTTAGCAAAAGAAGATAGAAAGAAAATGTAACCAAGTTATTCAGTCAGCCAAACTGGGCCAGTTTATTTTTAGTTCTGAAATGTTGGCATTACTCACATAGTTTTGTTGCCATTTTTTCTTTTGTGGATTTAACGTTAATTAGCAGTGGTCTGGTTTTCCAGCGCTCGTTTACTTAATATGTTCAAAATTCCATGAATAGCATTGGGCGCCTTTGTACTGTAATGAAATGGTCTGTTTGGAAAATGGATTCCCAAAAGCCATCGCTATATATCTGCATGCTGTATTGCCTTGTGCTTGGTGTGTTCTTTGACTTTGATTGCTTGGCATGGAATCCCGATACATGTAGACTTGCTAATTGTGCTTTATGCAACAAGACACAGGTAAAATGTGGTTGATTATGTATTTCCTGCTTTGATGAATGTCCGGATCATTGTAATTTAAACTATATTATTACAAAATGTTCCATATGTAAAACCCCTTTCGCAACTTGTTAACTACCTATAGGACTGTTTGTTTTTGAAGTGTTCCCGAGGTGTAACATAGCATGAAGCAGTAACCTGGAACAGATAAAAAGATTGCCCAAGATACGCAGAAATATGTTTTAATCCTTTTTATGAGCAATAGTCCTATAAAACTTTAAACGCAATTAAAATTCATAAGTAGACCACTTATTTTTCATATGCAAAAGGTAATCAAAGAAGCAGAGTCAGGCAAAAATAGTCCTAAGTAATTTCCTGGGCAATTTGTGAGAGATTTTCAGTAACATTGCACACATCTGTTCTTGCTATATTCCTATATTTAAGGAAAGGAGCCTTACTAGCTTCACTCATAGTATTAGCCATGTAGAAAAAAGTACACCGTGACCCATGGAAAATCTGGACGTTGAGAATCTATAGGAAAATGAACTGTATTTGTTTAGAATTACCAATTATATATTATCATTCAGGGATGTCACATGTACAACCAAAGGCCACAATCAAGAACAATGCCTGAAAAAAAGACTTCCTTTAGTACACTTTAAATATTATGTTACTACATTTAGTTTTCATTCTTTGTATAATCATATTGAATTGTACACTAAACTAACACAGATATTTTATTTTCCAGGTACATTTCCTTGTCCTCAAATGTTAAAAATGAAACTTAATATGGACTCAACCTGTCCAGCTGTAAACAAACCTCTATCTGCACACCCAACCTGTTGTCGGAGGTCCTCTACTGCCTGGTACTTTCTGTTACTCAAAAACTGGAAGCTGCCAAAATGATACAAAGGGACTATATTCCGGAATGCACATGAAGAAAAACGTCTTTGTTTTGGGAGACCAACAATGACTCACATTGATGACAGGTGACACTGTCCTCCACTAGAGGCAGACCACCAATGTCCTTTCAAGCACGTGTGTTGAGGTAGCTGAAGTCAGAAGGGTTTCTATGGTATGATGTTGAAAGGGAGGAGGACGCAGGCCTGTTTGGTTGTACACGGTATCAAATAGGTGAGGTGATTTTTTGATTCCATTGTAAAGGAAACTGGTCAGTAACTGATATTTTATTATTAGATTGTTTTTATAAGAGCATATATTAGCACAGCTACTTTAGTGTTTTAGGTGCTGTGGCTTTTTACAAGTCTATATATAACATTTACACAAGTTATCTAGAACGGTTTCTATCAATGGTATAATGCTAAGTAGCACTACAGTTAATAGGATTGTCTTGTCACATTTATAATGTTAAAGTATTTTAGTGAAGGTATATACCTGTTTATCACACATTCTGCCACTTAAATATTCATGCAAATAGTGCTTTTTTTTATTTTTCAACGTGGGTTTTAGTGGTCATTGTGTTGGCAAACCACAACATCAATACAACAGTCCATATCCATATTATAAAGCCCTTGTGTATCCCCAAACACAGCTGAACTATTTATTTGCTTTGTAAGGCTTACTTTGTAATATAGCACCTGCGTGATGGAAAACATGGGTGTCAGACACTTTAACTTATTTTTTTCCCCCTTTGTGATGCACCATGTATATAATTTTTATACCTTAATTAGCGGTATTGTTTTGTATAGATGTTTAGTGACATGTATTTGTAAATTCATATTTAACCCCTTAATGACGATCATCATACGAAAGACTTTGCAGAGTTTAAAGATGCTTTATGCTAAAAACCCAACTGTGCACATGCCAAGTCGCCTACAAGCTAGATTTATTGTAGAAACCTTTGCATGTTGGTTACCAAGACATTTCATTTGTTGGTATAGGCAGGGCTTAAACAGAATAAGATATGTAAATGTCACACACTACTTAATATCCAGTGGAGCTCTCAAGAAATCCCTCGCCAGGTCATCTTTGATATCATTGGTACCGAGGGAGTGAATAGGTGTACACTAGCAAACTGCTAATGGCAAAAGCATATTGTCCATGCAAGAGCTGCCTAATGGGATTATCAGGGAAGGGCTGGAGATTATGAATGCTTATACTCTGGCTGCAGACCTGGGGTAATAGAAATACTCTAAAAGTGGGGAGAATATTTACACAACGCATTCCTCCGTACACCTTGCTCTGCTGCTGACCAGTATTAAGCAGTATATGAAACATAACAGCCCAATAGGCAGACTGGATCAAATAGAATGGTATAAAACTTGACTTTTGTTCAACAGAAAAATAAATGAAGCCATAGGATATTGGGCTAGTATACCCCAGATAGTTACAGTTCAAAAGTCTGAGCACAGAAGTTCTCATTTTATATCAAATGTAAGAAACGGTTTAGTATAAAACACCTGCTGCAGTATATAAGATCGCTTTCATGGTTTAAACGGTTGCATATTTGTTGATATCCATGTATGAAGGTTTATCAAAGCCACCTGTCCTCACCCCTTCACGGGACATTTCAGGCAACAAACTAACTTCCATCTGTGTTTCGGCATCTCTTGGAATTGTTCCTGCTCTAGCCATCCTTCTGATTTTAATTGCTTGCAAAAGAACCAGTGCAAATATGTCTTAGTAGTAGGATAAACATTGAGGTTTTGTTTGGTTATCTCTCTACCTTTGGTTTAAGCTGACATCTCCTGGGAGCTGAAGGGATGATATAGTCCCTACCTCATATATTCCAGTTATTATATTTAATAATAATTATATTTTTTAATCAGGATAATTAAATTCAGGTCACACAGTGTATTACCACATTTAAAGAGTTCATAAAAGGAGTGTACCGAGTTTAGGCCTCAAGCGATTGTTGCCCGAGATCCCTGAGATTTTCATTAGACAGAAGAATAGTATAAAGTGAGAAAGGATGGATGTGGTTTCCTGCGACTTGTGATTTTTCAAACATGAGTTAGTTGGAGTTTCATTAGTTGGAGTTTCATTTTGCAGTAGCTGACAATTTGTATAAACTGGGCTCGGATACATTTTATCCCAGTGTCAGCAAATGTTATATATTTATTTTTTAGACTTGCTTGCCTAAACATATTTCATATCTATTAACTGTTCATATCTACATATTTAAAGCACTTAACATTACTGTCTAAGCAGTGCATTCTCTGTTTGACTTCTTGTTTCAGTAAACCACTTCTAGCAAATGTAGAATCACAGTGACCACTAATTACTGTGGTGTCATATGACCACGGCTGAGCGTTTGTGGGAAACATTGCCTATAAACAAATGTAATACATATGGCAGCTCTGAAATCCTTGTCAACCTAAGGGTCTACTCAATATAGACTGATCTTACCCAAAATGGGTACAGATCTGTCAAAGTAGCCTAATTTTCCAAAATTCAGACACTCCATATAGCTGATTTTGGCCCATATTTGGTTCAGGGATTTTAAACTGTTTTTAACCCCTACGTGACACTAGGACGTTCTATTCAATCCTATTTTTCTGGTCCCAAAAGACTCTCTAGTTTTAGAGACAGCCATGAATGCACAGTGGTGGCAGGTTGCACATCATGGGAAATGTAGTCCACCGTGGCTGCTGTGGCAAAGCTTAGCCATCTCTGGTCTAATATATTGTATACTATGACAGCAGGATTCACTAAGTGCTGAGCTCATATTTGTTATTTATAGTAACTACATACACCTGCAGGTAAAACTTGTGGATGACTGTCAGACTGACTGTGGGTATATACATTTAATCTAAATGTAGACCATGTGGTATCCATATCTGACAGGCACTGCAGCATGGTGAAGTACAAATCAACGTGCATGCATTGTCCCTCCACCAAATGTGGCATCATGATGTCATTTTTACACAAGCAGATATACTGTAACAGACACCCCCCAGATAGAATCCAGCCTAACTCTTTATGGCTTGGCCGGTCACTTTAACAAACATATCCTTAATATCTATTACATCACTGGCCTTAGGCAATCTGGATGCAACTAGGAAAAAGAGGGACAAATACACAAAATGTTCTATATTGTTCCAGTAAAGACAAGATCACTGATAAAGGCAGATGCCGGTAAAACTATTTTATTCAAGATCATAAAAATAATGTAAATATTTAATTAAAGGAGATGTTTTTAGTAAGGTCTTAATATTTGTGGATGGCTACTGTGTAGTTAAAAATCAATTGTTTGCCACTTCTAGCATTTCAGTACATTATGAAGGAAATACAATCATTAGGGATTCATTGGTGCAAAATAATGACAGAGAGTGGTTCAAGCAAAGCCTTTTGTAGGGTAAATTGGGACTAGTTCAAGAGTACTTATTGTAGTGGCTTTAAAGGAATTTGTCATTTTAAGGCTTGACTTATTGAAGTTATAGGGGGTTTAAACCATGTTTCTTACAATGAGCAACTGGACTTTTGTACTGGCCTAATCAAGTGGTCTTCCCGAGGGGCAAAGTAACATCCACACAATCCGCTGGTTTCAGTGTAAATGTATTACTTGTTAATTTGTGGTTTTGTCTTGATTGTGTGTAATTTATGTCCTGAAGAGTTTTCACTAGATTTGACTTTTTGTGCCAGTTTTGAAATCTTGTTAAATTTGTAAAAATGAATTTTTTGATCTGCACTAAATGTACGCAGGCTTGAAACACTGGTGTAATTTGTATGTGGTGAAAATAAAATGCTTTGTGTCATGTTAGTCGTAAACTTGTTTATCACTCTTTAAGAAACTGTATAATGTTTTTAATGACCAAGACCACTAATAAGATGGTAAAATAACACTGGTTCTGGAAAAACTACACAGCCTGTAAAGAGAGGATAGTTCAGCCTGTAACTTAATGAAAGTTAGATTGAGCATTGTATTCATACCAGTTGTATGTACAATGAGTATTAGCTGGAACACTTGATCATTTTCTTCAGTTGTCAATGTGAGAGCAGCTTCTAATATCTGGCAACAGATCCCATTAGTTCAAGCAGAATCATGTGGCTTGTGCTTTAAAATGTGATGAAAAGTCCAGCTGCTGTGAAGATGCTCTCAGAAGGTGAGTTTGAATTAACTCCTGTAAGTCATCCTCCATGCAATGCAATCCACCTTTACCCTGTAACAAGAAGCGGATTAGAAAAGATATATATATATATATATATATACACACACACACACACCTCCTGGGGCTTGATATTCAATTAAAAACCATTTACCACTGAAAAGTAGGTAATTTGCATATCAAGCCCAAAGGTATCAAGGTGATGTCATATACAAGCGACATTTAAAACAGTTTTCTCTCAACAGATTTGCAACGAAAACCATAAACACACACAATGTTTACATCGATTTTGCTATTACTTTATTCTCTACATATTTACACCGTTTCCATAAGACAAAGGTTGGTTTAAACGCAGCACAATGGCATTGTGGGATATAGGTCCTACCTTTCCTTTCCTTTTCAAGACTGATTCTGAAACCGGTGGATTAAATGTCATTCCGTTTATAGTGTAGTCTGCAAAGAACTCTGTAGTAGATCTGTTAAAAGAGAAAAATATAAGAGACACATAGTACACAATATCCATACACAGAAAGCCTGCACTACATGCACCTCATGTATAGAGTGTGGCAGGATGTGTCACTGTTATACTAACTGCAACTTACTATCACTCCAGTGTGCAGAAGTATTTATACATAACCCTCTGAATCTGGGACAATACGACTGTCAAATAGACTTTTAGTGAAAGGTGTAGGCTCCAACAGTTAGCTCTCCAGCCAAGTAAGATGGTGGTGAGAGTTGTAACAAGGAAAGCTGTAACTGGAAAGCTTATTGGTCAGCTGCCCCTCAGACTAGTAGGCAGCAGCTATATTACTAGACGGGAACAAAATGAATAATTTGACATATCTATCCAAAAATCTACAGGTAACAGTTTCCATATGACAAGAATAAAATAACTGTGCTGGAAGGGTCTTTATATGGTCTCAAGTATAGTGACAATATGTACATATAGTTCAGATGTCTGTGCTGGCTGTAATGACATCATAGCATGTCATGCACAGAACACAAACAGCTCCTGAGGTTTGCATATTTGTAAAGCTGCAAATCAGCCAAACCTTATACAAGGATTTCCCTTTAAAATCCCAGCAAGCTAAATAACAATTGCAGTATTGGATTTCGTATATGTCAGAATATATTTATACATTTTACATTACGATTAAAGAGCTTCTTAGAGGGCTTGACAAATCCCAGGAACTACGGCTCTTAACTGTATTACACAGCATGCTATGCAATTACCATTTCACTGGCTCCTGGTATTTATCAGGGCCTGACAAATCCAAGGAGCCAGGAAGCCATGGCTCCTATCCTTTTGAGATTGTTTTAAATAGAACGCTGGGATTCCTATTTCCCTGGCTCCTGCAGTCTGTAAACATTTACATAACACATAGATTAAGGTTTTGCTGATTAATGTTTTACATTTAAAAAAAAGAAAGTGTTTCAGAGGGAAGAAAACACTATGACCCTTGCTAAGACAAACTGAATGTGTATTGGTGAATTTAAGCTGCATTTTAACACATCTACTGCCATTTTCCTTATATTAAATGTAACCCATAAAAAAGGCAATTGGAAAAGTTCTCCCCATGCAGTAACATGGAATTCATGTCTAATGTGAGTCCTGACTCATTCCATCCCAGCAGCAGACTATCTGATGCAACAATGGCACAAGCGTGCAGCGTTTCAGTGCGAACTAGGCTTTACTATTTAAATGGACATTCCCACCAAAAAAAATGAATTTTTTTTTAATTTTTAATTTGTATTGTTAATTTCAGATAGGTCTTGTTTTTGTTATGTGACTGTATTAAATAAAATATTTAACTAAACAAGTGCGACTGGGCGCAGCCATTTTGTGATAGTGTTTTTGGGTGCCACCCTTTAGTGACTTTACAGCACTAGTATCTCACTTTGCATCTGGGGACACAGAATGCAGTCTATACGTCATTATTCTGATCATAGACTTAGATTACCCTTCCCATTCAATGCAACTATTACATCACAAGGGGGCGGAGTTATAATCCTGTTTGATCGGGTTAATCTCCTTTCTGGTAAAAAAAAAAAAAAAGAAGGTTGTACACAGCCACCTAGTCCTGCCTACATATGACACACAGGAGCCAGTAAGAGAGCACGGGAGTATCTTATGACATCATCATGCAGGCTTTGGCCACAGTTGTAAAGTGAGACTGGCAAGAAGATTTTGCATCATGGGAAATATTCACAGAATTAAGTGTACTTTCCCTTTTATATGCAATCATATTAAAAACCCCAGTGGCATATGATTTATATATATGTTTGCTTTAAATGACGTTATATAGTTATGTGAGTGGTAGTGTCCCTTTCACAGCTTCCTCATGCATAGCAGTAGATTCAGACAAAGCATTTATTATCTGTAAGCAGGGATTATATCCCTTGGGATATATATCAGTTGCGCAGTATAGAGTTATAGATAAGGCAATTTTGTCCTGGGTACAAATAAGTATTTAATACATAATGACATACTTGCGGCTTAAATCTGCTCGGAGAGCTTCTGATCCTTCGGATGGTGCGCCAGCACACAGGTGAGCAGCAAATATTCGCACCACAGGATGATAATGTCTCTAAAAAGCAAAAAAAAAAAAGAAATAGATCAGTAAAAGGTGCCAACAGGCCACTCTATATTCTAGAGGATGGTTGCAATGTTTATATACACAGGATTAGCTTTAGTGCAGAGCATTAGTACGTTCATGTGTTTTGGAGACTCACATTCGGTGCTAACTACAATAACCTTATCTCGGGCTCCATCATAAAACATATTTACAGCTCAGTCCAAATCAGAAAGCCTGAGGATTAGAGAGATAAGCTCTGGCTTATGTAATGCTTTTGAATATCTTCAAGTCTTGGTGTTTAAATCTGTCCTAGGTCACAACTTTCACACAACACAGACAGAACTAACACTGTGAAATGTGGTGGGAGTGCGCCCCCCCCCCCCCCCCCCCGACACGTTGGACAGACTGATTAACAGCTTAGAAAGTGTCAGAATTCACATGGAGATGGAGAAGATAAGGCTTTGCTTGACTTTTAAAAGGACCACTCCAAGTTCTTCACCTCCAAATAAACATAATTAATCCATATTAAATATGACACTAAAAAAATGATGCAAACACAAAAACAAATGCACCAGTGGACCCCGGAAAAAACGGATGTAGAGTTTATTATCCAAAAATAGAAAAGATGTTTATTGATAGTCCATAAACTTATAAAATCATTGGAAGTCAGACAGACAGAGACGGGCTACAGACCAGACGCAACGCGTTTCGCACACTAGATGCTTACTCCAGTCAGACTGCTTATAAACATCTTTTTTGGGGGGATAATAAGATCTAGATCTGTTTTATCTGGTGTCTGCTAGTCCATTTGTTTTGTGTTTGCCTACGGAAGATGGGAGTTGGAGTCCTGCTGCACTACAGCACCCGGTAACTACAAGGAGGATATTGCATGGCAGTTTACATGGAGGGATTGATCTGGCAATTTGTAGTGTTTGTAACAATAATGATGCCATATGATCGTGTAGTACAGCTTTTCTCCCCATCTCCACTTGAGATCTTCTAAAATATGCATCCAGGGAACCTCCAAGAGGAGCCAAAAAAAGGGCTCACATAGTGATCAAATGGGATGCTCAATGTGTCTGCCTGCTCGTTCCATGTGTCTGCCTGCCCAACATGTCTGTCTGCTCATGCTGTCTCCATGTGCAGCGATTCCCCCATCATTTTTCATGGTACAAATCACAGTTCTAAGTGTCTCTCAAAACAATGTGGAGCATCCAAAAAATACATCAATTCTCTTTGGAATGGATCTTTAAATTGTTTATTGATTACAAACCTCAACACTGCTTAATATCATTTAATATGGATTCACACTAGAGAATTATACAAACTAAGTACACTGGTGAGTTTCTGATGCATTGGATAAGGAAGCTGGGAGAGACCATGTTTCTGTTCTAGCAAAAAAAAAAAAACTTGTCCCTGTCTCGCAGAGAATCAGTTACTATATTATCTTTGTATTGTGTTTAGTTTAGACCTAAATTAGTAAATCGCCAGGTCATGACCTCTTCCAGTCTCTGCGGCTTGTGGGCATGGTCTGGTTACTAGACCAGGACTGGTTCACGTAGCTCTGTGCACAAATGTTAACAGCCTAACGGGACCGTGCCTGCAAGCACAAACTGGAAAGAGTCTAAGCCTTAGGCTTCTCCCTTAACTAGTCAGAATTTACTATATAATAATTTCAAAAGCAATCAAGTCAGCAGAACAGGGACAATGTGCTGTTAGTGGAAAGCTTGGCCTCTTTCAACACCATGCTATAGATGAACACATCATTTGTGACAACAGTGCTTCTTAAGCGTCCTTGAATGCAGATCAAAACGTCAGAAAGCCAGAGCACCTTCTAAAGCAGCTTTTATTTTGTTTTTTACTGCAACACTAAAGATATTAACTGCATCGGTGTGAGTTGTTAACCAGTGTCATTTTAGTCTATGTGTCAGTGGCGGTGGGCCTACTCACCTCCAGTGTCAGTTACAGCTGAGCAATCAACAAAATGACATACAGAATCACTGTTTAGACCAAACTTACTTGCAAGTAATGTAACTCCCACAGGGCTGTATTCTGGGCATTGCAGTATTCTGGCTCATGGAGCTCTGGTAAGTAGAGGCCGCTGCCTTGAGACTCGCTGTCAAGAAGGATATCTGTCTTCGGGAAGGTCTGAAAAGGCATGAAAAGACTCAGAGTGTCCAGTGCACGAAGGAAGACATGCAGTGCAGATATGGATTCAGACCATGATTAACTGGCACTAAACACATTAACTAATGCATAAACCATGGTTAGAAATGTGTCTGCGGCATCTCAGGTTCAGGACATCACCTTGTGGCTAGATATGCAAATTACACATTTGCCACTGAAAAGTTAATTTGCAAATCAAGTAAATGCCATAAACAGGACAGAACTCTGCTGCTTTCTCATGTAATTCTCTTAACACAATGTATAGATAGTCTTTTCCTCTACATTCACTGTACAAATTATATTTAGATGACTGTTCCTTTTAAGTACCGCATTTGCTCGAATATAAGACGACCCTGATTATAAGACGACCCCCCAAACTTTGGATATTCCTTTAGGAAAAAAACTAAAAGCCTGAATATAAGACTACCCTATAGTCTTGTATATATTCACATGTAAATTGCTTTTTATTATTTAATAAAAATTATGATATAAAAAAAAAATGCATTTCTTGTTTTATTTCCTTTTATGTGCCAATGCTGCCTCTCTCTCCCCCCCAGCATTGTCTCTCTCTCCACCCCTTAGTGTTGTCTCTATGTGTCCCCCCAGCGTTATCTCTCTCCCCCCTCATCTTGTGTGTCTCTCTCTCTCTCTCCCCCTCCCCTTGTGTGTCTCTCTCCCTCCCCACCTCACCTTGTATCTCCCTGGTGGCTAGTGGGAGCAGCCGGGGGATGTCTGCACGATACGTGCACACATCCTCCATGCTGCCCGACACTTACGTCCATTATGACGGACAGCCGGTCCGTCAAAATAGACGGAAGTGTCGGGCAGCATCCCCCGACTGCCAAATCTCCCTGGTGCCTAGTGGATGAAGCCGGAGGATGTCTGCACGATACGCACAGACATCCTCCGCTGCTGCCCGGCACTTCCGACAGGACTTTTATGATGAAGCCGGAAGGACCCGGCTTCATCATAGAAGTCCCGGTGGTCGTGCCGGGCGGCAGGGGAGGATGTCTGTGCTCATCGCGCAGACATCCTCCGGCTGTTAGCGAAGGGGATCCAGGTCCCCTGCAGCTCTGCGGGGGACCTGGATCCCAGTCTTATAATCTGACCTCCATTTGAGGTCAGATTATAAGATGACCTCGAATATAAGACGAGGGGTCTTTTTCAGAGCATTTGCTCTGAAAGAAAACCTAGTCTTATATTGGAGCAAATACGGTAATATTTTTTATTAAGCTGCATTTATTTGCAGCATGAGTTATTTATGGCAATTGGTTTCATGCAGCTGTATTACTGCAATGGATAGATTGATATGCTTTACAGTAAAGATGAGTGAGGGATAGGCAAAGTGTCTGTGAAGGTTCATAGAACATCATTATATTGTCCAGCATGAGTGATGTTGGTACCCAGCCTCTCACCCATATCATCAATGTGAGAGTTTCATCAAACTGTTCACCTTACAGGAATATTGAATCTGATGCTCTAATCAGTCTCATCATGGAATCCAGTGGAGCCGATTAATAAACAAAATGAATCCTGCTGGAGGATCTGCATCAAAGTCTGTCAATCAGTTAGGATTTTCTTTTTTGTTCTAATCTATGGAATATTTGATTTGTGCTTTATAACATCACAATGTCAGAGAGGTAGAGGTCACAGCTTTCAGAGCCCAATCTCCTCCACCTCACCATCATTAGACACATTTCAGCCCTGATCAGTGGCCTCACCTGCATAACCCCTCTGTTGGTGGCCAGTATCGCAATGCATGAATCTGGGAGGACCTGCAGAGCGAGCGTGGAAAGACGCTTTAAGAAAGCGAGGGCTCTTTGCTGGGATACTTGCTTCCTACGCTTGGTGAGCATCACTTCCAAACACTGGAGCGCTATCACTGTGTCATCATTGGTGACGCCTATTATAATAAAACACAATCAACAAAAAGATGAACTGTAAACATTTTACAAGAATTAAAAAACACAGAGCAGGAAACGTTACAATCTCTCTGCTACGGCAACAGAGATAATACAGAACAAGGAATCCCTTTAATAAAATACATCTAAGATTTCATAAGAGGCAGGCTACATTTATAACTACAACTCCCTTTACACTCAGCCAGCTGCAGGGCTTGAGGTTGGCTGAATTATACAGAAATGTAGACTGGTCACTGTAGTTCTCATAGAGCAGCCAGGGAATGTCCTTTCCAATGAAGAGTTTCAGAGATTTTCTCAAAGCAGCTACATAATAACATGTAGACTATTTCTCTCACCTCTCAGTTAATAACCATTTATTGCATTCCAAACTATTAGCGAGTGAATGCTATCCATTTACACCTGGAAAAGTACTGCTAACCCCAACAGAAAAGGGTATAAGCCTGGTGAAAAGGTCATACAAAAAGACATCTGATCAAGCAATATTAATGAACACACAATACATAAAGCAGGGGTAAGAATAATCCCCAGTGCAAATCTAGAAAATCAGACCTGGGAGGCCGTTTAGCAGGGGAGCAGCACATTCAAAGAATAGAATCACCGCTCATTAAAAGTATCTCCATCCCATCATCCTGGGCAATCAGAAAACGGCATCCAATTACATTTATTTAGCAAAAATGTTTGAGTTAACCTTAAACTCAAAGCTGCCACCCTAAACCAGCCACAGGCCCTGAAGGGGTTAAGTATGTTCGAGCCACCAGTTCAGTAACAGTGGACAGGAATAATGCTGAACTGGAAACAATCAAGTAAATGGTAGTTCTATTTACATTACTTAACATCCACTGTCCCTCATCACTAGCCGATTCCTACAGAATACTCCAGGGCACTGGGATTAGTTTCACAACAATCTCTCTGACCTACAGGCAGGGATAGCGTAATGAGAGGATATAATCATGACTTGTGGGATGTCTCCAGAGTGAAAGGTCATGAGAAATAACTCAATTTTATTCCTCTGGCTCCAAGAATCTCGCAATGAAACAAGCAGGCTGAGTGGATAGGAAACCCCTGATTACTGTGCACTTTACAACACGGTGCCATGGGTTCTGACGATGCACACCATTAAACCCATACTACAGCCACTGCCAATAATCCAGAATTGTCAATACTTTGCATATTCTGGTTGCTAAATTCTAATTAGTAATGTGACGGCCTTGCATGTAAAGCAGCCCTTTAAATGGCCCTGTGTGAGAGATACCCTATGTCTTTCACTTTGCTGGCAACATATGCAAATGCACTATTACGATGCACAACATATCATGCCGCAAGGGGACAGCATAGCCGAAACTCAAAACTCCAGGAAAATCACTTTGCATTAATTGTCCAGTACAGTGGGACCTGTTTAACCATTATTTGTCTGCTCTTAGATACTTCCATAACCAACAGGAGAAACACACACACACATATATATATATATATATATATATACACACACACACACATAAACTGACAAATATGTATTACCTGCATGGAGACCAAATAATGTCTTATAAAGATGAGTATAGAATTTCAAGGGATCGATATTGAGGACATCACCTGGAAAAAAAAAAAATAAATAAATATATATATATATATATATATATCTGGAAACACATGAACTTAACCAGAGGTTTTAAATACATATTGTAACAAGAAATTAAATAGAATAACACGTGTTTTCTAGCATGGGTCATACTGGGTGCTGCAGATGACAACTGATATCCAAATCTATAGTTCCTCCAAACTGCACCAGCAAAACTATTTAAACCATACACATCAGTGCAGGGAACTAATCAGAGGCTAAGTCTGACGACAGGCCAGTCTTCTCAAATCCCTGCCCATATTAACATGTTGCTAGGGTCAGAAAGTGGCATTGATTGATTTACCTTCCTATTCATACACTGCACTGGGATCCAACACAGCGGAGTTATTTTAAACACAAGGAGAGCCTCACACAGAAGAGGTCATGTTTTACACAGGTAGCAGTGAAAAGCCCTCTGGGAAGTAAGATCTTCAGAGCATTTCCGCTGAGGTGTCTCTGCCCTTATGTTTTAAAGAGTAAACATCTTCTAACATGCTCTAGCTGACCACAGGGACAATACTTTGCTCTACTGATTTCTGTAACAACCACCAATATTTTGTTCATCTGACTGATCTCAGAGACCAGTTAAACGCGATGCTTCCCTGAAAACAAGCCAGGGAATTTTTCTTAAACAGAGTTTCTAAATGACAGGATTCAGCAAAACATTTAAAAGATTAATCCTTGTGTTAAACCCACACTGCCATGTTTCTGATGACTAATTCCTTTTAAAGTGCAGCGTTCATTGAACATGCCAGTAAAACCTGTTTAGCCTCATTGGATCTCATTAATGTGAGACTAAGTCATAAATGAAAGTTGTCTTGGCCGGGAGCCTTACCTTGACCAGAAAGTATATTAAACGCCGTCTGAACACAGTGCAGACTCTCTCTGTAGCTCAGGTCCTTTAAAGAGAAAGAATAGACCATCATAAAGTACTGAAAACACATGATGCTGATTGGAGGTTTGTTTTGTGACTAATGAGATAAATAGCATAATTGCTTTCTACATACAGCCTGTAGTAGTGTTAATTTTGACAGCAAATTTTGATTCAGTTTTAGTCATAGTCTTTTGACTAAAATTCCATTTTAGTTTTGTCATCTGAATTGTTTTACTAAATCTCCAGCAGTGAGGGAGGGAACAGGTCTGAGAAGACGGCTACATAGTGTTAAGTTAACTTGCTAGCAAGATGGGAGGGGAAATGCTCATAGGCTAGTACCAGGTTAATCAGATGGAGCAGTATCATCTTGCTCAGGTTTGCAGGGCTTTGTTCCAGGCCTGCATATCAGCCAATCCAGCTGCAAAGAGAGTCCAGGGACTAGGCTTTGGCAGAGATCCAAGGGAACCACAAATCCAAATAGGTAAATGCAATAGTTCCCCCCCTTACGTTGTTGTCTCGTAGTTTTAGTCCTATTAACATAATTTTTATTTATGGTTTAATTTTCAGCACTAAAAAATTTTTAAATGTAGTTGGCGAAAACTATGACAAAATGTTTAGTCGATTAAATTTATACTGGTCTGTAACTTTTTATGTGATCAATCTAAACAGAGTTAAGCAACAGTCTTAAGATATTATATAAAAATTGTTTTTTTATCTTGGACACATTGAGTTTCACTTATTCACATGAAGGTGTACACATTACACCCAGCACATTAATCTGTGTATTCAAGTAATCACTTACTGTTCTTTTTATATAATTTAGCAATATTTTTGGATAATTATATTTATATAATACCATTAGAAAATGCTCTACAGCTAGGGGTGGAATCAGTGTCTGAAGCACCTCCACTGTGCGGGCAACAATGTCATTATTCCTGGGAAACAGCTCAGCAGAGATAGGGAGGTCTGCTGACATTCTCATGATTGTAGGCAGTATACGGGAGAAGAATTGGGAGTGGTTTTTTTTGTACATTATGCATGCCAAGGTTCCTTTGGAAACTAAAAATAACACCACAGTACTACAAATCCACACATTACATATGAAACACAAAGAACATCCTTTCGTTATAAAACAGGAAAGGGGTGGGACTATTCCATTAACTATGCCACAGCTAATTACTCTGCATCACAATACAAAAGAAAACTTTTGAAACATTAAATTTAAGGACAAATGAGTAAATGTCAGGATACTGAAAGCTTCATTTTATTAGGAAGGCAGTAAATAAATCATCTTTAGATAAGGCTGTATATGCCCTATGCCTGTGATGGTGAACGTGCCAACACCGCATACACACACACATATACTCATACTAACACACACACTCGCACAGGTTCAAATCTCACCGCTTTGTCTGCTCCCTCCGAGAGGAGCAGGCATCAGTGGTTAAAAGACGGGCTTCTGTAGAAGCGTTCAAGCCGGAAAGCAATTACCGGTTTGTTTTCCTACTTTAACGCTTCTTCACATAGCACGCATGCGCCTGGTTATCGGAAGAAGTAGATGACCGGCGGCGCCCATCTTTTACCCACGGATGTCTGCTCCTCTCCGACGGAGCAGACAATCGGTGATAGCTGAACCTGATGGCGCGGCGTGCCATTTGTGCCATAGGTTCGTCACTCCTGCCCTATCTTCTATGACAACTTCCATAGCAACCTCATGTTTTACTTTTTAATCCCACATCTTTATTGGGCAGGTATAATGTGTACAATGAGCTTGGTCTTGGGACTTGTTTATAACACATACACTATAAAAGCACTCTACAGAATGAACAGATTACATTACTCTTCTATAACATGCCAGCATGCTGTGCAGATGTAGATACAATATAACTATGATGGCCATCCAGCTAGTGATAAACTGCAACTCTCATGATGTGGAGCCAGACTTCATCCTGTTTACACTGGTGGCTACTATGTGGCTAAACATACTATAAAAATACAGCTTCAGAAGAGATAAACAGTATGCAGACAATAGGCAAAATAAATGAGCAGCTGTCTGGAGATTCCCATGAAAGCCAACAGCATATCATGAATTCCAGGAATAACACAGACAAAAGAAAAGCCAGGCTCTAAGATCGCAGACTACAAACTGTCTCTGTATAATATACTGTTGGTAGAAACAGGAAGTGTAGGGAAACGCTTTCTCCACTAGTAGGCAGCATATTTATATTTTGATCTACAAGTCTGTAACACACAGTCTGCAACAAGTATTTATGGTTCACTCTTACTGAATGTATTAAAATAGTTGAAACTTCAGTACAAATAAAAGATGGAGAAGAAGGTTAAGCACCACTGCATCACAGAAGCCAAAACATCCCCCAACAATGGGTACAAATTAACACAAAGACCACATGATTATGTTCTAACCTCAAAGTATGTTTTTATTTATTTTCCCCCACACTCACAGCAAGGAACCAAACGACCCAGCCATGCAAAATGCAAGGATGGTAAGAGGTGTAATTCTTTTATAGACTGGAGGGATATCTGTCTCCCATCTTAAAGTGAATTCTATTTTCCATTAGAGTCCATGGTCAGTTTGAGGGTTAGCTGCATCTACTTCGGTCTAGCTGTGCTTTCATGACTCTCTCTCACTAATGAAGCATCAGATCCTGAGTGGAGACTGTCCTAGATTATTTACCCATTACTGCCAGAGAGGAACGAAAGGGTTGCGTCAGCCAGCCACAGGTTGGCGCTCACACACATCAATCAGCTGCTCATACACAGTTGATGCCGACATGTAGCACTCAAGACATTAAACATACGATTACCCTATGTTCGTATGTAATCTGGCAGTAGAAAGTAGAAGACAATATCACAATTTGATATCTCAGACTTTCATTGAAAATGAACACTGCTTCGGATCCATGACAATACTATTTAGCAAGATTAGAAGGTCCAAAGCTCCTTCCTCTTGGATAAGGAATATTAGCGATTTTCATGGTATTGATATCACATAAACTCAGATAATAAATGATCTCCTGCAGCAAGATAACATTACTTCTATTGGGGAAAGTACAGAACAGACGAAGCCAAGAAATCCACGTTGTGAAAAATAACAGCTGCTTGTTAGTTCACATTAAAGGTTATTAAAGTCTCGCAGGAATGTGGGACACAGGGTGCAAGCAAATGCTATCTGGCATAATAATAATTATCTGCCTCAGAAGCAATATCACTGGCATGAAAGCCTAAGATGTTCATTGCACCCTGGTCGTACAAGATGGCCACAGAGACCATACAGTAACTAGTTCATACCACACTGATGATGTGGAAATTAACCCATGAAGCTTCTATATGGCCTCCCTCTGGCTCAACTTTCTCCCCTACAAATCTATAAAAAAATTACAGCTGCCAGGCTCATCTTTCTCCCTCTTTGTTTTGGCGGCTCTTCTGTGCAACGCCCTCCACTGGCTTCCTGTCTACTCTAGGATAACATGACCTTGCATGACCTCTGCCCTCAAGTGGACTTAGGCTCTCCACCAACCACATCACCTGTTCCCACTTGACCCTGCAAGATTTTGCACGAGCTGCTCCTTATCTCTGGATCTCCTTTCTGCAAAGCATTCAACAGTCTCCCTCTTTCTTAAACTTCAAAAAAAATCACCTCTTTAAGGAAGAACAAACAATCTCTGGCCAGATCCACCTAGCTCCAGCAACCTCTAATACTGTTACTACCACCACCTCCCCATTACATTAAGATTTATTTATATATAGCGATCCGACATCCAAGTGGAGATGGCCGAGAGACAATCAACTACATGTGAGACGACAGAGTGAGTGAGGTCAGGGGAGGAGAGGTAGATCCAGTGGTGTATCTTGATTTTGTGCTGCCCTAGGCAGACAAAATCCGGGCACCCCCCTACCCAAGCTGCACACCCACGTTACACACCTAAGACATGCCCCATCATTCAGACTCACATCAAGCTCATACTCCCATCACACACACACTCCCATCACACTCAGTCACACACTCCTACTCCCATCACACTCAGTCACACACACTGTCTCCCATCACACTCAGTCACACACTGTCTACCATCACACACACTGTCTCCCATCACACACACTGACTCCCATCACACTCAGTCACACACACACACACACACACACACACACACACTCTCCCATCAGCACTTACCTTTCCCTGGTGGCAGGCAGCATGGTCCCTCCATGCTGCCTGTTCAGCTTCCCGGCGATTGTGCCGACAGGTCACGTGACCGGGCGTGCGTATGACGTCAGCGCGCCCGTCACGTGACTGTCGGCACTTCCGTGTCGGCACACTGCACGGGGAGCCGAACAAACAGCACGGAGGTTTCTCTGTGCTGCCTGTTCGGCTCCCCGTGCAGCCTGGCAGGCAGAGCGATGGTGAGGGGGGATCTTCCGATCCCCTCTCACCTCCGTCTCTGCCTGCAAGCGCGGTCTTTTTTTTTTTTTTTTAAAGGGCCGCGGTTTGTTTTTTTTCAGTGCTGGGGGGCGCTGCTGCCCCCCAAAATTTGCCGCCCTAGGCATCCGCCTAGGATGCCTCGCGGTAAATACAGCACTGTGTAGATCTGCGTATCATCCGCATACAGGTGGTATTGGAAGCCAAAAGAACCGATGAGTTTTCCCAGAGAGGTGGTGTACAGGGAAAAGAATAGCGGGCCAAGGACCGATCCTTGCAGGACGCCAAAGGAGAGCAGGGCTGTTTGATTAGAGAGTAAGGGTCTAAAGCCAGACTGAAAAGGGTCAAGCAGGTCATCAGCAGTTAGAAAGTCTATTAGTCGTTAGTGCACAGTTCTCTCCAGCAACTTGGACACGAAGGGGAGAAGGGATATAGGACGGTAGTTAGATGGAAGAGTGGGGTCGAGGGAATGATTTGGACCTGCTTGAAGGTTGACAGTGCTATTCCAGAGGACAGAGAGAGGTTGATTAGATAGGTTAGAGTTGGACAAAGAAGAGGGGATAAAGAGGATACAAGGTGAGTCGGGATGGGATCTAGCCCTTTTCAATCCCTTATGTGTCTCATGTCCCCCACTCCCTCTAGATAGCAAAACCTACAAGCAGGTCTCTCTACCTCATGAATCAGTCTGTTCTTGTCCGTCTAACTTAGTATGTAGTTCCCTCTGTACCTAGCGCTACATACGTTGTTGGCACTATATAAACGTACTGGTAAGCAGGGCAACACATTGCGTTTATGCGAGCTTGGTGGACTAAAAACATATGTGGTGGATATTGATAGCGTGAAGTGATACAAAGTGTTTATGACACAAATGAGAAGAACATGTGGTAGAAACAAACTGTTAAGGGAAATGGAGTGTAAGAATAGGTAGAAATTAAAATGAGATGTGATTCAACTGTCTGCTTGGAGTTTGTTATTTGGGATAAGGAAACCAAAAGCCTCTCCACTGTAAAAGTATAAGAAGAGAATGGTTAAAAATATCTGTGCATCCTAGGCAAGTCAGCAAAGCAACTGCTCTTACCCAGAATCCCTTGGTAATGGTGACAGCACTGTAAACTGGGGATTTTGGTGTAAAAACCGGGTCTACTGACTTGCCTGGGATGTGCAGAAATGTCTAATAATGCACTGCCCACTTCCTCAGACAAGAAAAGGGAAAATTAAAACATTTAGAATAATAACACTGTTTTGATGGATGGCGCTTCTTAAAGCCTGGTTCGTGAGACCCATTCATTCATTCTCAAATCTCCATTTCACCTTCTAGATTAACACATCCATCTCCGCGAACACACATTCCCGGGCAGCTTGTATTATAGCTCAGTTTACAATTAATCTGCAGTGAAACTAGCACTGGGCTCTGGTGATGTTGGGCAGCTCATTCAAAAGAAGGTAAAATATAACACGGGGTGGGGTTTAAAAGTAGTCACACTAATCCAGTGTCTTTCTTGAGTAAACTTGCCACTTTCCAATCAGTATACTTATTTATAGACTAATGGATCATTCAGCATAAAGAGAGAAAAACAAAACATAAACCACCACTGTCTGAAATGATCTGAACGGGAGAATATTACAATCAGATTCCATCTTCTACACTGGGTACGACACTGGACTGCATTTCCCATGATGTGCCGATGGCTGGCTGAGCATCAAGGGACATGTAGTCAGTGCTAAGTACTGCAGTAGCCACCTCCAGTAATTAACAGGATCAGATCATTTTTATTGTACAGATAAATCCAAATATTTAGAAAATCTTAATAAAGCAATAGGTAAGGTGGATCACTGTATGATAAGACACAAGGTAACAGTGGAGATCTCTGCACCCTACACACAATATGTGGAGTATACATGAAAAACAAACCTCAAACTTGAGATATACATTTTAAATAAAAACGTTTTCTGTAAATCATTTTGTGAACAACACAGTGATTTTCTTAAGTACATAAAAGGCGTCATTATAGATAAGACACAGTTTCCAGGAAAGCCATGTAATATGTCATACGGGGGAATTACCATCAATGAGCTTTAAGGCTTGGAAGTTACTGCATATCCCCCCCCCCCCCCGCTCTCCCCCCCCCTTGTGATTCTCAGTGTAAATCACACTTGTCGGAAGCCTCCTCTCTACTCACGTACTTGTCTTCTGCTTCCCACTGCCTCTTGATGGTAAACTTGTGAACCGGGCTCCTACATCAACTATCTGTCTGATTATCCTCCTTATGCTCTATACCAAGTGCTTTGTAAATTGTTGGTGCTACAATAACATATATGTTAATGTAAAGTCACTCAAAATCAAAATGATGTAATAAATACATATTAAAGCTGACCCTATGCATAACTCCCCCCCCCCCCCCTTTTTTTCCCATTCGTTTTGCAGGCTTTCTACCAGGGATTACTTCTTGCAGAACACAGGCTTTCCCCGGCACCTCCTGGGAGCCAATAAGACGACTCACGTAGAGATACTTAAGGATGAACAATGCTTACATCAGTGATGTGCACACATGTTGGGGGGCGGGGGTGAAACTCCTATTCCTGTGTTATCTGCTTAACATTAACAAATAAATTGTACATGCTGCTGTTTATTAAAAGTCCCCAAAATAATTTTCACCAAACCAAAGAGACCTGGCAGCTTACACATATTGCACCACTAACATCAGAGATGTAATGCCATTAAATGCAAAGCCTATGCAGTTAATCTCACAAATGACACTATGTGGAATGAACCTTCAATGACTCAATCTCTCCTGATTATACTTACACCAGCATCAATGAGATTATGAAGAACCAGCAGAAGATCATCGAAAAATTCCAGGTTGATTAGATGAGCAAATCTATAAAGATTGGTACAAGTTTCACAATCATTATTACAAGGGAACAAGAAAACAAAAAACATGTTACAGAAGCTCAGATGAATTTTGCAGGACAGAATGTATACCATATGCGATAGCAGTGGTGAAAATGAATGCTTCATATTAAAGAGAAAGACTCTTATAGACATGTGAGCACATCCCACAAAAACATTACTGATCTACAGTGAAACTGATAATCAATGTCATATGAAGTAATACCAAATATAAGGCATGAACTACAAAAATAGAAATATTTATTTTATAATACAAAACACCTTAATTAAGTCCTTTCATTTGGATTTAGAGAAATGGCCACTAAATGTGATATTATAATACTAGTTTTGCTTTAATGAATCCAGAACCTGACCTGTTTATAAATATTTGTTTTGCAGATTGTGCTTCAGCAGTGAGATCCAAAGCCATGTTAGCCTGGATAAAGCACATAAAATCCATATATTTTTCTTAGCTGTGATTCCAGATACAGCTTTATGGGGCATCTGGGATAGGATTGTGCCAGTTCTTTAATTAGGATTTCACACCTGTCGGGAACCTGTGGTCTCTGGATGGGTTTTCTATGCTGTAGTGTTTTGTGCTTAGGGACAAGAATAGAAGGAATACTTTGAGCTGGTTAGGGAGGTCGTGTGCTCAATATGAGTTTGGGGCCATCAGATTCCTAGGACATCTGGCTGCATTGCACTCTGGGTAAATATGTCAGCATGCATTGGGTGGGTTCTGTAATTACATGGGTGCCTTAGAGAGCTTTCTATAAGAATAATTTAAAGATTGTTTTGCTGAAATAAACACCATAGGAACATCTGCTCACTGATTTGAGC
The DNA here is from genome assembly GCA_036172795.1 of Pelodytes ibericus. Lineage (NCBI taxonomy): Eukaryota > Metazoa > Chordata > Amphibia > Anura > Pelodytidae > Pelodytes > Pelodytes ibericus. The sequence goes on along the minus strand of CM069867.1, from coordinate 52,236,771 downwards.
AAACAATAATTCTACAGTTACAGACATTTTCTGATAAAACATTGAGTCACATTACAGTGACAATGCGGGTCATGGGAAATGGTGTGGGTACACTTAGAAACACGTTCTAATCTGCCAATATGTGCGCCAGACTGGAAGCAAAAGTATTTATAAAATAATAACTGCATCTGAGATTTTGAGCTTATATCTGCATGTTATCAGAACACAAAATCTACAACTATTCTATAGACCAGCAGTAGGCAACCCTCGGCAAGCCAGATTAAAGGATTAGGACATTGTCTGACACACCTGTTTACAAGGTAGCCGCTACTTGAAGACATGTTCACGGACCTGATTAATGTTTCCACAGCCATTTTTATTTCAGCCAAGTTAAATTTTGTTTTAGACACTTTTGAAAATTACAAGTTTATTTAAATGAACCCCATTTTACTAGACAGGGGTCTAATGAATAACTTCTTGCAGAGTATTACTGTATATATACAGCTCAATGAACAGACCAGCCCAGACACAAAACAAATAACCTTACTTTGCAAGTCCTTCCAGAACAGCAGGGAGGAGGACGGATTTCTGTGCTCTTTTCAAGATTCTGAAGTAGGTTAGAAAAACAATGTTCAGTGTCTCCGTGTGCTGTGGGAAAATAAAGGAGAAAAAAAATTGAAGTATGTTTTGTTGGATAAAAATAACTTAATGGTCTAGTAACTGCAAGTAATGCTTTGGACAAACCATAATGGGCAAGTCACGTGCCCACACACCAATGACAGAGTTACTGTGACAGACCATAATGTGTACAATCACTGCCCACTGGAACGCTTCCTGCTTGACATAAGTCTATATAGAGAGGGGTCATTGAAAAAAAATGGGCTTCTAGTTTGAATGGAACTCATTTTATTGACCTCAGGGGAAGAAGGTCTGAGCTGAATCTGCTGAGAATTGAACCTGCAGCCATGAGGTTTGAACAGCTTCTACAGGTGTGTTACTCCACTGAGCCACCTCAACTGCTCACTAAACACAGTGAGCAGTTGAGGAATAATCAGCCTGTATGTTTAATGGGGGTGGGGGGGGGGGGGGGGGTGTGGGGGGGTGGATGTTCAAATACATACACTACAACTATATCCCTCATAAGCATGTTGTGTATAATTCAATTTATGATCTTTGTGATTAATGTCATTTAGAACTTCTCTCTGACTAAACTGCCTTGTGAACGGTCCTCCTCGTGTGCGGATCTCTTCTACAGCTACTGGTTGTGCAAGTCACGTGCCCACCGACCAATCACAGAGGGGACTGGTTACTGTGACACACGTCCAGCTATACAGCAATATCTTTGGAACGCTGAACAGAAGAGACGTTCTGCCTAATTACAAGGGACTTGGGGTGTCCTGCCTCCATCTCAGTACTTTGGAGTGTCATTCTGCAGCACCAGGTTTAATGTCTTACCAGCTTTAGCTTCTTTTCCTTGTTTTCTGAAGCCTCCGCTTCCATCAGCTCTTTCTCCAGCTTTTCCTCGGCTTTCCTCCACTGAAAGGATAATTAGTGACAGTGATTAGAGAGCGATCAGTAATAACATCCGTATGCAGCAACAGGTCAAGTTGAGCCCATAATGCTCAGATTGTTTACTGCCAACGGCCCAATGTATACTCATAATATTAATCTATGATCACATTTCCTCCCCCACCGTTCTAATTACCAAGTCAGCCTCCAATTCTCATTAAACCCAAAATGGCCTGTGTCCCCTGAATGTGGTGGCTTGTCTTCCTACCCCTTCATTACCACCATAAACAAAGTAAACCTGCCTGTGTGGGATGTTTCCTTTCCCTCCCACAATTATGTAAATCAACACGGTGCTCACAGGATGTGATGTAATGACGGCACTGGAAATCAGGATGTGATGTAAAACACATCATCTCCAGTTCAGCCTATATGCGGTATTAGCTGTGGTGGGGAGGAACCATTGCCAGAAGCCTGGGCACAGCTGTGGGTAAAATCAAACATGTGGGGAAGGGGACTATACAGTGAGGTATAAGATGGAGGGGTTGTTTCGAATGCATGTTAAAATTATATCAGTCTTGTTACCTCTAAATAAATACCTTCAAAACGTGGTGAACAACTCATTCTTATCTAGACATTTGCTTATACACAACACTGAAAACCTCTAAAACAGCCATGTCCCAAAGCCAGTCCCACACTGAGAATAAAGTGATTAGAAGCCAATCAGCAGGAAGGTGCACTTAGCCAGCACTATCCTGATCTCTCCATTTTGAGTTCAGGAATAGAATGACAACCTGAGGCTCCAAATAAGGGAAACTTTTCCTTCAGCCAACATGTTTACTGCAGTTGCTTTATTCACCGTTTATTTGCTTGTATTTGGTGATTAATGTCAGGCAAAACCTCTGTCTGATGTAAATGCCCTTGAGTGCATTAATCTCTGCATTGATTACACATTGACTACATGTGTTTTACTAAAGCAAGTTGCTTTAAGCACTTGAGAGAATATAAGGTGTGCAGCTAGTCTCAAATTAAATACACTGTATATTTAAACGTCTTCTAGATTTATTCGATTTTCCAGAGTTGGCTTTGACCCAGCAGAGTGAAGAAGGCCTCTCATTGGCCTGTGCTGCCCATTTGATATCTCGTCTTTTTTTTTTTTTTACTCAAAAATGTGTTTAAAGCTCTAAACCCTTTACCTTCCTCTGCATTCTTGACAGATTTTTCCTTTTATCTTTGTAAGACATAAACTTTTGTTTTGGGTTAATATCTTCGGCGTCTTTCTTCAGTTCTACCTCCTTAATCCGTAAATGAAGCAAGATGTTGAGGACCTGGGAATAAGACGGATCACGCATGACACAACATACTATGCACCCGGCCACATGCCCTGCATTTTAACCACACGTGTGCATGTATTCGACATTCGCATCAAATCCTTTGTCATAACAAGTGCAAGTCCAGCATACTTATTTGGCAGCTAGTCTCAACAGTAAAGACATAAAAGTGTGTGAATCAACAGGATTGCTCCCTGGTTATTATAATTAAACAACCATAAAATCCTGTATATATATATACCGTATACAATACATAAACATTATTGGAAAATAATAGTGGAAATCATTGGATTGCAAGCAGCTGAAAGTTTAACAAAATGATAGAAGAAACTATAAACATGAAAAATTATACTTTGTTCCCCTTAACTTAACTTTTTCAGTATCTTTTCATCTTCAATAAAAAGTTCAAGGTTAGAGAACACGTTAGAGCCACGGATTTAAAGCTGAAGATTCCTAATTTGTTGCTTTATTATTATTATTTTTTTCACAAAAGATTATAAAAGCAGCAGTAGCGTGATTTGCATCGTAATAATTTACCTCAGGTCGAACATCATAGTTCCTGCTCTTCACTAGGCCGGAGATGATCTTGACTGCAGCCAGGGAAGCATGCCCCTGTTTATCTTGTCTGAAGAGTTTCTTTACAGCCTCAATGCAGATTTCTGAGATCTAAAGTAACAGTTTGAGAACATGGAAAAGAATTCCTTGTAAAACATTTGATGCCGATTGAAACATGCCAAAAATAAACATCCATTAATGCTCGCTAACAATGGTCTGCTTGTATAGCTCATTATGCCATACATGACATTTTAAACCAAATGAACATAACAATCAGGTTTCTCTTTTTTTTTTTCTTACCTTTACATTTTAGTTACTTAAATGGCCAGGCTTATTATTCAATCCACACTACAAAACCAAAGATAATCAAGGCCTGCAACTGAAAGGATCCATGTGTAAAATTCCCGATTCAATGCTTTGCAGACAACTACTGGCCAGTGAGGACATTAATCTCTTTTTAAAACCAATTAGAAAGGGCGATAGAGAACCGCAACACCCACACTCACCAGTGTGGTGACATGGACAGGTGTGGAAGTGTGGTAAATGTGGTCACAGGAAGTGTGAGTAGTTTCCTGCCCAGTAGCTGAGAGACGCTAAGTTAACAAAGTATTACTTTACTGAGAGGGTAGTGGATGCATGGAATAGCCTTCCAGCGAAAGTGGTAGAGGTAAACACAGTCAAGGATTTTAAGCATGCGTGGGATAGGCACAAGGCTATCCTAGATATAAGATACGGTCAGGGACTAATAAAAGTATTACTTTACTGAGAGGGTAGTGGATGTATGGAACAGACTTCCAGCGGAAGTGGTAGAGGTAAACACAGTGAAGGCGTTTAAGCATGCGTGGGATAGGCACAAGGCTATCCTAGCTATAAGAAAGGGAACTGGGGACTAATAAAAAGTATTTCGAATATTGGGCAGACTAGATGGGCCGAATGGTTCTTATCTGCCGACACATTCTATGTTTCTATGTTAAGGAATAGTTAACTAGTACCAGTTAGTGAACAATACGATGTCCCCAAAAGTGCAGCAGTAAATCTCAGTGATGGATATTACCAGTAATGTTATTCAATATGTATATATAAAGCTTATAAATAACACAAGCCAGACAGCCTATTTCACAGTGATTGAAGAAAGGTTTCTGGTATTCTGCAAACTGTAATGGAGCCTGGTGTCAAAGCTTTGCCCTGCTACGACTCTGTTTAATGAAAAATATAGGACTATTAATGTGGATTGTGTTTAACGTGCAGAATCTCCCCATTAATATATTTATGAAAATAAAGAAGCCCTTATTGGTCCTGCTAGCAATGCATAGTGATTCGGAGGAATTGGCCAGTAGACTAATCCTCATCTAGTAAACCTGGCTGTGTCTATTGCACTGGGAACACAAGCCTCAAACTCATCCCAGTGACATCAAGAGCTGGGTACTGGCTGCGTTTGTGGCAGACAGCGTTCATGGGGTTGAACACATGTTGCCTCCCCGCTTCCAGCAAACAGGAGAGTTTTTCTCTCCTTTATGGGTTTCTTTTCCCTAGATTATTTTTTTTATCATGCTAATCTGGGATTTCACAGAGCATCCTTAATGTCTCCTGCAGCACATACATCAAACAGCAAGTTAAATCTACTGCTTATGAGATAAGGCAAAGATAGAAATGTATTGATTGATTGATTGATGTAAAGAGTTTAAATGTCCTCTAGCCCACATTCTTGAAAAGTAATCTGCTAATTCAGCCTCTCATCACATGCAGTATAATAACACCACACTGCCCCCTAGTGGTAAGAAATAATGGGAATGTTAAACTTCACATGTGAAGAGAATTATTGTCAATTTTCAAGCAATATTTGCCTTATCGCAAAACAATATTAAATGTTTCGTAGATGTAACAATGCTACAGAATAGCAGATGTATCATTATGAAATGATGGTCTGTTTGCTTGTGATGTGTTTATATACATCATATAGAATTCCACAGCTTGACGTGTCACATAATTCTCACTTTTTCTATACAAATTTAATCACAGTTCCAAGATTTTTAAAAATTGCCAATTCACATCAAACAAGTTTAATGATAACATCTGTCTACAAACAGACACAAACCATAACTGAGGATTTGTCACATTTTATGGTTATATCATTTTTGGCCGCTACTGCCTCTCGTCTGAGGGTCCTTATCAATCTGACAATGCAATTTATTGTTCTGTTAGTAGTGCAAGACAAAAGCTACATCAGATGGCTATAAAACAGGCCAACTTGGCACTTTGTGACCGGATCCCTCGATTATAAACAAACTCCACCTGTTGTTACAGGATGTATTCTTATTTACAACTTTAATGTTTCAAAAGCAATATTGGTTCAGAAAGCTAGCAAGGCACTGAATCTCCACCACTTGGACAATCCATATGTAAAGCATGTGTTGCCCTTCTATATAAAGAGATTTTAATGTCTCACTTTAACCCCTTCAGGACAAGAGTTTTTTTGGTATGTGCGTGTTTACCTGCAACTTCATTTAGTGTAACCATAGAAACACAAGGCTTTCGTTCGATGCCATATTTATTCTTATAAATCAGAATTTAAGATGATTTTTTAAAAACATTGCCCACACCCTTTGTATTCATGACGTAACAGGACCATCATGTGTCCTTGGTACTAAGTAAGATTTGGCATTTTAAAAATACTATTTAAGTACTTTGAATTGTCTGATATGAAGTAAATTATTAATTTTTAGATGTAAATTTTCCATACATGATACAATAGTAAAAATGAATTATTATTAGATATTTGCACACACAGAATACAATGCCCCAAACCCACACAGAGGAGGTACTGGAGTGCTGTAAATGATCACTGACGTCCTAATGATTTGTAAAGGGGAGTCACACCTCGGCCCCCTCCAGCTGCTGTTGGTTTACATTTCCCATAATGCTTTGTCAGCTAAGATGGGACATGCATTTTGTCACCCCTGCTGTATTTGGTTTGGGAAGCAAAATTTCCCACCCAAAAAAATGTAAATAAAGCAGAAAAATGGCAAGTGAGTTAGTAGAAGACAAATAGGTAGACTGTTCAGAGCTTAATTTCCAATTTTGTCCGTGTAAATGTGCCGACAAATATTTCAAACTCCAAACTTGGTGCTGGGACAAAATATAAAAACGCCCAATTCTGACCTGCTTTGATTTGTCATTGATGAGTGGAACAATCAGAACGATAATGTTGTTGTGGAAGTTGAAGTGTTGTAAAGAGATCATCAGCTCACACAAGCATTTTACTGCCACCTCGGCCAGGCCTTTGTAGGCCTTTAATGAGACCACCTCGCTCTTCTTAGCCTTCATTTGCTTCCAGTCTGTATGGATAGAGCACGGTAAAGACAATCACAAAATGGCAGCCTTCTACAAACACATAGATACAGACAAGCAAAACGGTCCTGTACACTGAACCTAATACAACCTGCTCTAATTCTTATCAAATAAAATATATAGTTACTTTTCACCATTGTATTCATTCGTTAGATCGCTACATTCAAACAATTACGGAGATACACTATAGTGCCATATCTTTTTTATGGTTTTAACCTAATATATGTTTAAGACATGAAGTATTAGCATTGCAAAGCATACACATATAACAGATTCCTATGTTAATGTGTAAAATTCCCAAAGCAGCCTTGGTAGTCAGTGAAGAGGTGTCATTGCCCACCCACATATTTGGTTTCCAAAAAAGGGTGTAAATAATCTTATTAACAGATGGATGGCACAAAAAAAACCGCCCAGATTTCCTTTTATAATTGCAAAAAATATATATAAAAGTTGCTCCGGTCATCTAATTTTTTTTTCCAAATTGTAGGAAATATGCCCAGTAGATTACTCCCTTTATTATTACAATTAAAGCTAAGGATTGAGCAGAAATCATGAAACATGTATCATGCGTGTTCTCCTTATTGCTGGAATTTGAGGTGGGGTAGAGACCTGAACAAAATGTACATCGTTTTTCTGGAGATGATGTTTGTGTGTCTCTATTTCTGGATGTGAATTAAAAGGCTTTCTTATGCTTTAAACAGGATTAGTCACAAATAAAAATGTCCAAGGCCATCATGCTCTCTCTTCATTATGTCATAGTTCAAGTTGCTACTTCCTCTTCTCTTTGCCTCATATATTAATCTCACCCTCAAAACGTTGTAAGACTTAGGAGGGGAGGAAAAAACAAATCACAGACGATACTATGACCTTGTTTGTCGTCTCACTGGAGACTGTCTTGAAGAACCAAAGTCTGTACAGTTCTTCATTACTGAAATCTATTCACTTGGGAGTGAGGGTAGAGAGGTCTAAGAACATGAGGTTCAGAATATAATGATTTTTACATTCCACATCACATTATTTAAATTGGTATATTAAAAAATGTCCGCAACAGGAATCAATTTTTTTGTAATGATAACTCAATGAACTGTAGTCGATCATTTTTTGATATTATAGGTACATTAATTTACACAAAATGGCTGACAGTGTAAGTTGGGGAGTAAGGCACATACTCATTTTTTAAATCTTGGTTTGGCACTAATATCTCCGTTGAGTTTCAGAAGCCTTAGAGTAAATCATGACAAAAAAATGCCTGTAAATAAATCAAATGCCAAAGCAACTTCTTTGAGAATGTGGGAAGGGAAAGAATATGAGATTATGGTGCACTGCTCATCCAAGAGAAGCTGGTCTGTGACAATCATTAGAATTCATGACTAACATGTAGCAGCAGATCAACAAGTGATCTCACCGGGAGAAAAGATTTATAATCATGTACGTAATGCAAGCAAACATCTTCTAGGACTCTCTTTGCGCAATTTAACTTTACATTTCAGGTTTTAGGGAATAAATTAACCTTCATTTCAGTCTCTCCACAAATAATTTGATCTAATTATTCCTCTAATGAATGCAGAGCTTCAGTGCATTGCACACAGCCACCCATATATTCAAGCAAATGAAAGTACAGTCTGCGGTAAACCGAACCATGTATAAGCGTTTAAAGCTGTACAGAACACAAAAATCCTAAACAAAGGTTATTTTGCAATAATTTTCCTTTTATCGTTCAATTTCCCCTTGCCATGTCAAGACAAATATGCACCTCCCACACGTCTCTGTATTAAAAACACCTTTAGTTCTTAAAAAGAACGGAAAGCTTTCCATACATATAAATAAAATGAATACAATAAAGTGAACATGTGCGCTAGTGACCAACACTAGAAAAAAAGAGCATTACCCTTTTCTATGAGACGAAATGCTCAGATATTATGCTCTTATCTGAGCTCACCCACGCTATTTATCTTGAGCAGGGTATTGCTCATGTAAATGTGAGTGTACCATTTATGCACTTTGCACTATTATATCATTGCACTGATATACTACACTATTATTGTTTTTGTTTTTTTCCCTTTGCATAATATCTGAGCATTTCGTCTCATAGAAAAGGGTAATGCTCTTTTTTTCTAGTGTTGGTCACTAGCGCACATGTTCACTTTATTGTATTTGTTTTCACTGGTTTGCTAGGAGTGAGACACTAGCTGTGCACAAGTGCTAGCTTACTCCATCACAGTTATTGGCGCAGTATACTGTATTGTTTGTTTATATAAATAAAATGCCCTTTTATTCTCAAATGCCTATTTTAGCTGGAATTATAATTTATACAACATTATACCATACCAAAATTACAACATATTATTGTGTATCGGAGTTCTATAAATGCAAGAGAAACTGATACTGTACCTTTTATTGTCTGCTCCAAATTCTCCAAATAAAACTTATACTGGCTGACTAGGCCTTCCTCAAACTCTCTCAGCTTCTGAGTTTCTTTCTTGACCTGTTTTCCGAGAACATATTACAGGTATTAGACTTATTTATATCCAGTTGCTGGCGCAGTAACTGTAGCGTTGGGCACAGACAGGCCCTGTTTATCTTTAGGTCACATTTCACAACAAATGATAATTCCATTTTTGACTCATTAGTTTGATGTGGGGGATTTGGTGTGCTTAATAGAAGGTTAGCTAGGCCTTTGTATGAATACCCAGTACATCATTATAAGCATACCTTTAGTGACAAAACAATCGTCTGGGTGAAAAAGTTTCCATACATTTAGGCTCAAGATTGTATGTGTAATCAATGCACCATCACAACAGTTGTTTTTGGAATTATCTTACAAGGAACAACCTTATAATGAATACTAAAAATATGTTGTAATGAGGCAAAAGACCAGATCTTTCTCAATTGTAGAACTGAATTATTAAGGGGCTGTCACCTGGGTGTGTGTAAGCCAATCACAACACAACCAACAGCGGGGGAGAACACAAGCGTCTCCTACCTACCTGGAAGTAAAGGTTAAAGAGTACCCCCTCCTTAACATACATTAATCTGTGGCACTAATTAGCCATTTCTGTTAAATTAGTATTTGCAATGGGTTTTAAACAAATGAATGATTTGTACTAATTATCTGGTCATACAAACAAAGTTCCATTAATATGTGAAAACCCTGCACTGGAAGAGCAGAACCACCAGCAGCGGGGGCCTGGCCCGTTTACAGGACAGTTATAAATTATCTGTTCTTAAACTGCATTGTTCGGAGCACTGTATGATCGATTGCATGGCGGCTGATAAGCGGTCTTTTGGAATGGTTTGAGCCGGTTACTGCGCTCTGTAGAATTCCCCTGGTACAAAATGATATCAAACATTCCACTTCTATCTAACTTGGACTGAACAGTATTGAGACATCAAAACTTTTCCCAGGAAAGTAAAAACAGCGTGCATTCAGAGCTGAATTTAGGGAAGCTCCTCAGATCAAAAGCTTTGTTTCGATAACATTTACCATTTGAGTGCTGGGGAGAGTAGGACACATTGATTCAAGATTCAATGCTGTCTGTTAAGTACAAAACGGGCATTAGCGATAAATTAACGGCCATTTTTTATTCAATGCCCGCCGCTAACCAAGTTAATAGGTGCAGTAAAATAATGACTGCACACAAATGCTATAGAAACACTGGATTTGCGGTAATTATCACACAGTGATCAATGAGGGCTGGTAAAAATGAACTGACAAAAAATAATCATTCTTACCTGTTAATTTATCGCTTCAAAAACATGACTTTAATATGCATGCTCTGACAGAGTCCGCTAATCAGATACCTCCTCAGGCACTTGAATTCCCAGCCTTACGGTGACTTTATTCTCAGCGGAGGATGGATGTATTAGTTAGGTATGTTGTTTTTAAAGAGTAGGAGGATTATTCTTTATTTTCAGATGGCGTCGCAGATTGTCAAGGGACGTTTTGTAAAGGTATATTTTATCCCACAAGGCACCCTTTGTGCGATAGTGGCACTTGGCTAGCTCCTGGTCACATGACCATCTCATATTCCTTTTAGGGGGCATTTGCTCAGCTCCTGGCACCATGGCTTATTAAAAGGAGCATGGCCCCATTATTTCTCTTAGGGGGCTATGGGCATTTCACCAAACAATGGCCCCATTTATTTATAAAGGGGGCATAGCCCCATTTATGTATAGGGGGGGGTCAGGGACATTTTGCCAGCCCCTAGCCTCATATATTAAACAGAGGAGGGGAGTGGGGGGTCCCGCAAGCCTCTGGCCCTGGTATTCTTTTTGGGAGGTATTGCCCAATATTTTACATTATCAGTTGTTAATAATGTACTATATATGTCCATGTCATAAAAATCATGTTTTCCACAATGCTTTGAGTTAATTCCATGTCTGATTTGAGTTTATTCATCATTACATCTTACATCTACCAACACGTTCTCTTCTTTCAGAACAATATTTACATCTTTATATGCTGTGAATGTAGCACTGGGTGTAGAATATCTAGCTGTAATCTACAGGATTAGCACACTTGATATGCTGTGAATGTAGGACTGGGTGTAGATAATCTAGCTGTAATCTACAGATTAACACACTTTATATGCTGTGAATGTAGCACTGGGTGTAGATAATCTAGCTGTAATCTACAGATTAAAACACTTTATATGCTGTGAATGTAGCACTGGGTGTAGATAATCTAGCTGTAATCTACAGGATTAGCACACTTGATATGCTGTGAATGTAGGACTGGGTGTAGATAATCTAGCTGTAATCTACAGATTAACACACTTTATATGCTGTAAATGTAGCACTGGGTGTAGATAATCTACAGATTAGCACACTTTATATGCTGTGAATGTAGCACTGGGTGTAGAATATCTAGCTGTAATCTACAGGATTAGCACACTTTATATGCTGTGAATGTAGCACAGCAAGGAAAGGAGCAATAACTGGCTTGTCAGTATTTCCACTCTGATTTTGGATGTAATCCAAGCCTTTAAAAATACCTTAGAGACCAGGCAGCTGCAAAAATGATAGAAGCCTGTACGTACAGATGCATATTGCTGGCTAACAGAAGATTTAAAGTCACAGCCACAGAGTAACACATAGCAGGCTTTCTTACCCTCGCTGACTTTTCTTCTTCTGTCAGAGGTCGGATTTTAAAGGAAGGAGTAATGTCTTTAAAAACTTCCATCAATGAGATCAGAACGAGCTTCCTGACAGTCACCGCAACGGCCGACTCCTGCTCCATCAGCATGGCTCTCAACTCCTTCAGCTTTTTAATCTGTTGATTTTACAACAAAGGCATGAACACACAACACTGGCAATTAACGTCATACAGTGCTGTGCATATTAAAATCCATACAGCGCCGTGCATTTTAGGTGCAGAAACACTGATCTAGAAAGGTATATTGATTTAGGCTTACCCAATCCTACTTTCCTCTGTGGGTACAGTGATGCTGCTCTACACTACCCTACAGTCCTTAAAACTGGCAATACCCAGTAGAAGGTGAAATTATTAGGTTGTAGTCCCAGCAACAAACGTGGGTTGTAATAGAAACAGATTAGCTAATTAGTGATCAAGCCTGCCCACAATAAATCTCACACTTGCATTACTTTAGAATAACCGTATGCAAAACCCAAACCTATTATTTAGTAAACTACTTCTCAGCAGGGCCCGCTTCCCTTATGGCATACTAGATATCTGCCTAAAATGCCACTGGAGGTACACTTGTAGTCAGCTAGCTTCATGTAGGTTTGGTAATATCCCGCCATTCTTTGTCAAGATCCACTCACTTAGGCATAAGCCACAGCCAGCAAGTTTTCTTTTACATTTATGTCCCACTGCCAGGGAGAGCCCAGCACCATCTCACAAGCTATTTGCATGTCTTGGAAATACATATATCAATATATCACCACAGCTTCAGTCATGTTTTAGGGGATAATACAAGCCACACACACTGTTCTCTGGATCCGCAAGGATAGAGGAAGCCAGTGTAGCAATGCGAGTCTTCCTCTCCTCTAGCTTCACTCTCCTCTGAAGCAAAAGTTCCTCCGTGGTAAGTATAGGCTTTGGCTCTTCAGGCACAACTAAAAACAAAGAAAAGTACGCATTTAAAGACCTTCTGGGGTGAGGAAACCAAATTGTAAAGACATCTTTTCATGATTTTCAGGAGCAGATAACGGTGTAAATATGGAGAGAAAACTTACGGTCAGCTTCCTGTACTTCCCCCTCCTCCTCATCTTGTTCCTCAGCATGGTTAACTGCAAGAATACAAGCCAGGTTATTTAGAGCAATGTTACAGCCAACATGGGGTAATGACAAATAACCAAAATGCATATAATCTGTGGGCTCCTTCCAAAAACAATGTGTTAATACTTCACCATGCAATACAATGCAAAGTTTTGTGAAACAAACAACATTAGACAAACATTAAACAGAAAAAAAAAGGAGTCACATTTGCTTAATTAGTACGGCCTTGAACAATCCTTGTAGAGTGCATCTTCTAAAAGGTTTACTCCAAGTGTAACACTTACACAAGATTCTCCCTTCATTGGGGTTTCAATGCACCAAATCAATGATGTATTAATATATAGCTACAACTAGCTCTGTGGATATCTTCTCCCCATGTCTTCAGTATGCAATGCACGATTGATGCTGTGGCAGGCTAAAGAGGACAACTGACAGCCAATGTCTTCTCCTCCAAATGACATTTTAAACTTGGATTGAATGTTAAAGATTTAGTGTTTACATTGTGAATTAAGAGAACAAAAAAAATGATGGAAAATAATATATATATATATATATATATATATATATATATATATATATATATATATATATATATATAGTAGCTTGGCTACTTTTCATGGAAATGCATAAAATAATAGAAATGTGGTTCGTGAATGTGGTGTCACCTGCTTATGACATCAGCTGGAGCCATGATGTGCAAATTACACATTTCCCATTGAAAATCAGTTCAAATCAAGCCACAGGTGATGTCAAACAGGAGACACCACAGACACATTTGAAAGACTGTATCCCCTAAACATTGCTTATACTGTGAGTGTAGAGAAAAAACATGATTGGAAATTATCTATATATTGTGCAGAATCGCAAGCAAATGCTTAAATTAGGAGAAGCATTTGTTTTTAATGTGTCTGTGGAATCTCCTGCTTTTGAGATCACCTGTGGCTTCATTTGCAAAAAAAAACCCCTGTTTTGAAAAGGAAAATTGTGATTTGCATATTAAGAAATAGAAAGATTCTAAAATCTTGGGCTGCAGATTCGGCTGGAAAGCAGGTAAGGGAAACCGCTAATAGAACACACGGAACAACCTAATATCTTTTCAAATGTGCAACCAAGCACACTGTTTCAATCAGGACAGTGACAGAGTAGAAGTCTGTTTAGGGGGTTACTGACTATTTAATAAACATTCAAACTTAAAATATAAAAAAAAATATTGTTGGCACTAATTTACTAAAGGGTCTACTCGGGGAATAGAGATGGGAATTTCCACCTTTACACCAATTAGCTCCCATTCAGCTGCATTGGAGAATGTTTCTAACTCGGCTACACTGGCCTAACGTTTGAAATTCCATCCCGGCAAGTCTCTCTTTGTTTCGTAGATCCTTATAAGTAGTTTATGAAGTGACATGTAGTAGATACTGGCCTGGTGACACCCACTGAAGGAAATAAAAGCCTTAACTCTCAGGTAACCCTGAGCCACAAAGAATAATCAAGTCCATAACCAGATTGTCTGCACAGTACCTGGCTTCTCCATGGTCTGGGGTATGATCCCACTTTTATCTTTGATGGGCAAAAGGTGAATAACTTCCTTCTCAGGCTCCATTTTCATGCGTCTCGGCATCTTCTCATATTTGTCAATCACACTTTCTTGTTTCCTTTTTGTGGCATGAATTGGCTCACTGGTAAGAACGGAGATAGAGAAAAAAATGACACTCTATCATCAGACTAGATGACTGATACTAACATAGTAAGCTCGGATCATCAACTGTATGATTGAGATCAGCCTAAATTACTATTTCAGAGATCACATTCCACATATTTTAAAGGACAACTAAACTTTATTTTTCACTTATGGTTCTAATATAGAAGCACAAGCGTAAAGCAAGTTGTCCCTAGTACGAGGAGAGATGGACATGTACTTTTGAATTTGTTATCCCCTGACTGGGCAGCTGCAATGTTTCCATGGGAAGCAGGCTACCAGGTCTGGGTGGCAACTGGCTATCTCTACTAGCGCAGAGAGCGACCACTGCAGACCCTGATCGAACAAGCAAGCTCCTACTCTGATTGGCTGTCTGAGAACCGACAGTCCTCCAGACCCGCTGTGCCTAAGCTGCAGTATTTATTACAATTATTTCAGTGTTGTGGATAAAAACCTGTATAACTTTTTCTCCTATGTATAATATGATCTGAAAAGACAGTGAATAAAAAAATATGCTGGGCTTTAAAGCCTTTGTGGAAGTAGTGGGATGCAAAATCTGGAAAGACATCTACATGGGCAAATTGGTATTTCCCTGACATTGGGAATATATTTAAATGACAAAAGCTCAAGGAATTTATCTGGATGTTGAAAGCAACATATCCCAGAATCCTTAGAGGAGAATATAAAAAAAAAAGTGTGTAAAATATTCACATATTATATATAATTTCACACCGTCAGCCACTGGATCTCATGCAATGATGTGTACCATACCTAGAGGAGAGGTCTCTGGTCAGAAACGATGCTCTCTGAGCCATTTCCTTCATTAGCTGCAGGTCATCTTCATCCATCATGTCCAAAGGGAGTGAGTCATCTTCCAGCTCATGCTCTTCAACAACTAAAGTGAAAACAATAAACAAAAACCATGTAAACTAATTATAAATTGTCTCTTATTAGAAAACATTTGTTTGTAAACTTTGGAGACTTTTAAACGGCTCAGAACCCCAAAAACAAGTAGTTGCCCATAGCAAAAGGATAAATTGGAATGTACATTTGACAGTACATGCCCGTTTATAGCCTGATCAGCAGCTGCCATGCTTCCATGGTAAGCAGGCAGCCCGGTGTGCTTGGCGACTGGTTCTCTCTGCTAGACTGGGGACTGTGAACCTCTGCACTAACAGAGAGAGAGACCCCCGCGCTCTGCAGACCCTGATCTGATTAGCTGCATGTGTGCTTACACCCTCAGCCTCCAGAGCTGCTTTGTCTCAGCTGTGAGACACAGCACAGGGAAAAACCTGAGTGTATCTATTAACATACACGTTGGGTTTACTTAGAATCAGCGAGACTTGCTTCCTTGAATGAGTTTAAAAAAATAAAGTTTGTCCGTTAAAAGAGCCACTAAAGTGTTTTTAAAATGTTTGCTTCCATAATAGAAGCACTAGTGAAAAGTGCAATGGCCCTAACATGGGGACAAAATGACATCTAGTTGTTAAGATTTGTAGCACTTTTTCCTCTGATCTCCAGACATCACGGTTCACTGTGACACCCATAGGCTCTGTCCCCGGCTGAGTCCCGTACCGGGAACGGGGGACTAATAAAAGTACTCAAAAAAAAAAAATAAAAAAATTGGGCAGACTAGATGGACCGAATGGTTCTTATCTGCCGACACATTCTATGTTTCTATGTTTCTATGTTTCCTCCCTTCTGATTATATTTAAAAACAAGGCTCTTTATTTCTTTAGAAAATGCTCTACTAGGGAGAATACACTGAGATTTCTCTTGTTTGTCATGTGGGGACCAAGTCCAGAAAGGTATTACACAATGTTTTACATTGCCGACCCCGACAGAAGGCAGAAAGGGGCAAACAGCAAGTTTCATATGTGGAGCACATGAGGACAGATCAGTTCCACTGAGAGGCAGACCTTAGTGAAAAACAAAACCAGTTTAATGCCACTGGAAAGAGCTGCACTTATCACCCATGCAAGCCAAGATCTCTGCCTTACTCTATCTTACTATTTTCAAGATACCTGGCTGCTTTTTCTTCGGCCGATCGAGTGGTACTGGGGTCCTGGCGGAAACATCTCGTACTGCTTCTCGGAGTTTCTTCTGTTCTTTCCGATGTTTCTTGGCGAAGCTCTCCTGTTTATACTGCTTGTTTTTTAGTTTGTTATCAAGCTTTAACTTGCTTGTTTTCAGCAGCTTGCGGAAGCTGGGAGCTTGCTTCCGATTCCTCCTCTGAACGAAACACAAGCATTTGAATAAACAGGTTACAAATGTGAGAAAATATCAGTTGGGAAACAGGTGGTCAATCATATGTGGCCATAGCCAACAGTGTCTCCCACCCACTACATAATTTAAGTTCGATCTCATAAGGTTCATTTCCTGGGTGACCTATTCTCACCATGAGTGTGAAAAAAAAAGGCACCCAACTATTTATGAGTGAGCCCCAATGTATAAAATCCATAGCATATGAAGGAGTTGGAAAAGTAATAAATGGTGCAAGTACAGAGATCCTATGTATACCAGAGATTGCACCTTTATTATATATTCTGACACTATTTGTGCCTGACATTGTGTTTCACTGTTTTCTTTCTTTACAAATGGGTTGCACCTTCACTAAGAACTCAGAATTTCAGGTTACGGACAGGTAGCACAAATGCTCAATTTTTGTTGGAAGTTTGCATTATATATTGGTGCACATAAGGCTCTGAGACAATATTTCAATATGCCTTTTAAATATCTCTCCCATTGTGTTGCCTGCAAAACGTTTTGGAGACATAAAAAGCACTTTTGACATCACTATACAGTTGTTTAAAATAAAACAAAATAAAGATGATACATTTGAATATTAATATTTTCTTAACTATCATCACTAAAATACAAACTTTTGTTCTTTATGCACGGTTTCCCAACTTTAGTATAAAAGTTGTATAAAACTTTAGTTTGAAAGCTTAGTTTAAAAAGTATAGTTTAAAAGCTCAGAACAGGGATTTGACACCTTGAGCTGTGGACTATAACACCCACAATACAGGAGGTACCTGGGAAGTGAAGTTAAATATACAACGACCATATTTTATAATGTTTTTGTTTCTTAGGCATGCATCTATGAAATGAGTCCACCAAGACTACATTAATATCAGGATTGTTGCTATCTTTAATGCATGCCAGATGATCAACCTTAATTAAAAGGACGGCATCGATATTATATAAACAACACGGGGTTAAGGAGAAATTGACAGCACCTCAACACAAGCATGCTATTTAAACATGCGCTTGAAAGCTGCACCTTTTATACCCATGTCTGATGGGGTAAACCAGTTTAATAGTTAGGAGGAAATCACACCAATTATACTAAAAGAGAGACGTATGTCACTCCATCTATAACGGACTACATTTCCCATCATGCTCAGCCGCCGAGATAGTGTTGAGTACAACCAATGATGCTCAGTTCAGCAAGTTAGCAAACAGCTGAAGTTCCGTATATACATATATCACTTTAAATGAACTGTTCATATAAAGTGATATATGTATATTTGGAACTTCATAATGAACAATATATAGCGAACTCACCGGCTTCATTTTGTAAAACGGAGTCTGAACACTGCAGAAATCCTATCCAGACGAGAACACACGTGTGGAAACAGGAAGCAATGGACTAGGAAGACGAACACAAGCAAGTCTGGCACACCTTTACTATGTCTACAATGTAGTGCGACATCTAGCGACAGGGAGGTGAACTGTAGTGTGGCTTTCCCAAGAGCAGCCAGACGGGTGCGCCATGTGCAAAGATTTGGATTTTATATGACGATTTGAAAATGAAAGGTCAGTTAGTATGGTGGCGTATACTATATAAAGCATACAATGTGATTTGGATGCTCAAATATATGCATAGTTTTGGCATTCTCCACCTGTGGCTCAGCATACATTTTGGCTGTACTGCTGTACGCCTAGAACTGGCCATGTCCCACAGTGCTTCACTCATTTCCAAAGGAAGTATCTACTACTTTGTATCAGTACAACAAAGCATATAGCAAGCAAGCGGGGTGATTGTCATTTTAAATCCAGGAACATACATTACACAAGTGGGGTTATGGCTGGGGTAAGGGTTAGCTCTAATCTAACTCTTACCCTCACTCTAACCCTAATTCCCACCTAGAGTTAACCCTAACCACTGTGATCTGATAGCTCAGATTTCATGACATTTGAGGCGGGAGGCATCATGGGAAGTGTAGTTGTCTGCACCTTAGACTTTGCAGAGATGCTCATGCATGCCTGTTGGCTGGTAATCTGCATTTCCTCCTAGCTGTCTAATCAGTGATTTGAATGATTGTGCTAATGCAATATCTGGATTCCCAGAGGAAATGTCAGAACTGGGGTTGCCACCAACAGGTGATAACCCTAGTTAGAACACTACCCATGCCACTTGCAGGTTGTTCTAGTACAGCCCATGTGCTGAAAAGCATCTGATTAGTCTCTACAGCTAATGGTAAAATGATTTAGCAGCTACAGAAATCAGAATTAGTAAACAAACACCTTACCTGTAAGCAATAGCCCAGCACACAATATTTAAAATGTAAGGTTCTTCTTGGAGCAGACGGGCAACAAATCACACAAAATTCACCTACATAATTGTCGCTGTCCATTGTGTGCTAGGGTTAACATGAATATATAACTCTTAATTCAGGTGTCATCTAAATTTTTCCCTGTATGCAATGCTCATGTAACATAGAGGAAGAAAAGTGAGTGCTTAGACCTCATAGTCCTTTATTAAGAAGAAACCAAAAGCAGCATGGCTTCTCACAAAAGTCACAACAGAAATGGCGGGAATCAGGATAATTCTGTGACAAGTGGAAGGCATACATAGACAGCAGGACAGTGGGGATACTCACCATTTCATGCAATTACAGATTTTCACTTGTGGCAATTTGTGATAATGGATGAAACATATTTGAAAACAATACACCCTTGTTTCTGTAGTTTAGATGTTAGAATAATACTCATAGTCCTGGGAGATGCTTCACTCCCCACTTGGCTATTAGTGTCAATTAGTGTCACATTTTGAGGAAACAAGCTAGGGATTTATAATGAATGCCATATTTGTACCAGAAAGAAATATTATGTTACTCTTTACATATATATTTATTATTTACCCTTTTAGGACTATTGCTCAATCAATTTTTCCCCACAGACATTTAAACTTACTGTAGGACAGGTTTTATTTCTTAAAATTGCAATATTCATGTAACTTACCTCTTTACTGCAGGAGCCAATTTCACAGAAATATTGTATCTTGTAACATATATTATCATCATTTTATAATCTATCCATTCCGAAGACCCAATTGTAGCCATAGCTGGCTGTGTAGATTAGGCCTACTTGCTGATAGAATCTCTTGAAGTAAATTGTAATTTATCAAATTTACAATTTCATATATTCTACATTTACCCAGCTGATGCCATGGCCAGAGTTGGTGGATCATATTAGAGGCACAAACAGAACACAAGAAATTACCCATCCACTTCTCTTTGTGTGAACTGTATCCATTGAACACAATTTTTCTTTTTTTTTTTTACTATTAAGGTTGCTTGCACCCTCAGACTTCACTAAAGCATTCCTGTTTTATTGGCAATTAGAAATTGTGTGTAATAGTCTACTGTGCAGATTAAAGCACCATCCTTGTAGAAGCCCAATGAGCGTGTTTTAACTCTCGTAATGCAACGCTCTCCAGAAGTGAACAGAATGTTCTACATTGGCTGCAATATGGTTACCTTAATGAGTGTTGGGAAATGATACCTTAATGTCCAATTATGCAGAGTACCATTTATAAAATGTTTTCCTGCAGTCAGTCAGTTTTTAACTATATTGAGCGTATATAAATAAAACATGACAATTAAAAAGTCATTGGTTGACATTTTTGTTAGGGATCGACCGATTATCGGATTAACCGATATTATCGGCCGATATTCACAGTTTCCTAAACTATCGGTATCGGCATCTAACTTTACCGATAATGCCGATAATATTGACACTAAGGCTAAGCAGTTAGGCAACAAATATAGCTTAACCCCTTGCCGACAAAGGACGTGCCAGGCACGTCCTGGGAGAATCTCCCTTAATGACAAAGGACGTGCCTGGCACGTCCTGCAGTGAATGAAGCAGTTTTCGCGATCAACGATCGCGAAAACCGCTTTAACAGTGCTGGTCTATTGCCTCGACATCGAGGCAATAGCCAGCACCGATATTTCTATTTTGGGACCCCCACGATCGCCCCACGGAGCGATCGTGGGGAGCCATATTGACGGAGCATGCTGCTCCGTCATTATGGCTAAGTCCTCTGCCGGTCTGAGCTTCGGAAGTGAAAGTAACTTCACTTCCGTCGCTCTGAATATGCTACTTGACTACCCCTAGTGGTAGTTTAGTAGCATTGCAATGGAAAATAATTAAAATACATATTTAATTAAATAAAAATAGGTTATTTAGCTATATTAGCCTATAGGGTTAAAATTAAATATTTTTTAGCATAAGGGATAGGGTTAAAATGAAATTAAAGTTAAAAAATATTAAGGGATATAATAAGGATTAGAGTTGGGGTTAAATTTAGTGTTAGGGTTAAATTTTGGGTTCGGGTTGGGGTCAAAAGATCAATATAGGAAAAAACCAAAAAACACTATTTTTGGTTTTTGCCCCATAACTCGCAAAAAAATACCGAAAAATATGGAAACATGCATATTTTTGAACTCGGGACAACATTTAGAAACTATTTAGCCGGGGTCTTTTTTTAATGATTTTATTTGTGTAAATTATATTTTAGGTCAAAGTTAGAAAAAGTGGGTTTTTTAAAATTTTTCATCATATTTTATGATATTTTTTGTTGTAAATTATAAGATATGATGAACATAATGGTATCTAATGAAAGCCCTTCTTATGACGATAAAAACAACATATAATTTGTGTGGGTACTGTATGTGAGAAAGCAAAAAATTACAGCTAAACACAAACACCCTAGAAATGTCAAAACAGCCATTGTCACCAAGGGAAAGTCAAGGTGAAAATGTCTTGTCACTAAGGGGTTAATTAAGCTGTTTTGATGCCTTGCTTATATTTACTGTAGTGTCCCTTTGATATAATTGCCTATGTCATTGCTGCTCATTTTACTAAGATTTAATCTAAGTATGGACTATGTGCAATTGAACATTGTTGTTCTTGTTACCTTTTGACTGATATTTATTTAAAATAAAATAAAAAAAAAAGTGGTCCAATTTGTTGTATTTGACCATATCACCATTGTTTTGCTGCATTATTTATTTTTATTTAGCAATGAAAAAGATTTACAAAAAAAAGCTAAACGTTAACAATAAACATGTTCATTTAACAGCAGATTTGTGTAGAAATTGTTTTTTTTCCCAAAAAAATTAAAATGCACGAAATGTCGGTATAAGTTATCGGCTATCGGCCTGAAAGTTCACAGGTTATCGGTATCGGCTTTAAAAAATCAATATCGGTCGATCCCTAATTTTTGTAGACCACTGATAAGGGAGCCTGAGTCATCAGTGCTTGTTTGAAAGTAACCATTATTTTATTTGCTCTGGCTGCTGATATATTCTCACACACACACACACAATATTACCATGCATTTTTTTTACATGCCGATATTGCATTTAATTTAAAATATCAATTAGAATGTATATATGCCTACTTGCAAGATGAGCGTGACCAGACTAATTTTGCCATGTCTTACCCGTGGCGACCAAGACACTTTTATTGTGTTTGTCTGTAATTTTCCGTCTGATTATCATTTAGTTCCGTGAAGAGACGGAGGATCCCAAAATTTTGGTGTTGCTGGATGCCTCGACATCAAGGCCTTACAGCAACAGCGCTCATTTTATCACAAGAAGTACTATGTATGTCCTGTATCACCAACTGCAGGCAGACACAGGACATACATAGTACATGTAGGCCATCAGCGGCTGGAGCGCCACAGTTTGACACCTA
The DNA here is from genome assembly GCA_036172795.1 of Pelodytes ibericus. NCBI lineage: Eukaryota > Metazoa > Chordata > Amphibia > Anura > Pelodytidae > Pelodytes > Pelodytes ibericus. The sequence goes on along the minus strand of CM069867.1, from coordinate 52,214,126 downwards.
TAGCCTGCAGTGTTTCTCTACTAATTTTCCCATCAACAGAAGAACAACAAACAATCATTTACACAGCTGTGATACCTCCTCTGCGGGAATAACCTGTACAGTACCTTGTGGCAGTTTGATCGTGGCTGTTACAGCGCTGACAGTTCACATTAAAACTAACCCTAACCATATAGAGAGAAAAATATCTTGTTCCTATTTGTATGATCTCAGACTAGGAATATAACCCAATACACAAATTATGAGACAAAAGAAAGAAGGTATTTTTTTTTCTTTTTAATTCAGTGTTTGGTCACAAGATTGCACCTTTTGTTTGTATTTGTTATTACTTGACTATTGTATACACCTTTATATCTTCAATAGTTACGTTTTTTTTAAAAAAGTTCCTTACCAGATAGTTTTAGGGTTATGAGACAAGAGTAAGTTCAGCACCCAGTGAGGAATATGCCATGCTGAACTGTCAGATTAAAGTCCCACAATGAAACTGTGGAACAGAAAACGCAGTGAAGAATAGTGCCATTCTGCACAGTAGCGTGTATGCAAGTATCAAATAATTCATTTCTGCACCCGCATCATAAAACTTGCCATTACAAATACAGCACATTGAAATTGTAACATTGAAAGTTCACCTGCCTTTATTAACCAAAGCACACCAGGCAAACTATAAATACTTCAATATTAAAGACGTATGTCTTAATTACAATGGACATTAAATAAAGAGGCAACACATTCAATCAAATGTTTAGCTTCCGAGTTTTATTTACATAGGAATTGTTCAACTAGTGGTTTGAAATGAAGGCTAAGTCCCTTCTATTTACATATTCTATATACAAGTATATACTTGAAAAGTAAGAAAACTGTACAAAAATTAGAAATACTTTGAATGACATTAAAGGAAATACATAAATTATATGTAACATCAGTTTGCACTCATTTCGTTAAAACATCAACAGAAACCAGACTGTAGAGCCAGTCTAATGAAAGAAGGTGTGCACATTAGATTACAATGCTTACAAATGGCTGGCCACACTTTAAAACACACCGAGAGCTGAACATTTGTGTCTGTTCCACACATTAGGAGGGCAACTACAAAACCACAAGTAAGCATTATACTTCCACAAAATACTATTTAAAAAGGTTGTCACAGGTAAGAAAGAGAACATTTGATGACTTACTTCAGCAGCCAAACTGTGTTTAGTAATAATGGCTAACCATGTTTTTATACGGTCCAGAAACAATGACCTATAGAGTAAGGAAAGCAAAACCCAGGCTACTTCTGAAAGGTGATTAAAGTGTTGACCAGAAAGCCTGTATTTCAATATTGCATGTCAAAAAACTGTTGTGATATTTTGTAACGGAACATATTCAACTGCAAAAAAAACACACACAAAAATCACTCCCATGAGAATTACATTACGCATGTATTTGCTTTATATCTCAAGCATATAGTTAACTCTAGTGCTCTAATTAATGGACCAAGAACAACTAGCATACAATGCTCGCTTAATGTTCTTCATTTACAGTGCAATGTAGTCTACCAGAGGTAAAAAATATTTGTGGAAAAAAAGGTTTTCCAAAAGCTACAATGGTGATTCTTGTAAGCAAGAAATCAACAGAATTATCAGTAAAGGAAAACTGTAGTAATAAAAAAAAGAAAACAGAATGACCTATAACATTTGCACTGCTCACAGTTGTTCGTTGAGAAGACCACAGTTTATGGATTTAGTGCTTTTAATTTCAGTCACTTTTGCAGGTACTGGCATTAATTGTACAATGTTGTATATACATGCAACTAGTTCCTGTGGATAAGCCACTTGAAAACAGCTTTACATTGACCAATAGATCATAAAAACCTGTCTGTTTGCTGTGAATATCTTAAAGTAAAGATATTTTTAACTTTTGCTTCAATCTTGTATAGAAAGAAGCACCACTGCTCCCAACAACAGATCACACTACACGTTGCTCTCATGTAAAAAAATAATAATGAAACGGAAGCTTTGGTAAAAATAACATTTCTACCCTCCTCCTCCGAGTGTGGAAGAAGAGCATAACAAAGGTCCATTAATTACATCAACAGGTTTCTTGCCAAAGGGTTAAGTGTGCTTGGGATTGCAGCGTAACACTCCAGCTACTGAACTTACGTTCCTATTCACAGCTATGACATCACACGCAGCGCTAAGCTTTCCCAGATTCTCAACGGACTGACAGAATCTGGCAGAAGAGACTTTTGCATCTTTCCAATGCTTCTTCCTCCAGAACCTGGAAGTACAGATCTTTATTGGGCGCTAGTGTTACATTGGCAAATACGGAGAAAGTGCTATAGAAGTATTTATTTCAACCAGTTTCATTTTACACACATGGCTCCGATATAACCTGCCTTTTGTAATCTTTTACCATCACTGTAACAATATTTATTTTACTTTTTAGAAAAACAATAGGCAGCGGTGTGACCAGTAATTATCTGTATATTTTTGGGGAGGCCGTCGTGTTTTCAGAAAATAACCTGTAATCCTCTCTATAAAGGGGACAGTAGTCACAAGCAGGACGGAGATAAAGAAAAAATATATATATACACAAGCAAAAAAAAAAAATGTTATTACATATCTGAAGGTATAAAATACATTCCAATTTCTTTTCAAAGGTTCATGACAGACTACCTTTTGATAGCGGGAATGGATAGGATGTTTAGGAGTGTATCATTGCTTCCATTTAGCTTGAGTACACATAAAAACATTGCTGTTAAAATAAAATGCCCAGGAGTATTATCGGAATGCAATAATTCATTCAGTAAAACGCATACAGTTATTTTATTAAGAGAACCTAATATTACATAATGGAATATAGTGTCTTATTACTCATGTCATTCAGCAAATACAAACCGATTCTAGTGTCAAACTCGCAGGCACTATATAGACGGCTTGGACACCCTAAATATCAATAGAGTCCAAACAAATGCCTCAAGGGAGAAAAAGCAGGATAGTCCGGTACATCTCTGGTACACCCTTTTGTGTACCAGATATGTGCAATGCATCACTGTAATGTACAGGGTTATATTAATCTTGCTGGAGCTGTGCGCGACACAAACATATATAGATATAGATATATTTATAGTATTGGTTGATGTTTGCACGACTGGTTCAGCTAGTTTCACAGTGGTAAATATCCATCGTTCCTCACATTACAAACTGCAACTATATTAACGGACCTTGATATGACGGGACTGGACCTTGGCCTTTGTTCTAGCAAAGATGCCATCGATGCTGCAGAAACACAAGACCTCTAAAAGCGTTTGGTCCTCAATAGACTTAAGCCCACCATTAATAACCTTGTATGTGTACCAGTGTGCTTGGTTCAGATTTCCGCCTTTATAATCAGGAAAAAGAAACAACAAAAAACATTGCACTTTTATGAAGAGAAAACTAAAAGGGGGAGAAGGGTTAAAAGTGCATCTGTAGTTTAAAAACCATATACTTCAAAATTTAGTGTACCAAAGTAAAAGTTCCGTTACAAATGTTTATTGCATTAAATATTTTTTGGAATATTAAATATGATCCATTAGTTGCAAAAAAAAAAACAAAAAAAGGCATTCAGTGCTCTGCACAAACTGAATGCGACTGACGTCTGCACGGATTTTAATACTGACAAAAAAAGTAACGTCTATATATATTCCACTGCCTCCCGTGTCAATGTGCAATTCCCTGGGGTTTCTCAAATCATACTTGTCGGTAGTGGTTTTTCGATGTCGAGATACGCACCGTATCCTTCTGTTTAACTGAAGTGGTTTTACATAGTTCAGAAAACTCTTTGACCACTTTAGGATTCCAAGGTCAGTTTGCCTTTGCTCACCCTTCTTTGTAATCCTTCATCAGTAACGTGAATACCTGGTAAACAATAATCAAAAATAAGATCAATAAAACAGTCTTATCAAGTTCGGAGCAGATCAGCATTCTAGAATATTTATAGAAACATAATGTAATGCTCCTGATGTTTAAATTACAAGTAATAAGAGAAAAATTAATACACTTGATTGGAAAATATCTTTTTAGTGAATCCGTGTATACCTAGAATTCTATGATCACACACATGATAATGCACATGTAAGAATAAACCAGTGGGAGAGCCAAGCTTAAACCTCCATAAATGTATTTTTTTTTAAAAACATGATCATCTTTGTAAATGACAGTATGTTGCCTGTTTTGTTTTCTTTTGCTGTGTATTTTGTGGTGTACTTGCCTTTGTTTAAGACCCAGCTGTCATGGGTCGTAATGTCATGTTTCATTAAAAACGTTATTTTTTATTTAACCCTTTAAACGCTGAGTTCTCTATTGTTCTTACATGTTTGCAGCTGTGGATGTTTTTCAGGCCCATGGACCACTCTGTCACTTGCTTGCCTATTATATATATTTAGCTTTTCAGGGGTCCCAACATCTACCTCTATTTTTGCTTGTAAATGACAGAGGATTTTCTAGCACACATAATAAACTGTAATAACTCATTCCAAAGTCTCTGAACCTAAAATAAAGAGTAGAAAAGGCATGGAGTAATGAACATAAAGCTTGCTCCCATTCCCACTAACCTGGCTCCATTTCTTATTACTGTTCTGCATCTGAACTGCTGCTATACAGGTGAAGAGCTTCTCTGATATGATGTCCTCAGGCAGCTTTGTTAGGAACTGTGCTATGTGAATAAAGTCCATCTGTAAGAGGATGTCTTCATACAGTCGCAGGATTCCCAGAGCGGTTCGAAACAAAAACTCTTCCCCGTCCCTGCAGAAGACGTCCCAGACCCGACAAGCAAGATCAAGTGGCAGTGACTTGCTGTATAGTGTGAAAATCCTGGAAATACAAAAAGGGAACTTTTTATTTTCATCACACACCTGTTTGCAAACAATACACCATATAGTTGCACACACACACACACACACACACACACACACACATACATATATATATATATATATATATATATATATATATATATATAGTGTGTGTGATATATATATATATATATATATATATATACACATACATACATACATACATACATACACACACACACACACACACACACATATATATATACATACATACATACATACATACACACACCACACACACACATTATATATATATATATATATATATATATATATATATATACACATACACACACACACACACACGTACGTACAAAATCCAGCTTACTTACCTGTGACATTTTTATAAAAATGTACAATGGGTTAAACAAACCTACAAATAAAAGGGCATGTAACACATTAGATCTACTTTAACAAAAAGTCCCTGGCCAAACTTACCATTTCAAACTACTGGTTTGTAAAGATTTAAAATCCCTTTTCAGACACAGATGGAATATGTATTCATGGCAGACTTTAAAACATGCAGACTCAGTGGAAACTATTCAGAGTCTGGTCTCTCAGACAACGCAATGGAAGGGGGGAGGGTTCCCCCACAAAAGAGGATTAACTTACCAGTCTATCAGGTAGAGATCTGGTGTAAGACCATAGGCATTGAAGTGCAGGAAAAGTTTGGGGAGATTCTCTTCAAAGAATACTTCAAAGGCTGCAAAATATTTCAGCATCTAGAAATAAATAAATAAATAGGTAGTTTTATAAAAGCCAATCTGTTCACAGACAGACTTACTCCAAGGATGATACAAGCCTTAGAGAGGATGCATGCCACTGCAGAATGTACTTTTTATACGACACAAAGGACTTTGTAAAATACCTAAACTATGTGACTATATTGATAATTTAGGATAATGCCACCGATGTATATGCAAAGGAACATTGTAACACTCGGCTTTTAAGAGGCAGTTCCACTGAGCTTATTTTCTGTTGTATGTAAAATGCACAAATTTTTTGATTTTTTTGTTAAAATGACGGCTCTCCTGTAGTTTTACATTGGAAATCATTTCACCTCGGCCTCTAAATTCAGTGACTACAGTGAGAAATCAGTGTAGAACTCGGCTGTTTAACCCCTTAATGCCTAAAGTTCTGTGGACTCTTTGGAAATATCAAGCGACCTTGCAATGTCACTTGCGATCTCACAGAGACGTATCCGCAGTCGGAAGTGCATTTTGTTAAACCGACACCCAGTTTGAGCATCAGTTACATTTAGCCAGTAAGACTGAGGCCACTCAAAGTAGCCTCCCCTCCACTCCCACTGCAGCAGGATCTGGAACACGGCTCATCGTGGGTTAAAGTGCTTGAAATATAGGCAATACGGTTACTATAGTAACAACAAGAACTATAAAACTTTAAATGCAATTTTTTAGGAGAAAGGAAATTACAATAATAAAAAAAAATGGACAGATCAGTTTATGTTTATGTTATATGATATGGTGTTTAGCGAAAAAATACATTTCAGACACTGTATGTGGACCTGCCCCTTTAACAAACAAATGTGGATTAAGTATATATTCGTCATTTGATTATTATAATTAGATGATAGATTATCATTTTTGTGTAGTGCAGTATTTTAAGGTAAATATAGCTGCATTGGTAGATATGGTAAATACTGTCATTGGAGCTATGCAATCTGCACACAGTATGGAACCCATGTGCATGCATTAAAAGAGCAGGACAGATGTTTACAGATACAGTAAGCTAAAGATTTCTTTTGTTGTTGTTGTTGTTGGAACAGACATCTCTTCCTTATTGTAATATCCTCACTGAACTGCCCCAAATGAAAGACTCTTTATTTCAATTCCAAGGAGGGAAGCCAAAGTATCCATAATGAAGAATGGCCCTCTGAGCCCATCAAGGAAGTTAGATATTGGGATGACATACCATGCTATGATCCACCCGGAAGAAAGCCAGCTGGCACGGCTTGTTTAGAAGATTTGCAAATGCGATGAATGCATCTGCCTCTTCTAAATTGAGAATAAGCACTGCTGCGATGAATGACATACCTTGGACCTGTGTGATGGTTAAAGCATATTAATTAGGACAAATCATTTCATTCACAAATATCATAGAACAAGCATCACCCATATGTACAGGAGTATACTAGACATAATATCATGCTGTGTAAAAAACAACAACAACTATTATATTAATAATGGCAGATATGCACACAAAAACGACAGCAATTATAATGCTACACCTCCAACATCCACTACAAATCAGCAAGGGACTGTAATATAATCCGTTAAAGAGAGAGAAAAGGCTAATTTTAATTTAATTAAAGCACAGAAAAATAAATAAAAGATTTCTGCAAAAGGAAGCCCCAAATAACTGGTTTAAGGTTTTTACCCTGAAAAGGACATGTGGCAATGGCTGTGTGACAATACTGAACGACTATTGCCACGGATTCATAATGTCAGGTAGACATTAAAGTGCAGTGGGCAGTGGTACAGAGATGTGAATCTTTAAACGCTGTATTTTTGTCTACACTTCAAACAAGACACAGTTTAGCGTCCTCGTGTGCTGAATTATACGCACTTTTCCACACTGTATCTAATGAAAGTTCAAAGCTGCTGAAAAAATAAAAAGAGTGGTAGAAATACAATAAATATTTCCCTGGTAGTGAGATGGATACATGAATAATAGAGAAATGGAAAAACTGTGCCCTGGGGCTAAACATAAAACAGACACTGGCTAACGAGATCAGCAGACCACGTGCTAGGATAATGACTTACATAGCCGACATCAGGTCTGTAGCATGTATATGCTCCCAACACGCTGTGCAACAAATCATGATAAGGCCCACCCTGTAAAAGAAAAAAAATATGGACGATTGCAATACCATTTATTGGATCCATATGTTTCTGGGAAAAAAATCAGGATATCACAGTACTTGTTTGAAGATTACTCAATAAAAATACATAAATGTACAACTAAACAGTTGTACTAAAACTCTTTAGGAGCAGTGCAACATTTGATGATTTTGTTAGATACAAAAGCAACTAGAATGATTGATAGAGCTCTCCCAGTTAAAGTTACAGTAAATCTACTGTCCAATTTAAATACAGTTAAATAAATGCCTTTATGATGACATATCTCGCTATTTACAGTCTGTTAGAGAATAGAGCACCAATGCCTTCTCAAGACAGAAAGTTGCTGAGCAAACATCACCTCCTGGAACCAATCAATGAACCCAAATCAAATGGAACTGATGTGGACATTTCCGAAAAATCCAGCTTTTACAATCTGCAGCTCAGACTTTATTACGGTGGTCTATTCACTAAAAACAGATCCATTCCAAATTATAACCTCAAGGATTTACAGAAATCTCTGTTGAGTAGACTTGCCTGCTAATTTGAGAGGATGTAATCAGAACATAGGTCTCAGGACTTGGACCTACAGAGGCCTGCTAAGCATGGCAGAACCTGCTTGTAACACTGCAGTAACCTGTAGACTTTATCTGTTAAACACAACAAAGAAAGTACGTTTACCTTCTGGAAGATATATAGTGATGGGAATGTTCGGGATATGTCTAATTTAATTAGCTCCAGACTGGCTTCTCTATCAGCAACAGAGACTCCGACATCTACAAAGTAACAGATTGATGGAGAGATTGATCAGGTACAAGACACAGAAGCCAAGCAATGCGGGTGAATTCAATCAGTGCACATTACTAAATGCTAGACAGATCAATTAAAACAATGCCAGGCAGATCAATAGATCACAGGCAAGATATACTGTTTTAGTGATATGGAAATTAATATAATTGAGACATTTTGTAAACAAAGAAACCAGGCATTTGTTTTAGAGGACAGACATGAGTTGAACCATATATTTTTATTATTTTAATTGCATAAAAGAATACGTTTAAAGCATACTGACTATTTCCCAGTATATAGAACTCTATGATCAATAATCAAAAACACAGTGTAATGAGAAAATCTGAGGGGGAGGGAATCAATGGAGCTCCTTTCAGGATCCTACAATGGCATTTAACCGTGTAAATATTTAAAGAACGAGGCGTCATACGTGAGCAATATAAAGACAGGAATGATTACACTCATTTTGCTCTGATCACGGGTATTCTACTGGAGTGGAAAATGTATTTTAAAAAAAATTTGGTGTGAGATCTGACCTTCTGTGTCATTCTCGGAGCTGGTCTCACTGAAGCTTTTCCATCGCTCCTTAGCTCTTGACAGAAAAATGTCATAAAGTTCTGTGGATTTAAAACATAGGTGATGTGAACAATAATAACCAGTAGGAAACACGATACCATGCAAACTATGGTCTTAAACACCCACTAAATAAAATCAAAATAAAAAATGTTGCTTTTAGGGAATAGTTTATGGGTGGGTAGAGGAAACTTTGATAAGCACACACCCAAGCAATACACAAGGACAGCGCTATCTTCCCATTTGCTTTTAATGGAATTGTCCTAGGGGTACAAATGCAGATACCAATGTCAGCACTGAGTGCTTCATATTGTTATTGACACACAGCTATTCTGCATACCGGAAGTATACCATAATAACCTTGTGGTAGCCCCGAAAAATCCTGATTAGATAATGTGGGACGAGCACCCAAGCGGATTAGCCGAGAGCATGCCAGCATCCAGCTGAGCTCTGCCTCTGCTGAGAGGCAGCGCTCAGAGTAAACCCGCTTTTTTTTTCCCCACCATTGCTTATGGAACACTTTAGTTGCCCTTTAGTGCAAAATACACCACTCACCTGCATCAACTACTTTTGCTACATAGTCTGCAAGCAAGCACTCGCCCACATGAAACATGCAGAAATAACTACTTTATGTTATTCTTTTATTTTTGTTCGTCAAGTACTCCTTAAACCTTTTTTGTATCACACAGTCCTATTTAACCAGGAATTAACTACATATCACACAAAATGTGCAAGGCTGATCTGGACATCATTTGATATATGACATATATAGAGGACATTCTGAAAACCAGCATAAAACTTTCATTAGGAGAACTGGAATATAATCATCTCTGGGCAGGGATCCAACTGTCAAATGTCTGATTTCAGTTCTAGTTATCAGGGTCTGGTTTAGTTTAGGAAACAAACATTTTGTATAACCAGATTTTCTTAAATTACCCATTCCTTGGCCAATGCACCTTTACAGCAAGACGTGGTTTAAACGCCAATTCATCACCAATCAAACGCGTAACATCCAAGTGCCCACTTATACAGTACTACTGCTTGTGTTGTTTACCAGGAGTGATGTTAAGTTCATTCCCTATTGCCAGACTCCACACTTTCCCTCGCACACTCGGGGGTAAACCTTGCCACCAAAGATCTCGAACTCTTCTTGTACTTCTCCTAGGCACAAATGCAAAAACACAAAGTCCGCTCAGGGTCATCATTAACATACATAGATACATACATATATATTGATACATACTTAAAAGGACTACAATTTAGAATCCAGACAGACATCTGGACATAAGCTCAGGGCAGACTGGCTCCCCCGTGATCCCGTGGATTATACAAATATAAAGTTATAAGCAACAAGCAGGTGGATGAGCTGACAGCCCACCCAGCAGAAATAATGTGTGGTCCTGTGGCTTTCCATATTGTGAATTGTAAGTTCTCAAGTCCCCCCCCCCCATCCCCCATCCCATTCTGATGTCCACTCATCACCACCCTGGTTGCACACACTTACAGGCCGTCCCAGTTTGGCAGGATTTCAGTGTTCCAAATCACCATGGCACTCGCAATATTTTCCTCTTGCTTGAATCGTTCCTTCATCAGTTTCTTTCTCCTCTGTGCTTCTTTTACCTCTGTATCAAATATATAGTAATGGTTTCACTTTTCATAGTAAAAGTAACTTTTACCAAGCATCGTTATACCGTGAACGTCGAAAATAAAAATGTAAAAAATGATCTTTACATTGTGTTAGCAGTATAGCAAATTGATAGATTAAGAGAAATGTGTTTTAAATGTGTGTTTTTATGACATTACCTGTGGTTTCAAATGCAAATGACTTTCAATGGAAAATACGTAATTAGCATTTTGGGCAACAAGATGACATCATAATCAGACACATTTAAAGTACATATTTATTACGCATTTGCTTCCAATTCTGCAAAAACTACTTACAATTGACAGAGCAGTCAGGATGCAAACACCTAGAGATATACATTAACATTGATGTGGCGGAGTATAGATTCCCAGATATACACATAATTAACATGTTGCATTTGCTTAGAAGCCTAGTGAGTAGGGTTGCCACCTGGCTGGTATTTTACCGGCAGGCCGGTAAAAAAGTTGGCATCAGGCCAATGTTAAGTCTATGAAGACAGTACCAAGGCCGGTATTTTTCTGAAGAAAAGGTGGCAACCCTACTAGTGAGTCAAGGCAGAAACACTTATTTAACAAAGGTGGCCATTTTCCCGTCATAAAAGCAGGTGATGGATGGACTTCCTTTACATCCCTTCAACAAACATTTCCTGCAGTAAATTATAGATCAAGTTTTTATTAGTAATGGGTAGAAACACACACACACACAGGCCGACCGTAAACAGCCTGATAGGAAGTATGAGCTCACTGGTTAAATTACATTCGTTCGTGACAGGTCAGGCCTATGACAGATTTGTGAAAAAAAGAAAGACTCCATTCCATTAAGTGTGCACATCATGCTCTCAAGGGATACGAAGGGGAGTGATCAATCTAAATAAATATCTCAGGCAAAGTAATTGCACCTCTGAGTTATGGAGACAATTGGAAGCCCAGTGACTATTTGCCGTTTAGGATTTTTCTTAAATCTTTCACTGCTCCACCATCATTACTTTTAGACAAACCTCCTCAGCCAAACGCATTAATGGTGCGTGAAGATAAACGACATCAACTGGGACGGGAGCTTCCAGCTGTGATTCTGTATCGAGATCCACATGGGGTTTAAGAGATTTATATTCACTCCAAGACCAGGAGTCATCTGCTTGCTGTAAACAGTTTCTTCCCAATAACTATTTACTGGTTGCAGTTTAGCTTTGTTCTATACATTGTTTTTTATCCACATGTTTAGCTAATAATTTTGACAAATAAAATAACATTTTTCTACGGCTCAAAATGTTATCCTTTGTTCCTTTCAAGCTGCTCCACCCTAAAAGTAATGCAGGTATAGCAATGAGACATGCATAGAGTCCCTGAGAGTGTCTGACTGAAGTTCTGTTAGATCCACGGCTCTAATTACATAGGGGTTTGAGAAGTCAGTCCGTCCATACAACAGAAGAACATTTCCTTTTATTATGAAAAAAAGTACGTAGTCAAACCAATAACAAGAACTGGACAAATGTGTGAAGTTTCCTGAATGTCCTGGAGGACCATGATCCTATATAGCTTTGTTACCCTGCTGCCTGCCACGCCCACACATTGTGTAACTATAAATAGGAACAAAGTATCACTGGTGCCTAACACTGCTATACACATACATATTATATATAAATCTATGCTACAGATAAATAAATATATAATACACATACACACACACATATATATTATATATATATATTTTAATCCTATATACAATGTACCGTAAAACAATTTAACCTAGAAATCTGGGCTGCAAAAAAAACAGGAAGCTAGTTAAAAGTGAGATGAACACCTCAATATTTTAGGATTTAACCCTTTAGTGAAGACGTTTTGGCCGTGTCTTTCCCTTAGTGACATGGGCCGTTTTAAAATTTCTGCCTTTTTCTGTCTTTTTTTTTTATACAATTACAAAACGGTAAAAAAGACCCCTTTTATACTGCACCTTAATGTCCTTAGTTATTGTCCTGGTCATGGAAGCAAACTAAGGAAATGACACAAAGACCATTGGCATGTATCTTACATTGTTTTGTACTAAGTAAGATACATGCCAATGGTCTTTGCGGCATTTCATTACTTTGGTCACAGCGTTTACTCTGCCCCCCTAAAGTTTCAAAGCAATCATTCTCCCAAATAAATGTGCTACATTGCACTCTTTTGCAGAGGCTCCACCACCATGAAATGAGTGCAATTATGTATTTAACCAAAATGTGAAGCAGCAGATTTACACACACTTCCTGAAAGCCTTATAGAAATGGAAAGTCTTCAATACATTAGTTTCACTATAATGCATCTTCAATGTGTCCTGTCAAGCAGAACCACAGCCTTGAGGATTGATTTAATTAGATACTGCGCTTCTGTTGGTCTAACATTACACAAGAGATGTGTTTTCCCTTGTTAATCTGTGACCTAGTGACCTAGTCAAGCATGTTACAAATAAAGCTTTATTGAATTAATTTGCTTTGGTGGTCAAGTATTCAATATAAAAAGGAGAAAATCGCACAGTCTACAATTAATGTGGGTAGCAAAGTTCTTATAAATAAAATAAAAAGTACTGTATTTTATCAAAATATAAAAGGTCAAATTAAAGCACCACCAGTGCAATAAATACACCTCCACTGAGAGATTTTAATTCAGTCAAGAATCCCACCGGGTGCAGGACCCCCAGAGGTGTCGCTGTAAAGAATATACAAAAAGAATAAAGGATGCTGGTTATGGGGCATGGTGTTAGCTGGAATGTTTCCGAAGCACAGGCTGGACCCACAGGATAATATAAAACAGTCAATTCTGGTGCAGAGTTCTAAAAGTGGGGCAATCACCATGGAAACAAATGGAATGTTCTTGCAGGTTTGCTCACTCTGCCCCATGTTTGAGTTTTATAACCTCACTAGTGTTTATTTCCATGTTTATTACAGCACAAGGTAAGTATACAGTCTCAGGCAGTGATCGCAAACCGCTATTGGCGTCATGAGAAACTAAACTGTTGTAATGCCAGTATTGCAGTAAAAGAAACAAAAAAAAAAAAAAAAAAAATCATAGAATTACGGCAAGGCTGCAAAATGAAACTAGGCCAGATTCACAGTAAAACGATTCCATTTCTTTACTGCCTATATTTTATTAATGCAGCACATGTCCTTGCAGTCTGCTTTTCAAGGGCTCTTCTGTTTTGACGAGCACACATCCATATGTATGAATATGGATCCTGCAAGTGAAGAGCGTGGTACTATGACCATTAACCTCTAACATTGGGAGAGTGTGTGGTGACTAGGTATAAAATTTAAAGCATACTCACCACGTTTCTTTGCCTCTGCCACCATCTCATCGTACTCCTGCCGGTGACGTAAGGTTTCATGGACTGACTTGGCAGGAAGATTTCTTTGATCAATAATAAAATAGTTTACAAGTTAATATACAGAAATGGAATGGATATAATACAACCACATGAAAAAATGTCAAGCCAGGTAAACACTAATGGGCCTGTGTGTGTGTCTTTCTGAGTTTGATCTAGTAAAAAGAAAATAAACCACTGGTTGGGGAATAGATTTGCCATGTTGTTAAAGAGAGGGTGCATCACCTAATACTGTTTTTACTGTGCATTAATAGAATAAACAAATTGATTGGAAAGGGTCTACAACTTGTGTTAACAAAACTGCACGCAAATGCCTAAATTAGGAGAAAATATATAGATTTTAACTCCTTCATGACCAAACTGTTTTTGGAAAGTTGTACGTTGATTTTCTTCTTTATCATTTGCTGTACCCACACAAATTATATATTTTTTTTTTTACGACAAGAAGGGCTTTCTTTTGATGCCATCATGTTGATCATATCATTTAATGTATTATAAAAAAATTTTTTAAAAAAAAGGTAAAATATGGTGAAATTAAAAAAATTAAAATGACTTATTTGTAAAATTACTAATCTACAAAGGCTAATGAAAAAAACAGCTAAATAGATTTGAATTGGAAATACCAAAGTTGGTATCTTTTTTAAAATTGTTATTTTTGCCTGTTGTAGGGCAATAAATACAAACAGCACATGGTTGTTTCAAAACATTTAACACTGTTCCATTGGTGTTTTTTGTCTTCAAAATTAGTGTTAGTGACATAACACTAATATCGGTCATGAATCCCTGAATAAAATAGATTCATTAGAGAAAGTGTTACAAAAAAAAGCAAAAGAGATATATTTCTATACATACGCAGGCCGATCCTCCAAAATAAGAGCAGTAGTAGAAAGTGGTTCAAATTCACACTTCTTACGTCTTGCAGATTGAGCTGAAGCTTTACATGTTCTTCCTATTCGAGCTTCATATTCCTGTATGACAAGAGGTAACAAATCAGTAAAGAACATTTTATACAGGAAAGGACAAGGAACACTGGAATATTTTGGTAATATATTAAATCCAGGAAGGGTCACAGGTGTAAGTCATTCATACTTTGAAACAAGCCAAGAATTCATGTTGTAATGGGATGGTGTCACTTTGAATGGTCTCCAGTGATGACAGATGGTGTTTGACAGGGTGCAGAAAGCACACCTTTGACTTTAAAGTCTTGTTTGATTGTCTTTGCCGTGTCACACTGGCTGTACTAACCATTCACTATCCTTATTTTCTTCTGTGTATGTGGATTCAAAACAAAGCTGGGAAAAATTGATCTGACCAAATTCCAATGCACAGAAAGTAGCAAATTATGCTTCAGATTGATGTGAAGATGATACCAGGCTGCATTTCTTCATCACCTTTATGAATTCATTACTAACTGAATTACAAAAATCCGGCATGAGTTGGAAAAATGGGTAACTTGCATACATTTTGCCAACTCTGCTATTAATGTCTGATTTTTGCAGTTCACCACATTTAACTTTTTAGTGTCTTCTATTTTCCTGACCCGTCCTTAATTTAACACACAGGATTTCCCTAGCGCTGCACACATCACAGAATACACTATCACACCCTGTCAGATTCTCCCACATTTACAAGTACTTTAAAAATAAACTTCCTGAAAAAAGAAAAACAGACTTCAGGCATAACATCCAGCAGATCTTCAGGCATCACATCCAGCAGATCAGTCTATTATTCCAGCCATTGCCATGTTCCTCTAACACACACTGCCTCTCCCACTGTGTGATCAAATCTTACCATATGTTCTTTATTAGTTATTTAGGTCTAGCTAGTGATAAGTTATATAGAATATATAGCTAGGACACAGATTTTGGACCTGGCAATTCAATTCCAATTGAGTTCATCAGTTCAGACTTCAGAGAGACTCTAACATGCATAACATACAACGTCTAGTTATAATATACTCCTAATAGCATTTTAGAATAGGAATTTGTGATATCATGCATGTCTGTATGAGTTGGGCTCTAAACACCATTTCCCTATATTATAACTTATGTAAACAATTAGTTTGTATGTTTTGTCCATTATACAGTTCTATGTAAATAAACATACAGTAAAGAATTCAGCATTTAGCAACTATGTTCACCCATTTGATACCTAAATTACCGTACACATCCTATATAAAATCTATAAGAAGGTGGCATTCTTCCAACTACTGCAAAAAAATCTCTAGTTTTTTCTATTCATACTGAATAAAGTTGTAAAATTAAAGCAGATACTTCTGATCTCATAATAAGAACCCTTTCATCTAACAATTACTGCATTCTTGCTTTACAATGCTTTAACACTAAAATAAAACATGACAGCAGTAAACAATGTCAGCATTACAGTGTTCTGGTCAGCCTTGGATAAAACCATTTTAATGGCATGCATGAGATCACTTTCTTGTGCGCTTTAGTATGCACACCGTAGGTGGCTAATGGTTGTCTTAATGAAATTTGTTTTTCTTTTGATTACCCAGCATGCAATATTTTGTTCCTTTAGTGCTTGTTGTCTCTTCAACTAGATAACTGTGGGACCGGCTATTATTTAGTTATTAAGGGAATATCAGGTCTCTAAATCCTACTGTAAAACATTGTACTTCCATTGTTCTGTGTTGTGGCTGCATGTTTATTTAGTCATGGGATTGGACGGAGTATGTAGGTCTTTATGGCAAGAGTTGAGGAGTGTAATAGTAGCACTTTAGGTTGACTGGTTCTTGCAAGACTGACACCATCCGCCATAAAATTCTGTATACAGGTAAAGCCATTATAGCAGGAAATTCCTAAAAATATACATCAACACACAAACCTTCAGTCAGTCATAGCTATAAATATGTATAGTATTTATTTCTATTTAAGTGATATCTGTGTATAAGACTCAAACACCAAACTAGCCTAAAACACCAAACTCTGCCACCTTAGACGTGTAGCACCAGCTGCCTGAACCATTGTGTTCCAATATATAGGGTTGCTCTGTTAGACTGGCTGTGTGCGATGTTCTGCATGACTGTGGGGCAGTGGTCTACAAGACATACTAAATAGTTTTTTTCCATCTTGACCATTTGGATTCTGTGGGTTTAAATATGTGGTTTATGTTTTTCGTTATTTCTAAATAAGTTTATGCTGTAAGCACGCAACTTAATTCTGCTTCATTTTACACAGTCTTAATTAAAAAGAGTCAATATATTCTATGCACTAATTTCAGTGAACATCTGTTATGGTCATGGTACATATTTAGGCTAGTATGGGGTTTGGGTCTTATACCAGATATATATATATATATATATATTATATATATTTATTGGTGTATAATATGTATTGCTATGACTGAGGTGACCGTGTACACACACTGGCTATTGTACAATGCTGGACTGTAAATGACAGCTAGATGCCAGGTTTTAGCAAGGACTCTCTTGGTGCTTGAACGATACCCATTACCCAATAGAGGCTGTTGAAGCCAGTCTTTCCACCGGGGTTCTCCTGGCTACCCGCATGCCATTTCCTCAATTTAACATGTAAGTATCAGCTTTCATTTTTTAATACTTTTCCTTTGCCTTTTTTTTTTTTACTTGAATAGAGTTAACTATTCTTGTTTGTATTTACAGATTAAGCATTTGAGCTCTGCTTATTTGTATACCATATTATATTGTTGTAGAGTTTTGTTATGCTTTAACCTATTCAAAGTGTGTGGATATTCTGTTGGGTATAACAAAACATAAATAAGACTACAAAACCCCTATTGACTTTATGACGGGTTATCCAGTCAAGATCGCAGTGCAATGTGGTATTTTTCTGGTACATTGCGAGGCTGTGTTCCTGACCCAAGCGAGGTCTGGCGGTCATTGTTCTGAACAAATCACAGACAGACAATCACTGTCTCCAAGTCACTCTCATACACTGATCACTCCCACCCCCCTTACTGTGTTGTATGGGTGCGTTAAGTAAAAGAAAAAGAAAATTACATTTTAAAAACAAAATACCAGGTTCTTAAGGGGTTAAGGAGTAATGCAGTTAATAAAGTGAACAATCACGATTATGGAGTGTTTCCAATGATTCACTAAAGGATACTAAACAGTCAAGTACAGAACGCTCACGTAACTTGGCAGCCATCTTAGCATCCTGGCCTCGTCATTTAAACAAGGCAAAATTCCCGAGTCCTTGAACACATCATAACAATTTGACAGTGAAGACAGTCTCAATAGTGTCATAGAAAAGCAATAGCAGCTGAAACGGTAGACTCTTATAGAGAAATTCATTCGGTAAATGACTCTTAAACCTATTTTGAAATGGGCAAAATTCTAAACCTGTGCAACGTTGAAGTCATTTAAAAAATGATCTTATAAAAGTATTTAAATAGATGCTGTGTTATGTCTGAATCGTGTTTTTATGATTCTCCTAAATATTGCTCATTTCCTGTTTCTGCCAATACAATGTCCTTGTTTTCAGGATGATGTCATCAGGGAAGAAGCTATCAGTTAAAAAGGTCAAGTTGTCCCTCCCTTTGATGTTTGCAGGCTGGGATGAGGTCACTAATGTGACTGCCTTCTATATCCCCCCCCCCCCCCCCCCCCTCTCTCTCTCTCTAAGAGCTACACTGGTCTTTCTCTTTTTTAGGATCATCCCAGCTATGTCTTAGTATTTAAAAAATAAATAAATCAGAAATACTACACAACAAATAAATCAATGCACTGGTTCTTTTTCTCTTTGATGCCTCTTTACAGTGCTCGAAAAGTTTTGCTAAAGTAAACATGTAATAAACCTCCTGAACATAAGTGGTAAGTACCAAGGTAAGCAGCAAGTAATGGCCATGCAGGTATTCCTGTGCCCTGGTTTACTTTTTTTGTTTAAACACTATTTTTAAGGATGTTGCAATTCAACTTGCTTAGCAGTTCTGTTCATGGGTTTCTTGCTTAATCCTATTCATGTGACGTGGTGAAGGTGCCATGTAATCATTTAGCATGTGTTTTAATTACTATTTTTAAGGATGTTTCTTCTTTTTTCTAAATTTTTTACATTTCAGAACCAACAGATTAATATATTAACAGATATTAAACTGTTGGTTCGGAAGTGTAAAAAATTAAGAAAAAAGAAGCAACATCCTTAAAAATAGTAACTAAAACACATGCTAAACGGTTACATGGCACCTTCACCACGTCACATGAAAAGGATTAAGCAAGAAACCCATGAACAGAACTGCTGCTTCAAGAACCACACAACACAATGACTTTACCCAATTGGGTCGTATAGATCACATTTATGTATGTTCATGAAAATCTAAAAGGAAAATGTCACACCTCAAATAAAAATTTGATGCATCAGCTAGTGTATAACCTGTGCATCTATACAAATACATGCAGTACATCCTTTGGAATCTCAGTTTATATTTGCTAATTATTATTATTATTTTTTTACAGGATGAAAGGATCATTTTGTATGAATGAGTACACTTGCACAGACCATGTGCCGAAACCAGCAGTAATAAGGGGGGGGGGGGGGGGGGGGGGATTTGGAATATCGGCAAGGGGTAGTTGCTGCCAGTTGCTAAACCCTTGTACAGACATTTTGTACCTGACACATAGGATTTTTTTGTTGTAAAACTCAGTTCTTGGGTAGAGTTCTTAAAGTGGTGCATGGGAACCATTTAGACCACTTTTAAAGGTGCCCCAGAACGGAGTTTTACAAACAACTTCCATACATTCCACAGCCTTTCCACACAGCACCAGAATGCATCCACGGCCTTTCCATTCGTTACCAGAATACATCCACGGCCTTTCCAAACAGCACCAGAATGCACCCACAGCCTTTCCATACAGCACCAGAATGCATCCACAGCCTTTCCACACAGCACCAGAATGCATCCACAGCCTTTCCACACAGCACCAGAATGCATCCACGGCCTTTCCATACAGCACCAGAATGCACCCACAGCCTTTCCATACAGCACCAGAATGCACCCACGGCCTTTCCACACAGCACCAGAATGCACCCACGGCCTTTCCATACGGCACCAGAATGCATCCACAGCCTTTCCATACAGCACCAGAATGCATCCACAGCCTTTCCATACAGCACCAGAATGCATCCACAGCCTTTCCATACAGCATCAGAATGCATCCACGACCTTTCCATTCGTTACCAGAATGCATCCACGGCCTTTCCAAACAGCACCAGAATGCACCCACAGCCTTTCCATACAGCACCAGAATGCATCCACAGCCTTTCCACACAGCACCAGAATGCACCCACGGCCTTTCCACACAGCACCAGAATGCACCCACGGCCTTTCCATACAGCACCAGAATGCATCCACAGCCTTTCCACACAGCACCAGAATGCACCCACGGCCTTTCCACACAGCACCAGAATGCACCCACGGCCTTTCCACACAGCACCAGAATGCATCCACGGCCTTTCCATACGGCACCAGAATGCATCCACAGCCTTTCCATACAGCACCAGAATGCATCCACAGCCTTTCCATACAGCACCAGAATGCACCCACGGCCTTTCCAAACAGCACCAGAATGCATCCACAGCCTTTCCATACAGCACCAGAATGCATCCACAGCCTTTCCATACAGCACCAGAATGCATCCACGGCCTTTCCAAACAGCACCAGAATGCACCCACGGCCTTTCCATACGGCACCAGAATGCACCCACGGCCTTTCCATACAGCACCAGAATGCACCCACGGCCTTTCCATACAGCATCAGAATGCACCCACGGCCTTTCCATACAGCACCAGAATGCACCCACGGCCTTTCCATACAGCATCAGAATGCACCCACGGCCTTTCCATACAGCACCAGAATGCATCCACAGCCTTTCCATACAGCACCAGAATGCATCCACGGCCTTTCCATACGGCACCAGAATGCATCCACGGCCTTTCCACACAGCACCAGAATGCATCCACAGCCTTTCCACACAGCACCAGAATGCATCCACAGCATTTCCATACAGCACCAGAATGCATCCACAGCCTTTCCATACAGCACCAGAATGCATCCACGGCCTTTCCATACAGCACCAGAATGCATCCACAGCCTTTCCATACAGCACCAGAATGCATCCACAGCCTTTCCATACAGCACCAGAATGCATCCACGGCCTTTCCATACAGCACCAGAATGCACCCACGGCCTTTCCATACAGCACCAGAATGCACCCACGGCCTTTCCACACAGCACCAGAATGCATCCACGGCCTTTCCATACGGCACCAGAATGCACCCATGGCCTTTCCATACAGCACCAGAATGCACCCACGGCCTTTCCATACAGCACCAGAATGCACCCACGGCCTTTCCATACAGCACCAGAATGCATCCACAGTTAGAGAAATCATCATACAGATTCAACAGTTCTAAAAGTGCTCTAAACAGCAGGAACGTTCCATTGGTTTCTATGGCAATTGCTCCACTTTTTGAACTGTTCCAGAATAGAGTTTTACAAATCACTCCCAGTCACATGCTGGATTGTGTTCCACTGGACTGCTACAGTAACTAGCAGTCGCCATCAGTTTTTCAACTGGGACATATCACAAACAATTCACTACTGCATAAGATATTGTGATAACAACTGTCACTGACAAGGTGTGTTAAAACTGACAAGTAACTGTAATGTCCTAATGCAACAGTTGCAATTACTTTATTAACCCCTGCAATAAAAGAAACCATAAATAGAGGGGGAGGAATTGTGTCAGGTTTAACAAGGTTACTCTATGTAATTGAGTTACTCTTCCCCTCAGCTAGAAGCTGTGGCAGCGTTGGATGGAGTTCAGATAGGAAGAAAGCACAGTTCAAAGATGATAAAAAAAATTCCTATGCAATCTGTCTCAAATGCTACAAAACCACCTTATGCTTTTGGTCAAATATCAGATCTTTTTAAAACAAATGAACTGAACAAAACAACATGTAAGGCAAGTTTAAAAACTAGTACATAAAAACACATGATGTATATCATGGGTATAAACCTCTAGTTTATAAAAGTCATAATTGGCAGTTCTCATTGTTTAACCTTGGACATATTAAACATGTTCTGTTATGTTAGTACAGATTGAAAGCAGATAGGCTACAATGTTACTTTGTTATAATAAGAAATAATCCTCTCTGGTCAGTTAAAAAAAAAAAAAAAAATGTTTTGTAGTCAGGATTTTATTTCCATTAACACGATTATCTGAATTCAGGATTCCAATAAATGGCCAAGCCACCAAGCTTGCGCTAACTAAAGGGATTCGGGATCTACCTGCAGGTAAATCTAGTTTCTACTCCCTTCTAATCACTGGTTAAGCCACTTCTGACACTGTGGACCACCTGCTTCTAACTCTTCTTAGTCCTTTCTCTGTGCTACTAGTCTATGTTCTATTCCTAATCACACCTGGGAATGTTGGTGGTATATTGGCCCTATATTGCAAAGAGGCAGGTTGTAAATATGGCACGGGACGGCTTAGAAAAATGGGTGGGACCACCCACAAGCACAGGTAGAGTTAAAGGGTTTCACCTGGATGCCCAGGGGGCTGCTGCCAAATGTAAATTAGCATTCGCCCAGCTGTCATCAGTCCTCCCTTGTGTCCTGCGATAGACACAGGTCTGGTTCTCCAGTCCTTTCTCTTCTCTCTCAATACAGTGCATTTTGGAAACTGAACAACATTCTTCTCATTTCAGTACAGCCTGGAAACCAATTAGAATATGGTCTGTAATCACTCGGTATCGTTTTACTCGTCACAAATTATGTCTAATCTGTCTGTAACTGGGTGTCCATCTTATTCCTGAAATTCACTCCAAAATTTAGTTTCGCCCCCTACTGTTACTGCCGTTTTTGACAGGCTCCCTTAAAATCTCAAACCAAGGGAGCTTAACAGAGGAATATCTTATAGTGTATCAGCCTTGAAAAGAAGAGCCTCTCATTACAATATATACACAGTAATGATGCATCAGGAGCCAATAAAAAAAAAAAAACATACATTCAAAAGGAGTCAATAATAAAAAATTAAAATAGGCACCAGGTTTATCAGTCCCAGATATGACCTAATCTCCGGGGGCAACAAGGAATAGTGACCAATTTCGGAAATCATTTCAAAACTGTGTAGTGCAGTAAACAGGTGATTCAGCATCACATGGTGCATGGGATGTTTATGGGGAATTAGACATCACCCCCAGACTGTACTGGAAAGACATTATCTAATCTGACCCACCTACACTGCCAAACGTAATCTGTACTAAACGCACACACAAACCAGCACAAAAAACAGAAAGGAGGTCACATGGACACTGTATGAAAACTGACATTAAACCTCCTGTATATGAAGACACCTATATAACAGACCGGTATTTCACAAATGTCTTCATATTGTAAATGACATATTACTGTAAGTGCATCTGTGAGGAGCAATGAAGCTTCCCTTGGAAGCAGACACAGACATAATCTAATATTTCACCAAGTACACAAGGTACATTGTGCAAGAAAGCAGGAAATATGTGCTGGCTTTGTATGTCCGCACAGGATCTCCTCACAGCTGGGTAAACCAATGTCTGTTTTTGATTCACATGCATCCACTTTTTTGCTATTCTTCCTGAGTGTTGATTTTCTGCCGTCATGTTGTCTTCTGTATCAATACAGGTGAAATGAATCAGGGTTTGCAGATTTAACTACATGAGGATGGTGTGCTTTGCCTCTGTATTGAGGCATGCTCGGGAGCATATGAATAAGGACTGCTTCGCAGCATGTCTTATATTTATTTGTCTTTGGTTCCTGAATGCATCCCTAAGAATCAGCCCAGTCACTATATTAGAGTTAGAATCCTAAAAACTCCAGGTCAAACCCAAACTTTGCACACACAAAAAGTTGTTTCCAGCGCTCAGTTATAAAAAAAATGGCAACCATGTGAATAATATCAACAGTGAAATAAAACACAAATGGTAAAAAAAAAAAAAAAAAAAACCCCAATACTTAGCACAGGAACACTTCTCGTGTGCTGATTGAACCTGAAAAATAAAATATACCAGGAACCTAGTGCAACTTGTAAAGCACGCCTCTGTATACTTGAAAAAATGACAAAAAAGTGCAATAAAACACTCACAAACAAGGCTCCTAAAAACAAATAGCGTTGAATAAGACACCAATTCATGGTCAAGAGGTGGCAAGTATAATATTACCAAAGTGCTTATTCCACGCTCCTTGGTTTTAGGAGCTGTGTTTTTGAGTGTTTTATTACACTATTTGTCATTTTTTCCAAGTATTCTGAGGTGTGCTATACATATTGCACTAGGTTCCTCGTATATTTTATTTTTCAGGTTCAAACAGCACACGAGAATTGTTCCTGTGATAAGTAGTGTTTTTTTTTACCATTTGTGTTTTATTTCACTGTTGATATTATTCACATATGCATTTAAACATTTTGTTTATAATTGTTATAATACGCTTATTACCCATTGTGTTTACAGTAATATTTACTGAATTTTTTCACGTTTTACCACTGAAAATTTGTCATGAATAATTATTGGTCACCATAAGGGCATTTTTATTTTATTTTAATATATTAAGTGTCTATACACTGAGCGCTGGAAACAACGTCTTTTTTTTGCACCTAATATCACACAGTTCGAGGCTGTCTGTGTTTGTCCGTGTGTATACACGTGTGTTCCACCTGTGGCCTTGTGCACTTGCTCATCTAAACCTTTTGCACCAAACCCAAACTTTACGATGGTAAACAAAGGACTCCAAAAAAACATAATAAAAGTGTGCCAATGGGCTCCTTTTCCATAAATGACTAGGTAGGGTTTTATGGCAGAGGAACGTGTCTAGCACTGCTTTACTTTACATATAGTATTTGATCCTAGATAAATCCCCTATGCTGCCTAATCCTTTAAACATCAGCTTGATGGAAATCTTATGATGCTGTTAGATAAACCAGATTACTAGGCTCATTTGCACTCCAGACACGGAATGAAGGCAGTTGCTGCCAAGTGACAAAGATGACAGGCGGCATGAGAGGAAATGATTTTATCCCACAGTGAATTGATAAAAGGACAGTACCTTACTTGTTTCACCGGCTTCATGTGTGAGCTTTCATTGTGATGTTTCAGGGAGCAATTTCACATTTATTTATTTAACTAAAGCTAAATGCATTTGTTTAGTCTTCCAATAGTCACTTCATTCCTAAAACCTCCCTGAGCCATCACTGATCTACTTGTCACCACTATAATATTAACACTAACCAGTGGCTACATATGAAGGTTCAATAACCAACATATTGATGGGATGGATCCCCAGGCCTAGCAGCAGTAGTTGTAGCATAGAAAGTTTTATAGATCAGATTACATTTTGTGTGGATTAAGTCTCTTTAAACTTTCAATGTAACTGCGGAGATGACACTATTATTTATACTATATGCTAATGAGCAAGCAAGTACTGGACCCAGAACTTCCAATCACCTTCTCCTAGGCTTACCAACCATGCTTCTGTCCTCATAACATTGGTCTCAAGCCAATTGTTTACTGTCCTGCCAATATAATACTGGTTGGGTGGCAAACCTACTTTCTCCTTGCATCCAAGCAGCATGGTATTCACCACTACCCAATATAGCATAGGCATACAACATGCGGCCCATGGGTCAAATGTGGCCTGCCAGTCAGGGAGGTGCGGCTCGCTCCAACAAAGTGTGCACCGGAACGTTACTGACACCCGCTGCTGCAACGGGGTCAAAGAGCGAGGGGGCGAAGCTTTCTCACCACGCGCAGGGGAGAAAGCTCCGACCCCTTGCACTATGACCCCTTTGGTGCACGAATGTCAGAGACATCGTGGTGACTGTGTATGTCTGTATGTGTGCATTTAATGTGAGTATTCTTTTTCTTATTGCAAACAAAATAACGTGGGTTTTATTTTTCTTAAAAAAAAAAAAGAAGCAAAGTGTGTGGAAGTGTGAATCAGTGTATGTGTGTGGATGGGTTTGTGTGTGTAACTGTGTGTGTAATAATAACTGCGTGTGTGTGTGTGTGTGTGTGTGTGTGTGTGTGTGTGTGTGTGTGTGTGTGTGTGTGTATGCATGCAGGTGTAAATGTGTGTGCATTTAATTTGAGTATTTTTTTTATTGCTGGGGAATCTGTGACACATACACACGTATGTGTATGTATGTATATATATTTAATTTTCTTTCAATGAAACATGAATGCAGCCCACGCACAAATATATTTACGGTAAAGTGGCCCAGTGCAAAATATACACCCCTGCAAAATATAGCATTGTACGGTCTAACACCACAAGAAAATAAATGAATAACATATCAATGTGGATGACTGCTCCTAGCCAACGTTAAACAAATCCCCACTAGTATTCAATTAATGCTACGGAGGAATGGAAAAAACAAAAATATTATGGGAAAAATTAGAAAAGCGAAAAGAAATAAAATATTATGGAAATTACTTGCAGGTCCAATAGCTTTTAAAACGGCAGGAGATCAAATCACACATTGAATTAATCTTTTATGAAGGGAATTCTGTATTTTACAGTTATGCTAATGAAACAAGTGAAAAGCTTAAAGCTGGTTATATAGCTGGACTAAACCAGTGATGGCTTGATAAAATCAGAGCTTGACAAATCCCAGGAGCCAGGGCTCCGAAAATCCCTACTGCGGGCTCCTACCTTTTGTAAACTGTTTTACATGGAAGTTCCATTTCCCTGTTTCCTAAATAATAAATGGGCTGGCTCCCGAATTGGTCTGTCTTGCTCACAAAGTCTACAGAAATGTAGTGTGCGTGTATTTGTGTGTGTGAATGTTTTTATATGTTACACTGTTTGTGTGCTTGACTGTGCATGATTATGTATGTGTGTGTCTATATTACTGCGGTGTAATGGTATGTGTATTTATGACTGTGTGACAACTTTTCTTTTAGAAAGGGATTTCAGTCCATAAGGGAGAACCTGAAGAATATGGATCCACTTGAAAGGTATATGCCTATATTATATCTATCTATCTATCTATCTATCTATCTATCTATCTATCTATCTATCTATATATATATATATATATATATATATATATATATATATATATATATATATATATATATACATATATATATATTTATACATAGAAACATAGAATGTGTCGGCAGATAAGAACCATTCGGTCCATCTAGTCTGCCCAATTTTTTTTTGAGTACTTTTATTAGTCCGCCGTTCCCGGTCTTGTAGCTAGGATAGCCTTATACATATCCCACGCATGCTTAAAATCCTTGACTGTGTTTACCTCTACCACTTCTGCTGGAAGGCTATTCCATACATCCACTACCCTCTCAGTAAAGTAATACTTCCTGATATTACTTTTAAATCGTTGCCCCTCCTCTAGTTGTGGTAGTTTTTCTTCTTTTAAATATACTCTCTTCCTTTACTGTATTGATTCCCTTTATGTATTTAAATGTTTCTATCATATCCCCCCTGTTAGGCATGTACACACATGCATATATTTCTTCATAAATCCTCTCATACGCATATTATATTTCTCATACGCATTGACACCGTTTAGTTATAATATGTTGTCATTTTCTTTATACAGTCTTTATAGATTACGATTGATTGGTTTCCCATTAGGCTGTGTTGACGCCTCCCTTATTAACAGGTGCACATGTTTTAACACCTTTGTATGTAATGGACCAAGTATTTAAGATCTTTTTGTAACTAGACACAAGCGTATGAATAAAGCACTATGGGTGCAAAGCTCGTCAAGCACATGTAGTTCATGACCCCAATGGCTAACCTGAAATAAACTAGACTTATATGAATGAAGCGTTGTGGGGATTACGAGACTTTGCTACTAAAGTTTTGTGGAGTGACGTTGAACGCTTTTCTATTTACATACATGCACACACATATGAACAGATACGTGTATTCACCAATTGTCTGATGCAACAAATATTAAGAGTAACAGATACTTTGGAACATACAGTGAACGAGGTGTGAATTAGGCAAATGATTTGTTAATTCATAATGACGTTAAATGAACTGGTGTCTTAATAAACATGCGTGAGTGGACACATTCCATGCACATTTTATATTCATATGACCATGCATGGAGGAAAGTGTGACTAGAAAACAAATATATTAAATTCCATACCCCTGTGTTTAATAGATTTGGCGTGGAGACTGATGATAGACTGCCAGAACTGTCATCCTAATGAGAAAAACAGAATTCAAGCCTTAGTGAGATATAATACAATAAAACAGCATAATTTACATCAAATAGTTTAAGCATGATACGTATTGGTTTCTCAAGAGAATTTCAACTTACTCACTGCCCTGTTAAACATGGTTATTCAAAGGTTATATTGTTCATTTATGCATAGTTCATATTCCAAAAAAAAGTATCATGTGAACCCTGTAAGATTAAAGGATTTTTAAATATATTTTGCATGGAAATATTGGTACAGGTCCCTGTGCTCACTAACGTCATATATGAGTCCAAGGGAGGGAGGGATTTACTAAAATGAACAAGTCTATGGGGCTCACCCCACAAAAGTGAGACAGTGATCTTACAAGGAACCACGTAAAAAAAATTGTGCTTCTCCATTTAATTCAACTTATTCCAATAAAATGAATCATGGCATTATCAAATGCCTAACAAGGGAAAAATCCCCAATGCCCCCAAAATACCTTTATAAAAAGTTAGACCTTTACATTGGTGTGCTACATATAAAAATGTTAGTGATAGCAGGACGCAAATGAATCTACAGAAAACTCTTGTTTCAAAGCTGTACATTGCTCTATTCCAGGGATAGTTAACCTTGGCACGGGAGACGTTTTTGGAACACCTATGTTTCCCCAAAAAATCTGCAGTGCCAAGGTTAACCACCATTGCTCTATTCTGTAGCTCGGAGGCTTTGTATGTATTAAATGCAAGACTACACTGCGACGAAGATTGGAGCAAAATATCTTTTGCTATACATGTTGGATATAACTTTGATTTCTAATTTATTATTCATTATATAAACCTCTGTAGATCCCATGTTCAATATAATTTTAGATACAATGTTAAGGTAGAGGAGTAAGTTACAATCAGAGATGCTTAAATAGGTCCCGCAATTTTTTTTCTTTTCTTGCTGGTGCCTAAGCCATCTCAACCACACAGTCGGAGATCTTCATCTACTGTCTGCAGCCACCCATTTAAGTGTTTGAGTGGCCATTTGTTTGAGGAGAAACATAACTTTCATGCTAGATAGAAATAGAATACACTGCGCCTTTTATGTGAGAAGAGTAGCAGCACCGAAACACAACCATAACTTTCATGCTACCCTGCATATTGGGTAATTCATATGTTTTCAGAGGTAAATCCATCAATTAAGCAAAGTAGCCATTATAGGATTCTCTCCTTGATTAATGAAAATCACATCGTTTGGAAACACATACATTCCACATTCTCTGCTAAAAACTAAAAATGGCTGACCTGACAATCCTAGCGGTACAACTAGCGAACAAAAACCTGCAGATGAATGGAAGAGGCTCCCTGTGCAATGTATGTATCATTAATAAAATTATTATTTTTAGTTTACATTGCTAACTTCAGTGCAGTGTTTACAATTATCAACTCATAGTGCCTCTTTGCTAATTAATATGATAAGCTGATACATTTACAAAAATCGGGAAATACATAGCTAAAAACATGAATGGATATATAACGTTTTTAGACCGTAGGTAAAATACTATGGGGTGGTCACCCTATTGGCAAATATCATGGATTTAGAAACTGAGTAATGCAAAGATTAAAAGAGAATATGGGTTTTGATTGCTTGTATAAAGAAAAGTATTCGAAAAATTGTTTGACAACAAAAAAGGTTATTTTTCATTTTTTTGTTTTATTTATTAACATTGTAATTAAATTGAATAATTAATTCATACCAATATGTTATCACAATGAAAACTGACTATAAAGTGCCTGATTAATACTTTCATCATTGATTTAAATATGGACTGGATCCATTGATATTTTCTCTTTTCATGTATAACATATTTAGTATTTTCTCTTTAATTGTAAAAATCTCTATTTAATAAAATATATTTGGGAAAAAAAGAAAAGAAACTAAGTAATGCCAATGCTCCAAAATGTAATACATTACCCCTGTACTATTGGTTTAAGCACATTTTAAATAATATTGAAACTATGTTTCATTCACAAGAGATCACTGGCTATGTAGTGGAAATATCCAGCAGCAGGAGATTTGCTTCCTGGAATCTGTGCAAGGGACCGAAATCTTTCCACCCCCTATTGGTCAGTCTGCTAGTCTGACAGACCAGTAGGGGATCAACTGCACTGACCACGCCCACAAGCAGACACGGGAGAAGGTAGGTGTAAGTGTAGAGATTGGTTTATCCCCTACTCCTACTGTATCAGTGATATAATTTAAACAAAACATTATCAACATAGCAAGAGCACTTTACTAATGGTTTTACAATTGTGGTGTTACTTTTGCTTTAAAAGATGGACTAAACAATCCTGACTGACTATCTTTTAAATCAGACAGAACAAGTCTGAATGCAGCTCGAATGAAGCACCACTAAGAAGCTTATTACACATTTTCTGGAAGTCAAACACTGACTTTCAGGCTGCCTTGTTGTGAAGTTGGTTCTCAGCAACCTGGAGACACTGATTGAAGTGCGGTGTCTAACACACCTCCAGTTGATTATCTCCTCTCCCGCCATTGGCTTTCTGTTGTGCAATTAGCGCACGCACAGACCAATGACAGATCTCTGTGATATGGAAGCCCCTCATAGTCTTTGCAAAACCAACAGTGTACCATTGCTTTCGGATAAATGAAAATAAAAAATAATGTATGCCTCCTGTTTAAAGTCCTATAAGCTGTCGGACACTCAAAGTGCATAACTATTCCTAGAGATTACTACTTAGCTCCTCATTCTGTTACCAATTAAGACAAACACAAAGTTCAAATGCCAGTGCAATAGTAAAAACAACAAAGCATTTCCTCAAAAGAAACTACACCAGGAAAGGGTGTGGAAACATATTGAAGCACTAACAAATATTTCCATGAATGCTCAGGTCAGAGGTCAAAATGATCATTAAACTTAACATCCTGTGAAAAGAAGAAATAGCCTTTCCACAGAGTAAGTCATCATATATAGATAGGTGTTGATAGAACTGGATTTGACTTACTATCATAGGATGAAACAATATTTAGAGAAACATCAACACAGCTTAAAGTATCAAAAACAATACATACAAATTATTAAATAAGATACATAGCAATGTTACATTAAATACAGTGTCTAACCCAGCTCGATACAGCTTCCAAATAATAGCAGAACCTCTGATCATTGAACTTTGTTTATAGTTTACTACACATTCTACAATGTTTACTCTCGAACGTACACACTTTAATAAAAGTCCACTATGGTAGTCCTGCCATTAAAATTGGGAGGTCCGTTTCCCTGCCTACTCCCCTTTCTTCCACCGCTGTATAAATTCGAACTCTGGAAACTACAGGAATGACTATGTCCACAATCACAAGTTATTAAACAATGAACCAATTCTTTTCACACAGCCAACATCACCTCGGTCTTACCAAGCTGATGGTCAACCAATAATACGGTCAGCTGAAGCAAGTCCATCTGATTTAACACATGAAATGACAGTTATTTCCCTTACAAGGGTTGTCAAACACAGAGATAATTTTGAATCATTTTCAATGCTTCCCAACTATATCAGAGATAAATATCAGTTAAAGGCATCTCCTCCAGTGTTTCCAGCTGATCAACTCCGTGTGTGGTCAGAAAGCCGCCCTTCAGCAATTTCGCTGCAGTCAGTAAAGACATTTTCTCACCACAAACCCCAGTACTTTAAGGGGAATTGGTAGAGGGGGGTCTTTTAGAATTGCCTACATTGAGTAATGCCCAGTCTGTGACCAGATCAGAACCTGTATGCTTAGATGGGCGGCACAGAGGCTCAACAGGATTTAAAAATAACCATGTACATAGAATTTCTTCTTCATACCAGCACTGTTAAAATAACTTTTGAAGGTCAGTGCCACTGTGTACATTGGGTCTAGATTGAGCAGTGGGCTCAAAGCTGGTCAATTTATGTGTCATACACAGTTTTCCGAGGGCCACATTCCTCCTCAAAGTTTGGCCACATTTAATTCATAGCTAAACTCAATGTTGTTCATTTATTTAGTTTTGAAGCTGGCAGGAAAAGCAATTTGCTGAACAGATGGAGTCTGCAAGAAGGAGAAACATTAATTTAAAAATGATATTGCGTTATATGCCAGGTGAAAGGAAAATATGAAATTGGCTATGGCCAAAAAAACACTAAATAGTCTTAAAGGTAATAACTGGAGTCACTTGCGTTTTATAGGACTAGGTAAATAGAAAAGGAACACTTTGATTTTTAAAATCTATTGGCATTATAAATTAGTTTCTTGTGTATTGTACACATGGGCACATGGAATTATCAAATTATTTCCTTTAACCAAGGTCTAGATTCTTTGGGACACGGGAGATTTCTGCGCATTTGTAGTTGGGTCGTCATGGTAAGTAAGGGCCATCCCACGTCACAGGTGGGGCATGTGGTGAGGCATGATGGGTTGTTCAGATGTCCACGCTCAAGGAAGTAGGACAGAAAAGGGTTTATGCTGAACGGTGATAAGAGAAAAACGACAGTTTGCCCTCTTGAATAAAAAGATCTTTTCACGTTTTCCACAGACAATAAGTGAACAGCGAATTCTCGCACGATGTAGATTAGATTTTGTTTATGGATCCACGTCTAAATTAGTTTCCATTGTAGCACCTGAGGCCACAAGCTGATGTCATAAATAAAAAAAATAATAAAAAAACACGTCTTAATTTGTAGAGTGTCTCGAGTTCCTAACGCCTCGAGACGATCTATTGAATAGCTCATGCTTTCTACGAGAGCCCATTTATGTCTAAAGAGATTAGACGTTCATGTCAATTTTGAAATTTCTATTCTAGAAATGTCAACGCTAAAACCTCCAAAAACAGTGACCCAAGGTTAACAAAAATATGTGTGGTTTGAGTCACCCATGTATAGTGTCTTTATTAGTTAGGGAGAAGAAGCGAAGGTCAAAGGGGCTTCAAGAGCCCTTGTCTTTATATGCTGGAGGGAAAAGAGAATTCTTGTGAATGTTCAGCGTTTTTTTAGAAAAACAGGAAACTGTAATGTATAGCAGTAAAGCACAGTGAGAAAAAACATGTGACTTAGTCACACTCATCGGAAGATAAAAAACCTCTCCCATCTCTATAGGCACCCAGCATATCTCTCTCAATTAATCACTCTAGGGACCAGAACACACCTACCCATTACAATATGCAATTAGTTGAACATTGCAACTAGCAGTGATGAACTCTTCTGTAACTCAGTATAATGATTCAGAGGTTATTACTGGAATATGTCGCACTCTTCAAGGTTCTCATTAAATTCCTTTGAATGTATTGTTGTGTTCAAACTTTTAGATCAATTCTTCATTGTAAATATATATATTATATAACTAGTACCTTGAAAATTGACAATGTCATTATATTCAATTGCCCGTTTGTATGGCTGGGAGGAAAACAAAATCCAATGCATCCTAAAGTTGTAAAACAACCTACAGTGACAGTATTAAATGTATTTTGAGGACAACGGAGGATAAATAATACATCATCAGGGTGGTTTCGCTCACCTGCTGAATTATTTTCGATTCTTTCTGAACATTTTCTATAGGAGGAACTTTACCAAACAATTTCCAGCCAGGAGCGCTCAAAGCAGGAGATTTGATTTCTTTTGATCTTTTAGAGAAGAAGTTCCTACAGAAAGACAGAAAACAAATGTTTTAAAAGACATGTCGTAAACATTAGCCCCCATCCGTTGGCAACTGTGATAGAAGATGCAGCTAATTTAAAAAAAAAAAAAAAAAAACCCATAAAGCAGCTAGTGTAAAAAAAAAAGTTCAGCAGACAATATCTGAACTGGGTCTATCACACAACACGTTTATTTTTTTTTGTAATGATGCTGCTTAAATAAGATTTTGTTAGACGTTTAATATAACTTAGATGCTCATAGCTGGTCATTTTCACATAGAAAAAAACATTTCAGTTAAAAAAAAAATTAGAGCTTCATTTCACGGCAATGCGAACCATAAATGTTGTTCAAATTAAAGACACTCCAATTTAAAATTGAACAGCCTGCAAAATTTTAACAAAATTGTTATTTCTCCCATTGAAAATAAAGGCGTAAATAATGCAGAGGTAAATAAGATTATCTTCACAAAGATAAAAAAAAAGGGAGATACAAAGTGAAAACCTACATTTTCTCACGCATGCACGATTAATGTTTCCATTCTTCTATATGGGAGCGAGCGCTCATATCCCTGAGTATGATAAACTCCACGAGCCACTGTTACCAGTCAACTCCTCAAACATGTACTTTCCTAGCTCCTACACGTACAACAAAGTTACTGGCTTAGAGATTGTTACTGCAAGGTACCTCAATAAATTAACCAATTAATATTCACTTTTACACTTAATAAAGTCATTAGATGGCAGATGTTTTGTCACTTTTCAGCAGCTAAGCACTTTCTACCGCCGTCTGTAAACCTACACATTACAGAGACAGATCCCCATTAGCCAAATAATTATTTCTTCAGGGGGATTGGCATGTGTTTTCTACTTTCAAAAATCCTGTGATCTACCACAGCTATTTCCTTTTTCCCTCCCAATGAATACTGAGTGAAACCATGTGTCACAACACCCCCATCTTTCCTGAACCCAGGCAGAACGTTTGCAGCATTAGACCTTCGGCATCTCAAAGGGCTTCGCAATCTTTTTATATTTTGGAACTTTTCTTATGCTCTGTTATTATTGAACATTTCAGGCATAACTAAGGAAAAAGTAACCACATATTTTATGTTTACTCCTGTCACCTAAATATTGTTTACACTGCAAGAAATTGAGTATATATTGAATTAGGGGAATCGAAACCAAATACAGAAAATGTAATGAAAAGGTTTTATAAATGGGTTAATGGAGTCTCCTTTTTATGACATCACTTGACTTCTTGATAGGCAAATGAATTACATTTCAAATCAGAAATGTGTAATTTGTATATTGAGCCAGAAGGTATCTCCTAATTAACGTGTTTGCCTGAAGTTATGCTAACTTAATGAATAGACCATTCTTCAATATCTATAGTCACAGAATAAACCTCGTCTAGGTGGCAGAGGCACTTTAATGCATCTTCCAACACCCCCCCCCCCCCCCCCTTTACACACACAATTCTGGGGCTTGGATTGTGATTTGTGTTTTATCAAACACCTGAATATATTGAGAGATAGTGTCATATAATATACTTAATGGCATTGAACAATAATTCACAGGGACATATGTAATGAAGCCTAAAATGTCTATTTTCAAACCGAAAAAGAAGCATCAGTAGCTCAAATGAGAGGCTACATTAAAAACACAAACGAAAAATGGGAAAACACATTTAAGAGTGCAGCGCAATCCAAAATTTGTCACTCGAGTTTCATAGTTACAAGGCAAATTGGGTGTAAACCAGCTTTATTAGCACATTTAATTATTCAGGACACAAAAGGAAAAGCTATTCAGCAAGGTTCCTCTCTCACAACCCTTTTCCACCAATATAACTACAGACACATTAAAAGCAATTAATATAAAACAGAGGAATAAGAACGAGAATTTAATTTGAGTGTTCCAATAAATAAAATGCACCAGTCAGTGAAAGCTCATGTTTACCCTTATAAAGGGCCCGAAAAAGTCGATCTCCTTTAGCTAGATTAGTCTACCTGCATAGGCATTCGTACATATTCACATTTTTTAAACAAGCTGTCTTAATACAGGTTGAGTATCCCTTATCCAAAATGCCTGGGACCAGAAGTATTTTAGATAACTGATCATTTTCACCAATAAGATATATTAAAGGAACATAATACATTGTTTAACCCTTTCTTCCTTGAAGGAAGCAAACGTTTAAACTAAACATGTCCTGGGACATTTAAGTAAACCCGACATGTATCTCAATAGATACACGCGGGTTTACTAACTGGTGTGTCTCACATGCGGTTGTCACTTGCTCACAGCTTAAGGGGGCTGGACACTGAATAAACTGTTGTGTGCACTTGCAATCTGACAGGTGTGCATGGAATTTACAACTTGTGGCAAAATCCTAAAAATATTTGGATAACCAATATCTGGATAAGGGATACTCAACCTGTATACTGACCTTGAAGATCCACAGCCTATTCAAAGTAAAACCTCAACAATATGAAGCTTTTTGAACCATAATCCCTTCCTGACATAGGACGGACCTAGCCTGTCCTGTGATTAAATAAGCAGCAATTGTGATCCAAGTTCACAAAACGTGGTCGAGCGTTACTGAAATTCTGTGTCTAGGGCACCCACAATTGCTCCATGCAGCAATATTGGAGAGCAATATGACTGTTGCCCTCTTGTGTGAACCGGAAGTGAAAAAAATGTCTCTACTGATCGGGTGGTGCTGTTAGACTACCCCTATAGGTAGTCAGCAACATTGCAATGAACAAAGGCTTAATTAGCTAAAGATCTAAGGTTAGGTTTACAGTGAAATTAGCGTTAGCATAAGGGTTAGGGTTACAAGTAAATTAAAATTAGAATAACTTAAGGGTTAGCATAATGGCCAAAAGGTCACTGAAGGTGAAAATGGTTACAAAACAACAACAACAAAAAAACACTATTTTTGGTTATTGCCCTATACCTCGCAAAAAAAACCCAGAAAAACATTGAAACAAGCATATTTCTAAACTTGGGACAAAATTTAGAAACTATTTAGACGGGGTCCTTTTTACCGATTGTATTTGTGTAAATTATTTTGTAGGTCAAAGTAAGAAAAAGTGTGTTTTTTTTCATAATATTTTATAATTTTTTTGTTACAAGATATGACTAACATAATGGTATTCAACAAAAGCCCTTCTTATGGCTATAAAAGCAATATATAATGTGTGGGTAGAGATAAGAAACAAGAAAATTACAGCTATACGCAAGGTCAAAAGGTCATGTCACTAAGGGGTTAAAGAATAACATTTTCTCAAATTAGGTCACACAAAATAAAATACTAAAAACTTGTGAATTAATACTGGGCTTCTCTCAAGAAAAAAGATTCAATCAAAATGGCTGCACATATTAATCTATTGAGATGGGTTAAGTCAGGGCTCGACAAACCCCGGGCGCCAGGTCGCCATGGCGACCAGGAAATAAGACCTGGCGCCCGGGTGCTCTTTGTCACAGGGTGCCCTTGCCGGCTGCCATCAGTTTTTCTTTTACATTCAGCGCAGCGCGAGGGAGAAATTCTGTGCGATTCACACAGACTGTAAGCTCCGCCCCCTCGCACAACAGGCTGTATTGCTGAGTGTCACGTGACAACACGGCGCTTAGCAGGAACCGAAAGAAGATCGTGCTCCAGCATAAATGTCCCCCTCCCCTGCAATGAGGTAAGCAGCAGGGAGGGAGGACACCGTTAGAAATACATTTTTGTTCTTAAAAAAAAAAAAAAATGGTGTGTGTGAATGTAACTGGCTGTGTATGTGGCGTGTGTATGTATGTGTGAATGTAACTGGCTGTGTATGTGGCGTGTGTGCATGTATGTGTGAATGTAACTGGCTGTGTATGTGGCGTGTGTGTGTACGTATGTGTGAATGTGACTGGCTGTGTATGTGAGGTGGGTGTATGCGACTGTCTCCGTGAGTTTATGATTTTGTGATGTGCCGTTGTCTGGCTCCTAAATGTTTTAGCTGGCTCCTAAAACTAAATTAAATTTGTCAAGCCCTGGCTTAAGTAGATTGCTTTTATGCACCTATGTTACTATCTTACAAAATAATCATCAATATTTTCTGGTATAAATATATAAAAAAAACAATAACATTTTTTAAAATTAAAACAAATAACATAAAATATACATCTATTGATAAACTTTGCATATATGCCACAGTCAGTGTATTTATAGATATATACTCTGCCAGGGAGTCTGTTCCCCAAAACTCATGCAGCTTTGGATGAACAAGGCTGGTGGACATCTGAATTCTAAAAAGGCAAGCCTCCGTGTGTGCTTGTGCTACAAACATTTTTTTTTTTAAATAGAAGCAATTAAAAAGGTCTTCAGAAAAATAAATAATATAACTAAAAATAAATCCTGGTACCAAATTTGCTAAAACCAAAACCATCAAACTGGAAGAACAATAGAAAATGACAAGCAGATATGGATTGGTTTTGGGGGTTTCTGGGTTAGATGTATAGATTTAAAGATCTTCTTATATTGACAACCCACGGATGGTTCTCCGTCATGTGGAGGATATGAGAGCTAGCCACATGACACTTCTCCATCAGAGTAATTCAAGCACCCTGAGAAGGGAAATGTGTTCATCGACTCCTCGGAAGCACTTCCTGGAGGCATAAAGGAGTTGAGCAGATCCTCCTCACCCACTGCACTGTGAAGGGCAATAATCCTGTTAAATTGATAATTAGCCTGGCATCGGCTAATTGAGATCATTTAGCTAGTAATCAAGTGTCAGAAGACAGATTTCTTTTTTGAACAATATTATAATTTGACCATAGAAATATAATGCATACGGCAGCAATAAAGCTAAACGAAGGGCTAAAGACCGCAGCAAAGACTAGCGCTAGACTAGAAGCATAGGATTGCCAATAATTACACATTTCTGCTACAGTGTCGCACATATCACTAAACACACAATGTTCTTAATAATCCCACCATTTCTTCTATGTATCTTTCTGTTGGAAAAAGACACCACGTCACCTAAATTATTTCGGCTTGTGTTCCGTCTAATCAGTAATAATGATACAAACCTAGTGATTTAACATGCGAAGGGCAGAGAAGAATTAGTTACAGACTGTAAACAGATCTCATGTCAATCCAATATGACTGCATTCCATTTTATTTTATATAGAGGATACAAAATACATAAAGTCTTAAAGGTTTTCCTGTAAAATACATTGAAAAGGGAGAAGTTACATATTTTCATTTTGGCCTTTTCATTACCAAAGTTGTGAGTGAATCCCATTGCCATCAATGAACACTCAGGTCTGTGTACATATCCATTTTAGCACAGCTATTAAGAACATTTTATATTACAGTTTACAAGGAAAGAAGAACAAAACAGAATAAAGAAAACAAATCTAAAAGATAAACAAGTGTCATAATTGCTTATCGTGTGTGTAAAAAAAAAAAAAAAGAGTCTTCTTACAGCTTGGAAAATGAACTGTAAATATTTTAAACACTTTCATCCAACAATCTGGTGTTCACTCTGACTATAGTCCCTGTCTTGACATAAACAGGATATCGCACTACGCAGCTCTCATTGAGTTGTATGAGCTGGTCCAACGCGATGACAGGAGGAGTAACAGACATTGAAGGATATGGCCTGTTGCAGCATTACAGTGGCAAACTGAAAGGGAAAAAGATGGCTGGTGCAAAATAAACTGTGTGAATATTGTTTACAAATAAAACAAGAGCACGTTAGTAATCTTGTTTTATTCAGATCGTTTTTGTTCAGATATTTTGTTTAAGCAGCACACAGGATCAGAGCATCTTCTAGTGTTGCAGGAAACCCAAATAAGTGGTTCAGGATCCTGGCAACTTACATTTAATTCCTTGGCAAAAAGACATGTAAAGTTCACCAAAAAGGCATAATGAGCCGCCAGCCGTTAAAGGTAACAAAACTCAATGGCAACACACAGGAATAAGCGCTATTATGATTTATAAAGTAAGAGCACATTCTGCAGTGCTGTACAATCAGGACATTATACAGGTGAACTGTATACATGTACTGAAATGTACAGGACAAAAAGGAAAAAAGTGTGTAGGAAAAAAAAAAAAAAGCAATGTATGCAAATTCTCTCTTCCAAGGCAAAGCAAAAACTAAAGTTCTGTTCAATTAGTCCCTTCATGCTGGCAGAGACCCATTCAGGATCTTCACTGATCACGCTGGCCCGTGCCAGTGTACCGCAAGACTTTGCAAAGTCATGGGTGGCCTCATCTGACAGAAGGGATCCTAATCCTGCAGCTGGATCCGCATCACAGGAGGCCACCATGAGCTGTAGAAGTCAGGACATTCTACAAGCATTACAACGGCCTAGAATGCCCTGCAAGCTCTATCAGGTGGCAGATATGTTGTTTAGTCAAATGGGGCAGCTCTGGATCTAAGCAAAGATACTAAAGAGATCTACCTGAGTTATGCAAGCAGAGAGGGCTCAGTAAGATGCTGCTTTTTAAAATGTTTACATTTGATGTAATCTTTCAATTAAACAGGATTCCCCCCCCCCAACAGTTGTCCTTTTAATTTTAATTAAAATCTAAATTTAAATCTGAGCTAACTGTATTCAGTTCTCAGCAATACCAATACGGAACTTGAAAGATGCTGAAAAAACATTAGCTGATTAGAAAGTAAGTGCCAGATTTCTGCAGGAGTTTGAGAGATTTTTTAGACTTCAAGAATCCTATCAGTAGGATCTTGGAATGAGGAAGAGGCAGATTAGTTACGTTTGTTTTCACCTAGGTCCCCTTTCCGGACAGGGAACAATAGGTAAAACTGTGTAAGGGAGTCGCATACCCTGGCCAAAAATGGAATACTATCAGCAAAGCACAGGCCGGATGATAAAAATCAACTATTTAAAATGTTCAAAACTATTTTTCAAATATGAACCGATTCAAGATAAAAAAGTAAAATGCCAGGCTTACCAAATGATTTCACTGTAATATTACATTTGGAATATATTTCTGCAATCAAAACAGGTTTCTGACTATGCAACATAAAATATTTTGACTACTTTGTGCCACTAAAGAGCCTTAAAGGAAAAATATCAGGAAAAATGTTACAGAACTAGAGCAATACATGAAAATTAGGATCCTAGTAACCTTATAATGAAACAAGGGGACTGTATTTAAAGTCATGAGTACATATCA
Organism: Pelodytes ibericus; assembly: GCA_036172795.1. NCBI lineage: Eukaryota > Metazoa > Chordata > Amphibia > Anura > Pelodytidae > Pelodytes > Pelodytes ibericus. The sequence continues at coordinate 52,173,027 of CM069867.1, read as the reverse complement.
TGCATTAAAAAAAATGCAGATTTTATTTTTAAGTTAATAATTATACAACATAATGCTTCATTGTGCAGTTTATATTGCAATTCCCTCTTTCATGAACGAAGCCCATTATCTTTCCAAACACACACACACCAACATACCCTAGGAGCTAGGAAGCAAGGACTCTTAACTTTGATTGTTTTTCTTTTTTGACAAAGAACTCTATGCATTTCCTGGCTCCTAAAAATAACTTGACCAGCTCCTAAAGTCTACAAAAATACATACAAATGACAAATATAGTAAAAATATCGATCTAGGTGTGGCAGTTGATGTTTCATCTATTTGGACTTTGCTAAAGCATTTGATCCAGTTCCACACAAAGGTTACTCCACAAATTGAGAGAAATAGGTTTAAGGGCAAATGTTTGTATTTGTATTGAAAATTGGATGGACGATAGGATGCAGAGGGTTGTGGTAAATGGAAAATCCTCAAATTAGACCAGGGTATTAAGCGGAGTACCTCAGGGGTCTGTTTTAGGCCCTCTTCTTTTTAATTTATTTATTAATGATCTCCCAAGTTGTGTTGAGAGCCTTGTCTCAGTGTTTGTGGATGACACACAATTAGGTAAGGTAATACAGACTAATCTTGATGTTTGTTCTTTACATGAAGATTTGGGCAGAGTTGGGGACTGCGCAATTAAGTGGCAAATGAGGTTCAGTATAGACAAATGCAACGTTATACATTATAGGAAAAATAATAACGAAGCAACATATATACTTTAAATGGTATTTTCCTGGGAAAAAAAACTACTAATGAAAAGGATTTAGGAATAACTGTAGATAACAAACTTGGCAACAGTGGTCAATGCCAGTCAGCAGCTGCAAGGGCCAATAAGATATTGGCATGTATAAAAACGAGGTACAGATTCACAGGAGGATATCATCTTGCCTCTTTACAAGTCATTGGTAAGACCTCACCTTCAATATACAGTACAATTCTGGGCACCAGTCCTTAAAAAAGGATATTATGAAACTAGAAAAAGTACAAATGAGGGCTACAAAATTAATAAGGGGATTAAAGGATTGTAGTTATGAAGAAAGAATTAAAATATTGCATTTATATAAGTTAGAAAAAAGCATCTCAGAGGGGATATGATAACATTATATAAATATGTGCAGGGCCAATATAAATAGCTCCTCAGTGACCTGTTCATTCGAGAACAAGAGGTCACGCCCTGAGACAGGAAGAACAAAGATTTCATAGACACCAAAGGAAGGGATTCTTTACAGTAAGGACAATAATGTTATGGAACTCACTGCCAAGAAATGTGGTGCTATCAACTACATAGATGTATTTAAAAATGGTCTGGTCTTTAGAAAAGCAGAACATACAGGGCTATTAATAATAGAATAATCATTAATAATAGAGCTTCTTGATCTAAGGAGCAATCTGATTGCCCTTTGGAGATATAGAAGGGATTTTTTCAGCCTAGGTGGCAACATTTTAAATAGCTTCCTTAGAGGTTTTTTGCTTCTTTTGGATCAAAATTGGGAATGAGAGGTAAAATGGTTGAACTTGATGGACTTGTGTCTTTTTTTTTAAACCTAAATTACTATGATTTTTAATTCAATATTGATCATCAATTGATTATTTGTTCCAACTCATCATAATTGCATTGTATATTATTAAAATGGGTAATTGTAACAATCCCTGAATTGTTGGTAAAAAGTATTATCCCCAGAATGTACTTGAAAACCAGAGAATTTCTAGACTTACCCTTCCTGGTTAAACACTTTGTTGTTATTATTACTAACGGCAGTGCCAAGGTTAGTCATCACTACACTGGTGCATCACCTTGACTACCCAGGAAGTCTTGTAACAGAGGAGTTAGCAGCTTATATTAAATAAAAAGGGTGATGGCTTCTTAGCTGTGGATATACAGGTAACAAGCCAAGTTGAAATGATACCCTTTACTTGAGAATCTGATTGAAAGCTTCAAAGCCTAATTTTACTTCTGAAGGCATTAATACACTGAAAAGTATATAATGGGACATGGGGAGCCTTGATAATAACAGGAGCTGGCAGGCTTCATAATCACAGAGCTTATCATAGTAGCAGGCTCAGCTGGCAGAGAAAGAATACAAAAGAGCCATGCATGTCTGTGCCTGGCACAATGATACTGTGCTACAAACAGATAACAAACCAATGCTTGTGGGATAAAAGCCGGAAGACATAAGACATCTTTCAAACTGAGGTTTTCCATTCTCCTTTGAGAACAGATTTTAGAAGTCCAGTAACACCTAAAAAGCAAACGGGGTTGATAAAAAAAAAATGTTGGAAAAAGATCACAGACATTGTTCACAAGCAAATTCAGCATTAGTGGGGTGGAGTGGGAAACCGTCATATTAACAATTAAAACCAAACGGAGATGTAGATAAATGTGCGTGGGGGGCTGCTCTACGCATTTGTTCTAGAATGTCAAACTAGTGCACTCTTCTAGATATTTGCAAGTAGCTTAAAACAAATGAAATAAATCCATCATTTCAAAAGTTGCATTTGAGGTGCACACATCATGTCAGCAACATTTACGGTTTTCCATTTAAAGCCTTTGCACAGATCACTCTCCCAACTAATTTTAATTAGAATTTAGGGGCTAGCCAAAATAATTTAGGAACCAGGACACTAAAGATCCATATGGATCAATAGAAAAAGCAGTACAAAAATTGGCTACGAGCCGTACAAACTGTTGATTGGAAGCTGGGTACCATCAAACTGACATAAACCAGCCACCGACAGCAATATCAAACAGCAGCTTAGCAAGTTGTTTCCACAGGTTGCAATGAGAAAGAAACAGAACAAGTTTCTTTTTTAGGCAATAGAAGAACCTTCCAGCAGGTAGACATGTCTGACATCATACACTGAACCAACATAACTTTACCATGACAGAACATCTATAAAAGTACTTTTCATTTGATATTATATAGGTTTATTGGGTATTGTTCCATTAGAAATCTAATGATAGAAGATCATGAGGATGTCATCATTTAACATGACGGTGGTGTAAGACACTAAAAATTATAAATAACTAACTGTATTCCAGCTTTCTGACATTCTGCCTGGGGATGGAGGCGCTGTATATAAAAATAGGAATATAATAAAAGGCAGGTATGCAAAGTACAGCAAAAGGGAAGAGGAAGTAATTTAAAAAAAAAAACACTGTGTATTATAAATGATCAGACAAAAGGGTATGTATGTAGAACATACTACATGGGCTGGCACCCATGAAGGATCAGTCCAGAACAGAACCACCATAGAGAAAGCATTGGGAGTGTGATTTTCTATGAACCAAAAAGTTTTTGTTTTGTAAAAATGTTTAATGCCATTTTTAAAAAGCATAATTTTGGCCATGTTTTGCTGAATTTGTATGATGTTCAATGCTAGGATGGGGGCTTCAAGAACCAGATTGGTATGATGGCATTGGTACAAAACGTGTTAGAGGGTTTTAGACTTAACAAGTGTCTACATAGAAACATAGAATGTGTCATCACATAAGGAATATTCAGCCCATGTAGTCTGCCTTTAGAATTGGGAATATTGAGAGTTGAATTCAATAATTATGTGCAATTAACTTTGAACAATAGTTTGGTTCTTCAATAACAGCAAAAAAAAGATTGCTGGTCGATTTCCAAAGCTGAAATGAAGTGTGTTTTGATTTAAATCAATGTTGTACAATATTACATTTTTTCTGGATCTGTTCCATGTGTAAAACTCCTCTATACAAACTGATATTTGTAAACATGCTTGGACTGTGTTCAGTTTTTTTTTTGGCCGTTTTACTGCAATATCAATGCTTTAAACTTAATACATAGGTGTGCAAAAAAACCCTACTCACATCACCCTCATCCAGACGTCCCTATGCTCCAGCAAAGCACCTTCACTACAAAAACAAAATACGATCCCTGCTTTATGGGAAATGCAGTAATGGAAAGAAAGTAGTGGTAGCAATCCTGTGCATGGGGTGGGCATTACGGTAAACAAAAAATGTTGCTAAAACATATGAGGTTTCTACTGCCTCAAGAAACTCACATCCAAAATGCAATGCTTGTGCAAGAAAAGAAAAGGAAAAAAAAAAAAAATCAGAAAAAGAAAATCCATCAACAAGTTATAAAATAAACAGTAGGGGAAATGTGAACAAATAATCCATGTGAAATATCTTGAGCAGTCTACTTTTCGTTGGGTCACATTCACCGAGCAGCAGTGAGACGGCTGCGGCAAAAGCAAATTGTTATGAATTTTAAAAGTTTGAAAACTGAAACATGGATGTCCCAAGGGAGCACAGGACTACTTGGGAGTTATTGTTAAACAAGTCATGGTTTTCTTAGAAGTAGCACATATCAAGTTAACCCCTTGCTGCTTGTAGGACGTTCTGTGCCGTCCTAATTTCCAATGCCCAAAAGCTTGTAGGACGGGATTAGCTGTAGAAGTCCAGATGTTCTTAGAGGTAGGTTAATTCTTGCAGGCTTAAAAACTCTAGGCTACTCAGAATACGAAAAGAAAAGAAAAAACAAACCTCTCACGAAATTACCTTATTAGTGATTCAATGCTAAAGTTTCTCTTTATTCCCATGTAGGATAGGGTTTTATTATCCCTTGTCCTCCCCACCCCCTCCCTATCATATATTATCAAGTGTTCAAACTTAAAAGACAACTGTAGCAAAAAATTACTTTATGTTTAATTCAAAGTTTGTATCAAGTGTAAACGATTAATAAAGACATTTTTTAATTAAAGAATATAAATTAAGTGCCTTATTAAGCCTTCTTTACTCAATATAGTTCTCTCAGGGGGCAGACATTTTATTTATAATCTTGGGTCAGATCTTCACTCATCTTGGGTCAGATGAACAAAGATCTGACCAAAGATTCTTAACAAAATGGCTGCCTCCTGGCAGAACTACATGGCTCAATAAGGTACTTGATGTTTAGTCTTTCATTATGGCATTTCTATATAAAATACCTACATTTGATGCCATCTTTCCTTTAAACAAAACTTCATTTTTTACTCCATATATCCAGACAACTGTTACACAACATATTATCCTACCCTATTGCGTAGTTTCTGAAGATGACTGCAAATGTAGGTGACAACATAGCATCAATATTATCAATACCAATACTGGACTAAGACTTTCCAGTTGTGAATAATTATCAAAATTACTATTGTGTATATTGTGCTCAATCCAATTCTCATTAATCAATGGTAACTAGAGCCACAGAGTATGATTTAATGTCAGTACAGATGTACTTACAGGACAAGGTCCGCCAACCCATTCTAATTCAAATATTGCACACCAGGGAGTGAGTTGTAATTACAATACAAGAAGGTATGGGTCTCAGACTTAGTTAGTTAGTCCAAAGGTTTCTAACACTCATAAGAAAATAAAATGAAATCAAAACTCTATTCCTAGATCTATCCTTGCAGGTTCAATCCAGGTAGGTACCAAGGACCTAAGGTAACATTTCCTCTGACTGCCTCCAGTTCTCTTTAGGAAAATATGTCACATCACTGTAGTAGACAGAGCTGTAGCATAAGTCCACTTATATCTCATATAATTTTGCCCCAGGTTTGGAGTCAAGTCCCCAAACCTTACTCTAGCTTGTCTAGTGGTGCTGGACATCTCTGGAAATAACAGATCTTTAAATAGCTTGTTCTCAGGTAATTTCCTCCTTGCAGACTGCATGACCAGATGCTTGACCTAGAATGATGTAAATCTCTCTATGAAATCTTTTGAAAGTGCCATATTTACATCTTTGGGCTTACGGGTTCCATGCAATCTTCCCAAAGGGATGAGATTCTATCAGTGAGGTTTCTTCCAGAAGTGTTCCAGCTGTTTTTGGTTCAGCAGATTCTATATACCTCCAAGTCTTACACTTTGTTTCTTGTCAAGGGATCCTCTAGATCAGTCATTTTGGCCTCCAGATATTTACTTTTGTTCTCCATAGATCTATTGCGTGCCAGCAGTAAGCGCTAATCATCTTGAGTTATCATCCGTGTGGCTGCTTGGGAAGTCAAAGGCTCAGTGAGATGGTCCACTTCACTTCTCAATTCTGTAATATTAGTATACAAATTCGGTTTGATTTTTTTATTTAAGTTGTCCAACACGACCTCCATCCCTTGATGCATTATAAAATATAAACGGATATAATTCTCAGACAGATTTGAGTTGCTTTTGTTCCTTTGATCTTTGTGATCAAATTGTAGTGATTTTCTCGGCTTACCGTGATCCTGAGTGTGTATCCTTGGGGAGTAAAATAAATGAATGGATTACATTTTTATTAGTTGGAGGTCCCCCCCCCCCCGTTCCCCCTTTTCTTCATCTCTTACTCCTTGTCCCTTCTTGGAACCATTTTGTAATTCAGTAGTAAAATTACAAGTTATCTACAGCTTATCGGCAAGACAGCAGTTAGCTAACAAAATGTAAATCCTTCACAGCGAGTCTCTTTTGCTGGCCGATGATGGGGTCTAGCTTGTCTGCTGGATACAGTGTTAACTTTACTGCTAAAGGAGACACTTTGGCAGAACACCTTCATTTAAGGATCAGAGAACCAGATACCCTGAGACAACCACTTTATGTATTGAGAATCCTATTGGATAATTTTTAGCAGCAGAGTTAATTGGTAACTAATATGTCTTTGTGTCTTTTGTTAATATGTATATTTTTTGAATCACATGGTAATGGATGGTATGCCCATTGGCTTGCAATACGTTTCCACACGTTTTACAAATAAGCGCCAAGTCCGCGTCAACAACCCTTTGCGGCCTTTTGCGTAACTTATTCCACTTTTCAGGAAATAAAGTCTATGTTTGTTTAACAAACTTGTTATTACACCCTTTGCCGTGAAATGGACAACTTTCTAAAGACTTGTAAATACAGTAGTTATTTGGGCTAACTAAGTCTGAGACCTTGCATTAGGTTTCACAGTTTATTGTAACCGATAATCTTAAGCCACTTAACTGGAATAAATAAAGCCAAAAGTTAAAAAGGGCTAATTTCAAATCAATATCCAGTTTTAGAGTCCAAAGTAGGCTACATAGATCCGGGCTTGACAAAATTTAGTTAGTTTTAATTGCCAGTAAAAAAAAAAAAAAAAAAATACATGCAGTCATACTTACACAGTAAGTAACATATAAAGACTGTCACATACCAGACATATATTTGTATTTGATTTGTTAAAGAAGAAAAAAAAAGTACATCATTCAATGTGCTTTACCTCATCGCAGGGGAGGAGGTCACTTCTATTCACTCTATGCAGAGTCTGTATGTCAACTATTGTGGTCCAAACTTCTTGGATTACTTCAATATGCAAATGGACAGAAGACTGTTTATACCAAATACTCACGGAAAGTCCAGCACCAGAGAATAGTTGTGTTAAATGTCTTATTTTTAGCCCGTTCTTAAGTTCCAATAATGCCGCAAATTAAACACACACCTCATGGTATATTAAAAAAATACTCTATGTGAACGGCAGATTCCACACTAACAGCAATTTGAATTCAACCGGTTTTGCATTTCTAACTTTAATTTTTACATGTTTGACAATCATTCTCATAATATAACAAAACGTCATATCCGACCTCGATCATTCTAATATGTTTAAAGATCAAAATTATGCAGTTTGTTTTTTGCCAGGGTCAATGTAAAATATAGCTAATACGCTATCTAGTGTTTTGACATAAACATCATTGTGGAATTTGTTGCCTTATATACACTTTAAATAGTGCATCCCTCTAGAGGTTACAAAAACAAAAAGTACTTGGAACCAACGATCAAACAGGTACAATAATGTTCAAATGATTTCACATGCAATATTTAAATTCCAGGCAGAATCATTGAATATTTCACCCTGTCCTCGTATTAACTTCTTCACGTGCACCATTACTGCTGTTGCTATGGCAGCAAGCAATGTGCCATCATACCATTCATACCAGTGAGGAAAAGTCAACCCAGCTTTGGAAATTAGGAAAAAAAAAAAAAAAACATCCCAGCTTAATTTTCCAGCCTGACCGCATTACAGAAATTATATATCTGCAAAAATAACAGAAGCATTTGGTAGTCTAACAAGACTGTAAAAAATAAAAAATAAAAAAAAAACACATTGCCCATATTTTAGAATTTTGGCCCAATCAGTAGGACCATTCCGAGGGGTTTCAATGGCAAATGCTCCACTTTTAGAAACCTTCTCTCTAAACATTAACCCCATTACATATTGTACTGCTTGCAATTAAAGAGGGAGAAAATAAAAATAAAAACTTTGTACAAAAAGAAAGCCAATGTAGTCTTGTTTTACATTGTTTTTTTTTTTTACTTCTAGGAGTAAAGTTGTACGATTAGTAGTGATTTATATTTCAAAGATTTACCATTCAAAAGATATCACATTGAATAGTCCAAAGAAAATAATTGTGTGAGCTGGTTGAGCAACTATTGGTCTCTTAGCCGTCTGTTGGCATATAAATCATCTACTGAAATGCCTTATACACCTTCTAAACAGAGATGCCCAGTTGTCAATCATTCACATGCAAATGGTTAGGCGAATCTAACTGCCAATGCTGAAGTTTACACCGATGTGAATAGTTAGGGAGAATGAAGTAGGAGGCAGCAAGCAGGTAGTCAGAAGAGGGAAGGAGATAGAGCCTCAGAGGAGTTACACAAGATGGAGGCAAGGAGCAAAAAGCAAAAACTTTTTGGGACTGCAGATACATTTCTGTTATGTATACGAACATATGCAGAATAAGCCACAGCCCTGCCAGTATTTTCTGGCAGCAGAGGAGTTAATCCAGTTATCCGTTTATATGCACCAGTTGTCAGGCTTACTTCCACACAGCTGGTGCTGTTTACACTTCTGTTTTCCCTTTAGGGTTTTTTCCAGGAGGCAGCAGAAAAAAAAAAAAAAAATACACATGGCCTATAGATACACATTTTAACTGCTCATATCTCTGTCTATTAACTAGATGATATGGACTGGCATTGCAATTATCAACCTGTATTTCTAAAGCAGAGTGCTACTTGGAAAGTTTATCATCGAAGATTTGTACACTGCGACTTTAAGTACAAAGAAAACTAAAAACATGGATTTTTCAATAAAAATAAATTGATAAATTATTATGGTTAAAACAGCACTTTTTGGGCAAATTGTAAACATACTTGATGCAGAGAGACTGGCAGACATAAAATGATGCCCAATGGGACCAGTTTGGAGACATGTGCATCACATGACAGTTCAGATTGCTCTGGTATCATTACCAATATATAAAATGGGTCACTGCTTTCAGAAATGGCTGAAGGGTATTGCTTGACAGCTCCAGCAGCTGAACAATTCTAGACGGACCTACTCAAGCCGATTAAATGTTCACTCTTTTGCTCTTTGTAAGCACAGTCAAAATGCAGTGAAAAAAGAACGGTTCATCAGTTAGATCTGCATAGGCAAGAGTAGTTCCTGGACTACAGCTCCCATGATCCAGGAAAATAATAGGAAGTAACAAAAAAAAGGGGGGGGGGGTGCAATCGCCAGTGTGTTGTATATAAATAAAGAGCTAATAAGTTCTTCAACCAGATCACCCACATCGACATTATTAACACACATCTAATAACTGAACAGTGAAAACACACTGCTCTGCCCACAATGCAGTCTTATTCATGGACATTTAAAAAAAATAAAAAAATAATTATATATATATATATATATATATATATATATATATATATATACATACATACATACATACATACATACATACATACATACATCCATACATACACGGTATATACCCTGGAGCAGTAACATAAATCCAACCAATGAAGCTTTGAAATATGCAATGTGGTCCCTGTATAACAAGAGTTTCAAACTGAGCCGCTACAGCTGTTGGTGGACTACATTTCCCATTTTCCCTCGCAAGCCTTATAGCGGACAGAGTATTAATGGAGATGCAGACCAACAGCAGCTGGAGGGCAGTTTGACACCCCTTGGTGTAGAACAAACCCTTGGAGGCTCACAAAGTGTTACACCAGGATTCAAAGTCTGGATTTAAACTCATTAAAGTGACCATGAATATCCAGATGGAGCACTGCCAATGACATTTGGGCAGACTAGATGGACTAAATGGTTCTTATCTGCCGATACATTCTATGTTTCTATGTTTAATAAAAGTACTAGGTCATGTACAGTTTTGGAATCATTCGTGATGATATAAGCTCATCAAAAAATGAGATTAGTCCTAATAATAAAATGAGATGATGTGTTTTTCACAGAGATGATTTAGCTCTATAAAATAGCTACAAAGATGAATCAGCCAAGAAAAGATGAGGTCTTTCATTATCATGAGGTTATTGGCCTGGTTAAAAAGAGAGGTCATTTTCTACACACTTTGCTGAAATGTTAACGATTTGTCCATTATGTCATTGCTCTTCTAGAAAATGGGAGTCACTCCATAATTTATCCTCATTTGGTCTTTGGAAATAACTGTGTAATGAAAATATCCTTCTCCTTTGCTAGCTTATTAAATGAAACCCCACCACCAAAAAAAAAAGGATAGATTGATAAATCTGAAAGCACTGCAAAACCTCATAAAAAAGCAAAGACATACAATAATGTGAAACTGTACAATGTGCTGACCAAGTTATTATAATCTCCCTCTATAGCTTTTGTGTACAGGATTGAGGGGATTTGGACATGCACACACTTAAAATGTAAAGTAACCTCAGAAGAAAAAAAAAATTGTGACAGGAGAGCTGCACAAAAGTGCTTTTATCAAGTGTGACATGACTTGTACATCTGCTCAGAACCAATATATTTGTACCTGTGTAATAAAGTAATTTGTGATCCAAACCAGCTGTACAGGCTGGTAACTCTATATGGCGGCAGCCATGATGCCGTGTGACGTCACAACGATAAGCTGTATTGAGAACTTTATTGTGCATGCACAAGATGGACTTATGAGTGGTAACGGTATCATCGCAATAAAAAAAACTTTATAATGCGAGCACAAAATGAATGATAAACCGGATGTCATAAGCAAATAGAAAAGCCAAAAAGTTGGCAATTTATGCAAAGAACACACGAGTGGAAATAAATAATGTTAGGTATAATACATTAATTCCGCTAGATAAAAGACTTCTGAAAAATATTTTTAAAAGCAAAAAGTTAAAAACAATTTAGCAGGGGAGAGTAAACAAATTATGCATTTAAAATGGGGAGCTTATGTAACTACTCCATCTGATCAATGAAATTTCCAAAGCATAACAGGGGCAATAAGCCACCATAAACTGCGCATGTGAATAGAGGCAGCATCCAGCCAGAGCAGCCTATAAAAACATAGGAAATGCTTATACGACCTAAAGAAAGACAGTCAAGTCTCTCTCTTCATTAAGTCCAGGTGAAGTGTTTGAAGCAAATATATCCAATGTAGTTCCCTTCTATTTAGGAACACTTCCCTGTGGAGACCCTGTGCGATTTGCTATACATTCTATAGCCATGAATTTCAATTGCGAAACATTATGGTGATGTGCATGAAAGTGGCATGCCACTGGAGACTTGAAATTTTTAGTATGAATTGCAAAATGTTTGTTTTGTGCAGGCATGATGAAGACTATTGTACATTGCTATGATCCCTTTACCTCTATGTACATAGTCCATAACTTCTTGATGTTGTGCAGCATCATGGCAGCTACCATACAGCATTTCCAGCATGTACATCTGGTTCGGATCAGAAATGGCTTGGTTAATACACAGGTATAACAACAGGTCTGGGCAGATGTACTTGTCATTTCACCCTTGACAAAGGCACTTTTCTGTCATAAAGTCAGGAGTGTCTTCACAGTGCAGCTCTCCTATCACAAACTGCAATCTTTTTTTGGCGTTTTTCCACTTATATGCTTCTGCTACTTTTGTGAGTAATGATGTTAAATTTGCTAATTTATAGTTTTGTATCACTCTTTGAAATACATTTTTTTCTATTTTTGTATCATTTATGCATGCACCGCTTGAAAAACTGCACTCATCACTGCTGCAAAATGCAAAGATTTGGGGAAAAAGGTCAATCTTTACCATCAATAAATATATTTATTAAACTATTTTCATTGGAAATAGGGATAAAATGCATTTTAGATGGTTCTCCACTGTGACATCTTCTGGCAATATACGCACATTAACTCAATGGATAATAATTAACTTGCAAATACTACCACAAGATGATGATATTAACTTATACATCTTACACAAAATCCTTTCCTAGACATTTGTTATGACAATATATAGATCAGATTGATGCTATACAATGTGTGCAATAGGCTCACCTGATAAATATGTGCATTCATTTACTTTACCTATGTTTGCCATGTATTGAGAGTGAGACCCACTTGCTCCCCTGTACCACATATGAGCTCACCAGGCTTCGCTGTGCTCTGTTACCATGGTGATCTCACCTTGTGAAGAAGTCAGTGATCCCCATCCTCCAGGGCCTCTCGCCGTCATGGCCTTGGGGTTCAGGGTCCCCATCAGGAAGGCTCAGCCCCTCTGCCAAATGATCCGGTGCGCTCTGCCTCCGGCTCACCTCAAACGTGTTTCGGGAGCTCAGACTGACATCCAGGAACCGGAAGCGGTCCGCCTCGGCCGACACAAAGTAACCGGCCACCGTGTGTGCGCTTACCGGGGACGAGCTGGCACTGGAAGCGGCAGAGTCTCCGGGGTTCAAGGGATCAGTGGGGGTGAATACGGCGGGATACGGCTCTCTTGGGTTGTGACAGGGTCTGCATGACATAATGCACCCGGGCTCTTCCAGGTGACAAGAGCATGCCCGCTCCGGACTCTGTGATTCATCCTCCAAAGGGTTCTGGCAACACGAGCTGCTCACCAGGAGCCCCCCATTGGGCAGCTTCAGCTCCTCACAGACTGACGGGGGCACGGGCTCCAGGGTGTCATTGACACCAGAAAGCTCTCCGCCTCCCTCCCCCTGTGGGGAGTACCCCAGGGCCCCGTTGGTCAGCCTCATGTCCGGCCCGGTAATATAGAGTTGCATGATGTCCGCCTCCTCCTCGGCCCGGTAACAGGCTGGACTCCCCTGGCCGCCGCCATCCTCTGGCCCAACCATTTGCTGTCCCGGGCCCTCAGCAGCGGCCTAGAGGCGGGGCCCCCGGGAGCGGTGCAGAGACTGGGGCGCTCCGTGGCTGAGGGCAGGGCACAGCCGCCTCACTGACAGCTGGATTACGATTTTTCCTCTTCTCCCCCGGCGCAGCCCAGAGATGTGAGGGCAGCGCGATATCGTTACATGTTCCGTAAATACGGAAGCTGAGAAGGCCGGTTCCCAGTGGATTGTGGGAGTTGTAGTTCCAGAAAGAGGGTGGGACTTCGTGGTGAGGGTGCAGCTCAGTGGTCAGGGAGTAAAATTACACGAGCAGGCGTGTAGTGGGAATGCAAGGCACAACTAGAAATCATGTGAGCTTAGTGGAAGGATAGAATGTGTCGGCTGATAAGAACCATCTAGCCTGCCCAATTTTCTAAATTCTTTTATTAGTCCCCAGTTCCTAATCTTATATCTAGGATAGCCTTGTGCCTATCCCAGAGGCGTCACTAGGGTTGGTGTCACCCCCAGTCAGATGGCCCATTAAATATGACACATACAGGAGCCCCACAAATTATGTCACACACAGGAGCCCATTAACTATGCCACACACAAGAGCCCCATAAATTATGCCACACACACAGGTGCCCCTTAATTATGCCACACACACAGGTGCCCCTTAATTATGCCACACACACACGCCCCGTAATTATGCCACACAAAAGAGCCACTTAATTATGCGACACACAGGAGCCCCACTAGGTGACAATTGTACAATTCTAAAACAATACATATCTATACACACAGACATCTCTATCTCTCTATATAACTAGTTGCATTTATACTTATTTGAATTTTATAATATTATATTCAACTATTTTCATATGCAATAAAAATTTTATTTAAAAATTGCATTCCCTGTTTTTATTCGCTTCCTCTGCACCCACTTTGCACCTAAAGGACTTAACACAGCACCATACAGTACCCACAGAACTTGCCACGCAACTATATTGCACCCACAACACTTGGCTTGCACTCATATTGCACCTACACGATTTGGCATGCCACAGTGTCACTTTGACACACAGAACTAGCCAGTGTCAATTTCCTAATAGTACATGTTATTTTGCCCCACAGACCATGCCACAGCATCGCTTTGCCAATTAAAATAGACCTGTTTTCCCATTAATATGCCAGTGATTGCCCATAAATATGGCACAGCCAATTTGCCCAATAATATGCCAGTATTATTTTGTCATTCATAAACCACAATTTGCCCAATAATATGCCAGTATTATTTTGCCGTTAATAAGCCAGCCAATTTGCCCAATAATATGCCAGTATTATTTTGTCATTAATAAGCCAACCAATTTGCCTAATAATATGCCAGTATTATTTTGCCATTTAATATGCCAGAATTTTGCCATTCAATATTCCAGCATTTAACCCCTCAATATGCCAGTATTATTTTGCCATTCAATATTGCAGCATTTAAACCCTCAATATGCCAGTATTATTTTGCCATTCAATATTGCAGCATTTAACCCCTCAATATGACAGAATTTTGCCATTCAATATTGCAGCATTTAACCCCTCAATATGCCAGAATTTAACCCCTCAATGTGCCAGGATTTAACCCCTCAATATGCCGGGATTTAACCCCTCAAAATGCCAGGATTTAACCTTTCAATATGCCAGTATTTAACCCCTCAATATGCCAGGATTTAGTCACTCAATATTCCAGCATTTAGCCCCTCAATATGCCAGGGTTTAACCCCTCAATGTGCCAGGATTTAACCCCTCAGTATGTCAGGATTTAACCCCTCTATATGCCATGATTTTTCCCCTCAATATGTCAGGATTTTTCCCCTCAATATGCCAGGATTTTTCCCCTCAATATGTCAGGATTTAACCCCTCAATATTCCAGGATTTAGCCATTTAAAATATCAGGATTTAGCCCCTCAATATGCCAGGATTTAGCCCCTCAATATGCCAGGATTTAACCCCTCAATATGCCAGGATTTTGCTTGTTTCATCATGACTTCTCCTGTGATGACTTCTCACGCTTATCGTGCCTCTGAGTGACAGGCATGCTGCCAGTACAGCGCACGCCTGTCACTCAGGGGCACGACATATCTTGTGTATTTCCGGGGGTTTGTGTGCTGCAAACAGCCAGCATACAAACCCCTGGAAATACACGTGATATGTCCGAGGGCCCGACGGCAGCTGCACATTCGGCAACACAGTCACTCACGCTGTTGCCAATTCAACAAGCACTAAAAGTATACAAAAGTTTGTATATGTTTAGTGCTTGTCGAATTGGCAAAAGCGTGAGTGACTCTGTTGCCATTTTTGCAGCTGCCGTCTGTCTCCCGGATATATTTCTGGGGTTTGTGTGCTCTCTGTTCAGAGGACAGAAACCCCAGAAATACACAGTGGGCCTGCTCCATGCTAGATGTGCGGCACTCACCTAGCTCATATGGAGCATCCGCCACTGTATTTCTTCCTTCCATGCAGTCACCATGTGTGATGGAGAGTCACTCACTGTCTTCACCTTCACATGTTTTCTCTCCCCTCTGCATATATGGATCTGATGGGTAAGGAGACTAGGTTATTTGTCTGCCTATCTCTGTGTCATGTCTGTCTATCAGTCTCTGTACCCTTCTGTCCACATATCTGTCTTGTCTTTATTTTATATCTATTAACTCTGATGATAAGGGGTGAGTTGATGAAATTTCCCCTTGGGCCACTAAACAGTTTTTGCATTATAGTGTAGATACTATCAGCATTGAATTATTTATAATAATAGAAATTATTATTGCACTAACTAATTCTGAACTGCTGGATACAGTAAGTAAAAGGTAAAAAAAATTCTGGGGTCTTGTACTCAAGCTTACAAGTATTTTTTCAACATTAATGTTGCTATAATTAAAAAAAAAAGCCATTAAATGTTTACTGAAGTAGTATATTAGAAAGCCGAGCAACAGGAGAATTATTTTTTGTCTTTACTCATCTGTACCTCTGCTAACATCACAATATATGTTTTCCTATACAGACTAATAAAAAAAAAAAATTAAAACCAGAAGACAACATTAACTTTAGTGGAACAAACAATATTAGTGGAAGCTATTAACTGAAATGGAGGTGCAGGGGAGTGGAGCTGAAATTAAATTATGCCCATTGATGAAGCTATGGCGAAATGTGTAGGCGTGGACATGCAGAAGTGCCTAACTTTACGCAGAAGTATACACTATTACCTGAAAGGGATACACAGGACTTTAATATCTATATTGATGCCGGTTGATGCAATCTATATATGTAAGCAGATTTTGTCTCCATATGTAAAGTGTTTGTATTTTGTTCTAATATCTGGTCACTTGCTCTTACTCATTTCACTGTAATTGTGCGAGCCCCATACTTCTATAGTGCCATGTTTGGCTCTTTTTCATGATACATCGCTATATCTCTGAGCCTTGATACATAAAGCTAAGAAACATGTGAATGGATCCAAATGGGGGAAAATAAATGTGGGATACTCATGTCTGTTGCTGCTTCCTGCATTAATTGCATTTTAATGATCATACTGACTGTGGCATATTAATGGGCAAAAAGTGAAATATTAATGGGCATGCTGACTGTGGAATATTAATGGGCATACTGACTGTGGAATATTAATGGAGATACTTACTGTGGCATATTTAAGGGGCAAAGAGTGGCATATATTACTGGGCATACTGACGGTGGCATATTAATGGGCAAAGAGTGACATATTAATGGGCATATCTGAGGTCTGGGGCTGAGTCCTGGGTGAAATGTGGATGCAGAGAAAGGAAATAAAAACAAGAAATGGATTTCAATAACCCTTTTATTACAAATGTAAAAAGCTGAATTATAATGTTTTTTCTTTGGACCGCGAAAATGTGCACAATGTATAATGCGGCCCTCCTACTGAAAAGTTTGGAGACCCCTGTTTTAGACTATTCAGGACTATTCACTAAAAGGTGAGTTGAGATGAGATGACCATTTAATGTCATTAATTTAGCTGTACATTGTGCATGGATAATCCTGGTGAGTTTGCTTAGTGAAACTTGTCCAGGTTTCTGCTTGCACAATGTATAGTGAAAATGATGAGATAAAATGTTCATCTCACCTGCAACCCAGCTTTTAGCGAATAGCACCCTCTAGTCCTCTATTTGATACACTTGATTTTTTTTTGGGACTTAACATCCGTAATTAGGAGTGTATGATGAGTAATTGTCAAAAGTTGGGTTCACATAAGAAAAGTATCTGTTTTTTGTGTGCTCAAATATGCAGAAACTACAGTATATGTTTGAACATCTTTTAAAAAAGCATAAATGAGTGCAACTTTCTCCACCAAATACACAATAAACCTTTGTGAAGGAATGGAGTGTACCTTTAATACATACAGCTAGACATATGTTGCAGCCACAAAATACACAATATTTTCATAGAGATCAATTGTGTGGTGTAAACAACTGGATAATTCCATTGTTTTCCATGGTGATCGCAACACTTTTATAAATATGCCCAGAATTGAATTTTATAAATAGCTGCAATGTTAGCAGAATGAGTAAAAATGCATGTATTTTAGTTGAAGCCAGTATAAGAGTCTATGCCATATTGATTGCTCCAAACTGTACATGGAGTGCCAGTGTAAACTTTTGTATCCATGAGGGTCATACTGACATAAATACATAACCACCAATGAAAAGAAGCTTGCTGCAGAGCAGCTTAGTAAGTCACCTATGACTAAGCGTGGTAACACGCGAAACGCGTCAGGTCGTCCTCCCTTACCCCAGTTTATTTTTTGTCCATCCATTTTTTTCCTGTTTGCTACATATTGAATAAAGCACCTTTTTTTTTGCATTGAATCCAGAGAGTGGAGTGCACTTCCCCTTTTTTTTTGTATCCATTTGATCTTGTCCTCACTCATGATTAGGAGCACCTGCCCTCCAGATTTTCAAAGGCTGTGAGTAGAGCCGGTGCTGGCTTCTTTTTCAAAACAGCTTAGTAAGTTCCTTACTGGGGGGCCAGTAATGCTTGATAAGGAAAGAGGTCACAGCTACACTTTTTCTCCTGAGGAAGCCAACAAGTTAGCTGGTGTAAGGAACCAGACCTGGACTCATTCCCTTCATTGAGGCTGCAGAGTAAGAAATGCTGTACATGATGCATGGACTGTGTATTTTAGAATGATTCTTGTAAATGTGTGTGTAAACATTGATCATTTTACACTTGTGACATTGCGCAGTTGCTGCTTTGACATATTTTTGAGAACATCGGAAGAAATAAGTATATTTATACCATTTTGATAAACCTGAATTTTGCCTATGTTTGTGATTGCATAATTTACATCTTAATACAACAACAAAAGCTCTGACAGTGTTACACTATATTTGTTTGTCTAATTCTCTCCTATGTACATGCACCGCTGATCGGAGTTGTAAGGAAAGAGGCCCCATAGGTCGTCCATAGTTTAAAAGGCAGAGATTTTGGAACACTATATACCACACTTCGCAGAAACTCAAAGAATTAATAAATCTTTAATTGTAATTCATAAAATCACACGGAGCAAATGTTGACGCAGATGCTTGACACGTTTCACACCCGAAATGTATGCTTTTTTTAAAGGCCACTTAAGATCACTTGAGATGTGCACAGATTCAACACAGAGAAGATAACCTGCTTTACATTCTAGAGTGTTATTACATGAGGACACAGCTATATATTATAAAAAATGTACATACATAAATTTGATTACGCCCAGGGGGATGAAACAAGAGTGGGCAGTAAAGCTGAGAGTTTATTAAGCCAAAGCATGCTTAGAAAATGTAGATACAGCAGTTTTATTATCAGTAGCTGTAAAGACCAGTTTCTGGAGCATCATTTCTATGACATTGGCAATGCACAGAGCATATTAAAAGCAACTGACTTTGCAGTGTCTGAGAAATATTGGCTACGCAGAGAGTAATAAGAATATTAGAATCTAAATCTGCTCATAATTAATTACTTGTATACACATATGTGGCTACTGGTCCATAATGTATCCATGTTCATTGTATTATTGATAAGACCAAAATACAGGAGCAATTAAATACACTGAAGGTCATTAAAGCTTGTGGACCAGATGGGATTCACCTTGGGGTACTTAGGTAATTGACAAACCTTTATATTTCATTTTTAAGGATTACGGTTTGGATGGAAATGTGGCTTTGAATTAGAGAAAAGCAAATGGGACACCTTTGTTCAAGAAGGAGTCTGGTTCAGAGCTGGGAAACTATCGACTGGTAAGCCTAGCATCCATAGTGAGCAACCTGTTTGAAGGAATGTTAAGAGATTCAATCCCTGACTGTGCTTTAGATAACACTATTATAACACACAGTCAACATGCATGAATTTAGGAGTAATAGGTCATATCCAGGGTCGACATCAGAAATTTCAGGGACCCTTACTGAAAAAATGTCTGCCGCCCCCCACCCCCCGGATAGTTTATCCATTAATAGCCCACTGATAATTTGCTCATTACTATGCCGCTGATAGATTGCTCATTAATATGCCACTGATAAATTGCTCATTAATATCCCACTGATAATTTGTCCATTAATAGCCCACTGATAATTTGTCCATTAATGGCCACTGATAATTTGTCAATTAATAGCCCACTTATAATATGTCCATTAATAGCCTACTGATAATTTGTCCATTAATAGGCCAATGATAATTTGTCCATTAGAAATCCATTATAAGCACGCTGATAATTTGTCCATTAATAGCCAACTAATAATTTGTCCATTAATAGCCCACTGATAATTTGTCCATTATAAGCCCACTGATTGTGACTGTCTCCATGTGAGACAGTCACACGGGCAGCTGCTTTGAGCCCCCAGGAATGAATGGGCCCTGGGCAGTTCCCACGTTAACCTACGCATTTTTTTTAAAGGGCTGGGGCCTGCCGGTCCCGGGACGGGTGTTTCACCTGTCCCCCCCTGATGGCGGCCCTGGTTATATCAAAATAACTTACTAGCTTTCTATAAAATGGTAAGTTTCTATATATACCAAAGTAAGGCATTGGATTGGAAAGAAATGTCTGTACTAAGATAGGGAACTGTTTGAAAGACAAATTGCTGATGGTGGTTGTGAATGGCATATTTTCTATCTGGACAAAGGTCTTAAGTGGCATGCCTCAGGGTTCCATTCTTTTTAATATTTTTTATTAATGACTTGGAAATGGCACTGAAAGCAATGTCTTGATTTTTGCAGATGGTACAAAATGATGTAAGGTAATAAAGTGATCTCACTGCAAAGGTATTTAGACAAAATGGGAGAATGAACAATTAAATAGCAGATGTGTTTCAATATAGATAAATGTAAAATAATGCACTTGGGTAAGAAAAACAAAAATGCTAATTATACTCTAAATCAGGGTTCCTCAAACTACGGCCCGCGGGCCAAATGCGGCCCGCCGAGTACATTAATCCGGCCCGCGGGGGGTGCTGCCGGCACTGTTTACCTTTTTTTTTTTTCCGCAGCCGCAACGGATGCGGCTGCAGGAAAACGAAAAAAATAAAAATCACCGCGACCGCATCCGGTAACTGTGTTTCCCTCCTCCGTGCAGGGAGGAGGGAACACTGCGCGAGACGTCCGGCCGGGGACACAGCAGCTGGAGGTAAGTGATGGGGAAGCGGGGGAGGAGGGAGGTATAACGAGCATCTGACTGGCACAATATTCCTGGGCTCTAACTGGCATAATATTACTGGGCTCTGACTGGCACAATATTCCTGGGCATCTGACTGGCACAATATTACTGGGCTCTGACTGGCATAATATTACTGGGCTCTGACTAGCACAATATTCCTGGGCATCTGACTGGCACAATATTCCTGGGCTCTGACTGGCATAATATTACTGGGCTCTGACTGGCACAATATTCGTGGGCATCTGACTGGCATAATATTCCTGGGCATCTGACTGGCATAATATTCCTAAAATAATATTACTGGGCATCTGACTGGCACAATATTCCTGGGCATCTGACTGGCACAATATTCCTGGGCTCTGACTGGCATAATATTACTGGGCTCTGACTGGCACAATATTCCTGGGCATCTGACTGGCACACTATTCCTGGGCTCTGACTGGCATAATATCCCTGGGCATCTGACTGGCATAATATTCCTGGGCATCTAAATGGCATATTATTCCAGTGCATCTGAATGGCATAATATTCCTGGGCATCTCAATGGCATAATATTCCTGGGCATCTGACTGGCATAATATTACTGGGCATCTGACTGGCATAATATCCCTGGGCATCTGACTGGCATAATATTCCTGGGCATCTGACTGGCATAATATTCTTGGGCTCTGACTGGCATAATATTACTGGGCTCTGACTGGCACAATATTCCTGGGCATCTGACTGGCACAATATTCCTGGGCATCTGACTGGCATAATATTCTTGGGCTCTGACTGGCCCCTCATGCTCGGCCCCTCAAGACTCTGCATACTGCAATCTGGACGCTGGACAGCTCCAGACTCCGCCCCATCGTGCTCAACTCCACCCCCTCAAGCTTTGAATGAATAGCTGCTCTATCGGCAGTTCCTTGGATCCTCCTCCTGCAGATTTTCCCTCCATGCCATCACAGGCTGGGTCCTGAACTGCTAGGTAAGCACAATATCTGTGCTGGGGTAAGACTATTATATATAAAGAAATACTGTTTTTGTGAGTGGCAGAGAAAGTGTGTGTGAGTGGCAGAGTGCAAGTGAGTGAGTGAGTGTGGCAGAGTGGGAGTGTTTGGCAGAGTGTAAGTGTGAGTGAGTGTAAGCATGAGTGGCAGAGTTATGAGTGTGCATGTGTGAGTGTGTGTGAGTGGCAGAGAGAGTGTGTGTGAGAATGTGAGTGAGAGTGAGGGTGGCATAGTGTGAGTGTTTGGCAGAGTGTAAGTGTGTGTGAGTGAGTGTAAGCATGAGTGGCAGAGTTATGAGTGTGCATGTGTAAGTGGGTGTGAATGGTAGAGTGTAAGTCGGTGTGAGTGGCAGAGTGTAAGTGTGTGAGTGAGTGTAAGCATGAGTGGCAGAGTTATGAGTGTGTATGTATATGAGTGGCATAGTGTAAGTGGCAGACAACACTGGTTCTGCCTTGTGGCTTGGGGTGGCTGATACAAGGAAGCAGAGTTCTGACTGAGGTACATTGGGTAACAAATATCTCCCATAATTAAAAATTAATTCAGATTTGCAGCCTTTTCAAATTGTAATAAAATCTGATCTTCTCCATCAATGCTAATATTTGGTGGCTTGTAGCATACACCTACAAGTAATGTGCAATTCTTTTTAGTGTCTATGCTAATCTCCACCCACTGTCTCCACATCAGTTCCAGTTTCCTCATGCACACCTTCTTTAATACTTGACTTTAATTTAATATTTACATGTAGACAAATCCCTCCCCCTTTTCTATTTATTCCTTTGCTTTCTCCTTGTCCTTTCTAAAAAGTGAGCAGCTTGTAAATGTTCTGACCAGTCATGGGTCTCATCCCACCACGTGTCTGATTCCTATTAAATCATACTGTTTAGCACTAATTGTGTCCATTAGTTATACAACGTTTAAAGGGAGGCGTGGCTTTCCTTCTTGCCACCCGGACGGTATTTTGCCAGCACAGCCGGTAAATGACCCTTCTGAGCCGGTGACAGTATTAGTTAAATACCGGCAATGCAAAAGCAGTTTCTGAATCTGAGAGGGACAGTGAACGGATGCACCCCGCTTTGGCTCCACCTACAACTATGGCCGGTATTTTTTAATGAAAAGGTGGCAACCCTAGCCGTCAGACCAACAACACAGCCATATGAGGCTTGAAAGAAGGAGTAGAGCATGAGGCACAGTAGCAAGGTGTACTTGAGTACTGGTAGCTTCATTAATCAGAAAGTAAGGATGGTTTGGCAGAGAGGGTTTATATAGGGTGTGTTCTACTTCAATTAGTGGGAGATTCAGCACAGGTTGTCATGTTGCCATGGAGTTGGATTGACTGTGAAGCCACGCCCCCTTTATGACCATGCACTAATAGGAGGAGAAGGGGGTGTGGTCCTGTCTTCCTACTGTGGTGTCTGGAATGATTGTTAAGCCCATATGGGATTGTCTGGAGTTTGATAGGGGCTATGACTGAGAGTTGCCATCTTGGAGGAGACAGGTGGTGGAGATCGCATCCACCATCTTGGTTGAGGCGTGCATCATATCCATCATTGTCGCTGTTGTTTGGGGCATGATCGCGACAGACAGGGACCCCGATCCAGGTAGGCATGACAATTATATGTATAGTTCTTAAATTCACACAGTCAAAAATACAGTGTGACATAGTGTCATGTGCACATACACACCATACACATCACATAGTGTCTCACACATCAGACATTGTAATATAGTCTCACACTGTCAGTGCCGCCTGGCCGCAGAACTCCTGCCTCTGCATAGCACTGTCAATACGGCAGCGGAGACTATCTCCTCTGCTTAATTGGAAATCCTGGCTTGGCTCCCTCTGGGTGTTGAGCCCTGTGCATTTGTACAGGTCGCACACCCCAAAGGCCAGCCTTGTTTCCCCTAGCTTGGACTATTCCAGTTTTTGTGGTTCACAGCCTTCCAGGCTTCACCATCAGTACAAGAGGTGACTGATAACTTGATAGTAATTTTATAGAGTACTTTCTAAACTGGTTGTTCAGAGACTGATATTCTACAAAGAATATAAAAGGCACACTCACCCAGATAAATAGGCGCTTCAACTGTTAGTGTTGAATAACATCCACTTAAATGTGAATCTGTGTATTTAACATAGTGTTATATTCACAGTGTTCAAGGTCATTCATGACTACTGATGCTTCTGTTGATCCTGGTAAAGTGCATGCTGTGCACACATGACATTAGATTGTTACATTAGTGCCAAGATTGTTCCCTTTAACCTACAGTGGTTATTTGTCTCAGACAGATTACATTCTGAATATATATATAAGCATGTCTAGGGAAGTGGACCCATGACCTGTATTTTCGGCTCGTCTGAATTCATTAGCTTTTTTTGGGAGCCACCCCCAAAAAGGGACATAGAATGCAGTCTATAAAGCAGAATTAGGATCATAGCCTTTCATTGAATGGGAGGGTAATGAAATTATTTCATCAGAAGGGGGCGGAGTTATGATCCAGTCTGATTAGGTTAATCTCCTCTCTTTGTGTTGGAAGGCAGGTAAAAAAAAGGTTGTACACAGCCACGAGTGCAGGGGAGTATCTTATGACATCATCATGCAGGCTTTAACCACAGTTGTAAAGTGAGACTGATTTTGGACAATGTTGCATTATGGGAAATATTCACAAAATGGAGCCAGGAGATAAACACCTAATTTTGTTTTTCTTTTTATATGCAATTAATTAAATCATATTAAAAAAACCCCAGTGGTATATGATTTATATATGTGTTTGTTGTAAATTACCAGGTTATCTAGTTACATCTTATGTAAGTGGTAATGTCCCTTTAAGTATATACCAGGTGAGCTTTGAATTTGCCCATTATCCTATTTTATCAGTCTTCATTGCCATAATCTCTTTTTATTTTGCACTCACTCTTCTTCAACCCAATAACATCTCATCACGTCAATAAATGGAAACATTTTTATTTCAAGTCAAAAATCATAATTTTTTCTCCTCTTTTTCCATGGATTTATCCAAAAGTCTGCAAAAAGAATTAAGATATCAAATTGAAGAAAGATTATCATGCTCTATAACCTGACCTTGCTTACATTCTGATGACAATTTCTAAAGACATTAAATGCTTAAGATAAAAGCTATCACATGTTAAATTGACACACTGTGGAAAGGTACAATGGATACAGCATGAACTCAGATATTAGTCACTGACCAAAAGCTGCTGATGGTATCAGTGTGCTGTATAATGAAAAGTTCTGCAACACTCACAAAAGATTTAAAAGTATATTTCAGTATTGCAAAAAAGAGCATCAATGTGTGAGTTAATACTGCAAATAATGAATTTGAGTTGTTATGGGAAATCCTCTAGCTTTTTCATGTGAAAAGAAGCAGTATTATCGTTTAAGTTCTCATACCTCCCAACCTCTCCCTCCGACAATACGGGACACACTTAATGTGATGTTCCGAACAAGGAAAATGAATATTGAAACATGGAATAATGGTCCAGAATCAATACTGTCTTATCACCGTGGAAACGTTATAGTACAGAACTTAAGGTGGGGTCACAAATCAAATGATAGTATCACACTTCAGTGAATGCCTTTAAAGGGGGCCTGGATAATGCTTGTTTGCCTTATTTTGAATCAACAGCAGTAATCAAGAACAGAGTTGAACAATAGTCCTTTTCTCAACCTAAACTACTATGTAACTGTAATATGCCTGGCACGTCCTTTGTCCTCATGGGGTTACCTACTTGTGTTGTAATGTTTATTATTGTACAGCAGTATATTTTATAGATGTGTTCCTGCAGCATGACTGTAAATATAGCATAAACCTAGAATGGTAAAGTTTCTAGTCTTACCGTTATTCGCCCCTCCTTCTTTGTCCAGAACTTCACCCTCAGTCGTTTTCCTTCTTTAATTACCATTCTTTTTTTCTGTTTCCTCCTAAAATACATTAAGGATTATTTTCTAAGCATTACATTCACAGCCAGGTTTCTCTAGTTACTATATGGAATAGCTTCATGGTCATCTACACACAGTATACAATGATATTTTTGCACCTGATCTCCACATGACACTGTACCATATAGGAGCATGACATGAAGGAATAAGCATATGGTTTTAAATGTAATAAACATGATGGAAATTTAAATCAACACATTCCTCTACTCCATTTAAATCAAACTTGATTCTCTTAATAAAATACACTCACTTCTTTCTCTTTCTCTTTCTTTTCTGAATATTATGAAGATTAATCGTAATTGTTATCTGATTTGATATACGTGGTTTCGCCATGACTGTCGTTTTTTAACTACTTAAGCAGCAGCAGCAGTCCTGCTTTATACATGACAAGCATTGTGATGACACTTAATTCCCTTTATGACATCATGCACCTGAGCAGACATTGTAAAAACAGCCTTTTAACCCCTTAGTGACCAAGTGCTATGTTATATTTGATGTGCCTTGAAGACCAGAAGTCCATTATTTTTTATGTTTACTGAACTGTGAATTTCTTTCTTTGTGTTCAGTACACCCGCACAAATGATATATAGGGCTTTCATTTAATATATAAAATATGATGAAAATATGCCATAAAAAACACTTTTTCTAACTTTTCTAACTAATATTTGTCTTAAGTTTAGTAATATCAATGTTTCCTTGTTTGTCTATGTTTGTTTTATTTCAAGTAATAGGGCTATTCTAGTGTTTTTTTGTTTTCTAACCATTTTCTTCTACAGTGACCTTTTAACCCCCACCCTAAATTCACCCCAAGTCTAAATTTACCCTAACCCTAAATCTACACCCACCCCTTAATCTAACCCTTTTAATCAAAATATTTATTTACTTTCATTCTTGGGCATGGCTGTTTATCCCCCCCTCCGTTTTATTTTCGAGGCTGTACCTCTCTGGTGTACTCTAGGGCGCTTCTGCGCTCCAACCCTCCCTTTCTGTGCCTTTTTTGATCTATTTTCGGGCACTGGAACGCATATGCGTTCCAAGCCTCGTTTTCAGTGCCGTTTTTCGGCGTTGGAACGCATATGCGTTCCACGCCTCGTTTTCAGTGCCGTTTTTCGGCATTGGAACGCATATGCGTTCCAAACATCTTTTCTTTTCCTTTCTAGGCAGGTGGAACGCATATGTGTTCCACCACTTAATTTAGGGCGTTTTTTGTCCTATTTAAGGGCTTCTGCTTCAGCCCTATGTTTTCAATTTCCCAGGACCTTTGTTCCCTGTGCCTTCCTTTACTCCAGTCTCAGGTATTTTCCTTTATATTCTGTCTTTCATCCCAGGTATTCAATCATCTCTGTCTACTGTGGGGTCATCCGGCATTGGACCTGATGGCCTCTCCCACGAACACTCAGCTTCCTCGCTTTTTTTCCAGGACTCCTGACCCCATGTCGGAGGGCGTGGACGCTCTATCTCTCCCATGGCCCAAGGAGTTACTATATGTCTTTCCTCCTCTCCCTCTCATTCCGAGACTCCTGGGGAAATTGCGTTTAGAGAAGGCGGAAGTGATGGCCATCCTTCCATGGTGGCCCAGGAGACCTTGGTTTCCGCTGGCAAACAGGCTGTCCATCCAGGACCCTTGGCTTCTCCCACCTCGCCCAGGCCTCCTGTCTCAGGGTCCGGTGTTCCAACCTTACCCCCGCTCTTTTCAACTAGCGGCCTGGCGATTGAGCGGCAGTCACTGCGGTCCCATGGTCTGTCGGAGGGTGTCATCTCTACCCTAATGAAGGCTCGGAAGCCTAACACCTCGTCCACATACCATCGTATTTGGTCTGCCTTCCTGGTTTGGTCCGAGGGTAGGAATTTGGATCCACTGTCACCTTCCCTGTCTGATGTCCTGGCCTTTCTCCAAGCTGGCCTGGATCGGGGTTTGGGTCTGAACTCCCTCCGGGTTCACGTATCTGCCCTATCTGCACGCACATCAGTTCGTTGGGCGCTGGATCCTTTGGTGATTCGTTTCTTCAAAGCGGTTCTCAAATTCCGTCCTCCCGGCCCGTTCCTTCATGACCCCTTGGAGCCTTCCTCTGGTGCTTCGTGCTCTGTCTGGACCTCCTTTTGAGCCCATACAGGATGCCTCCCTGTGGTTGGTGACCCTGAAGACTCTCTTGCTACTGGCAGTGACTTCGGCTAAACGTTGTTCCGAACTTCAGGCTTTTTCTGTGGACCCTCCATACACGGTTTTCTCTCTGGATCATGCCCTCCTTCGACCTGTCCCGGAATTCCTACCTAAGGTGGTTTCAGCCTTCCACCTTAATCAAGAGACTGTCCTTCCGGTGTTTTTTCCGAACCCCTCGTCTCCTGAGGAATCCCGCTGGCACACCTTGGATGTGGTGCGCTGCCTACGCCTCTATATTGCCGCCTCTTCTTCCCTGAGGAAGTCTTCCAGGCTCTTCATCCTTCCTCTGGGCTCTCGACGTGGTGATGCAGCCTCTGTCTCCACTCTACGCCGTTGGATTGTGACTGCCATTTCCAAGTGCTACAGCTCCAGTGGTGTTCCAATTCCCCCAGGTCTCAAGGCTCACTCCACTAGGGCTGTTTCCTCTTCATGAGCGGCTGAGGCTGGTTCTTCAATGGCTACTGTTTGCGGAGCTGGGAACTGGTCATCAGTTTCCACCTTTTTCCGACATTACCGTCTGGACGTCCGCCGGGCTGATGAATCCTCCTTCTCTCACGCTGTTTTGGCCTCTGTCTCCTCTCATTAAACTTTTTCTCGTTTTTGCAGCAATTTTTCTGTGTCTGTGTTTATTTGTTGTATGTTCTCCCATCCCTATCTATTTCTGGCTTGGGTATGTCCCATACGTAACTGCTGCCATGGTTAGCCAGGAAAATTGAAAATTGTTTCATACTTACCGTAATTTTCTTTTCCTGGTTATTATCCATGGCAGCAGTCAGTTCCCTCCCTTGTTGTTTCTTGGTTATGAGGAGCTGGTTACTAGACTGAGGAGACAGGGGGCGGGGGCTCTCTTATAAGTTTGTTTCTGTCCTACCTATCTTGAGGGTGGAGCTAACCCATACGTAACTGCTGCCATAGATAATAACCAGGAAAAGAAAATTACGGTAAGTATAATTTTCAATTATTTAATTCATTTTCTCTTTCAAACTGTAATATTCTTAACTGCCTCTGGAGCAGTCAAGTAACGGTTTCAGATCGACGGAAGAGATTTTTTTTCTCTCTCTTTCGTTGTTCTCCTCTTGGCACGCTATATTAGAGGAGCATGCTCCTCCAATACAGCACCCACCCGCGATCACCGGGTGATTGCGGTGCTCCTGGGGGCACACAAGGTGTTGCATGATGCCTTCATTGCAACACTTTAACACACATAGGCAGTGATCAGCTTTCACTGCCTATGTGTGTAACGTGCATACGATCACATTCGCGGTGATCATATGCACGGGGGGGGGGGCGGGGCAAAGCAAATATTCCTGGGCATCTGACTGGCATAATATTCCTGGGCTATGACTGGCATAATATTCCTGGGCATCTGACTGGCATAATATTCCTGGGCTATGACTGGCATAATATTCCTGGGCATCTGACTGGCATAATATTCCTGGGCATCTGACTGGCATAATATTCTTGGGCTCTGACTGGCATAATATTCTTGGGCTCTGACTGGCATAATATTCTTGGGCTCTGACTGGCATACTATTCCTGGGCTCTGATTGGCATAATATTCCTGGGCATCTGACTGGCACACTATTCCCATTGAAATACTGGTAAGTTTGTTGATTTAACTTTACTTCATTTTAAATATTGTATTTGTTCCCGATTTGTTTCTTCACTGCAAAATAAGATATATGCAGTGTGCATAGGAATTTGTTCATAGTTTTTGTTTTTACTATAGTCCGGCCCTGCTCTAAATGGTTGTGTGTTTTGGGTAAATTCTCTATGGCCTAGGCGGATGCCTATGGCGGCAAATTTTGGGGGGCGGCAGCGCCCCCCAGCACTGAAAAAAAACAACAACAAAAACCGCGGCCGTTTAAAAAAAAAAGCCCGCGCTTGCAGGCAGAGACGGAGGTGAGAGGGGATCGGAAGATCCCCCCTCACCATCGCTCTGCCTGCTAGGCTGCACGGGGAGCCGAACAGGCAGCACAGAGAAACCTCCATGCTGCCTGTTCGGCTCCCCGTGCAGTGTGCCGACACGGAAGTGCCGACAGTCAAGTGACGGGCGCACTGACGTCATACGCGCGCCCGGTCACGTGACCTGTCGGCACAATTGCCGGGAAGCCGAACAGGCAGCATGGAGGGACCATGCTGCCTGCCTGCCAGGGAAAGGTAAGTGCTGATGGGAGACTGTGTGTGTGTGTGTGTGTGACTGAGTGTGATGGGAGTCAGAGTGTGTGTGATGGGAGACAGTGTGTGTGACTGAGTGTGATGGGAGTCAGAGTGTGTGTGATGGGAGACAGTGTGTGTGACTGAGTGTGATGGGAGTCAGAGTGTGTGTGATGGGAGACAGTGTGTGTGACTGAGTGTGATGGGAGTCGGAGTGTGTGTGATGGGACACAGTGTGTGTGACTGAGTGTGATGGGAGTCAGAGTGTGTGTGATGGGAGACAGTGTGTGTGACTGAGTGTGATGGGAGTCGGAGTGTGTGTGATGGGAGACTGTGTGTGACTGAGTGTGATGGGAGTTAGAGTGTGTGTGACGGGAGTAGGAGTGTGTGACTGAGTGTGATGGGAGTAGGAGTGTGTGACTGAGTGTGATGGGAGTGTGTGTGTGATGGGAGTATGAGCTTGATGTGAGTCTGAATGATGGGGCATGTCTTAGGTGTGTAAAGTGGGTGTGCAGCTTGGGTAGGGGGGTGCCCGGATTTTGTCTGCCTAGGGCAGCACAAAATCAAGATACACCACTGTGTCTGTGTGGAATGGTTGAACTTGGACTCTTTTTAAAAATTTTTTTACAATAGTTAGCTGTCTATTGGCACCACCTGCTGGTTAAAATAAGAGGTTTGCTAGAATTAGGCATTCAATCTGTGAACTGGCAGAATATGTTAATACTAAACTATTTGATTAATCAGGATCTTGGACATGGATATACAACTTTCTTAATTGCAAGTTTCTCCAGATGAGGGTGAGATAGCTTAGTGGGCTAGTGCATCATCTGTAAAATCTGTTCATCTGTTGGAGTTACCAGCTCAATTCCCAGCAGGGCTTGTCCCTCTCAGAAAGATACAATAAATGCCATTAAAAGTAACATCCCCAGGATATACTTGAAAACCAGAAAATATCTGTATGTATCTTTCCTGAATACACATTTTGTTATTATTATTATACTTTCATTTATTTATACATACCATTATATGAACTAGAATGTGAAGGTCCTCAGAATGTTTGCAAGAAGTTATACAATAGTATAATAGTATTATAACAGAATTCTAGGTAGGTTTGTGTACAATTTTATATAATACTGCAGCCCAAAGCGAGCCAAACCCTAAAGTACGTCTATTTACAATTACAATTGTAAGCACTGATGTCACTGGGGGTCC
The DNA here is from genome assembly GCA_036172795.1 of Pelodytes ibericus. Taxonomy (NCBI): domain Eukaryota; kingdom Metazoa; phylum Chordata; class Amphibia; order Anura; family Pelodytidae; genus Pelodytes; species Pelodytes ibericus. The sequence continues at coordinate 52,141,748 of CM069867.1, read as the reverse complement.
CCCCTAGATCAGGCTGTGCCGCCACAATTTTAAGTAAAGTTATGGCTTGTTGCGCTGTCTGCCTTGACATCAGGGCCACTTTAACCAATGGACAAACTGGGCACTTGCCCAGGGCCTACTGGTTAAGGGGGCCCCCGCTGGCCACGGGTGTCACCAAGCGGGTTGACACCCATGGTGCAGGCATCCCCGTTGCAGCGAATCACGCTGCTGAACATTTTTTGGTGGGCAGCTGGATGCGGTGGTGTAAAAAAAATTTAAATAATTCATTGCGACCGGATACGACAGTTAGTCTTTTCCAGTGACTGTACTTCCCTCCTCCGTGAGGAGATGACCAGGGACACGGAGCAGCCAGGAGGTGAGTACTGGGGAAGGGGGAAGAGGGTGGCATATTGTCTGTGTCTTATTAATGGCAGCATCACACTGGCATATCATTGGGCAAATTATCTGGGGCATATTAAATGTCAAAATAATACTGGCAAATTATTGGGCAAATTGTATGTGGCATATTACATGGAAAAATAATACTGGCATATTCTTGGGCAAATTGGCTGCAGCTTATTAATGGCAAAATAATACTGGCATATTATTGGGCAAATTTATTGTGGCATATAAGCCAATTTCATAGACTTTCATAGAAGATTTAATAGACAACAAAGGAAGGGATTGTTTACTATAAGGACAGTAAAAATATATCACTGCCAAGAGAGGTGGTGCTCTCTTACAATAGATGCATTCAAAAAGCAGGACATACAGGGTAATTAAAAATAGAATAAGAATTATTATTATTAAAAGCATCAATAACAGAGAATCTTGATCGATGGAGAAATCCGATTGCCGTTAGAGTCAAGAAGGAATTTCCTTGTAAGAAGGAATTCAAAATAGCTTCCTTAGGGGGTTTTGCTTTCTTCAGAATCAAAAGCAGGAATGATAGGTAGAAGGGTTCAACTTGATGGACTTGAAGTCTCTTGTCAACCTAAATTACTATGTTACTATCTTATATTTAGCTATTATTGCTTTAAGTCCTGACCTGTCAGCAGATGTGTCCTCAAATCCACATTTTCTGCTCTAGGGGTGTATAGTTTGTATTTTTCCTATGTTCTTTTTATTGCCATATTTTTTTTTTTCTATAGGTCCAACTGTTCACCTTACTATTTATATTCACCCCGATTTGCATTTTATGCATATGTATTTTTTCCTACACATTTGCATATGTAATATCCCCTGCCCTGTACCATGAATTTTTCAAATGCCTAATTTTACATTGTATATATTGGTTTTATATGTATTCCTTTTATTCTGTGCATTCTTAATTTGATTATTTCATGGTTAACTTTCTACTTAGTTCTGTTTATACATATCTTTGGTATGACAAATCCACATAATTTATGATAAATTACTCATCAGATTAAATACATATTTGTTTTTATTTTTTACATATATTTTAAATTGCGTCTATTCCACTCATACTTTTTCCTTTCATTTAAGGCAGCATATCTTTTCTTGTTCTAATATGAGTACTCTCATTTTATTATATGTATCATGTCTCTTACATGATATCTTACAGTCCCTGAAGAAGACTATAGGTCAAAACACGTTGGCTCTTGCTTTGGTCCGTTGTTGTCGTCACCGTAAGCAAGCTGCTTGTATCCAGAAACCGAAGCGACCGCATATCGAAAGTTATCGATAGCAAGTCTGAAAGCACCCCGTCAGAGAAGACAGTCCACAGCATTCCATCTGTTAGCGTTTGGTCTGTTTCTGCTATCTACATCTTGCGCTTTTAAGTGGTTTTAATCTCCAAGGATTTTGCCATTAAAGATCATTTTATACTTACCATTGGAATCTGAATACCATCACCTGGAAACACCATCACTGGGTTAATTTCATGCCCTTTGTCCCTGATCCCTCCAATGTATTTATTTTTAGCGCTAGGTGCTTTCTGTCTTGTTTATCCTAAGAGCCTGGTATCTATCTAGCTATTCATCTCGCTATATATATTGGAGCAGGGCAAATCCTGACCGAAAACCTGAACACCAAGGGCTTTATTTATGAAAGAGAGAATTGCAGGGAAGTGTGATGGGAATTTGAGAATTTGAAATTTTCATCTCAATTCTTTTACAGATTTGCAAAACAGAAAACACACATCTAGGGCTGAGGACTTGGTGGTGCCCCTGTATTGTGCTCTCCATGGTCAGTTGCTCCACTTGGCTAACATGTGATTTAGTCATTGTTTAATTGTTCCCATCATTTCACAGCACATTATAAATTTGTACTAAAACCGAATAACAAACATATCAAATAAACATCCCAGAAACAAAATGATCTTAATATAAATCACACACTTCTTACCCTACAACAATAAACATAATCATTAGATGAATATTTTTTATTAGCAGCTCACTTCCATTTCATTCCCTTTGTAAATGCCAGTCTTTATAGAGTCCCACAGACATATTCATAATAATATTTTCCTGGCAGAGAAATGCAAGTCATGTTCATCTTGTAAAGCTAATTTTTCCTTATCTTAATCCCTTCTGAGTATCAAATATTTATAGCTGATTCACTTAAAATACCAAGCTGGAAAGTAATTTATCTTTTCCCATGTAAATATTTTAAGACCGCTTGAGGACAATTCATCGTCTCTTAATTAAACAAGATGTTCAGAAATCAACTGTGTAAAAGGGGAATTAATACACGTTTCCCTATTCAAAGCAAAATTCTAAACCACAGATTACTACTGTAATAGATGCATCACTGTTACATTTCAACAAGAGACTTGGGCACAGGCAAAAGGTTTGTTTTGTCTGCATTCTGATGACATTTTTTGTTTTTGATTGATCCGAACCACATTTCTTCCATTGACTCATTTCTTATGAACAAAGTTCATTTTGGGTTGATATCTGTGAGAAAATCAGTGCTCCAAGTTTAAATTCGTGCTACTCAGATACACCCAAAGTGATCTCAGATCAGCATGATAATCAGCCAATGTGATTTGGCATTTTTCGTGCTGACATTTTGGCAGCAATACTCCTGTGGCATTTGGCTGCTGAATTGGTAGCCTTGGTCCTCCTCATAGACTTCTTTGGGGAGGACTTTGGCTTATTTTGGGGATGCACCATGGTAACATTGCATTTAGACTATAAGCAGTCCACACAGAGTATAATTTATAATGCTTCCTAGAACATAAGTGCCAGCTAAACCTTGAGATATGAAAAGTACCAACCGTTATTTTGGATATGGCCAGGACATTCAATTGCTTCGCAGACCAAAAATATATCCCCCGAGAACTAATCCAAGCCAATATCGTACCCATACACAAAACAAGGAAAAGATCTGGAGAAAGTTGAGAACTACCGTCTGATCGCCTTACTTAGCGCTGACATTAAGTTATACGCATCTATTCTAGCCGACAGAATAAAGTCAGTTATTCCCAGTATTGTGCATCGGGACCAACAACTTACAAAGACTAATAGACATTCTTGTGGCTCAGAATCGAATACCCATGCATGTTAGAAGCCAAAAAGGCTTTTGACAGGGTCAGCTGGGCATTCATGAGGGAAGCCCTATGTGCATTTGGGTTTAGGGGTAGAATTCTGGATAACATCTTTCCATTATATATAGGACCATCGGCCAGAGTAATGGGCAGGGAATTTAGGTCAGACTGGTTTGATGTCCAGAATGGAGTGAGACAGGGATGTCAGGACCACAAAATAAAAGGTTTTGAAATTCCAAGCGGCTCATTCAAAATTAGGATGTACTAAGGTGGTGGATCTTTTATCAAAACATTCTGGATACAAACTTAATATCGCAAAATCCATCGCGCTGGGATGTAACCTGTCAAGTACTACATGGGGTAATCTTTAGTTAGTTTCAATTTCAAATGGGCTGAACAGTATTTAACATATTTGGGTATTAAAATTATTAGTGATCCGGGTGAGATAGTCTGCATAAACCTTTTACCATTGCTCAGTCAGACCAACAAATTGTTAAATAAAGGGAAACCCATGGGATTCTCCTGTTGGGGAAGGATTAATATTATAAAATCGTACATTCTGTCAAGATGGACATACTTGTTTAAAATGATTCACCTCCCAGTTCCCATACGCTGGTTAGAGTTGTTACAAATGCATATAGGGAAGTTTATCTGGCAGGGTAAAAAACCTTGGATTGGTCTGGATCAGATGGCCAGGAAAGTAGCAGATGGGGTCTTGGGGTACCAAAGGTGGCAGAATATCATCAGGCATGTAAACTAGCTTAGGCAATAGTCACACAGAAGGAAGAAGCCAAGGAGCAGAGTTGGTACCCTATGGAACAAGAACTGACACAGACTCACGAATTAGCCTTTATGTTTGGCAGATCAGGTCAAAGGGCAACAATAAAAATAATGATAAAGGTAGTTCAGAATTGGGTGAATTGTGGAGTTGTTGGGATAAACTAGAGAAAATTAAAATTTGATAAGATCCTGATCAAGGCCCTTCCAATATGTATTTCTGGGGCCAATATCATCTATTTAAATTTGGCTACTTGGGAATCTAGGGGAATAAAAGTAATAGAAGATCTCTATGACACTGTAGGGATAAAAACCCTTTGATCAAATTGTATAGTCCCATGGATACCAAGTAAGGAAATATTTAACAACCTGTGGGTAAAATACTACCCAACCAGATATATTAAAGACCCCAACCCACAGGCAATAAAGAAAATTACGGACTTATTAACCCAGAGAAGTGTTTTGAGTTGACAGTATTGAGTAAAATAAACTCCCTCCCACCTAGCATTAAAAAATGAGAAAAAGATCTGGAGATTCAGATCTCTCAAGAGTCATGGATTAATGAATTACAGAACACCTATAAAGCAGTACATTGTCTTAATCGCAAAGAGATCTAGTTTAAAATATCAACTCGCTGGTACCACCTAGCAGAATTGCCCAAGTGTACGCAAACAAATCAGATAAATGCTGGAGATGTGGCATAGCCAAAGGAGACATGCTACACATATGGTGGTCGTGCGGCCCAGTCCAACTATTTGGGAAAATGATATCCCAAAAGATCAAAAACTTGTGTGATATGCAGATCCCCTATAACCCTGAATTCTATGTACTACATCTTATGGCTCACACCTGGGCGGGGAAGAACCGGGATTTTATTACCCACATCTTACTTACTAGAGCAATAGCTCTAAAATGGAATTCAGCGATTCCTTCTATTTGGATGGAAATTAAAAACCAAGGTATTCAACAACTAAAAATGGAAAAAGGCATCACTTTTTAATTCAAAACTAACTATAAACAGGAGGGGGAATGGGAGATGTCGCTTAATAAAACCACAGGGGACTGTGGGTCTCAGACTTTTCTTTTCTCTTCTCTTCCCACTTAAAAGGTCTATTTTTGAGGCACTAGATTTGAGGGGTCTGTGGTAACCATCCAACATTTGTATTTTGTAATGTGTAAATTGTTATGTCTAGTTGTTTAAGTACATTACCTATTGTCCTTTATATTTGTGATGGTTTTTCTCAAAGAGTATAAGACACAGTTAATTCAATTTAATGGACTGTGACTAAATGAGATTTGTATTAAATATATGTGTTCTATGCTATGTTACTATTAATTCCATGAAAACAATAAAAATATATGGAAGAAAAAAAAAACATTGGCTTTATCTTCTCTTTCAAATGTAGAATTTAATATCTTGCTCAGCTCCAGGTTCTGTAATCTTCTACTACTTAAAAAACCTTTGATCCTAATGTAATTAAATACCTGTTTTTTTTAGAGATTCCAGCCTCCTGTTGTAATTGATTAAATCTTTTCATTTCTTCTCCTTCAAACAGGTCGCCTATTTTATGTAACCCTCTACTGTACCATTCTGTACTATTTAAACATTCTATTTCAGTTTCCAGGAATTGGAATGGGACTTCTTCTACGATCTTATTTTAAAAAACCTTATTTTTTCTTAGATTCTACAACTCCTCAACAAGATTTTTCAGTACGTAACAGCTACCCACTCCAGTTCTTGCTTTTGTTGACCATAATAAAGAGGCCAAGTCCAGATTTTGGCACATTTTTGTTTTTTGTTGGAACCACCCCTCACGTTGTTTTTCTAATAGTTGGGAATTCCTCAGATGGCCAACCATGTTTGCCCTATAATAATCCCTAATATTTGGCATTGCAACTCTCCCTCTTCTGCTTCCTTCTACACAACATCTCTGCTGATATTCTGTTTTTTTTTTTGCCATGCCATACAAATTTTGTAAAGGATTTTTGGACTAATTTCAACCATTGAGACAGGATCCTCAACAGTATCACTCAACAGTATAAACAGATGTAACCATTTGGGTACTATGTAAGATTTGATGGTGTTTATACACCACATCCAGGAAATTTCACTATATTTTATTTTATTAAGTGTGAGATTCATCTCTTTTAACAACGGCAACTAATTTGTTTCTATTATTTTCTGCGGGGGCAGGGCTTAGCTTTATCCCCAAATATTCACATTTCTTATGAGACCAAGTGAAGCCATATTTTGCCTCTAATTGTTGCAATGCCCTCTTCTCCATCCCTATAATCATAGCCACAGTTTTTGTTATATTTAATTTATAATTTGAGATCTTATTATGTCCTTCTATCAGAAGTATTACTTTATCCAGCGAATAGCAGAATTTTCGAATGTCATCAGGACATCATTGGCATACAGACTTAATTTTAATTCTAGATCTTCATAGTGAAAGCCTTGTATTTTTCCATTACCTCTTATCCTTTTTGGCAGTGGCTCTAAGGACAGGGTATAGAGTAGGGGGAGAGTGGGCATCCCTGCCCTGTTCCATTTGATATCTTGAACCATTCTGAGGATATCCCAGACCCCACAGTTCTTGCAGAGGGGTTAGAGTATAAAAGCATTATTGTACTCAGGAAATTCCCCCTGAAACCATATGCCTCCAGGGTTCTCTCTATGTACCCCCATCCTACTCTCTCAAATTTCTGAAGTGACAGAAGCAGGATGGGGGTCCCAGCCTTCTGGACCAGATCCAGTATATTGACAATTTCCCTTATATTATCTGGTGATGATCTTCTTTGGATAAAACCTGTCTGGTCTTTATGTCTCAAATGTATCATAATAGCTACCAATTGTGTTTCCAGAACTGTCACGTAAATTTTTATATCTACATTTAATAAGGCAATTGGTCTATAATTTGCCACATCTTGTGGATATTTCCCCTGTTTGTATATCAGTGCGATATTGGCCTTTAACATTTCTTCTGGTCTTTTACCCAGCTTTAAAAAGTTGTTAAAGGACCGAGTCAGTGGGGCCACTAAACTGTCCTTAATGCTCTATAAAATGTATTCCCAAACCCATCTGGACCTGGTGATTTGTTCTGTTTCAATCTGGACATGGCCTCCCCTACCTCCTCTTCTGTAAACAGGGCATTCAGCTCCATCCGCTGTTGTGTTGTGATCTTTGGACATTCAGCCAGCACTATAAAATCATCAGTTTGTTCCCATGAATGCTGCACCGGCAGATTATATAAATAGTTTATTCTGCTTCGATATTTCATAATATTTTATATATAATTCTAATATCTTCACACCCTTTTCCCTATAATTTTTAGCTTCCATTTTGATTAGATAGCCTCGTATTGTGGCCTTAAAGGCACACCATACTATGGAGTCCTCCACCTCTGAAGAAAAATTCTCTTGAAAGAAAACTTTTGTTGCTTCCTTAAGCTGTTTTAGATTCGCTCTATTATTTACTAAAAAAGTCAGGACAACGCTAATATGATCTGAAGAAATTACATCTTTTATCTCGATTCTATGCCCCATATCCTCAAGTCCCCAAGGATCAAGTCTATTCTGGAGAATGAGCAGAAAGATCCCGAATAACAGGCGTATTTTCTCTCTTCTGGGTGAAATTATCTTCATTTATCAGAAAGATCTGCTTTCTTATTTAACTCCTGTAATTGTGTTGCCATGTATTTCAGTTTCTTATCCATTGGCTTCCCATCCTTTGTTTATTTGTCTAAAGCTATATCTAAAACACAATTATAATCTCCTATGCAAAGAAAAACTCCTTGTTCTACTTTTTCTACCCTCAATAGTAATTTCCCTATGAATTGCACTGGGAGAATAATTGGTGCATAAAGGTTCACTAATGTGTAATTCCTTCCATTTAATTCACAGACCATTATTATTATTTTATATATTTTTTTTTTATTGTACAAAACATTTTACTACAAACACATAAAAACATCAATGTATACATGTTGGGTATTACTAAGGCGAAAATCGCCAAAGTACATGTTAAACTTAATGCAAAGGAGTTTACAGAAGAGGAGGTAGTGGATGTATGGAATAGCCTTCCAGCAGAAGTGGTAGAGGTCAAGGATTTTAAGCATGCGTGGGATAGACACAAGGCTATCCTAGCTATAAGACCGGGAACGGGGGACTAATAAAAGTACTCAAAAACAATTGGGCAGACTAGATGGACCGAATGGTTCTTATCTGCCGACACATTCTATGTTTCTATGTTTCTATGTAACATATATGCAGTAGATGCTGGTTTGTTGAAAGATAAGTTACAAATATACAAAATAGACAGTAGACAAAAACATCCTCTAGGGGGGCAATCAACTCTCGCATGGTCACAGACCATTATTATGAAGCAGGCTTCCTTATCTATTTCTTGGTACTTTATTTTTACTACTATGTCTTTATCGAAACAAATATCAACTCCCCCCTTTTTTTTCTTTATCCAACGATGCTGCGACCACAGTTGGGAATCTGTGTGTATCAAATCTATCTTATCTCCCTTCCTCCAGTGTGTTTTCAGAAGGAATACCACACTGATTGTCTCATCCTGCAGCATTTTAATAAACATGGATCTCTTATCATTTGTATTGAGATCAATACAGTAAATACAGTTAATTGGAATACATTCTTCTCCACGGAAGGTACCATCCCCCATGCAGTTTCACCCTCTTTGACCATAATTCTTTAGCGTGTCTTTCCCTCTCATCCTTCTGACACATTGCTCTAACCAAAGCACCTATCCAAGAGCTGTCGGAGCTAACTATGAAGTATATGTTATTTTCCCTTCCAAGATGTGAGTTATCTATACTAATCCCTAGAGATCCTTCTATTTAATCTCTATTCATTTCAACATTTCAACCCTTTACCAATGTCTACCTTAGCGTTCTTATGTTTTATTTCACTACCTTTATTTATCCTATCATTCCTTATTGTTCTGTATCCCTACTAATTTGTTCTAAACGCTATTCCTTTCCAATATGTGCCTGAGGCAAATACCTCAATCCCCTCACCTTCATTACTGTCATACTCCACATGTCTGTGAAACAGTGCTATGAGGGTTTACAGTCTCTTTAATGAACTAAAAAGGACAAATTGGAAGCAGCATACTGATCTTGTTCTATTAAATAGGTACCAGAAATGCAATAAAACTTACCACATATAGGGGGCACTAAAGATCTATGAAAACTCCATTAAGTTCAATAGCAGAAAAATAAAGCATAAAACCAAGGGAAGCAAAGCCTTAGCATAGCTTCTATTCTTTTTTTCACTGGACAAACTGAAGTTTTTCTAATGAGGGCCAAGGCATGAAAGGGAATTGCTGTACGGAATTCAAATGTTATAACGCATTTTATGAACGTATTAACAGCTTTTCTGGTAGGCTGAAGCCATTTAAGTTAGAACATTTCCTGGCTTTTTCTATAGTTATTTAGAACTTGCAAGAGACTAAGTGCAGTCACATACATACACACTGCACTCCAAAAATGTACACAGCATTGTGCAGCTGTGCTGCAGATTTGTACAGTATTTGAGCTAGTTACATTTTATTTAATGTTGTTTTAAGACATATTTGTGTCAATTGGGGTTATAAGTTAATTGTTTGGTTTGTTCTACAATACAATGGCAACATTTTTAGTTTAATCACATTCTCCAGTTTGCCTGAAACCACAACATCTATAAGCCTTGTTACAGACTGATGCATATAGACTGCAATCAAAAAATATGATCTTAATTATAGAATACAACAGTTTACTGTGCATCTATGAATAATGCAAAACTACAAAAAAAAAAAAAGGAAGAGGGGAAGAATCCTTGAATGCCACAAGTAATTACTTCTTTAAAGGGACTGTCAAACTTAATATTAGTTAAAGTTTGAATGTACAGAATATAAAATTGCAACCAATTGCATAAATTAGGAGTAAAGTTTGATTTAAATATGTCTGTAGGATATCTTACTTATGACCTCACCTTGTGGCTTCACATGCAAATTACACATTTCCCATTGAAAAGTAGTTTATTTGCATATCAAGCCACAGGTGATGTCATAAACATGAGACACCACAGACATGTTTAAAACATATGTTTCTCCTAATTTATGCACTTCTGCTACTAAACTGTATAGATAACTTTTTGTTCGCTACATTTACAGTGAAAGCAATGTTGAGGTTAACTAATTCCCTTTAATTTTATTTTCTCCAACCTGGCGTACATAGATTATAAATATAATCTGATTAGTTGTATAATGTGAAACTGTGATAATATGATGGTGGTTTGCCAAAGGATAAATAATCTCAATGCTCCATATAACTTAATTTTGTATAGAGATAGTATTTATATTTTATACAATTTACTATTGTTATTATTTCCTATCTCTATTTCTCTTTCTACCACTTTCTTACATTATTCTCTCATGTCCTATGTGCACCATCCTGCCAGCAGCCACATTAGTAGTCTAGGTCAGAAGTGTTCCACACTAGTCAGCCAATCCTGCAACCCATATCAGGCAGAAGTACTTGAAATAATAAGTATACTGCACATATGATCTTTAGTCTTACTAAAATTGACAGCGGGCTCTAAAGTGCAACATGTCTGTACTTTGAAATTTAAACTTGAGAGGAACCTTGATCCCGTTGGGCCTGAGGATGCTTTTAGTCTGCCCCTCACTATGGAAGTCATTAAAAAAAAAAAAAAAGCAACATTCCAGTCTTAATTATGCTATCAGTGTATAACAGGTATGTCTCATATAGAACACATGATGATAATAAACATCTTACATAACTATCAGGCAATAACTATCCATCACAGTATTCCTCCCTTCTGTAGGATATAAGAATAAGTCTCTCACCATTTTCAAGCCATCAACCTATCCAATTTGCTATGGAATATAATTAAATGTTAGCCAGGCTTTTAACATTATATAGTGTAGGAAGCCAATTAGGTGTTGGATCACTTGCCAACATGGCAGCTGTCCAAGGCACTGCAGGTGCTGTACTAAACTTGTTCCTGACAGCTGTCCAAAACACTGATTATTCTTGGAAAGAGTATTTTAAAAGTCACGCATAATTGGATAGAACTTTTTTCTTGAGTAAAGTAGTGGGCTCAAGCAACATACAACACGATATATATATATAGATATATATAGATATATATGTATTCTATTCATATATATTCCAAGTCCCTGTCTAAATGGGATATGAATAAAAGATGTATACTGAAATCATGACAGTAAAATGACACAAGATGTTTGTGACCTCTAACTTGATGTCACTGAGCAGCGAGTGAGAGGTCTGCACTATAAGCAAATAGTACAGACCAGGTGGTCTGACCATAGAACATAGATATAGTAATAAATGTGCAAATCTTTCAGACATATCACAGTGCAGATAGCCTGTAATGGGCAATAAATATTCAGAGTAAGGAGTTTATCCTCTCTGACTTGTTTATTCATTGAATGGTAGGCCAGTGGCAAGGTGATGATACAGAGGTTGTTGTTTTTTTTTTCGAGGGTGTGTGTGTGTGTGTGGGGGGGGGGGGGGGGTCTCTAATGAAGGTAAACCTTGTATGATTACAATTTCAGGAGAGATCTAACAGTCTAAACATTTTACATCCATGTCTATTTATTTTACATTCACTTGTGAAGCAGTATTACCAATTGGATAACATGAAATCATTTAACTAAGTAAGTTTAGCTATAATTATGACATCTGACTGCTTCTTGTGTGAAGGTGGCCATCTGACAATGACTGGGTTATGTTCTATGCATCACGTCTCTGCCATTGTCTGATCAGTCACTGGACTATAATCATAGATTACCTAGGTCTTATCACTCTGGTTGTAGAATAGCAGATATGGACCCAAATTCCATTTTCCACACATATGCGTTGATAACTCCCAAACATGCTTCGAATTTTGGAAACAAACAGGAAATTCACCCATTTCAATTCTCCATATTTACTTGGAGAATTGAATAGAAAAATGTAGAAGAATTAAAGTAAACATGTTTTAAACACAAACGAATTTGTATACAATTATAACATATTAAAGTTAAATATTATAGTATTATATTTAACATATAAAAGCATTTCAAAATTGTAATAAAAATAATTTATTTTATTTTATGTTCATTTTCTTTATTTTTATGTACATGTATCATGTTATTTTTTTTACGATTAATATTTTTTATTTTTATTATACTTCGGTTTATTCCGTGAGGACATTGGCTATTTTTACTATAGCCCACATCTTCCCATTGGCTTCTATGGGAGGACGTTGACTATGTTCTTAATAGCCAAGGTCCTCCCGAAATGTCCCTGAAATAAGCTAAACATTTCCCCATAGAAACCTTTGAGGAGACCAAGGCTACCACTTTGTTTCAGTGCATTTTGGCTGATTTCGGCGTCGGGAGATATTGGCGTGGAATTGGCTATGATGTTCGAATTGTGAACATAGTTGAGGCACATCAGATCTACCTGAGTAGCTTGGGCACTGTTGGGCCACCCATGTGATCCCAATTCAGAGGCACCACTTTGATGCCGACAATACTACAGCTACCTGAGTCGACCCTATAGTTTACAGCTGAAAACTGTAGTGTTGATTAAAGAACCAATAAAACTGTTTGTTTAGAATCTAAATCATTATTTCTGACCTTGTCAACGTCTTGACTGTATTTCCTACTCATTTGGCAACTTATGTGATGTATGTGAGCTGAAACCTTTTAATGGCATTGTATAATGCAATACAATTGCAGTAATATGGTATTGTATTGCAATAAATCTACCATTTCTTAAAAAGTTACAAACCTAGACACAATTCATAACCTTTAATGCACATAAATTGGCATTACATGGCTGGTAAATCAAATTGATTTTGAATTACATACCAGCATATAATTAAATTATTTGGTATGGTGTGAGCTTGCGGTTACTCATTTAAGTGCTGAAACATAAACATTATATTTTGGCATAAAGCATATTATTGTGTATTATCTACCTTTTCTTCTCTGGTGCCTTATTGACTGATAAAAACACATTAAGTGAATGAGAACCATTAGAAATAGTATTGTGAACCTACAAATAAGAATTCTTCCATCAATGTTATTTTTTGAATAGATCTTTTTTTGAATAGATTGTATACAGAGAGGTTAGTAACACTAAATGAAAATTCATATGTGCTTTCTGCAATACCTCCCCCCCCCCCTCCCCTTAATGAGGGCTGTGTGTTTCAGTGGATAACCAGTTTGTCCATGATGCTCACAATAATTGTACATGTGCTGACCGTGGAGCTGGAACCCATAAGAAAAATCTGTCCCATTTTTATCTGGACCCAAATCAGGGCTGTCCAGATATAAATGGGACAGTTGGCAGGTTTGCTTTTGTGTTTAACACAGTTTTACATTCGTGTACATGTTATGTAGAGGTGAAACTGGTGGAGTGATGCTGATTAGGACAGGATTTGTAGACAATTGGAGGGAAGACATTGCTTCTGCACCAAGACCCTTGATACTCTTTTTTTTCCGTCACTGGATGGGCTAAAAAAGACTTGTGAGAAGCAGTGGCTGCTAAGAAAGCAGAGAAAGGAAGAAAAAAAGGAAGAGAGTAAAAGGGATGCAGGGATTGAAATAAATGGTGCAATTAGTGGAGGGTGGAATGAGATAATAGGGCAGAGAGGTCTGGGATGAGAGGTGGAGGGATGCTGAGTAGTGTTGCATGAACCCGAACCGCACTGTTCGCGTTCGTATCGAACATTACGGTGTTCGGACCCCGGACCCGAACACGGACATTCCACTTTATGTTCGTGTTGGAGTTTGGGGTTCGGCTATAAACTGAAAGTCTATAAACCGAAAGACATTCGGTTTATAGACTTTCGGTTTATAGAATAGCAATAATATTACATGTATTCCATAAGCCGAAAGTCTATAAACCGAACGACATTCTGTTTATAGACTTTCTTTTTATAGAATAGCAATAGCATTACATGTATTCTATAAAACGAAAGTCTATAAACCGAATGTGGGACACTCAGCCACATTTTACTTCATTTTGCAGCGCTCTAGCCCTTTACAGGACTTTTTTAGAGGCATTTTAGTGGCCAAAAGATCGGGTCCCCATTGACTTCAATGGGGTTCGGGGTCAAGTTCAAGCCCGAACCCGGACTTTTTTCCGAAGTTCGGCCGAACCCGCCGAACCCGAACATCCATGTGTCCGCTCAACTCTAATGCTGAGAAAGATATGAAGGGAAAGGTATGATGAGATGGGAGGGTACTGAACTGGAAGAGATACAAAGGCTGCTGATAATGAACTGAGATGAAGAGTGGTCAAAAAGAAAGGAGAATAGGGAAGCATGCCAAATTTTTGGGGCCCTTTAAGTGCAGTCTTTATGATGAGAATGAATGAAATGTTTAAGATATAAGGTAAAATGGAGAATGTATCACTTAACAAAAATGTGCAGATACACAAACTACTGAAACACTGCTACATGATTAAATGACTCACTCAGAAAGGTAGTGTAATGTATTAATAATGATGAAATTGGGACATTATGTGTCTGGATAATGAGGAAAGAATATCGTGCATGATCAGAGAGGGCTTGGTTCTGAGTTAATCAAGATACAAGTGAATTAGAGTCTGATTCTCGACAAACCTAATTTGTCTGTGTGAAGCCTGGCTGTCTCTATTGTGCTAACAGTCTGTCTCTTTACACAATATAATGCCTTTTCTTTGGTCATGACGTGGGTGCGCGTGTACGTGTGAGGCGTGTCTAGGAGGTTAGAGGAAGTCGAAGGCGGGATGACGGCGCGAGCAAACGGCGGGGTCCGAAGCCAAGTCTGAACAAAAAAAAAACTCTGCTTTGCTCCTGATACACCAGATTGCTGCTACACCCAGAGCTGCGTGAGCGGGATCCCACATCTGAAGCCCAGTCGGGCGTGAAGCCTTAGGTTCTCTCACCCTCGGCTACTGAGTTGTTCCCTGAATATAGAAACCGAGACCTGGACAATTCATATGCGCAGATAAGTATAACTACTTTTTACTTGTCTGGAGGGGGAGTGAGTGAGAGGAGGGGGGCAAGGACAGAGGAGGATAGCCTATCTGCTATTATATACTAACTTAATATCTCTACCTGCCTACCTTCCTGACACTCTTCCCCAGTGTTGTTGGAAGCCTGGGATGTTTTGGTTGCGATGATTTGGGAGGGGCAACCTCCCAATACATATAGATACATATAGAATACATCCACTTAGTAGTGGCTTGGTATTCTTTGGCATATCTAACCCCTGGTGTGCAGGTGTTTGTGGAAGCAAAAAGGGACGATATATAAGAAGGAGAAATACCAGACTATAACGCATTGACCCTAATTTGGATTTAGTTCAACTTATATTTCCTGGAAACTATTCTATAAATACTAGCAGACCCTCTGTACCGTGAATTAGGTAAAACCTACCTCCTTATTAATATCTGCCAACTTTAAAACTACCACACACAATGCCGCCAAAATACAAGGAAAGGGAAAAAGATAAGGTACAAGATAGAGATAAACATGGTAAATCCAAGGGAATCTCATCTTTTTATTCACCTAAAACGTCTCACCCTCCATCTGATGTATCTAATAACTCAATGCTAGACGCCACGGTGGAGGAGGTACCTTTGGAGGCCTCTATTCCAATCTCTCAATCATCACTCACTATGGCCCTAGACAACCTATATTCTAAAATTAAGTCTGATTTAGAAGTAAATCTCACGGATATCAAAACGGAGACTGCTCAACTTTATGTACTAATCGCAAACCAAACAGATCAAATAAAGTCCCTACAGGAAAACACTAACGGTATGGCAAAACGTATTGAAACATTGGAGGTGGCCAACGATACTCTAAAAAACAAACTGTCGAACCTAGAGGATCGCTCACGCCGGAGAAACCTTAAATTTAGAGGTATCTCTGAAACCATAAAAAATAAAGACCTGGAAGCTTACCTAATTGATTTCCTGGAGATATCCCTTGACCCCGGAGTTATAGGAAAGCTCCCATTCGAACGTATTCACCGTTTGCCAAGACCAATAAATCTCCCTGTTGATTCCCCTCGGGACGTAATAGCATGTTTTCATAACTCAAGACTAAAGGATCTACTGACTGAAAAAATCAGACAAAACCCTCCAAGTGACCCTAAGTTCTCACCTATAACGTTGTATGCTGACATATCCCAGACGACGAGACTACAGAGAAAGGAATACCAATTTCAAACCAGGATCCTCAGGGATAGAGGTATCCTGTACAAATGGGGCTTCCCCACCAAAATTATAATACAGTATCAGGGTAAAACCCACACTGCTAATTCACCAGACTCACTCAAGGACTTCCTGCATTCTTGGGGACTCTCATAACGGTATCCACCTAGGATTGAAGATATGGAGGGGGCAAAATAGGCAGCGGGGGTGTTCTTTTTTTTTTTTTTTTTTTTTTTTTTTTTTTTTACACTGTACGAACCAATATGCAAAACCTGCACGGATGAACTCTTTCTCGCACTAAATCTTAAATATATAATCCTTCCCCCCCCCCCCCTTTTTTTTTTTTTTTTTTTTTTTTCTCTTTCTCTCTCCTCTTCCATGTTTCGGTTGGAAACTTATAGCATCGACCTTAACACAATCGGAAGATTACACAAAACCGCACTGATGTACTCAAACTTGCACCGAATCTTAAACCCTCTAAAGGAATATTAATAATTTTTTTTTTTTGATCTCACTATACCTGTGAGAATTGAAACCTGTTAGGGGAAGTTTATAATCAAGAGAAAAGGGAAGGAAAGAGCAGATATATTTATTTTTTTTTTTTTTTTTTTTTTTCTCTTCTTTCTCTCTCTCCCTTTGATAGGAATCTTTTTTGCACCGACCTTACCACAACCTGTATGATTTTTTAGATACACATATTTCCTAGGGGGAACCCATAGGAATTGATTTAGATTAAGAAATGCACCTCAGACTAATTAAGAATGAATGGGTACAATTTTAATATCACAATCTAATATATTCTTAATTCTTATATATCCCACCTAGCAATTTGACCCGGTAGGAAATCGGGCTAGACTTCACTGTAACTATAGCACATGCACAGATATGTATTATCCCTTCGACACGCACTTTCCTTTAGGGGTCACCAACTGAAGTATACCTATAGTCATAAAATATACTCTGGACCATCGAATTGGCATAAAATTACACACAATTGACAAAATAATAATGTATCTGCATGGAAATCTGACAACCATACACACGTTTGATAGGTAATTTAATCCAAAAAATTTTTAAACGTTATTCTGATCTATTCCCCTGCCCCCTTTCTCCCTTTCCCACCCCCCCTCCCTCACATAAGAAGGAGAAAAGGGGGGGAAAAAAGAAAAGGGGGAAAGGAAAATATATATTTTTATTTTTTTTTTTTTTTTTTTTTTTTTTTTTATTTTTTTTTTTTTTTTTGCTTTTCTTCCTTCACCTCCTACTCCCTCCATTTCCTTGCCTCCTATCCACAACAACCTTTCCCCCATTAAAGCTATTTCGCTGTTGCCTTCCCCCTTGGTTTCCTCCTAACCAATCCATGGACACCTGAATGCCCCCTATAAGATATATAGGGCTCACTGGTTTAGTAGAGCTTTGACTTATTACTGAACTAGGAATGAATGTGTTTTTGTTCCCCCCTTTCTTTCTTCTTCCCTTCTTCCCCCCTTCCCTTATTTTTCTATTTATTTATCTATTCATTTATTTATTTTTCCCTTTTTGCTCCTCGCTGGATTCTGGGGGTGGGGGTCGAGGGTCTGCTGGCGAATTAGCCATTAAATCGATTAATGCCGGTTAAACTTGTTTCTCTAAACTCTCAGGGTCTTAATTCCCCACAAAAACGGGCTAACCTTTATGATCTATTAAACAGGGAAAAAATAGATATCTGTTTTATCCAGGAAACGCATTGGAATCAATCTTCTTTAAAACTGTGGAAATACCAAAAATACCTAAGACTGTTTGAATCCTCACTACTTGACAAAAAAAAAAGAGGAGTGGCAATCATAATTGCCTCTACTATTAAATTTCAACTAATTCATTTTGAATCTGACCCCAGTGCTCGCTTTTGTATCTTGGTCTGTCTGCTTAACGACGTAGCGTACACCTTGGTTAATGTATATGCTCCCTCGACTGGGACTATCAGATTCCTTAATAAACTGATGGATAGGCTGGAGCATATAGAAAAAGGGATTCTGGTATTAGGAGGGGACATGAATTGTATCCTTGATCCAAAATGGGATAAAAGCTTACCACACGGTCGTAAAATAGACCATAAGGCTAAATCCGCTGCCCAAGCATTCACTAACTTCACACTTAGAAATCAGCTTTTTGATATATGGAGACTTCAAAATCCCCAAGGTAGGGACTATACCTTCTTTTCCAACCCTCATAACTCATATTCACGAATTGATTATTTCTTTACTAGGGCTCCCTATCTGAGGTGTATAAAAGACTGTAGCATTGACAGCATATCATGGTCAGACCATGCTCCGCTGCAACTGCTGCTTAAAGACAGTCCTGGTTATGCTCCTAGGTCGAAGTGGAGACTAAATGAGACCATTTTGAACTCGGAAGAAAACAAGGCCGAACTGTGTTTAGAGGCATCCAATTTTTTAGAAATGAATGATAATGGACAGGTCTCAGATCAAATGTTGTGGTGTTCCTTAAAGTGCTTCCTTAGAGGAACCCTGATCAAAATGGGTGCGAAAAGGAAGAAAACTTATGGTAAACCGCTTTCAGATTTATACATTCTTCTGGCCAAAAAACAACATGATAATAAATTAGCTCCGACTCAAGCCAACGCGGACGAAATAAAAATTATACAATCTTCTATCCTAAAGGCGTTGGAGCTTAAGACTAGGAAAGCATTGGCCAGATTAAAACAATCCTGGTATTACTCCAACGCCAGACCAACTAAGACACTCACCAGAAAACTTAAATTTAAAAACCAGCAAGTTAGGATTAATAAGATTAATTATGAAGGTATCACTTCTCTATCTCCCGCGCAGATAAGTGATGCTTTCGCATCATACTATAGAAGGTTGTATAATTTACCCATGACAGTAAGATCTAACTCAGATATGGTAAGCTTTCTTCAGGGGCTATCCCTTCCAAAACTCTCACAAGAAAAACTACAAGTTTTAACACAATCCATCTCAGAAGCTGAACTAAAAATAACAGTAGATACAATCAAAAAAGATAAAGCACCCGGCCCAGACGGTTTCTCGGCTAAGTTTTACCACACATTACAGCCAATTATTTCTCCAGTACTTTTGCGAGTGTTTGGCGAAGTGGCAGCTGGTTCCGGATTTATCTCTGAGATGTTGGAGGCCTCAATTTCACCTATCCTTAAACCGGGCAAAGACCCCACAGCTATTATTAATTATAGACCCATCTCTTTGATAAATCTGGACATCAAGCTTTTCTCAAAAATCCTAGCCGAACGGCTAAAAGGTGTCATTACAGATCTTATCCATCTAGATCAGACCGGCTTTATACCTGGGAGATCGGGAGCGGACAGTGTTAGACGCATCCTAAATCTGATACACAGGGTTAAACTCCAAAAAACATCATCGGTCTTTTTGGCTCTTGATGCCGAAAAGGCCTTCGACCGTGTTAGCTGGTCCTTCTTAGCTCATACCCTCGAGGCCTTTGGCATCACAGGCCAGTTTAAAACCTACATTATGGCCCTATATTCCACCCCTAAAGCTAAGATTACTGGTCCATTTCTGAACTCGGAATACTTCCACATCAGAAACGGGACAAGACAGGGATGCCCTTTAGCACCCCTACTTTATGCTTTGAGTATGGAGCCCCTTGCTGTGCTAATAAGACAATCCCCCATTATTAAAGGGATAGAGGGGAACAAAACCTCATACAAGATAGCCCTATACGCGGACGACGTTGTACTCTCTTTGACCTCTCCCGAGACTTCCGTTCCTGAACTTATTAAGCTAATAAATCAATACAGTACTTACTCTAACTACAAATTAAATATCGCGAAAACACAAACATTAGCATTTTATCTTGCACCAACCCAAATTATTCAATTAAACAAATCTATTCACATAGACTGGCATAATAAAACCCTAGACTACCTCGGCATAAAGATTAAAAAGGATTTAAGACAGACTGTGACAGATAATTATGAGGGCCTTACCCAGGAGATCAAAGGTCTCCTCACGCGTTGGAGGGGGTTAGAGATGTCCTGGCTGGGGCGAATACAAATTGTAAATGCATACGTCCTTCCAAAGGTACTATACTGTATGAGAACTATACCTATGAGAGCTCCTAATGCCTATCTAAAGCACCTTGGCCTCCTATTTTCATCATACGTCTGGGAAGCTAGGAGACCAAGAATAGCTAAAGCAGTCTTACAATCTAACACGAAGCACGGTGGCACGGGCTTTCCAGACTTAATTAAACTTGCCGAGATCTGCTTATTTTCCCACTTTCTGGCCTGGCACCACGCTAATAACTCTCCTACAATATGGTTCCAAATTGAGTCAAGTGACCTTAACGGCCGAAATCCTGCTTATTTCTTTTGGATGGATGAGATTTTTCTGACAAAACAAATTTCCTCAAACCCGATAATAAAAGATATAACTAAAGCTATGATCCAATTTAAACATAAATTTGCTAAATCCCTAGGGATGACTTTACTGGCCCCTATTACAATACTTTCCCAATTCATAGAAAATCTCAACCTTTCCCGGTGGCATAGAAATGGTATTAAGAAAATAGGCGACATCTTTCAGGGACTCCAGATAGCCCCGTTTGATGATTTAAAACGCAAATATTCTCTACCAAATCAGGAATTCTTGACATATCACAGTATCAAAAGCTTTATAAACACTAAGCAGATGATAGAGCATACGAAACTAGATACCTTTTTAGATTCGGTTAATAAACTTAAAAACATTTCCAAACTAAAGGTCCTACTCGAAGATCTCTCAGACCCTATTAGATGCAGGGCCCTTAACAATTGGGAAGTTGACCTAAACATTGATATCCCTACAGACCAATGGTACCGCGCAGTTTCCACCACCAGGAAAGCAGTTAAGGGGCTCAACTTGATTGAGCTATTTCTCAAAATCGCACTGCGCTGGTACTGGGTCCCTCAGAAACTGTTTAGAATCCACTCGAACAACTCCAGTCTGTGCTGGCGGTGTGAGCGTTCTGAGGGAACCCAGGCCCACGTATGGTGGGGATGTGGCTCAATCAGGCCCCTGATGGTTAGGATCTCCCATATCTTCGGTTTCATATTTCAATCTAAGTATATCCTGTCCCCTCAGGCCTTCCTTCTGCATATAGACCTTAATCTCCCGAAGGTTTCCAACCGATCACTAGCTATCCATATTCTTCTTGCTTTCAAGCTACAATTAGCGAGACACTGGAGAAGCTCAGAAATTCCTACGTGGGAGTGTATAAAAACCCAAATTAACTTCCAAATGGAAGCAGAAGCCATGGTCGATTCCCTGGGTAAGACATCACCTAAGTTTTTGGAAATATGGTCCCCTTGGACCAACTACATAAAGGAGAACCCCGAGAGTTAAACTGACGGAGAAATACTGTAAAATACTGGTGGGCTATAATACCGCTAGCGACCCACACCCCCCCCCCCCCATCAGGCCTGGAGCAACCATTAATTCTCTCCCCCCCCTCCCCCCCTCTCCCCTCCCCTCCTATATATTTATATTCTTTCTTTCTTCCCCCTTGTTTGTCAGACTATACCTTTAAATTCACGATCAACATCAAACACTGCTTGTGCTGCTGCTTATTATGTATTGATTTTCACTTTTCGTATCATGAATAAAAAAGAAATCTGAGGATAATAGACATAAGGATGATCAATTGCATATGTTAATAATGCCACCCTAAGACATATAACCGATCTGAATGTCAAAAAAAAAAAAAAAAAAAAAAAAAAAAAAAAAAAATAATGCCTTTTCTTTTTTAAACATTGTTATACAAAAGGCGCGTAACCAGTAAAATCAATCTCTCTCTATTTATATTAACAGTCATAACCATAAACCAATATTTCATCACAGACTGGGACTTATTTTTGCACTATAAATCTTAATGGGATTACAACACATGTAAACGTTACCTACAAAACGTTAGTTGGAGTCACGCTAATCAATCCAATAAGGGGAATAGAAAAATAACAGCCTCAACAGCAGGGGATGAGTTACTCGCCCACAAACGGTTAGACAGATAATAACACCAAAACACAGCTACGTGAAGATGTAAAACAAGGTAGAGGGGGCAGGCTGATATTTAGCGAATCGGGTATGTGCTGTGACCCTCTGTCCAATAGTTTTAATGATATAGGCACAGTCTGAGATGCACCCTCTATATGATTATAAAGTCATTAGTGAGATTAAATCCTTTATTTAAAAAAACATGTAATGCCTTATCTGCAGTCCTTGGCAGCAGAAACTTTGAGTCTTCTGCCCATGACATCCACAAGGAGTTTTAAATACAATATACTTTGGCATTGGATTGTATTAGGCATATAAATTAGGAAATACAAATTGATTTTTGAGAGTGGGCCTTATTTATACCCAGGATACATTCCTGTATTGTTCTAGCATAAATGCATTCATCTATTGTTCTAGCAAAATGATTACATGCTTTACAAGGAAAATAAAACGGTCATTCATGTGATTTGTATGTGTTGCTTTTGTAATAGTTATTTAAGCCAAAGGAAAATAGACAGTATTATGGTATAATTGACAACATTGTAACTTCATTTTATTTTGATTAAATTATATTTTTTGTTGGACATTTAAGATGCAAAAAAAACTTTGACAATAAATCATTTATTACATTAGGTGCTTTAATATATTTTTCAATAGGAATACTATTTGTATAAATGGGAAATGCATATTTGTGTTTACAGGTTGAGTATCCCTTATCCCAAATGTTTGGGACCAGAAGCATAACATGTTATTTTCACCAATAAGATATATTAAATCCTCTCAGCTCTCATGAATTACAGTAGTACCAATGCCAATACTTTGTAGAGCAAATAAATCACTTTTGCTGTCATGTAGCTGTGATATGAGGCATCATTGGGAAACAGTAGTTAGTGCGTCAGGCCTGCGCACGAACCATTGTGTTACCATTTGTGGTCGTGGGGGAATCTGAGCATGCATGGAAAGACTGTATCACAGTTTAAGAGTCTTGGACATGGAGTACTGTGACAGGTATGTGTGGCAAAATGTTTGGATAACAGATCATTTTGGATAACGGATTTCTGGATAAGGGATACTCAACCTGTTTCATACTTTTATTTGCTGCAGTATGTGTGTTCTTAAATAACTACAAAAAGTTTACTTTTTTGTACTTGTGGTGTTTATTCAATAAAGAGTGAATAACGTAATATATCATCATGTGCATTTTCTGTACATTAGGCACCTATTTTCAAGTTGGAGAATTTTTTTCTGATTCAATCATTGATATCAGGCTTCGCTTATTCCATGGTCAGTTTACTACATTTCATTCTTTAATGAATAGCTGCTAATGTGCGTGAGTCTCCGTTAAAGTTCTTTTAAAAGAAAATATATGTGTAAAAATGCAATTGAATATATAACGACCGATTGAACTTTAAATCACTTTTCAAATGAATAAATGCAATCTTGTCTATTCATTTCTGTATGCATCAATTCATTTCAAAGTGTATCTATCATGGGAAAATGGCAAGGTATGTAGAGGACAAAAATATGTCTGTTCATTGGTTCAAAAAAACTCCTCTGGGTGTTTAAACATTGCAATAAAACCCACATAAAGAATTCATTCTTCTGGTCAATTAGCTAGCACATATAGAAACCCAAAGGCATAGCAGACAAAAACTACAGATACAGAGCCAGATACGGAATCAGAAGCACCTGCATGCCCCAAACATTGACACCAGCAACCCACAATGTTTAGTTGGTATTTGGGGTTGGTGCATCATGTCCTACCATGGAGACGCAGTATATTTCTTGATCCACACATTTGCTGGCGATATCGCCAACAGACAAGTACAGTTTATCAAGAGTACATACCTACCCACATCTGAACATGTTTTTTGGATGACAGAGTGAAAACCTAGGGGAACTTTACAATATTTATATTAAATAGCGCACATTATGTAGCAAGAGACACACACGTTGCATTCTATAAATATTGATCTCTGGCACATGTATAAAAATATAGTTTACATTTTAAAACAACATGAGAGAGCTGAACAAGAGCACATTTCATTTTCCCCCATTTTGACATTTAAACAGATCTTATAATTTGAGCAAAAATATCCTTTGATGTGGCTCCCCTGAACATCAATACCTGTAAAAACGTACGTATTTTGCTATTAACTAATATTATACACAACACTACCCAAATGGTACACAAACAATACTCCAGATTCTCCTGGCAGCTGCTGTATTGACCTAGTTTTGAATCAGTTTTTTGTGAATTCATTAACAAGCAAACAGATCGATGCAAAACAGAGAAGGAACACTTGTTAACCTATTGAACTAATGTTTTAATGTATTCAAGTATAGCAGGTGTATAAATATGCAAAACTATGCAGCTACCCGCAGGCAGATTCCAATTCCAATTTTGGATAACTAAACTCCACTTAAATAGTGGATGATTCATATAATAAAATTAATATACATTTTTGAATAGCTTAAAACACTTTTAAAACACGTATTTTGAGATTTATTCAATAGTGGACAATATGTTTTTATATAAGTATTTGAATATATGTTTTTGTGTAGACGATTAAACAAATAAACCTGCTCATTGACTCATATATATTTGCCCCACGATGAGTGCTTGAATAGAAGGCAAGGTATCATTCAGAGCAAATGCTCTGAGAAAGTGTCCTCGCCATATATTCAAGGTTGCCTTATAATCAGACCTCAAATAGTTATACAACATCACAAGGTTATGAAAACCTGACAGAAATTACTACTTGAGGTTACAACCCCACTGGAGGGGACTGCAAGCTGCAGAGTAAGATCACAGTAGGATATACTTTAAGGGGGGAGTCTGGGTAATCTAGGAAATTGAGAAGACAGGAGCCTGTAGCAAATCAGTAACTGAGAGGAGATAGCAAGCATTCTACAGCCCTTTGACTGGTTCCCTGTGGGGCACGGGGTTCCACTGTGTAAAACTGCTGTACAGTATGGATTGATCCCTTAGGGAAATCCTTAAATATGTTAAGATAAGGTAAGAAAAATTGGAAATAATTTCATTTGTTCAACTTAAATATGCATTCACTGGTTCACTGGACAGTTCCTTTACAGTTAAAGGGACAGTCTAGTCCCCAAACTCACTTTGGTGCAATTGAAAAACTATGCCTGAATAGTGCACAGGTTATTTTCCAGTATGATTTGAGGCAGGCATTCTGCAAATTCAACTCAAGACCTCCCTTGCATCCTATCCTACAGATACTAATATAGCAGCACAAGTGAAATGTTAGTGGTTCCTAGTGTGGTGATAAACTGACATGTAATTTTGACAGTACCTGCCAGTTTATCCTCTGACCTCCAGCTGCTAGCATTGTTTGCATGGGATCAGCAGGGGGGACCTTAACGAGGGTCTCTCTCTGCTTTAGCATACACCCTTATTCGACAGACGGAAGCAAGGGTTAAAAAAGTTGTTTCATGGTCCTTTAAGCTCAACCTGTTCTCACCCAGGACACACAAGTGCATTACAAATCATTAATAGACAAACCAAAACCAGTGCATTACAAAATCATAAATAGACAAACAAAACCAGCCACAGCCAATTTGCCCAATAGTGTGCAAGTATGACATTTGCCAGTAATTATTTTGCCATTTAATATGCCCCAGCCAATTTCCCCAATAATATGCCAGTGTTATTTTGCCATTAATAAGCCCCAGCCAATTTGCCCAATAATATGCCAGTATTAGGTTGCCATTTAATCTGCCCCAGCCAATGTGCCCAATAATATGGCATTGTTATTTTTGCCATTTAATATGCCCCAGCCAATTTGCCCCAAAATATGCCAGTGTTATTTTGCCATTAATAACCCCCAGCCAATTTGCCCAATAGTGTGCCAGTATTATTTTTCCACTTATAAGCCCCAGCCAGTTTTCCCAATAATATGCCACCCTCCTCCCCCTTCCCCAGTACTCACCTCCTTGCTGCTCTGTGTCCCCGGTCATCTCCTCCATGCAGTCTTCCCTACTGCACAGAGGAGGAATACACAGCCACCAGATATGATTTACTGTCATATCCGGTGGCAATTATTTTTTTTTCTAACTTTTTTTTTTCTTTCTGCAGCCGCATCCAGTGGCTGCCGGCTGCCAGGCCCCAAGAGGAGACCCCGATGTTGTCTACCGCGGCACACTGGTTGCAGAGCGCTGCTTTAAGCAATGCAAAATATAAAACATGCATTGTAAAGTACTTTGAATGTACTTTAATAATCATTAACATTTAGAAGTTGCATTTTGGGCTCCAGACAGTCTCTTTAAACAGCTTAATAAAAAAGAAGTTTCACAGTAGTGTCCTCGTAATGAATTTGCAATAATTACATCTATTTTGGACCTGTGCTATTACTTCTTTTAATTGACCTAATCAGTATAATAAACATTGAATTCTACACAGCCGCCCAGAGATTCTACTGCTGTGCAAATTCAAAGCTTGATTGAGTGGATATTTCATTAAGTATATGGACTATAAAACTTTCACAATGAACATTGGCAAGATGAACAAAATGCCATTCATCAACACAAACGTATTCACCTGTTAATTAACTCAAATGATTTTGAACCAAGGACACAAAAATAGCCTTTCCATTTACTGCACTGGGGATTAACATATTGATGACACCATATGTCTATGATACAGAGGGAGATTCATCCATAAACTAGCTTCACTTCATTTGTAAGAAATATAGGGTGCCTTTATAAACAATGTTGTTTTATATTTAATACATAGATATATGCTTTTGGTGGGGTGGGCGTGTAATCTGGTTTCACAATGGAAGGTCATTTGAACATCAGAAAAGGTTGTAAACAAAGCTACAGAGATGACTTCTTTAGATTGTAAAAACAAGCCTTTTCAGTTCTTCCCAGTTCTACTTACTAACAGATAGGTGTGACAAAGGGGGTTGCATTTATTACAGAGACCATATATCTCCAAACTAGGTTGAACTGGTTCTTTAACTCTCTGGGAGGTAACTAAGGGATTTTGGGATACTGAGTTGAGTGAACCACTTTGGCTAGTTAGTCTTGCTGTTCCTGTGGAAGGAGGGAGAGTGCTAGTCTTGTCTGTTCCTGTGTGAGGAGGGGACAGCCAGCAGAAGACCCAAGATGAAGGAACAAATAGAAGATATGAATGTATAAGTATACCATTGTCTGTTACTTGTTGATTATGAACCAGTTATGTGTAATGTGTACACTGTGTATTTCCTGTATAACCTGTAACAGTATCTCAGATTAATAACGATATACCTTTTTATATACACTTGTCTCTGTGCTTCATTCGTGACACATTCCCTAAAAGAATAACCCCTGTAGGAGGGTGTGATAATTTCTTACAAGTGGCGAGTCAGGTAGGAGGGATTTAGTGTGACGAGTGAGTACATTTTTAGTGTATCATTTTTGTATTGATCTGGGATACTGTTCAGGTATTGTGTGTGTATAGGAATTTCAGTGAATTCTGCTTTGATAATAATGGAAGGTTTGTTGAAAAAGATTGCTACGGTCTCTAATCCTGAAGCAATAATTAAATGTATGGAAGGAGCATTAGATCCGTGGCTTGATGCTCAGGATTATGTGGCCAGGGCAATTATTGAAAATAAATTGTCCAAATCTAATGGTAAAACTGTTTTGATTTTTGCTGCCCGCTGGATTGCTGAGAGGTACACATCTTTAAATATGCAAAAAGAGAATTTAGAGGCAGAAGTTTTGCATTTAAAGAATGATGTGGAATCGTTCAAACTGTCTGCGCAAAATGCTGCTGCTTTGTGTGTAGGTAGTCAGCAAATGCATCAGCAAAATGTGGAATTGCACAGTTGTAATGAGCAGCTTGTAGAAAGGCTGAAGGATGCAGAGGGAGCGATTAGGACCCTTGCTTCCAGCAGCCAGAAGCAAGCTGATCATTCAGACTGCCTGTCTCAAATGAATGCATTGAAATGTGGGCATGTTTCTGCAGATGGCCATGGTAATTGTGAGAATAATGTTCATGGAAAAATTGCACCAATTTCTGTTAAAACTAAGATGGATTCTCAGGGACTTATCATTTCTCAAACATGTGTGTCCAGACCCCTGTCTATAGCTGAGATTGATTCAGTTTCCAAAGAGTTTGGAAAAATAAGTTTTATTGATGACCCAGTGGAGGTGCTGATAAAGATCCAGCAGTTTAATAAAATAAAATCAAATTTATTAGATGCAGACAAATTTGAAGTACTTTTGAGTAGTCTTGACCACACTTTAAAAGGAAGTTTACCCCCTGAAGTGTTTGCAGAGCCCAGAGATAAAGATCTGCTGGTAAATGAACTATTAAAAGCCCTAGGCATGGAGGAGACAAACCTTCATGCTTCATTTTCAAACTGTTTTCAAAGAAATGGACAGTCCATCCAGGAATTCAGTGATAGGTTGTTCATGCTTTACAAGTTAACACTCCCAGCTGAACAACAAACAAGTCAGGATGATTCTGCATATAAAAGGGCCCTACTGAGCAAAGCACTGCCTTCTATTCAGGAACTTGTTGGATTAGCTGTGTCTCCACAGAATTCATTTCCAAACATTTTAAATATGTTAAAGAAAGCAGAGGCAATTATAAAAAATCAGAACAAAATGAATACAGAGAAAGTGTCTGCAATAAACAGTCACCAGAAAAACAAAGCATTTAACCAGCAAACAGAAGGCATTAAGTGTTTTGCATGTGGTAAGGTTGGGCACATGGCAAGAAATTGTAATTCTTGGAAAATGCATCAATCTCAGACTAGGAGTAGGAATAGTTGGACACTGGGAAATGAAAAGAGACCAATTAATACTAGGTGGGGATCTCAGAGAAGAGATAATATCAACTATAAACCCCCCACAGAACAATGGATTCCATACCATATGCTCAAGGCCCAGAATAAACAGCTAGAGGCAGAAAATCATTCCCTAAAATGTGAGCGAAGTCAGTTCCTTGAAAAACTGGAATTTCTCAAGACACAAGTTAGCAAATTACAGGAGGTGATTTACAAAGGAACTGTTAGAGACACAGATACCTTTTATTAAACTGTTTTGTATGATACTAACTTCTACTCTTCAAGTTTGCTTTTCAGAAATATGTGAAGATGATACCAACTGATGAGGAAGAGAAAATAGACCTGTGAGAAGACCTGCCATTTAATAGTTATTCTCTTTCAGGAAAAGTTAAATTCCAGTTCATAGAGGACCGTAATATGTATTTTTATTTTTCATATTATGGAAAAGCCTCTAAATTCATTACACACAGTCAGGTGCAAAATTCCAAATTATTTTTGTTTTATTAGATTAGCACGCCTGCACTGCCAGCTATGCTTTTTATTTTTGATGCTGGATTAATCATTATAAACTAATAGATTAGGTGATTTGTTGCCAATGTGAGGCTTATATTTTTGTCACACTGGAGAGATGTGAGTGTAACCTGCTGGTTTACAACACTAAATATTTTTGTTTTATTATTTTGGTTACCACAAAAAATAGCCTCAAGTTGATTTTTTTTAAAATTGTTATCTTTGAATGGCAACAGACAATTGTCAGTTTTTTTTATAGATTGCATGCTGCCAAACTGTATACATTGCATACATTGCAAAGTCTGAATGTAATGGTAGCATTCAATTTACTTTTTTCTTTTCTCTCTCCATCTTCATTTTATTATGAGTTGTCTGTTCTTTTGTAATTAATACTCTCAAGGTGGGGTGAATTATAGAGTGTCAATGCATAATTTGCCATTTTCTATTTATTTTATTTAACTATCCGCAGGGGGGGTAAATGGTTACGAGAGTATGAGATGGTTGTGTTAGATGAGTTTATACTGGTATTGGGATGTATTGTTTAATAGACATTAAGGTGAAGGGTTGTATTTTACTTACATTGTAATAGATGAACACTTGTGAAGCCAGATGGTAATGCTGAGACAAGAATGATAATCAGACCACTAGTGATTTGGCCAATGCACCCTTTCTGTGCTGAATATATTTTAATTTCCAGAAGCCAGGGGCCTATTGACAAATTATCAAACACCTTCAAAGGGCTCAAACACTAACCCACTCCAGCTATCCAGCTTTCAATAAACGTGCACAGACACCTTCATTCAGATCCCCACTACAAACAATCAATAAACTGGGTTTCTCTGTTGTGTGGTCTCTTCAATACACTATGTAAGAACAGCAAATGAACTTCTGTTGGTGTGAGAATACACCAGATGACATGGTGGGCAAGGATCAGGGCCCTAATACCTCGAATTATGCGAGGTCAGGTTTAATGGAACCCTGTGGTGGAAGCAGTGAGCAGTGTTGGTGGCACAGGTAACTGAGGGTGATGGGAGTGGAGTCGAATGGTTGAGGTGATGCCGAGCCTATGAGGGTAACAGAAGGTTGAGAATATGGCTGAAGGAGTTCAAATTATTGATGAAATATGATAACTGTGAGTGCCTCCATGATTCGGCTAAATTACGCCTCACAGTACCCTAAATTTTAAATATTTGTGGTTGTCATATCACTTGTGTCTCAGTAATACACATACTATTTCAGAGCTCACATAATAAAGGTACTATATTTATTTAAGAGGGCTCATTTTCTATTGGAGTCATTCGCCCTCTAGGTGGGGACTGTAAGAAATATAGGGTGCCTTTATAAACAATGTTGTTTTATATTTAATACATAGATATATGCTTTTGGTGGGGTGGGCGTGTAATCTGGTTTCACAATGGAAGGTCATTTGAACATCAGAAAAGGTTGTAAACAAAGCTACAGAGATGACTTCTTTAGATTGTAAAAACAAGCCTTTTCAGTTCTTCCCAGTTCTACTTACTAACAGATAGGTGTGACAAAGGGGGTTGCATTTATTACAGAGACCATATATCTCCAAACTAGGTTGAACTGGTTCTTTAACTCTCTGGGAGGTAACTAAGGGATTTTGGGATACTGAGTTGAGTGAACCACTTTGGCTAGTTAGTCTTGCTGTTCCTGTGGAAGGAGGGAGAGTGCTAGTCTTGTCTGTTCCTGTGTGAGGAGGGGACAGCCAGCAGAAGACCCAAGATGAAGGAACAAATAGAAGATATGAATGTATAAGTATACCATTGTCTGTTACTTGTTGATTATGAACCAGTTATGTGTAATGTGTACACTGTGTATTTCCTGTATAACCTGTAACAGTATCTCAGATTAATAACGATATACCTTTTTATATACACTTGTCTCTGTGCTTCATTCGTGACACATTCCCTAAAAGAATAACCCCTGTAGGAGGGTGTGATAATTTCTTACACATTGTTTAACATGTTTTGTTTGTCAGACTGAGAACTCATGTTAATAATTTTATTCCAAGATGAAGATGAAGACCATTTTACTGCAACATGCAGAGTGAATATACTAGATTTGAGCATCATAAAAACAACATGTGCTCAATTTTGGATTGCGATATGTTTTTCTGATGTGGCATGTCTTGCCTATGTATGTTGTGCTGAATATTTCTGTAGGTTTACATGCAAGCAGTGGCGTATACTCCATGTGTGCTAGGTGTGCGCGTGACAGACAGCATACGAACCCCCCGGAAATCCACAAAATATATCGGCAGCAGAGAGTTCGGCATTAGAGTCACTCATTCTGTTGCCAGTTCGACCTGCACGGAAAGTATACAAAGTTATTTTCATATACTGTTATACCATAACCATATAATAAAACAAAAACTTTAATGAGGTGAAATATAATGGGGAAGATTTCACTGGTGTAATATACCAAGCACTTTATTTCATGTAAAAAACACATAATAGGTAAGAAATTAAATCCCAACCACTTTTGTGTTTGCATGGCCTGTGTGAAATTATGGGGGTCATTCACCTAGAGGTTGTGATGACTTGAACATTTCATTCATTTAGCTATAAATTGTGTGATGCCAAACCCAGTGAGACAGACACAACCTCAAATAGCCTGCACCTCACTTTTCGCCAGTCCTGTATGTGGTAAGTAAATCTTGGTCGACATAATGGATGTTGAGTAAATGGCCAAATGTGAAGCAAACCTTCTATGTCTTTCAGATGTTACATATAAACATAGAATGTGTCTGCATATAAGAACCGTTCGGCCCATGTAGTCTGCCCAGTTTAAAAAAAAATTGGATTACTTTCATAGGTTTCTAGCCTTAGCTTATCTCATATGCACCCATTAGACTATCAGTAAGGGATTAGGATGGTTCATCGCACGAGGGGTCAGTGCCAGACCTTCTTCGCGGACAGCTTATTGCGGGATCACCTAAGGTGAGTATTATTAGGGGTTAGGTATTAGGGTTAAGGGGGTTAGTGTTAGTATTATAATTCAGAGGGTTAGTGTTAGTATTAGGTTTCGGGGGGGGGGGGGGTTAATGTTAGTATTAATGTTCGTGGGAGTAGTGTTAATGTTTGGGTTGGGGGGATTAGTATGGGGGTTTGGGGTAACTTTTAGGGGGGGCTTTAATTAATCAGGGGGTGGGGTGTATGTTTGTAAGCGCTGACTGCGCTAACATTGCGGAGATGAAGCGGCCTCGTTGACTTTCACCGCTGACAGTTCAGCGTTCAAACTGCCGCGCTGTCAGCAGTGAAACAGCCATAAAGAACTGTCCTAGACAACTCAGTGATATAACTTTTAAGCATTTGCCCCTCTAAATTAAAACTATGTCCTCTTGTTGTGGTAGTTTTTCTTGTTTTAACAATACTCTCCTCCTTTACTATGTTGATTTCCGTTTATGTAGTTATATGTATAAATTGTATAGGTATAATGTTTGGCCCTTAGATTCAATCCTGCCCAGCTATGTGAACCAAATAACCAAATAAGGACATTGTATCTGTTCTGTATCTGTTCTACTTGTTGTCCTTTGTTGCTTAAATGAGCACATTTATTTAGTCCTCTCTGCATCTCTAGTTCTAATAACAACAGAATTCAATGTAGTATTCTGCAATAACTGCATAAAAAAGGCTTGTAGACTAACATTCAATGTTTGGATTATTCATGTTGACTTATATTATGTAATTAATTCTTGTATTGTCCTCTGTCTGTATATATTATAATTAGCTTATTTCGTATCCAGGAATCATGCCGGATTACATATTACACGCGTGCAAAACACTTCAAGCAGTCTGATCAGCGTTTGCAGTTTTATGCCGCTGTGATGTGAATTTGGCATAATAAAACCATCTCCATTTGCAGCCCGTTTGGATGATACACTTTATTGGTTATGGCAGAATGAAGATTGCTCCACTTTTAGAACGTTTCCCCAGAAGTGAGTTTTATAAATGATCTCCAAGGTCTCATGTTCCCTCCTCTCTCTAATTCATAAACACACACTGGGACCCAAAACGACCGAATGATTATAATAATAATAGATATAAAAAATAATTTTATTACAATTCTCACCTCAATTCACCTGCAACTCACCTTTTAGTGAATTGCTCCTTAAGAGCTCCAACACCTCACTATTCACTATTTCTTGAGAAAACATGGAAAAATTAGATTTAAAGAATCTAGGAATAATAGAGGTTCATTAACTAGTTTTGTGCACAACAGAAGGAGACAATTATATTAAATACAAACATATTATTATTTTTAATTTCTACCCATTATGATACAATTACTTTTATTTTAATGTCAGATTATATTATCCGCTAACTAATAACACCAGTCATTGTATAATTGTCAATTATAAAATGTTTTAAATGTGGATAAAATATGGAAATATGAATTTGCAGAATATGCCTGGA
Source organism: Pelodytes ibericus (assembly GCA_036172795.1). Taxonomy (NCBI): domain Eukaryota; kingdom Metazoa; phylum Chordata; class Amphibia; order Anura; family Pelodytidae; genus Pelodytes; species Pelodytes ibericus. Next base: position 52,107,461 of record CM069867.1, on the reverse strand, counting down.
ATAGAAATGATGTTATTAGTCAAGATAGACAAACTGGAGAATTTCCCCAACTTTGTTGTTAATGCCTGAGTTTTGCAGTTCAGTTGTCAGTTTGCCACAGTTTACTTTTTACTTAAGAGACCCCATAATGTTTGGCTCAAGGAGGATTATAAAATGTGAGTACTTTTATTCTAGAATGTAGCTTGGTAAACAGGCAGCTGTTGCTGAATTTTGACTCCTGTGATGCACAGCCACACTTGGGTGTCTCCTCCGGTGGCATTCTTTGGAAGGGTGTGGGTTGAGTGGGTGAGTAGTCCTCTCTTGGTGCCGAGATGGAAGAAGTACAGCCCTGCTGATCCCCGTCATCCTAACTGCATAGCAGCATTGGAACCAGGCAAAGCAGCTTCACTGCAATATTTATCAAATTGCATGTCTCAGTCAGTGCTGCCTCCACCAGCTCCACACGGCCAAATGTACGGATCCATTACTAATCTTCATAGGTCCTGCCAGCTTGTGCTGAAATAAATCAGCTCCGAGCACACCAGAAGGCGTGGATCTGTACATTCGGCAGTGGGGAGCTGGTCTTAGCCCTCCCAGCATGCTGTATATGTTCCTGTCACACAGATTGCACTTTTACCCTATTCTGTTGTCTTGCAGGCACACTGTGGACCTGGTTCTAAATTCGAGAGAACAGTTTTTGTACAATTTTCAATTGTTTGTATCACTTTTTCACTGTATTTATTCTTTTAGTTTTTTTGTTCTTTTTTGTATCATTTTGTTGGGGTATCGTGTGGGGGCACAAGCTCTCAGGAGAAGATAGAATGAAACATAGTGACAATATGGTAAATTTAAAACTGACAGGTGGGACCAAATCGGATTCAAGTATCACAAATAGCAATACTTAGCTGAAGCACTTGAGCTTTTAAAACATTTACAAGGCTCTCAAAATCCTGTATTGTTTAATAGTGAATAACATTTCTGTGTAAAACACAAAACAAATCCCTGTAGCTAATGAGGTTTTGCACATTATTCCCCTTAATTTAAAAATCATCTTGAAGCTCAATTTATCTAGTCCCACAATATTTTTCAATACACTCTTGTATGTTCCTTCTTGAGTCATTTGGAGCTTCTGTTTTAAAAGTGGCCTGATCAAGTGTGGGTCAAAAGTCTAAAAGTGGTCTAGTCTCCATGGGGACCAGCAGAATGCTCATGCTGACTAGTAGCATGTTCTAAGTGTATTGCATATAAATAGCAAGTTATCTGGCAAGTAGTTTAAAATATTACTAACAAATATTTCAAAATCTTTGAAACAATATTATTATTTTTAATTAACATATTTTGACATTTTGTGTATATATAACAGATAATGCCCTCAATGTCATAATATATACACCTTGGAGGAAAAAAGAGAAAACATATTTAAATGTATTAATGTATTGGCAAAGTTAACAAGCTGAATATTTCCAGTAATTATTTTGGCTAATATAGTGCTTCATTTTGGCTGTGGACGCACAGCAGTTACTGTTTACTGGTGCGCTTCAGTGTTGCACCAGCTTCATTGCAATAGTGCACCACTTAAGGGTGTCCACTTGTATCATCCTGAAGGATCTGTTTTTTTTTAAATGTTTTATGTGTTATTCTTCATTTATTTATTTTTGTATACATTCCCAATAAATGTATCTTTTTCTTCTTTTGCATATTGAGGGTAGATCTTGTCTTTTTCATGTTTCATGAGTGCATACCTTCATAGACCCTGTTTAGGGACTGTTGTCTGTCGGCTATCCCATAGTTTTAAGAAGATAAATACTAGACACAATTTGAAGTTAAACGATAAATGGATAAAAGAAAATATGGGAAATGTGGTAGCAGGAAATGCTAGCAGAATGCTTGGTTGCATAGGGAGATGCAGAGCCAGCCTTAGGGGTGTGCGACCTGTGCGAGTGCACAGGGTGCAACAGCCCAGGGGGCACTATGGGAAAAAAAAAGTTTGCCGGCAGAGGCATTTGCTGGGGAGATCTAAAGATCTCCCCTCACCAGCCCTTTGCACGGCCGAACTGATAGATCTGGGGAGTTGGTGGAGCTCACCAGGTGAGAGGTGAAGCTCCTCCCCACCTTGAGAAGCAGAGCGGCGTGATGATGCAGGGCATCGTATTTCCGATACCCTGCATTATCACTGCGTACGGGAGCATGAGCAGCACTTACTTATGCTGCCCGGGGCTCCCTGTGAAGCAGACGCCACTGTGCTTCACAAGGTGAGTGCAGAGCTTTACCTCTCACCCAGTGAGCTCTGCCCCCTCCACGTAAGTAAGAATGGGAGGGGGAGGGAGAACAGAGGACTAGGGGAGGAACAGAGTAGGGAAGCAAGGTTTAGACAACGTTTAGTTTCCCTTTAAATTAGAGGGGCTAAGATTTAAAAGTGTCAGATCTTCTATTTTCGTGACACTAACTCCTCTTCCTTCAGTAACGCGGTATTCCCCCGCCATATAGGGGAACGGCGCCACATTTGAAGTTGCTGAGTTATTTTCGTCTCCTCGTGTCTAAAGACGCATCTCAGCTGCTTTCGTGTTATACGCTGCCTCAAGTTAAACCGAAAGTGATAAACCGAAGCTACCTCCGTTGACAGATCCGGGTTGTTATATTCGACATACCTGAATTCTCCTCTCCTTGTATACCGGCTTGTACACCGACTATTCTTCGTTATCAACTCCTCAGATCTCGGATTGTATAAACCGACCACGCTGACTTCTCCTTACCTCGAACCCAGATCGGATTAACGGACTGCCTTACTATTAACCCTGAATCTACTGCATCAAGCTGCAAGTATCTTTTATTCATCCCTGCTTTTTGATTTGCCTACAATTATTATCCTGCAATCCCATCTGCATATTTACCGATATTGCTCAATCTCAATCCCTGAACTTTTCCCCAAGACTCTTTGTGATTTATGAGGAATTGTGATGCTTATCAATTCTGTTGCATAACCGCTGCAAGCTGTGTATCGTTATAACCTTATCTGACAACCTAGCCAATACTGATGTTGTGTTCCCTAAGGAATTCCTTTACAAATCTCTGATAACCCTGACAAAAAGTTATATCAGGAAGTATTACTTTACTGAGAGGGTCGTGGATGTATGGAATAGCCTTCTAGTGGAAGTGGTAGAGGTAAGCACAGTGAAGGATTCTAAGCATGCGTGGGATGGCACAAGGCTATCCTAGATATAAGATAGGGAACTGGGAACTAGTAAAAGTATATAGAAAATTGGGCAGACTAGAGGGACAGAATGGTTCTTATCTGCCAACACATTCTATGTTTCTATATGGAACACTTGTCAGACAGATAGTTACTGTACATTAGGACTTCTATTATCATATAATAGCATAGGCATACATATAATATCATATGATATACATTTCTAGCAAACTCAGATTTTTCTTTATCTTTATTCTTTTCTTTATTTTTTATTTTATAATAAAATCAATTATTATTGCTAATGTTATATTCTGCTCCCCTCCTCTCTATTTTGCATTTACAAAATATTTATAGAAAAAAGCAATAAAGGAAGGAGGGAAAGAATAAACTAAGGTAGGAACGGTAGGAAGGAATAAATAGAGAGTTGTTTAAAGCCATTTCTTCTGTGTTTTGGATGAATAAAGCCAGTGGCACTACAGATGTTTGAGAACTACATATCCCATAATGCTCGGTCAGAAACATAGAAACATAGAATGTGTCGGCAGATGAGAACCATTCGGTCCATCTAGTCTGCCCAATTTTTTTTGAGTACTTTTATTAGTACCCCGTTCCCGGTCTTATAGCTAGGATAGCCTTGTTAGACACAAGGCTATCCTAGCTATAAGACCGGGAACGGGGTACTAATAAAAGTACCCAAAAAAAAATTGGGCATGCTTAAAATGAGCCTTAAAGTCAGCCTTATGACTGAGCATCTGCAGTTCCAGAGTTAGCATGCTGAATACCATCACAGTATCTATGGAAAGGAATCACACAGAGTCAGTATATTGTCATAGACATTGATGGAGACAGCTGGAGTTATATTAAAATGTAATGCTAGTAAATCACAGTGAGAGAAGTAGGACAGCACTAGGAGGGGAATAACAAATAAACAACAGGGGGGGACATAAATGTGATTTTGTTTAGCATTCTGTCTCAGTATACAATGTAAAATGTGTTATGGGGGCTGTCTAATACTGTGACAACACAAATCTGCTACTCCCCCCTAACCCTTCGAGTACTAGTGGGCATAGCTATCTGTTGCAATACGTTTCTCTCTTGTCTGACAAGACGCAAGGGTTAAACTCAGCTTGACTAAGAATGTGAGTAATGAAGTGAAACCTAACCAAAGGGCTACTTTACTTCCCAATAACAGTCATTCTGAGTATACAATACACACAATACCCCACGATATTGAAGTGGTTAACTAAGCTACCATCAGTAAGAGAGGGACAATGGGGAGGTACCTGTCCTTCTCCCAGGCGCCCGTGGGTCTATTTTTAACCTAAAGCAATGCTTTCGATTGGCACAGAGTATTTGATGGATTATTAGAGGGAGTGTGGGTGATGATGCTTGTAGTATACAGGGCTCTTGGACCACAGACCCTGCTTTGGACAGGCTGGAAGATGAATATTCTCTGCTCAGTGTAACAAATGGACAGTTTTTTTTTTTATTTTTTTTTGCAAACACTTCCATCCTGTTCTCTGGAAAATGAGCATAGATCCAGCAGCAAGCTTAGTCTCTCAGCACACTTGGGATCTGTAGGAAGCAGAATGAGTTCAACGTTCATTCATTCTCTTCGTTATCTGTTGATAGCATCATTAAGGTATCCAACCTGCCCTGGAAGTCTGATGAAAGTGGGAGAATGTGGAAAAATGTGCTAAAATGTGCACAGGTTAATAGTTAGATATGCTTTATAAGAGGACACCATGCAGACAATGAGCAAATCATAAGCTGCAAATCAGTTTATTCTCTTCTGAGACAAATAATCATGAGCAGTAAAGGCTTGCCTTAAACTGAGTCCAGATCTCAGCCACAGCTGGTTGAAGATGTGCATTGAATAGGTTATTTAAAGTATGCCATGCTCGTCTTGGGGCTGCTGATTTTGCAGGTGTGCATGATCCGTCTACAAGGAAGGGATCATTAGCCTGGTGCCCCCCTCATGGAAAACCTCTCTATTTACAATGTAACAATCCATGTGTTGCACACAGATCTAGACGTGGTGAACACGGATCTGAGCCTCAGAGCGCTTACCGGATTGCTCCTCTTTCTGCTTATCCTGTCTACTCTCCTGGGGAACACACTGGTCTGCCTGGCAGTCATTAAGTTTCGGCACCTGAGATCCAAGGTGACCAACTTCTTTGTTATTTCGTTAGCTGTCTCAGACCTCTTTGTGGCTCTTCTGGTGATGCCCTGGAAAGCCGTAACAGAGGTAGCAGGTTATTGGCTTTTTGGGAAGTTCTGTGACACTTGGATAGCCTTTGACATCATGTGCTCTACTGCTTCCATTCTGAACCTCTGCATCATCAGCCTGGACAGGTATTGGGCTATAGCAAGTCCCTTTAGGTATGAAAGGAAAATGACCCAGCGAGTGGCTTTTATCATGATCGGGGTAGCCTGGACATTATCTATTCTTATATCCTTTATACCCGTACAGCTGAGCTGGCATAAATCGGAAGAAGGCGATGAGGACCTCAATGTTGCCAACCAGACCGAGAATTGTGACTCTAGCCTCAATCGGACCTATGCTATATCCTCATCCCTCATTAGCTTCTATATTCCCGTAGTCATTATGATCGGAACCTATACCCGAATCTACAGGATTGCACAGACTCAAATCAGGAGAATTTCATCTCTAGAGAGGGCAGTAGAACATGCCCAGAACTGCCACCCTGACTGCCCTCATGAGAATTCTTTAAAGACTTCATTCAGGAAGGAGACCAAGGTCCTCAAGACATTGTCCATTATTATGGGAGTGTTTGTCTTCTGTTGGCTTCCATTCTTTGTTCTGAACTGCATGGTCCCTTTCTGCCATACAGGTCTTCCAGGACAAAGTGAGCCAGACCCACCTTGTGTCAGTGAGACCACCTTCAGTATATTTGTGTGGTTTGGGTGGGCCAACTCATCACTGAACCCTGTGATTTATGCCTTTAATGCAGACTTCAGAAAAGCCTTCACCACCATTCTGGGATGTAATAGGTTCTGTTCAAGTTCCAACGTGGAAGCTGTAAACTTCAGTAATGAGCTGGTCTCCTACCATCATGATACCACCTTTCAGAAAGATGTCCCTGCTGCCTTCAACAGCTCCCAACTTCCCAACGTGGTGACTGAAGAACAGGAGGACTTAGTAGGACCTTGTTTTGACAAAGTTTCAGTCATATCCAACTTACATGGGACCAGAAGCCACAAGAACTTGCTCCTGCCAGCAAGTGTCCAGTTTGAATGTGAGGCAGAAATATCCCTGGAAACTATCACACCTTTTACATCCACAGGACCCATTGAATGTCACTCACATGCACTGGGAGCACTAGAAGATGAAGATAGACTATATGTTACAAAACTGTATTAGTTGTAAAGCTCGTGACAGCGTTTAAAATACTATCTGCATCTGCTATATGAATATAGCCCCATCAGTAACTAACCCACTATGTCTATTGGGGGGGGGGGGGGGGGGGTTTGTGACGTCACACGAAGGATTGGGGGTTATTTATAAAAGTGTTTTCTGGGGCAAACTTCTAAAAGAGTTCGAGTCACTGCTCCACTTTTAAATCTTTTGCCCCCCCCCCCCCCCCCCCCCCCAGTATCATTTATAACCCCTACTGAGGTCATTCTTGAATATCTTAATAATATCCAGGCGAATGTGTTTTAAAAACTAGCTTTTTGTGTGCTTGCAAATGTCTACTGTCTTTGTTTGGACCATAGATGGCTAACCTTTGGCATTCCAGCTGTTGCTGATTGCACTTCCCATGATGCTCAGCCAACCACGGGGGTTGGATGAGCATCGTAATAGATGCAGTACATAACATTTGGATTACCACAGATTAGCCATCCCTTGTTCACACTGCCTGCAATAATAATAATCACATTTTCCAGTGATCGGGCAAAGACCCCTTTGGATAGAAATGAAACTCAGGGATTGATCGTTGTCTGTTTCTATGGTGTTTGTTGTTAAATGACCTTGCTAGGTTGCAGTTATTGTCTATCTCCCATCATTGAAGATTAGCAGCAGAAACGAAACCTGGATATACTCTGTGGGCGGCATGACATAGATGACTTGCAGTCACTTGTGTAAATAGAAAAAACTAATCCATATACCCTGCATCCAAGTCTCTAGCTCTTCTTCATGGTTGCTACTGCATATTGATGCACAGATTTCTTACAGCTCATGATGTTATTGAGACTGGACAATAGCATTACTGAATAAAACACACCAATGCAGAAATAATACACCTGTCTGCTCTTTATCCCTTTGCAATGTGCCAGTTTCAGGTTATTATTACCTTGTTAATAGGTATTTTTTTTGCAATTATTTTCTATTGTTTACTATTATACTGCAATGGATATATTTAAATCTGATGTGGAAAGAAGGTGTTTGCTTTGTTGCTCTAACGTGCTTATGAATAATAAATGAAAACAAACCGATTTCCAGTTTGAAACATGCAATAAACCTTGATTTATTTATGGCTGCATGAATCAAAATAGGCTTTAGACTTTAGAAGGCATCTTCATGTCATACTAACTGGCACTAGAGAGAGAAATGCCAGGTCCTCCCAAGGCTATTTCTATGAAACAGGCTTAATTAGACACCAATAGGAGTTTAATTAGTGATGTTTATGAGTGGGCATGCACATTACTGTCTTGGAGTTTATTACCTGAGAGCAGGGACCGGTGATAAAACACAATGTTTCTGTGTCAAATGCTACCCTGGTTTCTGAATTGCAGTGAGGCAGATCATAATATAACACTGATACCAACAAAAAAAATAGAATTTTGATTGCTCCTTTAAATGGCATATTAAAGGTGACAATAATACAGCATTTAATATACCCCCATAACACCTTAACCTCTTCCTACTGCCTTTTATTTACAATAATTTATTGTGCATTAAAATATTTTTTTCCTTTTCTGTAACCCATACACAGTATCGGAAAATTATAAATAGATATATGTATAAGTATATCTAGATATGTGTATTTAGTACAAGCCTGCAGTGCATTATGTAGTCAATTGTCTTAATGGATTTGGGATTTTCATTTAGCAATTTGCATATGTATTTATTTTAGATTTTTTTCTATCCCAAATCCATCCATTACGCATAAATGAATACATCTTTACTTGCCGGAGGTTTTCCTTTATCCTTATGTCTAAAAAATATTTTAAGATATATTTGTAATGAATCTGTGAATCTACGCTTTCGGCAGTACTGTGCCCATAAAACCAAATGGAACGAGCATCCTGCTGCTTTATTATTCTGTTTAACATAGCCATATATTAGAAAGAGTGCGTAGGATTGATAGCAGAAACGTTGATTTATTCTCATTAGTTCAAATTAAAAGACTCCTGCTCAGTCAGTAAATATAGCTACATCTATCAAATGTATGGAGGATATTTATAGCAGCTGTCCTAATGCAAATACAATTGATTATAGCATTGCATTGTTCAGTTGAATATATTGATCGAAAATGGGTCTTATCAGATACAATTCCAACTATAGGGATTCCAGTATTATGTAAAGTTATTAAGTTGGTAGTGGACGGGCCAAGTAAATAATAATTCTTGACTATATGTTACAGAGATCACATAAGATTGATACATGTTTTACAAAATCTGTAAAGGCAAATGTTAGCTTTGCAACTGGCATTTCGAGATTTCTTAAGACAGCAATAAGTTATTTTATACATATTGTATCAATATTACGTCTGGTGAAAATCCCAGACTGTAACTAAATCCTAAGTATATTAAACCTCATTGGGAATTCTGTACTCAGTTATAGGGCACAATTCGAATATAATTACATCAACATTTCGGACTTTATTCATGAAGGGAATTTAAAACTTGAAGCCAAAATAGAAGAGTTTCAAGTTTAACGGAACTGGAGACTTTTTCCAACTCCATCATAGCTATTTGGCCTGATGATTGCTATTCCCTTGTCAACTCACCACACTTCACTGTAAAGTGAGTAGACAATACTTATAGTGTCCGAAATTATTTTTTTTGATAAGAACTGCATTATGGTAAAATAAACAAAGCAAACATTTTTTTTCGCTAACTACATCCTTTCTCCTAAAAAACTACAAATAGAGTATAATAGATGTATTGATGTGGCTACAGTAACCATGCCATCTCTCCACACCCTTCTCACTGAACGCCCTCACTGAATTTCAAGGCCCTGGTGAAAATGTTTCCAATGCAACAGTAGAATTGTACATTGTTTTAACGTAAAAAAAAAAATGAATTGCACATATATTAGAAGCATATACAAAATACAGAAAATAAGCAAGGTAGAAATGGTCCTTTAACAAACCAGCATCTCTTTAGCTAGGTCTTGATTTACATCATTTTCCATCATTTTCCTTCATTGGTAGATTATGTAGCTGTGGGACACTAACTTTTGAAATAACCAAGAAGGAAGACATGCTTCATGACATTATAGCTCTCATGCAAATGTTGTATATGCCTTGTTGTCTGTAAATTGGTCATCTACATGGAATGAATTTAAAATGATTTTTGTTTTTTTATATTTAGTAAAATTTTCTTTTAGTCAAAAATGACAAATCGCCAGTGACCCCTTAGCGAGCAGTGCACATATCATGTTCAAATTTCTGATCTTCATGTTTTCGAAAAGGTTGCCTAGAACCATTAACAAAGGAATTACTAAAATAAAATAAAATAAAACAACGGAATTTTGCTATCAGATGTAGCTGCATAATAAAGTTGAATTACTTTCAATTTTAATCAGTTTATTGCCTATTAAATAACTCCTGAAATGATGATATCTACTGATAGTGTTGCAGTAGATCTGTTATCTCTCACCTTAATAGGAAATAGTGGGAAATGACCCTTTTGTCCCAAGTTGAGGACTTGGTAATATCACATGGACAAAGAAAGATAAAGGAAATGAAAACCCTCTTTCTGTATATGGTTCAAATTTCCTCTCCAACTATCTTTTATCACGTATGGAAGCCACTACTTTGTCCAACACCAACACCACCATATGTATTGCACAGGTGTCTATTTTAATAAGGAACTGTGGTAGCCCATCATTCCAGGATCTACTCAATAAAAGAGAGACTTGTGTACAAAATAAAACTAGATTGGCATTGTGTAGAGAGAGTCTTGCAGTAAATGCATAAATAATGGAAAATGTGTGTGTGGCATTTCTTGCTTATGACATAAACTTGTGGCTTGATATGTAAATGGTGTTGAAAATGAATTTATTTGCATATCAAGTAACAAGTGATGTCATATGCAGCAACAAGACAGACACATTTAAAACATATATATTTCATATCTTAATTTGTGCGTTTACATGCAATTCTGATAACACAATGGGCTTTATTTATGAAAGAGAGAATTGCCAGCCCTCCTCTGTTCACAGTATAAGCAATGTCTAGGTTTACAGAGTCCCTTTAAGTGCATAGAATATAATGCTGCATATTTGTTAAAAACTGTATAAACTTCGATAGTATTCCCTCCAAACCCAAACAGAGATAAGCGATAGAGGATGATACATGATGTTGTTTAACACCGTTCAATAAACCTGGGGTATATTGATTATTTTTTTCAGCAGCATCACTGAAATAGTTCTTTAGAACATAATTAATGTGTATTTCTTTACTGCAAGTATAAACTCTCTTAACACAACCAGATGAGTATCTGTGCATTGAACAACCCAAAGGTATGTACACATTTTACATATATTTACCTTTACATCCTGACCTTTTACAGCCTTTAATTAATACAGCTAAAAATCCCTAGTTTCAGTTTAGTGCAGAACCAGACCTCTCACAAACAGTGCAACAAAAAATTACAATGCCATTTTTTCATCTATGCATTGCGTTAGCCAAATCACTAGCCATTGTGGCCAATCTACGAATGGAAAATCTTATTTTTTTTAAAGTTAAGGCCAAAGTTGCCAATAAGCTGCATTGGAGAATGTTTCCAACTACTTTGGTCTTAGGTTTACAATTCCCTGCAATACCCTTGATCTTGAACAAAGGTACAGTTGTCAGAGCACAATGGAAGATGTGCACCTTTACTGTCTGGATGGCTCACATTATTATTGCAGGAGAGGTATATACTAAAAATGACTCACAAACAATTTAGCTCAACAAAATTAGACTGTGTCCATTTTCTATGCCTCCCTGCAAAGGTGGGTGTAGGGTTCCAATTGGCTTCCCATTAAAAAGCATACTAAAAAAAGACATATATAGAGAGACAAAATAACTCTAATCTAGAACTCACTGTTAAAGATTCTGAAAATGCATGCAGAAATAAAATGAGGATTTGCTAGTTTCAGAGAATTATGGTTACAATAAAGATGCTGGTTTTAGAACTTGAGTTATATATATATCATAGCTACAAAATATCTCTGTATAACTCAAATTCTAAAACCAGCAACTTCATTTTAACCATAATTCTCTGAAACTGGCAAATCTTTGTGTACAGTGGTCTAGTTATTTGAATGCTCTACTTCAGGTTTCTTTGTTAGATATAAAGAAGTTTAATATTGTGTGGAAATAGGTTCATGTTTGTCAGTCATATTCCTGTAGTTCTCAGGTATTAAAATATAAACATTATACTATAGCTAGCTCCCTCTTACATGGTTGATTGTTATTTGTACAGCAATACACTTGTGAATAAACCACTATCACGAAAACCCATGACAACATATAAAATAAGCAGTGTTTATGGAAGCAACGAATCAGTTAATTAGCTTTAATTACTAACAAACTCTTGAAATAACCAAGTGGCACGACAATGACATATGTCTTCATTCTGGCACTATAATTGGTTCTAACTGATTACGGGGTAAAAAAAAGAAATGTTAATTATTTAATTACTATCCTTTGTTTTGGTTTACATGGCAGCTGCCAGTGGTGTATAGTAAGGCAAACAACAAAACTGCTATATGAATTATAACACTTGTGCAAGATAGATATTTAATGCACTGATTTCTTTTTTTTTTTTTTTTTTACAAAAACAATAGGTCGATTGAAGTTTATCATGAAAAAGGATCTCAAAAACTGCTGGATGATAATTTTAATAAATGTTCAACATATTTGTATCCTCTATTAATCACAGTAAGGGTTGAGTCCGTTCTCCAACAATGGGATAGACATAAGATGGGATAGAGGAGGAAAAGGGCTAGGATGGGATAAATATGTATAGGATTGGATGTGGAAAAGAAATAGATATCATGGGAACATATGAAGGATAATAATACTAAAAACTATTATATTAACATTTAATCTTAATCATTAATGTAATGCCATTTTTATTTCACAGTGCGGTTGTAATGTCAACAGAAATATTAACAGATGAATAGAAAATATTGCATGGTCTTGTTAAAACAGCAACCATTGTTGCATTTCTTGAATAGAATTGGCTAAGCTCTGAATTATCTTACAGTTAAATTAAGGTCAGTGACTCATGCCAGTAACATGCCCTAAATTCGGTAAGTTTGCGCTACAACATGTAATGCTTCACAGCCAGTTTTTAAATAAATAATCACATTAATTAAGGGAACAATCTGCCCTGCTAACCAGTCCATTAGTTTACAATCCAAGCAATTACGCTTTTACAATTCCTTACTATTTCCTCAAGTGGGTAAAAAAACTGGTCAAAAAAGGAGAACAAAAAGTACAAAAAAAAGAAACAATACAAAATATATTTTTGTCAAGCCATTAGCAAATTACAGCCATGCTGTGCTAGATTACTTAAGAGTTCCAAAACACTTAGTACAGTATCAGCCAAGCCTAATTCTGTAATTATCAATGAATTTAGTTCAAAATTGATTTACTAAAATGGGATCGTTACATTCTCAATCTCTCTGGTTCTATGTAAACTCTGTAAATTTTGAATAATAGTTAAATAACATATGTTCATTCTACAGTCTCATAAAAAAAGAAAATAAGTATTAATCCTTTCGTTCAGTCCCTTACAATTATTCACTTATTCGCAGAATGCTGAATATCAGAAATATAAAAAAACGATCACTATCCAGTTTAAGCAAACACTCCATAATCTACTAGGGTAATAGGGAGTGACCAATGGGTTTTGTGTCAAAACCGAATTCTTATGGGAAACTGTTGGAAAAAACTGCATGAAGATTGCATTTTAAATAGAGATGCTTTAATGAATGAAACAAAATAAAGTATAGGTTGCTTATCCCTTATCCAAAATGCTTGGGGCGAGAAGTATTGTCGATAACAGGACATTTTGGATAATGGATAATTTTCAGCAATGACATATATTAAAGCCTCTCAGCACCTGCCATTGGTGCCTCAATCCTGCCCATGTCTCATTCTATTACCCTTTGTGGGCATGCGTGTGTGGGAAAATCTGGGAAGGCATAAAAAAAGCCATTTCACAGCTTGCATTTTGACAAGTGTATGTGGACTTTGTAACTTGTGGCAACCCCCCCCTCCCCCCCAAATTTTGGATAACAAATAATTTTACTTAACACATTTTTGGTTAAGGGATACTCAACCTGTGCCTTGTTTAGCACTCTTTGCTTAGTATAGCACTGTCAGGGACAGACATGTTGTTTGGAATCTTTGGTCAAATGGGTCAGATGTTCTGTTATTTGACCAATATGTCAGCGCCCTGATAAAGGTCAGGAAAAGAAAATATAATAAATAATAAACGAAAAGGAGTAAAATCAGTTCATCTGAGTAAACATTAAAAAAACAACCTTTCCAGCACCATGCCTAACTTCATTTCTTCATTCAGTGAGAGGATGTAGATGGAGAAATGCCAAGGGGTTGCCTAAGCAGACACCCCTTTGACTGTCTACCATCATCAGGGGTGATATCCCCTGCATACTGTTCTGAGCCTTGGATTTATACAAGTAGAATTTACATTTTCCTCCATTCCATGAGCACCTGCTCTGGAAATGAAGAAGAAACTAATGTAGAAATTTGTGGCTCCTTAGACAAGAGCTAGTCTTTGACCTTGACTTTCCCTTGGTGACAAGGGCTGTTTTTACATTTCTGTGCTTTTTGTGTTTAGCTGTCATTTTCTTCTCTCTCACATACTGTACCCAACATATTATATGTTGTTTTTATCGTCATAAGAAGGGCTTTCATTAGATACCATTATGTTCATCATATCTTATAATTTACTACAAAAAAAACATAAAATATGATGAAAAAAACAAAATAACCCCACTTTTTCTAACTTTGACCTAAAATATAATTTACACAAATACAATTATTATAAAAGACCCCGTCTAAATAGTTTATAAATGTTGTCCCGAGTTCAGAAATATGCTTGTTTCCATGTTTTTCTGCATTTGTTTGCAAGTTATGGGGTTATGGGTTATTAAGTTAATTTTCCTATATTGACCTTTTTACCCCAACAAGAACCCTAATGCTGTATTTAAACTTATCACACTGTTTCCCCTTAAGGCCCATGTGTTCCAGAATTCTCACTTTTAGGGGTCTTTTTTGTACTGTGCGCCGCAGCCACACTCTACCAGATATACTACATGTGTGGTATTGCAATTTATAAAGCTTTCGATTTTATTGGTTTTCCCTGTACTTTTTTAATATACAAGTGTCTATACGTTGAGCGCTGAAAATAACCCCTTTTTTTGCCAGAAGATAAACACCTAATTTTATTTCTCCTTTTATATGCAATTAATTCAATCATATAAATAAAAAAAAGCAGTGGCATATTTCTTATATATGTGTTTGTTTCAAATGACCAGGTTATCTAGTTACACCTTATGTAAGTAGTAGTGTCCCTTTAACAAGTGTAAAACATGAAAACAATCAAGAATCTGTTGGCACAGGGTCAGTTAATATAATTAGATCTAAAAATAAATCACTAAACCTCTAAAAGAATGAAAACATCAGCTCCAGTCAGAATCTTTAAATTACTGTATAACTAGAAGGGTCAATTGAAAATACAGGTGGGCTATTTATCGAAAAGGGCCGTCTCTTGTTTAATCACCTCCCAAATCCCAAAAAATGATACACAAAGTAACATTAGTTTTAAAAAAACCCATAAACTGCTGACCTTCTGTTGTTAACTCTTATTGGTAACATGGCCAATAGTCAACGTGCCAGTGGAAGTGTGAAAGGGCACCATTTGAGGAATATTTAAATATCTCCTCAAGGCTTTTTTATATACATTTTAGCTCCCAAGGGGTGGAACTGGGTCACTGCTACAGGTATCCAACTGTCAAAACCACCCACTTGATGGTACAGAACAAAAAAAAAGGGTGAAAAAAGGCTTGTAATAAAGTCTACACTTTATTACAGTGTTCTGGATATATATGCTCATCGATGACTTTCACTCCGGGGTATATAAAGAAGATTTAAAAAATAGAGTAATACAGCTAATATGCCATAATATATAATATAATAATTCACAGGAAGTTTACACTCACATGTGAAAGTTTCGTTCATCAAGCGCAACAAGGTTTCAGCATATCCACACACTTCTCAGTCACCAAAGTGGAAACTCTAGCCAATTTAAAAAGATAAAGAAAAACGGCATATCAGCGGTATTACACTATTTTTGGTTTATCTCTTTTTTTCCATACCTCAGATTGAAAATCCTCACTGAGTATATACATTCAGCCAGGACACTTGCTTAATTTCATGTGGGAATTTCTTTGACATTTGTTCAGCAGATCTTTTGTTTGTACACTTTATTATATTATACACGCACATTTATGCAGGAACCTTTTTTCTCCCTTAACATTATGCATAGTCCTACTAACAACATATATCAAGTCAACACTTTAATATATACACCTCGGAAGAGCAATGGAAGAATGGTAGTGCACCGATATTAGAGATCCATGGTGGGCATATGCTCATCCAAGACTGCCCAACGGTGTCTGGGATAAAAGACTAGTAAAGCATGAGGACCCAATCAGGAATAGTAGCCAAAGAGTAGGCAAAATCAGAGTCAGCAATGGCCACAGTTTTGAAGTGTTGACAGAACATAATCTATAATTTAGTAGTCCGGAATTCAAAGAGTTGAAGTTTCTCATGATACACTGCTTGCTAACTAAACATACATTTAGAAATGTATTGTACAATTAATATACATTATGAACTTTTAATCTTTCTTGAATTTGAAAGTTAACCACTTGAGGACTAAATGACAAAGAAAAAACAGTTTTACATCTAGTCAGCTAAACCACAGGATGATATTAATGAGGCACTGGATTTTTCATAGTAGATACTCATGAGAAGTTGTGTTTGGAAATGCCCATCAAAGTGAGAAAGGTTTTCTAAATGTGTTAAGCACAAAGCGTTTTGGAAACAGCACAGAAATCCTTTCTTTAGTACAGATGCAGAGACAGTAGGTTGCATTTCATTCTGAGGAAATTTGACACAAAGCAACCTAGAGAGCTTTCCCCCCTTTTTTTTAGGACACAGTACAACATTTTACAGATTACTGTCACTATAAAAAAATGGAAACTATTATTCAAAATAAAAACATGAATCCTACTTATCACAATATCCTATTATTTTTTTAGTTAGGAGATTTCCCATACAAATATATAAATAATACATTTTATATATATATATATATATATATTTGTAAAAATATGTGTCACCCAAGTAAAAAGCAAGTGCAGAACTGACTTATATGACAGTCTTGATGGAGGCTTATTTGAGTTGAAATGTTGCAACCTGTGTGTGTGCAATAAAATATCTTTGATCATCACAAGCAGCGCTGGACCTTTCTGTGACTTCTCCACTGCAAGCGTTTGTTAAAAGAGCACTTTTAAAACAATGCAGAAAACATATAGCATCTAACTACTGAAATAAATGTTATTGTTTTATCTTGTTGCTTTGTTTTTGCAGGTTCCACTGATCCAGCATTTCTACAACAGGAATTTGTATCTGTTAGCATTATATATATAGTTATATAGTTATTATAAAAATGTAGTAAAGCTGGCGGAGCTGGCTGGTTTCTATGGCGGACGCACTTTTGCATAGCTTTATGGTATAAAGATCTCTAATTACCCCTCATTTAACCACGATGGGGAATCAAAACAAACCGGCCGAGACACCTAAAAAGCCAAGGAACAAACCGGCCAATCAGCAAGTGCCAGTGGAAGAATTGAAGCTAGATACAGAAGCCCGGAGCTAACAGGATTGTGTGAGTCTTCTCCACACTCTTGCCCACTGGACAGCATCAGCATAAGGGCCAGGGCCGGATTGGCCCATTGGGATAAATACTGGTAGACCGCCTGCCCTGGCCCGCAGTGGCATGCGGCCACCTTATGAAATTTGGCCACTACTTTAAGAAATCCGGATGCCATCGACCGCTTTAAGAGATTCAGCCGCCGCCATTTTAAGAAATGTTTACACTAAAGGGGGGAGAGCGTGAAACGAAACTATATTTTGCAACTTCTCGCTTCCTCCTTATTCTACCTCCTATCCCATCCCCCTAAGGTGGCCACATTTTCTTCAAAAAAATACCAGCCTTGGTACTGTCTCCATAGACTTAACAATGGCCTGATGCCAATTTTTTAACGGCGTGCCTGTAAAATACCGGTCAGGTGGCAACCCTACATCCCCCACTCACCCCCTTCTCATTCTTTGACATCTGTTATTTAAGCATCTCTATGCTGATGTTTATATCTATAGTATTGCATTTTTTGCTTTTATAAGCTGTTATAACTGTGAAAGCCTAATAAAATGTAATTAAAAAAAAAAAGAAATTTATTATGTGTCTGGATCAAACCAAGATATAGACTCTTCAAAGAGTTCCATAGATTTGACACTGAGTCAAGAATCCTGACTTCAAAGGCAGCAAAGGCAAAACCAGGCCTCACTTTTTAGCATAGTGCATTGTTATGGTTTACAAAGATGACTGCCAAAAAAAGCTTTGCTACTATAAGCATGTGACCCCTTCTGGCAAACAAGAAATCTGTTTTTGCAACAGAAGATTAAAGTAAAGTTAAGTGTCAGCTTTCATAATAATGGATATAAAGGATTGGTGCATCTATACTTTAGAAACCCAGTTGTGTCATAGTTTGAAATGGATAAACAGAATTTGCTGTCTTGGTTTAGAATCAACTGTAAATATTAATCTAGATTTATATTTTAATTTGTTTTTTTAAATTTCCTATTTTTGCGCATAATGAGTAAGATGATATATGATTCATCAAATAGTATACCGTATATTGGAAATATATAATATCATCATATAATAAAAGTTTTATCTTAATTCTCAGCCTGCAGTCTAAAAATTAAGATATAACAGCAAATAAGTCTAATGGCTTAGAATGGAAGCCATCATTGGATTTGATTTACCATACAAGTATGCAGAAATAGCAATTTAAAATAAAAAGTTCAAAGTAGATTATAGTCACCAGGAAGATTTGGACGATTTTACAGCTATTTCTTCTGGGGTAACTGTTGGGTCAGTATGGCCTTTTCTGATCAAGATTTCCCTCAAGATTTTCACCAGATACCTCTTCAAGACTTGATCCCTCTACAATTAGCTAGCCTATTTTTATCCCAAATTCACATCTCAAAAACCCACCAACTGAAGGTGTGTCAAATATATTTGCATTGCGCTGGTTGGTTCTCTAAACCCCCACCCCTCCCCCATTAATTTTTGATCAGAACATTCACAATATTATCCAGTAGATGGCGCCCTTAATTTACAAATTAAACCAGGACTTAAATTACAATTTTCCAATCAATCACCAGTGATCACAATTATAGTATATATTTATGTGTGCCCCTGAGATTTCAGTCTATAAGTTAAATTCCCTAACATGAGAGAAAACCAAAAGGTAACAAATAAACCGAATTTCAGAATTTCACCTATTCTTTGTCATAGGCATGGTATAAACACTCCTGATTTACTCTAATAGTATACTTGTGAAGAAGACATTATTCTAAGATTATATTTCGTTACAGTATTTGAACCTAATGTATAGTGAATCTCATGAATTTAATAGATATCCACACAGTTGTGTATATTATCATAAATTATATTAAATACAGAATCATCCTGACCTCTCCAATCCACTGATGCTAGTCTGACCTCAAATATTATCCTTCCTGCTGCCTGCGGCCTCTCTCCTAAATTATTCTGCTTTCTCCAGTCCATTGACCTCCGCTTGTCTATGTTGTGTATTTTCTATTCACCTATCAGGATACTGATCATCTGAAGTCTCCAGTCTCATCAGTCTGCTCCTAGGGATTGCTGAGGCCCTTGAGGTCGTCTTGGGTGCCGCATCAGTCTTATGCTATTCACACATGAGACTCAACCACGAGGTGAATAGTGGAAAAGTGTCTACCTCTAAAAAGATACATTGCTGATCTTTTTAGTGTTACACATCTAGTTCTTTGTCTCTCTTACAGTCACTCTTCCTCAGGTGAGGGCTGGCAACTGTTGGCCCAGGGGGCAAGCACAATTTAGCTGCCCTTGGTGCCACTTCATCTGCCCACCTGATATCATCAGAGATAGACACACATAGACATGAAAGACAATTGGATAGAAAGGTCTAAAGTGTTACCGACTTGGGCGTTCAAATGTGAAAAGTGGTGGAGCCCGAGCCCACTGAGAGATATTAGAGGAAGCAATTGCCCTGTTTTTCCACTTGCCAGTCCTCCCCTGTTCTTCCTACATGTTCATATGCCTTAATATTGGGCAAAATACATTTCAAAATATTTTGCCTTCTATTGTTTTCCTTGCTGTAAAAATAAGGCATTTAGTTTATTAACATATTTAATGAATACTTTTTTCGTTAGTTTGGGATATGTAAATCAAATGTACATTTTTTTTCCCTTTGAGTGAAGTGTTTGAAAGAGATGTGTATTCGGTTTTATTGTCCTCAGGGGTTTTAAATTGCCTGTGGACTATTGACTTTTATGTTGATGAATTTTAAACAAGAGACATTACATGCGGAAAAATAAATCCCTCCGGAGTTTTTATGTTCTCTTTCTTCTAATGTATTTGATGAGTCGAGGTTTGACACATCACAATTTCTTTAACTTTTCATCATTTTTATTATGTTCTGAAGCAGGTTTCGTGCCCTATGGTAATGCAGTACTCAAAGTATTATAAATCAGCATATCCAGATTTCTGTGCTTGTGCAATTAATCCATGTATTAATGGGTATTTAATGCAAGCGCCAGCAAGCATTTAAATAAACTAATAAATTGCTGTGCATAAATTGATATATGCTCCTGAGTTCCTCACAAGCTCTCTATGTTCACAGGAAAGACCTTGGTGAGTGAATCATAGCACCTTGAGAAACCGTGACTGGTGTGTCCGTAGAGCCTGTCTCAGGATGAAGCCAGCATATTAACCTACTTTTGATCAATTTAAACATCTGCTTTGAAATAGCTTGTTGCTTCAGTTTTGTTAGTTGTTATTTTCCTACATTCATACCCCAGAGGGCTTACTGAATTAGGCAGGATAGTTTCTTTATGATGAAAAACAAACAAACAAAAAACACTCTTCTGGACCCGATGACCTTGAACCAACCCTCGGGAATCACAGACAAAGATTGAACAAGTGAACTGAAAAATGGATATATACATAATATGAGTATGCCGCAACAGTGCATTTGGTTGAATCATCTTTATCTGGTTGCAACATGCTGTTCAAGGGGTTTAATTAGATCCTTTGTAATGCTTTGAAAAGGTCTGTAAGGACGGACAGTACTTACTCTGTTGAGAGTGGCTCGGCATTCCTGTATCCCTGCCAGGTGTGTTGATATAATGGTGTATTGATGCCACCAGTTATTAAATTACAGAGAAGAGCAGATGGGGTAGAGACTGATGTTTCTGCTCAAGGCAGTCCCTATTTGAGTGGGGGGCTTAACTCTACTTAACTTTTAGGGATCACTGAAAATTTTGGCCCCAGAATTCGGATACAGTTCGAACTTGCAGTAGTAAATAATGGGGTATTTGAGGCTACCTTCGATTCGGCTATAAGGAAAAATAGCTGAAATCTTGCCAACCTTCCCCAGAAATAAAAATAGGCCATATTTAATGAAACAATTAGTTTAATTAATATAAAACAACCCATAAAATATAGACCTCGGATTGGATTTAAACAACGTTGCTGTAATAGTTCCTTTGTAGCAATTCCTGGACTTCTGTTAACTTTTTGCTTACCAGCTTCTGCCTACCTGTCTATTCTGCTTAACACTAGCATTTTACTCTGCATACAACCCTGCTTGCATATATCCTGCAAGGACATTATTTCAGATTGAGCAAGGACTCTGCTTTGGTGTATCATTCACATAACTATATCTATCTATCTATCTATCTATCTATCTATCTATCTATCTATCTATCTATCTATCTATCTATCTATCTATCTATCTGGCTATCTAGCTATCTAGCTATCTAGCTATCTAGCTATTTACAAGCTTCTGCTATTGCCTGTATTTCTACATTGTGTATCAAGTATCAAAATAATCCCCTGAAATCTAAAACTGTTTACTTAAAGTGGTATTAAGTATTTCTGCCATTGTGTTCCACTTCTTCATTCACCCTGACATACTATCATTTCTATTGGACAAATCGTGACAGAAACTAACGTCTACGGAGTTAATATAAACATAACGAGAGACACAGAGCTGGGGGTAGAGGAAGGGATCCAAAAAAAAGAAAAAGCGTATGTCCTAGTATAATAGTTGTAAATTGGGATGGCCTATGATCGCTTTAATAAAAACAAGAGGAAGGATTTTTTAAACCTCAGGAGAGGAGAAGAAGCATATTTTAAAGTATATTGTTATGTATCTTCTACTGTGGACTTAAACTAACTAAAGCAGGGGTTTCTGAAACCTTAGGAGAGGAAATAATGTGCTCTTACATCTGTAGATAAATGGACTGTGTTCCTTTCCTCACAATAAGATACAATGGGGCTTCATGACTCAAGATACTAAATATAGGAGGGATACAACAAAGTGGAGATTAAGCATTAAGAGTAATAGATGATAATGGAGGAGGTTGGTTTGGGAGAATGGGGGTAATCTTTATATAATTGCCATTTTGTAACGGAGAAAAGCAAAGACACATTTCACTTGATGATATGATAGATGGGAAATGAGAGAGATAGGAAACAAAATAAGTTTGGGCCTAAAAGGGAAAGGGGAGGGGAGGGAAGAGATATGTTACCCAATAGAGGGGGAGCAAAATAAATATTCATGAGGGTTCATAAAAGAATATAATGCACAAGATGTAAAATTAAATACCACTAGAGACAAGTGCACACTAACTCCCCTCACTGTTGAGTTCTGTTATAGAATAAACACTATAGAAAGCGAACTGGAGAGAGGAGGGGAAGTAGTACAAGATAGACACAAAAACCAAGAGGTGATAGTAATAAGTTAACTAGTAGTACTAGATAATAAATAAGAAGTAGGGTATAAGTTGTAAAAGAGAAAGCTTAATTACACATGTAAGAGGTGAAATAGGGCACGATAAGAGGCCATGATAGTGGAGTGTTTATAATAGTCTATGGAGACGAACCCGTGTGGCGTATAGTAGCACATAGAGATATTCACAGATAGAATGGTAGAATGATAGTAATGGTTATTGTAAATCTAGGGTGTTTATAACAAAATATGGTGAATGAATAGAGAGTACTGTAGAAAGATATTAATAATTATGGAATGTCTTTCCTCCCTTTGAGAGCCTATCTCTTGGTGATAGGTAGTCTTTGTGTTTATCTTTTTAAATTTTTCTTGTTCTTTGATGCACTTTTTTTTCTATGTCCCCCCCCTCCTTCTCTCTCTCCCCTCCATGCTCTGCTTATATCCCCCTCTATCTTAGATCAGATCTTTAGAATAAAAATTGTAACTGGTTGCATATAGAAATTTTTACAGGGCCTCTAGATTAATATTTATCTGGGTCTGATAGAATAAAATTAAACTCACTCACCAAAACCACTAGGGTAGCACTGTCACTTATGGCATGCTCTGGATATAAACCTTATATTTTTGGATCCAGAGCAACTGTGGAGAGGAGAAACTTTTTTTTTCTTTTTCTTCTCTCCAACAGTGGGTAAGACTGAGATAGAATGTGTGAATGGGATGAATGAATACTTGTCGGCAACGCATGGTCACCTAGGGAGTGGAACAGGAGTGCCCTTTCTGGGGGGAGTGCGGGAGGGGGACAGGCTGGGGGTCATCTTCGACACATAGATGCTGAGATATATGTCAATTAATAGCCAGGGAATGAACTCCCCTTAAAGAGTGCCTAGCTTTGATACACTGGTCGAAAATAAATGTCTGCTTTATTCAAGAGACTCACTGGAAGCACTGAGAGGGATCTCTATCAAAATACAGAAAATACCCAGTGGTGCTCAAATATGCAAGATCAGAAAAAAAGGGAGTCGCAATTAATCTCTCAAAAGAAATTAAATTTGAGCATATTTTTCATGAATTTCATGAACAGGAGAAACAGATAATACTAATCTGTAAATTAAATGATACTTTGTTTACACTGTTGAACCTATATGTGCCCAGTGAGTTCTCTGCAAAGTTTCTAGGCCAAGTGATGTGGAGGGTTGAGTGTATGACAAAGGGTATTCTTATAGTGAGAGACGACATGAATTGTGTCACAGATACAATACTAGATAAAAAAGGGGCATGTGGTAAAAAGATAGATCCTAGTCAAGTGGTTGCAGGCCTTGCACTCTCAAACTGTTTCATTAAAAATAATCTGCTGGACACATGGAGAGTTTACCACCCGGTTGAAAGGGACTTTTCCTTCTTCTCAAACCCACATAAATCATACTCAAGAATAGATGAGTTCTACATGAGAGAACTGGACATTGACAAATGTAGAGCTCCATCTGTAGGGAGTATAGTCTGGTCGGACCACGCCCCGATATTCTTGGAAATAACAACAGAACATTCCTATTGTGTAAAATCCAACTGGAGGCTTAACAAATTTAATTTGACACTAGAAGCTAACAGAAAACAGTTAATAGAAGAGGTAAATGCGTTTCTCTAAAATAATGATAATGATATGGTACCAAACTCTACACCAGGGGTCCTCAAACTTTTTAAACAGGGGGCCAGTTCACTGTCCCTCAGACCGTTGAAGGGCCGGACTATAGTAAAAATAAAAACTATGAACAAATTCCTATGCACACTGCATATATCTTATTTAGAACAAAACGGGAACAAATACAATATTTAAAATGAAGTAAAGTTAAATCAACAAACTTACCAGTATTTCAATGGGAATATTATGCCAGTCAGAGCCCAGTAATATTATGCCAGTCAGATGCCCAGGAATATTATGCCAGTCAGAGCCCAGTAATATTGTGCCAGTCAGATGACCAGTAATATTATGCCAGTCAGATGCCCAGGAATATTATGCCAGTCAGAGCCCAGTAATATTATGCCAGTCAGATGCCCAGGAATATTATGCCAGTCAGATGCCCAGGAATATTATGCCAGTCAGATGCCCAGGAATATTATGCCAGTCAGAGCCCAGGAATATGATGCCAGTCAGATGCCCAGGAATATGCCAGTCAGAGCCCAGGAATATGCCAGAGCCCAGGAATATGATGCCAGTCAGAGCCCAGGAATATGCCAGTCAGAGCCCAGGAATATGCCAGTCAGAGCCCAGGAATATGATGCCAGTCAGAGCCCAGGAATATGATGCCAGTCAGATGCCCAGGAAAATTATGCCAGTCAGAGCCCAGGAATATTATACCATTCAGATGCCCAGTAATATTATGCCATTCAGATGCCCAGTAATATTATGCCATTCAGATGCCCAGGAATATTATGCCAGTCAGATGCCCAGGAATATTATGCCAGTCAGATGCCCAGGAATATTTTGCCACTCAGATGCCCAGGAATATTATGCCAGTCAGATGCCCAGGAATATTATGCCAGTCAGAGCCCAGGAATATTATGCCAGTTAGATGCCCGTGAATATTATGCCAGTCAGAGCCCAAGAATATTTTGCAATTCAGATGCCCAGGAATATTATGCCAGTCAGATGCCCAGGAATAGTGTGCCAGTCAGATGCCCTGGAATAGTGTGCCATTCCAGTGCTCGTTATACCTCCCTCCTCCCCTGCTTCCCCATCACTTACCTCCAGCTGCTGTGTCCCTGGACGTCTCGCGCAGTGTCCTCCTGCGGAGGACGGAAACAGTTACCGGATCCGGATGTGACGTAACGTCACAACCGGTCGCGGTGATTTTTTTTTTTTTCGTTTTCCTGCCAGAAAGAAAATAAAAAGGTAAACAGCTCGGAGGGGGGGGGGGGGGGGCTATGGGATTGTGCCGGCAGCACCCCCCCGCAGGCCGGATAAATCCCCGCCGGCCGTAGTTTGAGGACCCCTGCTCTACATTATGGTGAGCTCTGAAGTGCACAATCAGGGGCTATTTGATTAAAAATGTGGCATATTTAAATAAACAGAGGGGTAAGCCCCTGGAGGACTTATATATATCCTTAGCTAAAAATTAGTACAGGAATAAGTTTAATTTAACTAGGATCCTGGTTGAGCGGATTGAGGATATTCAGACAGCAATGAAATCGAAATTAAAGGAGAAAGATGATAAAGCGATCTACCAGCTAAGATCAAAATGGTGCTATAGCAATAATCGGGTTTATAAAATCTTAACAAATTAATTGAAAAATAAATTTGAACCGAGTAGAATAAGGCAAATCATAATTAAAAATAAACTATATTTGACCCCGTCACAAATTAATACAACCTTGAAAGAATATTATGCTTCATTATACAATCTGCAAGATAGGGGAAAGTCTAAACTAGAAATAAATCTTGGCGGGTCTGGATCTCCCCACTCTGACTCCAGAGAAACTTGAAATTTTGAATCAACCCTTCACTCTCCAGGAGGTAGGGCAGACCATCAGGGAGATGAAGAAGGGAAAATCCCCAGGCCCTGACGGATACACCACAAAATTCTGGCATATTGAGTGGCAAAATCCTAGCATATTGAGTGGCAAAATACTGGCATATTGAGTGGCTAAATCCTGGCACATTGAGTGGCCAATCACTGCCATATTGAGTGACAAAATCCTGGCATATTGAGTGGCTAAATCCTGGCATATTGAGTGGCAAAATCCGAGCATATTAAGTGGCAAAATCCTGGCATACTGAGTGGCTAAATCCTGGCATATTGAGTGGCAAAATACTGGCATATTGAGTGGCTAAATCCTGGCATATTGAGGGGAAAAATCCTGGCATATTAAGTGGCAAAATCCTGGTATACTGAGTGGCTAAATCCTGGCATATTGAGTGGCAAAATACTGGCATATTGAGTGGCTAAATCCTGGCATATTGAGTGGCCAATTACTGGCATATAGTTCATAAATATTATAGTCTAAAGCAGCTGGGATGCTAAAGGTTAGTCACCACTGCATTCTTATGACTATCACAGGGATTGCTAATGTTTGGCTGGTGCACACTGCATTTCTCATGGTGCAGAATGATGTGCCTAAGGTTAGCTGTATTAGTTTTGTCTCTAGCTTTGCTCATTACCAGTACTTTTGGGGAGATAAGAATTTAGTAAAGATCTGTTCTGTATGTGGTTTTCCTCCTCTAAAAACTAGGTGCATCTTATGGTCAGGCGCATCTTATGGAGCGAAAAATACGCTAAATAGACAAGGGTGAGATAAGGAAGAATAAGAATTTATAAGTCACAAAATGAAGTAAGAGAATTATTGTGTTTTGTAAGGTGTTAAATAATTTTACTTGCACTTTATGTTGTAATTAATGTTTTTAATGTTGTATGTTTTCTTTTTCTATGCTAAAAAAGCAAATTAAATAAATATTAGAATGCACTATTTTAGAAACAAAATATAGAGGATTTCCCCCAAATAAAAAAATATTATTAAATAAAGATCATAAATACAGTTATAAAGTATACAATCAGATGCACAATGATTTCTGTATGTTTGCTGCAGATGTTACTTTAAGATGCAGAATCTTTTCTATGTGTTTCGTTGATAAAAAATACAGTGTTTGTTTTATTATCTAATAAAAGTCCAACTCTACATGACATTAAACCGCCGGTGGATGAAGTAGAGGACATGAGGATTTGTCATCGTGGAGGATTTTGCCAGCTCCGTCAGATACGGGTGTATATTATACTCAATAGAAAGACATTTATTGCCTCCTGACATGATTCCGGTTAACATTTTTGGCAGGTTCTTGATTGCTGTTCATAAACAGGTGCATACTTTCAGGATAAGAATTTGTCACAATGTGCTGAGAGGCCTATTCTGTCCATTGTCTTAAACTGTTTCAATTGTTTTGTGCGAATGAGCTATTAAATAAAAACAAGAACTGAAAACGATAGCATCTGGGAAGTAAGCCACATCTGGATGTGCAGGTGGGCAGTAACAGATCTGGACCACAGACAGGTGGCTCACTTGCCACTTAATCAGCAGAGTATCTCTACGTGGATTACCTTTACTCTGTGTTAACAATGCCAAGGTAATTGGGTGTACTATGTAATTACGCTGCCTGCTTTTTAAAAATGTAATAATATTTGCACAATAATTAAAGGGATTATATATAAAAAAAGTTATTCCACAAAATACAAATAGGTTAGGGAACGCAGCTACAAACACTAAGGGGTCTAGTCACTAAAAGGTGAGTTGTAGGTGGGTTGAGGTGAAATTAACATTTCATCTCACCAATTGAGCTATACATTGTGCAGGGACAAACTTGGTGAGTTTGCTTAGTGGGGGAAACCCGCCAGGTTTTTACCTCCCAATGTACAGTAAAAATAGTGGCATGAAATTTTCATCTTACCTCAAATCCTCTCACCTCTGTTCTAGGATATATAAGGCAAAAGGCAACTATTGCTGACCTTCATTATGTATTATTTCCCAGAATCCCTTGTGGTAGCGATGGCACTGCACTATGGCGGTACAGTATCTGTGGAGGGGAAATTGAATATGTGTTTGTTTCAGTGAGTTATCTTTGAATTTTATGTGTTGCTCAATATTGTATATCCATACATTTCAGATCAATCCATTGCTTGATATTATATTCTTAAAGGTAGTCACTTGCAGGTATTTTCTCTTTGGTTTTATTTTCTGATCAATGGGAATAACAATACATCATGGATGAGAATTCCCGATTATTTAAAAAAAAGAGGTGGAATTCAACATCCACAATATGCTTTTTAACCTCCATGGTGTCACAATGCACTGTATGAATTAAGATGTAATATTTCTATACATTTGGATTAACGTCATAGATCTGGACCAAATTCTCACATGCTGTCTATTTCGCAGAAATGTATTCTGCACCTGTGGATGGTTTCATATTGGTCTACTAGTTTCCTAATTTCAGGGTGGGATTAGCTATTTTTTTTAAACAGGCTTAGAATGAATGTTTTTAGATATATGTTTGTAGTAGGAAATTTGACTTTCAATGTGATTTGTTTTGAGAATGCAATCTATATACCCTACTTATAGAAGTTAGAATGGTCACACGGCATCTGGTGTATCTAGCACGGTAAGGATTTTGGATTCTTCAGTCCTATTTTTTTAAGGTGTGATTTTGTTACAGTCAGTAGGACAGGTGGACACGATAATTATGCTCTCAAGATAAATTCATAAAATTCAGAATCTGGTCTTTCTGGCTTGACTAAAATGTATGTTCTTCATAGCTAAGAGAATAACCAAGAGTTGTAGAGCGTTACCTCCATTTATGTCCCTTCAAGTTTTACCCCTTAGTCATGCTTCATATAGTATATATCTGTAAGTAATATAAATTAGTAATGGCTGTCACTATTTTCTGATGTGACACACAAAGACCAAGGAAATAACTTTCTATATGGTTAGTCCCATGTCACCCTTCCTCCTAACAAGCTAGGGATCCACAATATCTGTAAGCAGCAGATATAAGTAATAAGTACTTCACTCTAGTTCACAGGTGTCCAACATGCGGCCCATGGGCTAGAGAGGTGCGGCCCGCTTGAGACTGGCAGCGGTAGCTGCACCTCTGCGTCACTTCAACAAAATGTGCACCGAGCATGTCACTGACACCGAGTGCTCCATCTGTAATTATGCTAAAAAAAACAACAAACGTATAGTCCTTCTTAGCTTAGATCTGAATAAGGCATTTGACAGTGTGTCTTAGACCTTCATGGATTCTGTAATCAGAATACATGGTCTTGAAGGTATTACAAGCAAAACTCTAACCTTGCTTCATAATAAACCAAAAGCAAGTATTAGAATTATGGGCTGTGAATCGGAGAGCTTTAACATCTTATGTGGAATACTGGCATACTGAGTGGCAAAATACTGACTTATTGAGGGGCTAAATATTACTGCTCCCAACCACCCTCCATATTACACTAGACCTGGACGCTTGAACATGCTTGTGAGGGTAGGTGGGGCGAGTGGGAGATAATGTTGGGGGGGGGGGGGTATGGGGCCCAGAAAATTTGTTCATTAAGGGGCCTTGAAATTCCTAGTGGCGGCCCTGCTGGTGAGCAGCAGCAACAGGAAGTTGGCTGGGGGGAGGAGTTATCTGCTGGCTGCTCTGTGCTGCTTCTTCCACACTCAGGCAGCAGAATGTGGGACAATGTAGCTGCAAGATCCCAGATTCCAGAGCCAGATTCTAGTCGCCATGGTGACCTGGCGCCCAGAATTCAATTGAGCCATGTAATAATATATACAGCTAGTAAATAGTATAAATTAGACCTATCCTGGTAGGATGTGATTACAAGAATAAATAAAATCTGTGTAAATTAAAAACGAGTAATGTAAACGACAAATATACTAAATTTCTGAAAATATAGACACTCTGGCTTTCTAGCCCTAAGTCATTACAAACCTCTATTTTATTTATTTGAGGGTTTTTTCCATCCTGTTATTAATATTAAGTTGCATATCTGATACCTATGCTTTGTAAATAATTCTCATAAATTCTATAATCTGTTAAACAATTTGATAAATGACACATTGACACAATATAATATTTAGATCAGTTTATAGCCGAATAAATCCAAATAAAGATATATAGTATAAAAAAGTGTGTGTATATGTGAGAGTGTATGTAAGTTTGAATTTGTGTGTGAATGTGAGTGTGTCTCTTTGTATGAATGTGAGTGTGTCTCTATGTGTGTATGTGAGTGTGTGTGTAACTGTGTGTGGAAGTGTGATTGTGTATGTAAGTGTGACTGTGCATTTGTGTTTGTGTAAGCACATGTGAATGTGTGTGCATTTAATGTGAGTTTTTTTTTTTTTTATATTGCTGCTGTTTTATTGCTGGGGATCCACTCACACACTGCACATTACTCTGAGATATATATATCGATATCTACCCACACACACACACGTATGTATGTACAATTACTTTCAGTGAAACATGAATGTGGCCCACCCACAAATACATTTACAGTGAAGTGGCCTACTGCAGAACAAACTTGGACACTCCTGCACTAGTCTGTGTTTCTGTGTAATTGCTCTGAAAAGCATGTTTGTGGATAAAAGTAAATATATAACAAGAACCCTCTCACTTCATATCATCTTCATACATCAAATGCTTTTGTTCTCTTTTATTATATATATATATATTTTTTTATTGGTTTTGAAAACATGTTGAGAGATAACTGTATGTCCTTTAGAAGTCTCCAGCACTGAGTCCAGATTTGGGGGCTGCAAAAAATACACCTATGGCAGGATCAGGAATGTAATTGTTATGAGTAGAGAATATAAACAAAGAGAAACTGTTTGTAGAAGATAAAAGCCTTTGGTTTACTCAACGATAACAAATAGTAAGTAAGTAACAAAACCTCTGAGCATCTGAAAGCATTACATGCAAAAGAAAAGGTCAGTTTCGACACCTGCCATTAGTAACATATGGGAATAGAAATCTGTTCACCACAGAATCAAAAAGTATTACTGCTTAAATTGCATTGTAAACTGTAGAAATATTATGGAAATCACAAGGGAGCTGCACAGTTACTGTCAATCTGTTGGTTTCTCCAGGGTTGTATTCAAGCACCTCTCAGGGTGTCCATGGAGATGAATGGAGAATCCAGAGGTAGAGCAGGTCTTATTTGTTGCAGGTACAAATATACCTAAAGCATGAAAAAAAGGAAAAGCAACCTGCCCTAATAGGGACTAAGCTGATTCATAAATAAACAATAATATATTAGGACACCAATATAAGTCTGAAGTGTGAACAGAGAACTATATATATA
Organism: Pelodytes ibericus; assembly: GCA_036172795.1. Taxonomy (NCBI): domain Eukaryota; kingdom Metazoa; phylum Chordata; class Amphibia; order Anura; family Pelodytidae; genus Pelodytes; species Pelodytes ibericus. Next base: position 52,076,092 of record CM069867.1, on the reverse strand, counting down.
TAATATAGGGGGGAATCAACAATAATGGATAAATAGAAAAAATAATATATAAAAAAGAAATAAACAAAGACATAATAAAAGTCAATTAAAACAAAAACAAGTGTTCCAAATATCAGGAGAGTTTTCAAATGAAATGCCCTGGTTGAGACAAAGAATGCTGCTCTCAAATCCAGTGAATCACATCCATGAGATATGTAGAAAAGAGAAGAGAAGCAAGATCCTTGTGTATGATCATCCATTATAAAAAGAAATACAGTAAAAACTTAAAGGAACAGTCTAGTCCCCAAACTCACTTTTTGATGCAGGTGTGTAGCACATTAAATATTATAATGATCAATGGTACGTGATTTTAAGTGGACCGCCACTACTTCGTCAGGGATATTAACGTTGCACTAAAAGATTAAACGTGACCTTGTAAATACTGCGGTAATTGCGCATTTGTAATTCTGTTGATGAATAGTTAAATGTGGGCGGAGTCTCTCTCCTGCCATGCTGCTTATGTTGTGTCTGACTCAGATAACTGAGGCCTTTACTTCAAACTAAACAGGAGCCGTCCAGCCATCTCATAATGTGTGCATGCAATCTAGATAAAGTACATGAAAAAAGATACACGAATGCACACATGTTGCAGGGAAAAAATAGGCAAAGAGACAATTGAACCCCCGGACTGCTATCTAACCTGACTTAATGGGTTAGTGTTGCACCAGCTTTCTCTACTAAATGCCCCAGTGTGCCAAACTTTCTGTCCATTTGTGTTGTTTGTCTATCAATTTCTATATGTTTTCTGTCAGAATATCTGTCTTGCCTGTCTGTGTCTGAAGATAACTTTTGGGCTGCTGAAGTTGCACCGTGGGCCCTTCCCTGCTCATGCCTATTGACACACACTTCCGTTGGAACAAAATGAGTGTTAGTATAACACTAATAAGTTGTTTTTAAAAAAAATGGAAATCAAAAGAAATACCTGCCCGGAAAAAAAAATATGAATCAAATAATATTTCAATTTGCAATGGATAGAGGTATAAGAAAATAAGCAGGCAAAATAAATAAAGGTAATAGTCATGAAATAGGAAGAATGGATCAGATCCCTGGAAAGCTATAGGGAAATAAAATAAAGAAACAAGAAACGAACAATGCACTTAAAATTACCAGTCAAAATATGGAAAGATAATGTTATGTTTTCCAGTATCTTATCTGCTTACAGTGGTCTGTTGAGTTAATTTATACATGTTTTTAAACTGTCATTTCTTATTATGAAATTAGGATGCTTGAATGCAATTAAACAAATGGGAATTACTTGCATCCCCAAGACATACTTGAAAACCAGAGAACATCTCAAAGTACCTTTCATGTTTAAATACTTGTATTATTATTATCCTCCTATTAGAAACACAGACACAAATCCTGAATGATTTGCCTCTTTTATGTAACATAGTCTTTGAAACCGCTGTAGTTTTGTTAAATATGGGACTTGCTCAAATAAACTCACCACTGCTTGATTAGTATGGCCTAAAGCATAACATGCAAAAGAAAAGATCAGATACCACACCTACCATTAGTAACATATGGGAATAGAAATCTGTTCCCCACAGAATCAAAAAGAGAAAATAAAGTATCATTAGGGATCTGCATAGTTATTATTAATTTTTAATTTTGGATCTAAGTACCCGAATAGATCATCATACAATGATATGGTGTATGCAAAGCATCATATTGAATAATATAGTCTTACATATGCTCATATTCTGCACTATGTTGTTTTCGTTTTCAAGATCAGTTATTATCATCGAACTTCACAGAATTTTGAAATAGTGGGCTGATCTTTAATCTTCACGAATAGGCTTCCAACCTGCAGATATCACTTAGACCGGTACATGTGGGAAAAATAAATAAGACAAATACATAGTGTGACTCTGCATATCAATGGGCAATGTGCACTAGGAGGTATTATTGCACTGAAGGATTTGACATTTCATCAAGTATAAATATTTCATCTTTCAATTCTAAAAGAATAAAAACAGAAAGCATTTGCATAGTGCCACTTGATGTACACACCCAAAGAAATGAATTTCCCTTACAAGATAGTTGTTCAAGATATGCATATAACGGAGTGGCAGCAGCAAATTGTCCAGACCTAAGGGGTTACTGTCCAGCAGTAAAAAAAAAAACCTTGGAGTCCTGTCAATCAATGCGTTTCACTGGCATCACAGCTTCTCCGGGAGGTAGCTGACAAGAAAGCACCTGCTTGTTAAATGAGCAGGTTCATTAAATTTGATAGAACTTTGAAACGGAGAACAGAGGTACTGTGCAATTGGATGGTGTTTTTATTCTTTTAGAATTTAAAGATTAAAGATTTATACTTGATGAACCTGATTGCAATTTCAAATCCTTGAGTGCAATGATACCTCCTACTGCACATTGCCCTTTGATATGCAGTCACACTATGTATTTGTTTTATTTATTTTTCCCACATGTGTCAGTCTGAGTGATATTTCGAGGTTGTAAAGCTTTTTCTCGAAGATTAGAGCTATATTTCTTATGAGTCTGATTTGTTAGTGCAATTACCCCCCACTATACACCAGAACATTTTTTGTATACAGAATTATGCTCTGTTTCTTTTTCTCATTCTCTCCACATGTACGTGCACCCTTCCTGGGAGTGTTTGTGTATTTGATAAGTACTGAAGGAGTACTTTTTTTAGGTGCTGCAGTGCTGCAAGGAGGGTATTATTTCAATTATATCCACCTGTGGTGTGTATGTTTTTCCTTTTTGTGTCATTATACTCAAAACCTATTTTTCAATTCAACTAAATGAATCTTGGCATGGTGAAGGTGAGAAAGGATGATAAAAAAGACTCTAAAACATAGCAAACTATTAAACTAAGAGCTAATACATTTTAATATGGTGAAAAAAAAGACCATATACAATGAAGCATTTTACTTACTGTCAGTGATGTATCCTGCACTTAGTGCACACATGAATAGAAGTTACAGTCTGGGTGTCTGGTTTATCATTTCCTAGTTTTGAATATAATAGTCTTTGGTGTATTCTGAATTGTTGCAAAAATCCAATTGGTTGTTTTTTGTAACCGAGCAGCCTTGGGTAGTCACTTGCCTTGATTTAAGCAGGTTTAATAGCAAGTCCTGATTTAGTTGAATTGCCTAACGGACTTTTAATATTTTATTGGTGTTCTTGCTGGTTTATTTATTTGGGGAGAACAATATAAATGAAAACCATGCTTCAATCCATCCTTTAAAGAGATTTCTCACTTGTGTATTGCCCTGTGCTTGGGTTGTATGGCCGTATTTAAACTTAAATGTGCTGTTCTTTTAAACAAAGACTTTTGAAGCAGCACAATGAATGCACATTTTTGTGGCATTATTACTACCAGGTTGGATTTGTAAGCAGGAAGGCCGCAGGTGCCTTCCATAGAACACAGTTCAAATTATCAGAGAGGATGCTATGAAGATAGTAAAACTGGTGATAGGCTTTTTTTTTATCACTGAATGATTTCCCGATCATCATGTTTTGGGAACGAAATCCATTAAAGAGCAAGAAAAATAGCTGGTCATGTGGATTTATCTGAAGAAAACGATAGGATCCCTTCAAGAATTGTCTGGCAAGGCGGCTCTGTGAGAGCTGACAACCCACCCCCAGTAATAAACAATCCAGGGCTAACAGGGCCACCATCAGAAATTTCAGGGCCCCTTACTGAAAAAAAATCTGTGCCCCCCCCCCCCCCCCCCATATCTCCCTCTCACCTCCCTACCCTCCCAACGTCATTTTATCCTGGTCTTTGTATATCATACCAATTATTTAAATACACCACAGTACATGCCCCATTACCCGCATTGCACATCCAGGACTTAATATGCCACAGCCAGTGTTAGTTTATCCATTAATATGCCACTTATAATCTGTCCATTAATGTGCCACTGAGAATTTAACCATTAATATGCCACTTATAATGTGTCCATTAATATGCCACTGATAATTTGATCATTAATATGCCACTGATAATTTGTCCATTAATGTGCCACTGATAATTTAATCATTAATATGCCACTGATAATTTGCTCAAAAAAATTGTAAATTTTTTATTTTTCATGTTTTTTAAAGGGCCAGTGTATCGCCCGTCACCCCCTGATGGCGGTCGTGAGGGCTAATATCATAGGAAGACCTTTCCCCTCTTGCTCTATGCAACTGTGGAACATTGGACTAACTTAGTTTGGTTGTTGGTCTTACAGCTGCACCAACTAAAGTGAATCAGAACCAAAATGTAGTGCATTTTATCATTTCCAACAAAGAAAAATTAAAGCATATTATTCTGATCTTTAATATGTATCATCTAAGACCTAAAAAAAAGGCATGGTATAAAGAACATTGTGTTTTGATAAATAAAACATGAAATAAGAGGTTTAAAGGATTACTAAAAGATTAATAACATATATTTTTTAATTCTATGTAAATCTAGTTATGTGAATGTATTTCCTTTTTTGTTTGCAAGGTACAACATGTCATCTCTAAGTGGTTTTCTAAAAACTGCTTGTGGAGTGATACCCTCTTTTTAAAAGTACACGATAAATCCGATTGGATCAAAACTTGTTGGTGGTGTCCCCAGAATACAAATGAAACCTTATTCATTGTTGATATGTGCCAAGAGGAATTCATTTTTTTTTAAATGCAATCACTGAACCTATTTTTTAATCTTAGAAAAAGACCCAAAACATTGGTAATGGTAAATGATGTCCAATAATGATAGTTCCATTACAATAACAAGTAATAGTCTGAATGGTAATGGTATTTAATTCCTCTTTTAAATTTTGTTTGATGGGATGGGGATTGAGTATTGATGCTGCTCTAGTGTACCTGTTTGATTTTCCAGGGGAGGGGACAAGAGCCCTATCTTCCTCCCCTCTGGACCCATGCATAATAATGATAAGTTTTTTCAATGTTTTTTAGAACAGAAAACCTGTCAATCTTTTGTGTAGCTACGGAAAGCTCACATCTGAAGGCAGGACCTAAATATTCTGTGTTTTAGTCAGAATAATTTACCTCTTTTAAAAAATCTGGCCAAAACTTTCAATATATAAATTGAGATGTTGCTAAGCTTTAATACAATTGTAAAAAAAAAGTTTACCTTGGGTAGAAATAAAGCAATAATCTTGGTATCCTTGTGTTAACCAATCTCAGTTTCAATGCACTATATTTATTTATCAAAGCCTACAAAAAGAAATTCTATTACCTGATAATTTGTTTGGCAAATAAAACATCATGTTTGAATTGTTCTATTCACTATGATAATAAAACTAATAGCGTCAGGGGATTATAAAAGGCATCCAGTGATGCAGAACACATACAGATTGTTTAATCTCTAGCCGATAACGTACAATCTGGGGATGAGCAGTGTAATTAAGCATCTAAGAAGATGAGATATGTAGGTCACCAAAAAACATGGGAATATTGAAGCTGAGCCTTTACACTCAGTACATACTGTATAAAAACATGGCCAATAAAAACTTGATAAAATAGTTATTGTTTCAGTATTATTGAGTAACCGACGGCTGGGATCAGATGCGCAGGATGCTTCGTCTGTTGATTCAGCCATGCTCAGTATGTGTTTCAAAATGGAGAAACTCAGACAATAATACTGGCCGGGATGATACACTTCACTGAAATGTAACTATTCTGTAAGCTTGTTAATTGGGGCAGGTATGCTCCTGTGAGATGAAAAAATACCCTCTAAAAGTTTTTCTCTCACATGCATCATGAATATCTATAACAAGTTTTTGTTAAAATTTAATATATTTTCACTAATTTCCACCCATTCAGTAGTGCATTGAATCAGAATCTCTAGTTTCGTTTTCAATAATAAATAAATAAATATTATTTATTTACCTTGCAGTGGGTGTAATCTTTTTAATCACACATGTACACTGTTTATGGCATGGTGTGATGGAAGTTCTACAGCTTAGGTTCATTTTGGTTAATGCATATGGATAATACTATGTGTTCCTTTTGGTTAAAGGGGCAGTATCTTGTAAATATTGTTTTTACTGTGAATTCACAGAATAAACAATGATTGAAAATGATCTATAAATTATGTTAGCAAAATTACAAGCAAATGCATACATTAGGAAAAATATGTGTTTTAGATGTATCTGTGGAGTCTCCTGTTTATGACATCACATGTTGCTTAATTTGCAAATTACTCATTTCCCATTGAAAAGTAGTTAATGTGCATATCAAGCCACAGAGGATGTTTATTTATTTTTTCAATATTTGTTTTATTCCCACATAGACATCAAGTCAACATTTTAGTCCTTACCAGTTTAACTTACTAACACTTAAAGGCAGGGCCGATCCTAGGGTCACGGGCGCCTGGGTGCAGGATTTTTTTGGCGCCGCCAGGTGGGCGTGGCTATATGATAAACCCCTCCCCTTTACACATGTATGTTCCAGGCATACCAATTTTTCATTATTGGGGTGGGGGGATTCTTGTGGAGAGCACAAACTTTATTTTTAGATGGAGGACCAACACAAGCTTTTTTTTTAAATAAAGATATTTATTTGGCCGTAAAACAGTGTAGTGGTTTTATTTATGTCTATGATGCTCAGCCAGCAACATGGGAGACTTTTTGCTGGCTAGCAGTTTTAACTACAGTTCCCATGATTTCCAACCAGCCAAAGTCTCCCATTAGTCTGGCTGAGCATCATTGGAAAAGAAGTACACAAGGAGCAATAAATAATATTCCACCAAGTCAGTCACTCACGTGTCTCTCTCTTCCCATACCTCCATGTCTTTCTCCCTCTCCCCTCATACCCTCATGTATCTCTCTCTCCACGCATACCCTCATGTATATCTCGCTCTCCACTCATACCCTCATGTATATCTCTCTCCACTCATACCCTCATGTATAACTCTCTCCACTCATACCCTCATGTATAACTCTCTCCACTCATACCCTCATGTTTCTCTCTCTCTCCACTCATACCCTCATGTATAACTCTCTCCACTCATACCCTCATGTATCTCTCTTTCTCACCACTTATACCCTCATGTATCTCTCTCTCTCCACTCATACCCTCATATATAACTCTCTCTCTACTCATACCCTCATATAACTCTCTCTCTAGTCATACCCTCATATATAACTCTCTCTCTCTCAACTCATACCCTCATGTATATCTCTCCCTTCATACCCCATATATTTTTCCATGTCTATCTTTCTGTTCCTCATGCTCCCCATGGTGGTCTTTTTTTCTGCATGTCTGTCTCTCCTTCTATACACCCATGTCTGCTGTCTCTTTCTCTTCATAACTCACATGTATGTCTCTCCCTCCTCATAATCCCGTGCATTTGCCTATTAATATGCCACAGACAGTTTGCCCATTTATATGCCACTGCCAGTTTGCCCATTAATATGCCACAGTTTTCCCATTAATATGCCACAGATAGCTTGCCCATTAACATACCACAGTTAGTTTGTCCAATAATATAGCACAGATAGTTTGCCCATTAATATGCCAGTGTCAGTTTGGCCACTAATATGCCAGTGTCAGTTTGTCCATTAATATGCCATCACCAGTTTTCCCAAGAAAAGCATTACCCCCTCCCCCCATTCCCCAGTACTCACCTTGCTGCTGCTCTTTCGTGTCTCCTCCGCACAGTCTTCCCTCTATGCACACTCAGTGCAGGAGGCGGGAAATAGCCGCCGACAGGATGGGGACTGTCAAGTGGGCAGCGGTGGCCCCTTAAAGTTGCCCTGCCTACATACACAGCCACACTTACGCACAGGGTCATGCATACATACACACAGTCACACTTACACAGACACACTTAGTCAAGGCCGCCACTAGAAATTTCAGGGTCCCTTACTAAAAACATTTTCTGCCCCCCCCCCCGCCGACAATATCTCCCACTCGCCCCACCTACTCTCACAAGCATGTTATCCCAGTCTAGTGTAATATGGAGGGTGGTTGGGAGCAGTTGGTCAATATGCCAGTAATATTTTGCCCCTCAATATGCCAGTATTTTACCATTTACTGTGCCAATATTTTGCCCCTTAATATGCCATTCTTTTGCCATTTAATGTGCCAGTATTTTGCCCCTTAATATGCCATTCTTTTGCCATTTAATGTGCCAGTATTTTGCCCCACAATATGCCATTCTTTTGCCATTTAATATGCCATTCTTTTGCCACTCAATAAGCCAGTATTTTTCAATTTAATATGCCAATATTTTGCCCTTCAATATGCCATTTAAAATGCCAGCATTATGCTTGTTATTTGCACCCTTCCCCAGTACTTACCTCCTTGCTGCTCTGCTCTGTTTAGCAGGTCCCCGGCTGGAGGGGAGCGCTTAACGCTTCCCACACAGCCGCGGACCTGCTAAACACAGGGGATTTTTTTTTTCTGTTGTGACCTGGACCCCTGATGGTGGGCTTGCACTTAGTCACCATTACACACAGACACCCTTATACACACACAGAGCAATACACACAGTCACACTTATGTACACACACTTACACAGACAGTAACACACATTGACTCACACAGAGAAAAACACATTCACACACACACAGTGAAACACACACACACACACACACACACACACACACACACACACAGTGAAACGCACATTCACACACACACACACACACACAGTGAAACACACATTCACACACACACAGTGAAACACACATTCACACACACACTTACATACATTCACACACACAGTGAAACACACATTCACACACACACTGAAACACACACACACATACATTCACACATACACACACACACACACACAGTGAACACACACATTCACACACACACAGTGAAACACACATTCACACACACACTGAAACACACACACACATACATTCACACACACAGTGAAACACACATTCACACACACACACACACAGTGAAACACACATTCACACACACACACACAGTGAAACACACACACACACACACACACACACACAGTAAAACACACATTCACACACACAGTGAAACACACATTCACAAACACACACACAGTGAAACACACATTCACACACACACTGAAACACACACACACACACATTCACACACACACATACATTCACACACACACACAGTGAAACACACATTCACACACACACAGTGAAACACACATTCACACACACACACACTTACATACATTCACACACACACACACACACACACACACACACACACACAGTGAAACACACATTCACACACACTGAAACACACACACACTTACATACATTCACACACACACAGTGAAACACACTGAAACACACACACTGAAACACACTGAAACACACACACACTTACATACATTCACACACACACACACACAGTGAAACACACATTCACACACACACTGAAACACACATTCACACACACACTGAAACACACACACATACATTCACACATTTAGTGAAACACACATTTACACTGAAACACACACACTTACATACATTCACACACACAAATTGAAACACACACTTACACATTGAAACACACACACTTCTTTTCTTAAAAAAAAAAAGCACGTCTTACTATTGGTCCCCCTCCTTGGAGGGAGGAGGACATTTCCGGACGGTGTCTGCAGAGGCAGAACACCGTCATTCAGTTCTTCTTGCCGGATGTCACCAGACATCCGGCAATCAGACAGCGCGACGGGGCGGAGCTTGCACCCGTCGCGCTGTAATGAGATTAGGAGGTGCGGTGACCGCAGGCGCTCACCTGCGGGCCGCACCTCCAGAATGAGGGAGAAAGGTGCTCATCGGAGCGCCTTTCCTCCCGGTGCGCCTGGGCGCGGTGCACCCCGTGCACCCGCCCAGGATCGGCCCTGCTTAAAGGGACTGTCTGGTGCCCAAATGCATCTTCCAAATATTAATGCGCTTTCTTAGTACTTTAACATGTATTTGTTACATTTTGCACTGCTTAAAATATAAAATACTTACAGCTAGTTGAAACTGTAAAATTACAGCAGTTTGCAAGAAAGCATGACTGCCCACACTAGCTGAGTAAAAGTCAATTTCTTTATTTATTTTTTTTTGCAGTGGGAACCAATGAGAAATATCTCATTCACATGAATTGAATTTCCTGTTTCATTAGTGATGTCATCAGACAGTGTGTTGCACTGTTAAAAGACCCTACTGTGTATAAGAGCATGTTCACTTAGAATCCACGCAATGTATTCTACTCCAGGAGCACAGGAAGTGACTAAATGAAACACAGCTTTATATCCTCAGTGTCTATATATTCAGTATAAAAAAGGAAATGCAATTCAAACATACTGCTGCCATCCATGATCCCCTATACCTTGAACAGTTACATTTGTATTATTCTTTGGTGACCAAAGGTTATTGTGCATCTCTTATTTATGTGGAAGGTTTGTAATCATACACTGCACAGACAACTACATTTTTATTAAACTGGAACAGAGCTAAATTTTTAGGATTTGTTTTGAAACTGATCAGTATGATTAGAAATAAGCTGCCACTTAAATGTTAACTAAAATCAATTTAATCAAAACAAATGATACTGCACAATATAACCCTTTTGTCATTTATTGTATGTGAAACTACCTATACTATTTTATGAATACATATTTATTCATAAAATAGTAGGTTCGGAGGGTCAAAATAGAAAACCATTGGGTTAACCCCTGTGCCATGGTGAGAAATATCTTTGTGTATACGTAAGAATATTTGGTAGAATGCAGATGTCAATCATTACAAGGAAGCAAGAGATGGGTTGTCAACATTGGATGAGAAATGATTGGACTGTGTGAGAAATAAAGGCTTCTCTCCTGAACAGTCACCATTTTAGAATGCAAACTAGAATATTTTAACAGAACAAAACTATATAAAATGACAAAAAGGCTATAGTTGCTCCCTAGAGATGGATAGACCCCTTCGGTTAGGAAAGATTTAAAACGATCTCCCTAAAAGTAAACAAAACATGAAAAGAATATTTACTGTCTCTTGTGGGAATTGTAAAAACCATTCCTCTTCCCGCTTTTTTTCTTCTTTGCAGGGCCAAATATAAATGTTCAATCGGGTAACGAGCTGACCTTCGTTTACTGATTTCACCTCTCCGTGACACTTGGACTTTGGTTCAGGTTGAGTACATCTGTCTCTTCTTGTGGTGACTTTTAATTTGAAGTCAATTAAATCATATAACAAAAAGTAGCCTGTGAGAACATTAATAAATAATGGAATATGATCAAGAGAGGGCTGACAATGGGGGCAGGAGATACATTGTTCCCCGGGCTTCTCTCTAATCTCACTCAATGGGTTGGGACTGGACCACTTACAGTTTCTCCCCGGGCCAATAGTTGATAAACCACCTCTGAGTATGAAACAATACTCTTTAGTACAGAGGAGAACCTCACTAGGCAATACATAATTGCACCAGAGGTGCAGAGGCAGACTGGAAAATTTCGCCCAAGGCCTCATGAGACACCACTTTTCACTCAGCCACAGGGTGCAGAGACACAGACATGTAGAATAGGACAGAAAGGCCCAGTATCACTTCCCAACCTTCCTAAGATCCAACATATATGTATCTCAGATAGAATGAGGTGGCAAAAGGCCAGTGGAGACTAGGTAAAAATGCATTGGTACCCAACCACAAATCTGCCTTTTTATCCAACTATCTTGCCTGTCTATCAATCTCTGTATCTTATATATATGGAGAAGTAAAACAGGTTGGCCGGTGCCCAAGGTGATTGAAAAGTTGAAGAGCATATTCATAATTTTTGGTGAGTAGAAAGTATACAACTGCACATTTAACTCCTAGAGCTGTATGCAAATATGCCAAACGGGGTACAAGTTACACAAATATATTGAAGAATCTGACTTTCATGTATAACAGTTTGTTTGGAACAGTAATGTTTCCATAAATCATGGAAAGAAATATGAGGTAATAGTCTATTTGAGCCAACCATCATGATCTAGAGATGCCCCGTAGGTTGTATTTTCCATTTTCATTCCAATCAGAATCAACATTTTATTGCTGATATTTCTTCCAGTCAGAGATAATATTTGGAATATTTAACACCAGATAAAACCAAACCAATGCATTTTATAAACATGCTCTCTGAAAATACGCCCCATGTGTTTATATCCAAATTGCTGCAAGATGCCTTTGGCAGCAATTTCTATTTGGTTGGCATTACCATGCTATGCAATTACCGCACTCCAGATGTAGCCATGAATATCAAAGAGGCTGGTATCAATTTAGTAGCACATTGACTGGCAGAATACATGTTTTTACATTAGCAGAGTGACAGCTATTTAACCCCTTAACGACAGATGACGTGCCAGGCACGTCACGGCAAATCGAGGACTTGCCGACAGGTGACGTGCCTGGCACGTCATGCACTAAACTGAGTAAAGAAAGCGACCAGCGGTCGCTTTCTTTACTCTAACGGTGTTGCTACAATGCCTCTAGGTAGAGGCATTGTGCAACACCCCCCAAATGTGCAGGGGCGCGCTACGATCACTCCACGGAGTGATCGTAGCAGCCATTTAAAAATGGCTGCGCCGGCTGCACACATGTGCTTAGAAAGCGAACGATCGTTCGCTTTCTAAGCATCTCCGGTGTTGTTAAAGTGCCTCGCCAGCGAGGCACTTAACAACACCCTCAGCTGCCCCAGAGCCGATGGTGGTCGCTCTCCTGAGCGACCCCATCGGCTCAGTAGAAGGGAACGCTGCCTATACAGGATGCTTCCCTTCTAATGGCAAGAGCATCGGAAGTGAAAGTATTTCACTTCCGATGCTCTAGGGGGAGCCAATCGATGCCGGCACAACAGATCTATGTGATCTGTGTGCAGGCATGTATGGTAAGTGCTCTGATGAGCACTTATCATACTGTCAAAGGCAATATTAGCAAATATTGCCTTTGACAAGTATTGATCTGCCTCCCTCACCTTACTAGTTTTAGTAAGGGAGAGAGACAGATCAGATAAAGTAAAAAAATAAAATAAAATAATAAAACAAATATTTAATAAAATTTTAAACACCAAGGGCTTTTATAAAAGCCATTTAACCCCTTCCCTGCCATTGATCGCTGTGTACGCAGTGATCATACACAGCAGCACATTTTTTGCTGTCTGTGCATTTTTTAGGGGTTAATTTTTTTTACTGTAATTCATTACAGTATAAAAAAAAGCTCTTTTAAGAGAGATTAACCCCTTTCTTGCTGTAGATCACTGCCTAAGCAGAGATCTGACGCAAATGCAGCAATCTTGCTGCAGAAGCATTTTTAATTTTTTTAAAACTTTTTTATTACACCCGTCACGTGTTAATTATACCCGCTAGGGGACTACGTTTAACGTAATTTTTTTTTTAAATAAGAGCTATTAACCCCTTCCTTGCCGTATATCACTTCCTAAGCAGCACATATGGTCACTGCCTAAGCAGTGCATATGGTCACTGCCTAAGCAGCGCATATGGAGCAATCTAGTCGCAGAAGGATTTTTTTTTTGCTATCAGCATTTTTTTTGTCAGACTCGCTAGGGGTTAATTATACCCACTAGGGGATTACGTGTATTCCTTTTGAAGCTGTCTGAACACGTGTATAGCGATCAGTAACAGCCGATCAGTGGCAAAGGTGGTTTGGTGATTTCTCAGATGAGCATCACCATTCGTCTGGTTCGATCAATATTGGTAAATATTGTTCTGACCCATATGGATCTGCCTCCCTCTCCTCACTTGAGTTTTAGTGAGGGAAAGAGACAGATCTGTATAACATAATTTTTTAATTGTAATAAATTAAATAAAATGTTAAAAAAATTGTGAGTCCCAAGGGCTTTTATAAAAGCCATACCCTTTGTATAGTGTAGTGTATTAACCCCTTCCCTGCCACTGATCACTGCACAGCAGAAATTTTTTTCTTGTCTGTGCATTTTTAGGGGTTAATTTTTTTGTACAGTACTACAAAGGCTCTTATAAGAGCTATTAACCCCTTCCTTGCTCTACATGTTCAAATTCCAAGTTTGAAAATCAAAAAGCGCACCTCTCAAATGTAGCCTTTCAACACCCAACAAAGCTGACAAAGCTATGCATGGGTGGTATCCCTGTGCTCGGGAGATGTTGCTGAACATATATTGTGGTATTGTTTGTCAGTGACACATACCGAAATATGTGAATTTGTGTCTAAAGTACAATGTATGTGGGAAAAAATACACAATAAAATGACTACCACAAACTTTGACAAAGGCTGGTGGTAGAATTGGTGCATGGAAAGTGTTAAAATAACACCATTTAAAATAGCCTAGGGTGTCTACTTTTACAAAATATATACTTTTTGGGGTAAAATACACTGTCCGACTTTAAAAAAAAGTCCCAAATGAAAGATGGGCTCAGGCTGGCTACACGTCAATATTCCAAGTTGAAAATGCGCACCTTCACAATGTGGCCCTTTTAGCCCCCAAACAACCCAACAAACCTATGCATGGGTGGTATCCCTGTACTCAAGAGATGTTGCTGAACACTTATTGGGGTGTTATTTGGCAGTGACACATACCAAAATCTGTAAATTCATGTCTGAAGTACAAGGTTTGTGAAAAAAAAACACAAAAAAATTACTACCACAAACTTTGACAAAGGCTGGTGGTAGAATTAGTGCATGGAAAGTGTAAAAATACCACCATTTGAGATAGCCTAGGGTGTCTACTTTAAAAAAATATATGGGTTGATGTGGTAAAATACACTGGCTGGTTTCAAATATGTCCCAAATGGGACATGGGTGCAGGCTGTCTGCATGTCAAAATTTCAAATTGGAAAACCAAAAACTTCACCTCCCAAATTTGGCCTTTTACCCCCCAAACAATCCAACAAACCTATGCATGGGGGGTATCCCTGTACTCAAGAGATGTTGCTGAACACTTATTGGGGTGTTATTTGGCAGTGACACATACCAAAATCTGTAAATTCATGTCTGAAGTACAAGGTTTGTGAAAAAAAAACACAAAAAAATTACTACCACAAACTTTGACAAAGGCTGGTGGTAGAATTAGTGCATGGAAAGTGTTAAAATACCACCATTTGAGATAGCCTAGGGTGTCTACTTTTAAAAAATATATGGGTTGATGGGGTAAAATACACTGGCTGGTTTCAAATATGTCCCAAATGGGACATGGGTGCAGGCTGTCTGCATGTAAAAATTTCAAGTTGGAAAACAAAAAACTGCACCTCACAAATTTGGCATTTTAGCCCCCAAACAACCCAACAAACCTATGCATGGGTGGTATCCCTGTACTCAGGAGAAATAGTAGAATCTATTTAGCATGTTTTTTCGTTCGCTATTGTCGATGAGGAGAAGTTGTTTCAAATAAAAACAAAGAAATTTGTGTATTTTTTTTTTTTTTACCATATTTTATTATTTTTTTTTAATAATATGATAAGATATGATCAAAAATATGGCATCCATAGAAAGCCCTTTTTGTCCCGATAAAAACAATATATAATATGTGTGGGTACAGCAAATGACGAAGAAGAAAATTACTGCTAAACACAAACAGCACAGAAATGTTAAAATAGCCATTGTCCAGAAAGGACAAAAATGTTTCAAAGGCTCTGTCCTTAAGGGGTTAATAAAATCAGCTATGAATGCTCCCAGCTTAGAAACATTAAGCAGTTTACAGATCACAAGCCCCTGTTCAGTGTTACCCTTTTTGTTTTCCAGATAAAAATATACAATCGCCATATGTTTTATTTAGCAGTTAAGAGTGTCCAGGGTAATACAATCCTGCGAAATACTGCGATAGGATAAAAATCCAATGCATAAAAATGTTATACCAACCATCTGCATAGGAACTTTATAGCGAGAAACAAATAAATACATGAACAATTATTACAGTGTTTGGAATTCTGCAACTTAATATACTGATAAACTCCGTAAGCATAGTAAATCCAGGCTGTGTTACTATGGATTTAAGTGAACAAACAAAGCTAAATTGTCTCACTTTGCCTTACAATTGTGTATCAAAGAGATTTCACATGCAAAGCAGAGATTTCTGACAGATGTATGCTGGGATTTTGGTTTTGTTGCTGTACAAGAGAATTGCAGGGAATAGAGGTATCATTTCAAACTTAAGGCCAGTGTAGCAGAGTTAGAAAAATTGTCCAGTGCAGTTGAATGGGAGAATTTTTCCAACCCAGCTACTTTGGCCTTAACTTTGAAATTCCCATCTCAGTTCTCTCTTTATTGAGAAGATCCTATGATATTTGATACATTAGGACTAATGAGTACAAATGGTTGCTGCCTTAAGACATGTATGTGATGAAAGGGATTTAGGGGTAATTATTTTAGGGTTTGTAAAAGTAGGTCGAAAAGCTATGCTTTGTTGTATAGGAGTAGAAAGAGGAAAGTGCTAATGACCCTGTGCCTCTGGTGAGACCTCACTTGGAGTATTGTACACAGTACTGGAAGCCATATCTCCAAGACAATATAGATATGTTGGAGAGAGTACAAGGAAGGGCATGGGTTGCAGGATAAATGATCTTAATATGTATAGCTTGGAAATAAGTCAAGACAGGGGGGATGTGGTAGAAACATTTAAATTCATAAATGGAATCAACACAATAAAGGTGGAGGGTATAATTAAAAGCAGAAAAACTACCACAACAGGAGGACATTTCCTAGAAGATGACATGTTATAAAATGCAAATATAGCGTATTAATTGGTATTACAGCCCTTGATGAAGTTGGTAAATATATATATATTTTAAATGTATTTTTTTTTTCTTTCATTTTTTGGACACCATACTAATTCATGGGATTTGAGATTATAGATTATATTTGTTTTATTGATAAATGGAATTGGTCTACAAACTAGATAGTCTTCAGTATGCCATACCATTGTATATTTCACTAATCATTTTCCATTTCATTTCTATGAGAAATAAAAGTAACCGTTCTGTCTGAAAATGAATTCTGGTTGTTATAACGGGGAATGAAAAATGTCTTATCTATTCTCAGAGGGCAGGTGAGTGAAGTGTACAGAAATATAGATTTGATTTCCTTCATTGTACAAGGGCTATGAGAATCCACTTGGAAGTGCAAGTAAAGGTGGACTAGATCTCCATGAAACATATTGATTATTGCCAAACTTTTATGGTCTGCTGTATAAACCAGCAGACCATATTTACTGAGCATTTTAAAGGTATTTGCCCATGATGATGATGTGACAAAGGTCTAAGAAAGGGTATTTATTTTGATAGTTGACAGAAATCGAAATCTGTGCCACAGAAACATAGACAAGAGCAAAAAAAATCAAGTCTCGACCTATTTCATTTTATTGCTGTTCATTATAATATGAAAATTATATTGATACAATGTAATGGATCACTTAAGTCTGGGAAAACAAACTGGAAAAATGCATGTTAAAAATGTCACTGTAAAAATAATATGCATTAATTTGTTTCTTTTTTGCAACTTAAATTGAAAAGTTAGACACTACTAATGTAGTTTCATGCCTGGAGTGTCCTTTTAATACAATCATGGCATTTTATATTTGGTGCAAGCAGTATATTGTATACATACTGGTGTTACTATGCAAAATTAGAATATTATTTATAGTAAGTATAGTAGCATAATATCAATTTGTGGTTCTCCTTGAAGGACAACTGTTGGCAACAATTAAGTTATGTTTAATTAAAATATTGTATCACCTGTAGGGCATTTTAAATAGAAATATTTTACTGAAAGCATTCCAAATGTTCTTTAGAATATATGGGCAGATGGCTCAGGTCTTACTTCATTGTTACCTCCCAATACAAAAGGGTTCAAATGGATCTTGTCACTTCAGTAGGCAGGGCACTTTAACCAATGGCCAAAGTGGCCACTTGCCCAGGGCCCACTGGCTAAGGGGGACCCTGCTGGCCCAATGTGTCCCCCACTGCCGATATAACTGTCTCACATGAAGACAGTCATGCGGGCAGCCACCAGGAATTTAAACGCCCCTTACTGAATAACTCGCCCCACCTACCCTCACAAGCATGTGATCCAGGTCTAGTGTAATATGGAGGGTGGTTGGGAGCATTTGGTCAATATGCCAGTCATTTTTAGCCACTCAATATGCCAGTAATATTTAGCCTCTCAATATGCCAGTAATATTTTGCCACTCAGTAAGTCAGTAATTTGCCACTCAGTATGCCAGTATTTAACCATTCAATATGCCAGTATTTTTCCCCTCAGTATGCCATTCTTTTGCCATTTAATATGCCAGTATTTTGCCCCTCAATGTGCCATTATTTTGCCATTTAATATGCCAGTATTTTGCCCCTGAATATGCCATTCTTTTGCCATTTAATATGCCAGTATTTTGCCCCTCAATATGCCATTCTTTTGCCATTTAATATGCCAGTATTTTGCCACTCAATATGCCAGCATTATGCTTGTTTTATAAAGTTATGTGGGGCAAATTAACACTGCGGCATGCCAAATTGTGTGGGTGCAATATGAGTGCAAGCCAAGTGCTGTGGGTGCAATACCGGTGTATGGCAAGTGCTGTGGGTACTGCATGGTGTTGTGTTAAGTCCTTTAGGTGCAATGTGAGTGCAGAAAAAGGGAATAAAAACAAGAAATGCAATTTTTCAAAACATTTTTATTACATATACAAATAGTTGAATATGATATGAAAATAGTTGCATATAATATTGCAAAGTTTACATTTACATACAGTTTTTTACAATTCTAATTTAGAAAAATTGTGTGTAAAGACTTTGCCCAGGGCCCAGTAGGGTATTAAAGTGGCCCTGGCAGTAGGGCTCCCACTGTGTCTATCACACACAGATTTATGATCTCTCCTGTTCAAATCAAGGTTTGTTTTAATTGATATGTTAGGCTGCTTGAGAGTTAATCCTGCTTGAAGAACAAGGACATGTTCTATCGCACACAATAAATATCGGATACGCTGGGATTTTACTTAACTCCAAACTAAACTGAACATGATACAAAGACTTTTAACAAAGCACTGGAATACATGCTAATTGATCTATCATCTCTAGATTTACTGATATGATATGAATAGAAACCTCTTTATAGTATGGAAGGCAATTCTCATAACATGTAATACAATAATTCTAGGTAATTATATATTTCTGCTAAGGAGCATGAAAGCTCTGAGCTTTTATTTATTTATTTATTTATTTTCCTCAGCAATGGCAGTATTCTCAGGCACAACATGTTAATGCTTATTATTGAGGTACATTACTTTGTAGTTAATCTGGTTTTCACCCAATAAATACCTGAAATAACAAGGCAAGATGAATACCATACATCCCAAGTGTCCCTACTTAGGAAAGACAATCCCTATCCTTGTGTCACTTTTTCCAGTGGGTTTGAGTGTATCTCAGAGGTCTGCAGCAATAAAACTCCCTACTGGGTGTATAAACAGCAAGAGAAGTGATTATATGTTCGTTTTTGGTAATGCAATGCTTGATTTCTACTCTAAATGATTTAACAAAGTTCACCCAAGTAAGAGAACACTTGGAGAATAGTGACCATAACATGGTTTAATTTGAGATTAATGTAAAAAGAAGCAAATTGGAACTACTCCACCAAAACACTTAATTTTAGAAGGGCCAATTTGATGGGTTAAGGGCATCGATTGAACATGACTGGGAAGGATTGTTGCCTGGACAAACCGCAGAAGACAAGTGGAATTCCTTTAAGCACACATTACAAAATTAGACACAAATCAAAACCAATGTGGCTTACCAGAAACGTAAAACAGGAAATACAAAACAAGAAAATGGCATTCGAACATTATAAAAGCAAGGGATCAGGTGTATCATTTATAGAGTACAAAAAATGCCAACAAAGCCTGCAAAAAGGCAGTCAAAATGGCTAAACTGGAAAATGAGAAAAGGATTGATAAGGAGAGTAAAACTAACCTCCAATTTTTTTTTTAGCATAAATATATAAACGTAAAAAAGCAAAAGGCAGAAAATGTCCGGCCTTTGTTATCCCAAATGGGAAATTTAGTTAGTGAGCACAGAGAGAAAGCAGACATTTTCAAAACATTTTTTTTCTTCGGTTCATAGCAAGGAAGAACCAATGGATTAGCCCCTGCTGCCTGAATTTACAGAACCGACACAACAAACATGGGATTGGCTGACACAGGAAAAAGTGTTTAAGTAATTAAACACTGTTAAAATAGACAAGGCCCCGCCGGGCCAGATGATATGCACCCAAGGGTACTTGGAGTGCTAAGCATGATATTGATTTAGGACATTATTTTTGATCTTTAGGGATTCTTTCAGTGCAGGTATAGTGCCAACAGACTGGCGCAAGGCGGATGTTATGCCAATGTTTAAAAAGGGATCAGCCGGGCAATTATAGGCCAGTGAGCTTGACATCTTCCGTGGGGAAATGATAGGTAGAAGAGTTGAACTTGATAGACTTAAGTCTTTTTTTCAACCTAAAATACTATATTACTATGTTACATAAACAGATATCAGATATCATGAAGTCACTTAAATATTTCCATAGCCACACCCCCTTCCCCCCAAAAAAGGTCCCTCATTTGCCATATGAAATGTTAGAAATGATCCACTACTGATATTAGACAGCGGTGGGATTCCGGACAGGTAAGGCAAAAACAGGCACAAGGGTCTAATACATAACCAGCTGTGTATCTTATTGACTATGTTAGACACCATGCGCCATTTTTAAATTGTAATATGACAACCACCAAAAAGCACTTTCGTGCAACCATCCCTGAATATTCCTTCCCTCGTGCATGAAGCACCAGCCTCCTGGAAGAAGCCAAGTGCAGATAATTAAAGTGGATAAAAAACAACTTTAAAAAAGTGTTTCAATGAAATCTCATGGAATGAATTGTTGTTCACAGATTTCTAGCAGGTGCATCGTAGGTCATCAGTGCACTACGCATTAAGTTCCTGCGACTTGTACCGTAGTGTGACCTTTACTGTCCAAATATCACACTGTTTTCTACTTTGTTATTCTCAATACTCTGCAGTGATAGTGACTTGGTTTTTAGGTACTCCCATAGGGATCCCATGAGTGAGATTGAGAAGTTTATCTTTGTAAAAGGAACATCTCCTACTGAAGTTGCAACACATAACTCTTCCTGAGCACATAACCTGCTGTTATGACTGTTATGTGTAGATCATTCTCACTGTTCTGGGTATAAAGTATAAGCTTTATGTGCTCAGAAATTCTGATCTTCCATGAAAGCACTGAATGAGCTTGCAAACCGTCTTGCATTTATTGTAGCTGATCTGTATCTATTACCTATAAAGCATCTAAATAACCTAGGCTCTGCACATTTAGATACAATGTCAAAATAAATACTTAAAATTGAAAATAAGGCACACACAAGGCTTGTATGGATTTAATGGCCACTTTAAAAATAGGCAACGCCATTAATCAATGAAATATGGTCAAATACATAACAAACTTTCAATCTGCTGTTATCAGACTGATCAAATTTGCACAAATGGCTACTGGTAATTTAAAGTGTATTGTCTGTATTTTATTTTGTACTATTTGTATCTGATATGAAAACTGAAAAATATAGAGAAATAAAGGTTAAACAAATAGCTGACTGGTCATAACAGATAATATAAACTTTACTGTGGCAACGTATTGACCTACTGGAACTCAGTTTAAAATGGTTTTAAAATAATTTTCAGATCATCAAAGCACCACATATATAGTTAGGAAGGTTTCTGTGCTGTTTACAATAAGAAATATCGTTTTTCCTCCAAATACATCACTCAGTTGGTCAGCACCCAGTCCCATTTCAAATATGGATGGCCTGGGACATTTGGGCATCCCCCTGTCCCATTTATTATTAGGGGGCCGGGGGCATGGTCAGTAACACCAGGACCTGAGCATAATTAGAGAGCTATTGTGACAACTTCGGCACACTTTATTATTTTTGAATGGGTTTAAGAACAGGTGTAGCAACCTCTCTGCTCCCGTTGATTTAGTGTATATGGTATGATTTTACTACACCTGCATTCGTTTCAGTGATTTGAACGTCACAGTCCAACTTGCCTCCCAATTCAAACTCTCTTCACTTTTTAGTAAATAGCCATTTTTATTTGCATATAATGAAGGTTGAGTTCAAGGTGAGAGTGTGAGTTGGACTTTGTTGAGGGGGTGGATAGAGTGAGTGACTATTTTAGTAAGTAGTGGGGGAGCTGGGAGGTCAAATTCAAGTAACATTTCACCTCTGAACTCGACCACCTTGAGACAAATTCCATTAAAATAATTCTTAAAAAAAAAAAAAAAATTGTACAAATCAGCCCAAGGGTGGCCCCCGCCCCGGGCACCGACTTCTATATTAGTGAATAATCTGCTGGATAAATCAATAGTTACCCAAGGCTCTGGCAATATATTTACAGGATTAAATTCAGATGAAAATCCATGAGCTGAAACATGAAAGATTTCACACCTCACTGGGGGCAATGTAATCAGAAGATTACAATCTAAGACCTGGTTGTTCAGTTTCCCATTAGAGCAAATAGAGAGAGCAGCTTAATCACAGCTGAGATAACAAGTCAGAAGCAATACTTCCCATTAACATGATTGTTATGTAAAATACAGTGAATCACGTATCCATCACATACTGTATTAGCTGTGTTGGCTGAATGTATCCTATGTATACCCAGGGCCACCATCAGGGGGCACAACCCTTTCGGTTGTATGGGGCCCAGTGGTCCTTGGGGGGCACACTTGAAGCTCCTTTAAAAAAATGTAAAACATCTTGCCTCACTAGCCCTCTCTGCAGGCAAGCAGCCAACGGGATGGATGTCTCTGTGCTGTCCAGGCGCACAGACATCTGCGTCTCGTGCTCCCTGTGAGTGTTCTGGGGTCAGGGAATCGGGGTCACATGAACGCAGACATGCCTGAGGAGCATGAGAGGCAGCATTGGAAAATGAGGCAGCACACATACATCCAGCTGCCTACCACTAAACACCATCTAAGTCTTGCGGATGCAACTCGGGTGCTGGGATAAGTCCTGGGATTGCAATGTGCGTGCTGAAGCAGATCCTGTGGATGCAATATGGGTGCTGGCTTCAGTAAACATACATATATACATGGATGGAGAGATGGAAACACTGGGATTGCAGGTAAGGGAAAGAGGGGCAAGACAGTGTGTTTGTGTTATAGAGAGATTGCGTTAGGGAGAGACAGCGTGCGTGTGACAGAGACCATCTGGGCTGTAGCCTCAGATCATTTGGAGACCTAGCAATTTCCACGGTGATCACTGCAACAACACAACACACACTAACCAATGACACACTAAAAATCTACTTAAAAATCCCATGTTACCAAGCTAATGTTGGCACATCAGTTCACTGAGTTAAAGTAGCTCTCCTTAGTTAACATGGCCTGGTGCTGTATCATGCTGTATCATGTGCTTTTACTTTCCAAGGGGCAAAGTAGTTTATGTGACCTGAGAATGGAAATCGTGGCCTTCCTCTCACAATGCAAGTCGCCTCTTGTCAATCTGTTTAATGATCTGTGGTTCAATCAAGCTGCACATCTCGCAGATGTGTTTGACTAGCTGAACACATTAAATGTGTCTATATAAGGGAAGGGGCACAATATTTTTGCACAGACTGAAAAAATCTTTCAAAAAAAAAATAATGGCATTGTGAACGTCAGGTCTCCAAAGAGAGATCTGATATGTTCCCAATGCTTGTCATGAGGTTACACAACTGCACACTACAGTCAGATACGCACTGAAGAAAACTATAATGGCATATCTCACAAAAAAGCAGGAATGTTTCAATGACAACTTCCCAGAGCTGCACAGGGATAATGGCTAGATGTGCGATCTCTGTGGATTTGAAAAAGGAAAGCGTCATGTTACCAACATATGAGAGTCAGACTGTAGAACTCTCCTATGATCGGATGCTGAAACATACATTTACTCTCTCAGTTAGGTATAGTGTGATGACTGCATTTCCCTCCATTGCAACACAGGCTATCAAAATCATCCTACCATTCAGCACAACCTAGCTTTGTAAGAGTGTCTTCTCAGTTCTGGCACAAAATATATGAACAGAATTGAACCACGACTTCCAAGTTGCTTTGTCTAGCATCACTGCAGAGTTTGAGACACTTATTAGGAGTTAAATTCATCCCAGCTTTCCAATTAGTTCTAATTACTCTCAAATGTTTCAGTGGCTTTGTATTTTATTG
Organism: Pelodytes ibericus; assembly: GCA_036172795.1. Classification (NCBI taxonomy): domain Eukaryota; kingdom Metazoa; phylum Chordata; class Amphibia; order Anura; family Pelodytidae; genus Pelodytes; species Pelodytes ibericus. Next base: position 52,051,876 of record CM069867.1, on the reverse strand, counting down.
TTTTTTTTTTAGCTAAATAGCACTTTAATTTTCACTTGAACTGTGATTACTGCACTATGCACTTTGTTCAGAACCTTTGCTTTTTTTTTGTTTGTTTCAAGTATTGAAGAGTGCATATGTACATTGTGCAATACTGTACCCATTTATTTGTTGAATAAATTATGTTTCAGAAATTAAATAATTTAGTTGTGACTTAATGATAAAGGACAAATGTGGACCCTGAAGTTAGAACTGTATTTGGGGGCAATGATCACATATTGTGGAGCCAAAAACCTAATCTTTTCATGGTGAAATTGTCCCAATCTGAAGGCCTCTAATGCTTCAGTTTCCAAACAGGCCAAAGAGGTGATTCACACCCAAAATTAAGCATATTGCCTAGATGTATTTTAGGGATTTGTTTGATTCAGCTAATATGTCAGATCCGATACCAATTCAGGACAGATCGGTGCATACACTATATACTCTTTTGTCTTTCTGTAGTTTGGTGAATTTGGACAATTTCCTAAATGCTCAGTCTGGCTCTATTTTACATACCCTGTACTGTGTTTGAATGGAGCTCATTAATTTACATTGACCTAAATGTTTAACTGGCTTTAACCTTAGAAACGATCCTGTTGTTTTCCTAGATAGATTTGGTTCCCTTTAAGGTTTTAGATTAGCATTCCACTGAATGTCAGAACTACATGGAAAGGAGTTTGAAAGCATTACTCTTTTTTCAACACTTGTGATGACGGTTCCCTTTTTGCATTTTTAGTATTCTCCGGTGTTGGCTGGAAATTCAATGTGTAAGTTCTTGAGAGAGCATCTACATTGATGAGACAGATCCTAATAGACTTACAGACAGACCCAACTTTTTGCCTGGCCTACTCTTTAAAAACCGTTGATGCGTATCATTCTGTCATGTTGCTGTTATGTCAAAATAAATGATCAGAGCTTTCAAAGGATCAAGTCCTATGGGAGTAACCGAAAACGTGTAACTATGTTTCTGTTATACCAATCAAAGTGTAGTTTTCAATTGCAGTTTCATTTCCCCTATTTTGCAATCTTCTGGCATTTGCAAGCTTACAATTAATGCAACTGCCATGTTCTACTTGTGATTTCCTTTTAGGTTGTTTATATACTTCCAAATAGTAATTGGTTGCTGTTGACCTTGAGTATGGTTACCAAGGTCATATAGGCTTCTTCATATCTGTTCTATCACTCTACTCTCAGCTCCACCCACCTGAGTTTCATCAATACCCAAAAATGTAGTAAAATAACTACTTTAATTTATTATAGTTCCTTTCCTGGTTATAATTCATTATTTTGATGCCTAGTTAAGCATATTTTTTGAATGCAGAGTGTCATTATGATTATAAATAGTTTGTATGATTTGTTTTATTCCCAATGAGCACAAAGTAAGTCAAAGTCATTAAAACTAGTAATTGACCTAAATTGATTCTAATGTTCATTAATACCCTAGACTAAATTGAAGTCTCTCTTTCTTTGTTCACAGCAGAAGTGTAAAAACACCCAAAAGCAACGGTAATGTTCTAATTAATATTTCCTACATCCTAGTGGTGAGGAGTGAAACTTTTTTCATTAATTTAAATGAATAATTAAATCTTTGAAATTAAAAGATGAGGAACGAGATGTCACGGCATCATTGTGAATGAGCAATTACTAATAATATCGAGCACAATAATTTTCCCAGCGTAACAAGTGTGTGAAAAGCTTACTAGTGTATATTTAGTCAAGAGAACAGTTTGAAATGTTCTGATGTCTTCCAAGGGATAACTGTGATTATGATTGATAGTGTACTCATCTGTAAAATTGCACCACTAGCGACTGATTTTAGAACCTCACAACAAAGGTACAACATACATTTCCCACCTCTTAATATCTCTGATGGAACACTGTCTGGAACATTCCCAACAGCAATACAACTGGGATTAGCAGTTTATTAAAAAAAAAAATGAAATACCTTCTCCTTTTTTCTTCATACCTCTTCCCTTCTTCTTTCCTTTATTCATATATTCGTCTTTCTATATTGTTGGTTTTTATGATGTCATTTGCTTACGAGTGATTCGCGATATGTGATGAATTTTTGTTGTGTTATTTCTGTTTTACATCAATATAAAAAAACCACCATAAATAAATAATTTATCAAAATAAAATAGGAAATACTTTGATTATCCGAGTCTGTATTTTTAATCAGTATGATGTTTTATGGCAGGTAATAATGTGAGAAGACTAGATGAGCTGAATTAATCTGCCAAAACATTCTATTGTTCTATGTCAACATTAATCTTTAGTTTGATAATAACATAACATTTTATATTTTATTGTTATGTAGTAAATAAGGTTGTAAAAAAGAAGACATGTAGTCCATCAAGATCAACCCTTCCACATGCTTATATTTGTTGATCCGGCAGAAGGCTCTGTAGATTCATTAGGAGGGTGACATGTTTAGAATCTTGGGTTAATATTCCTTCATCTTGGATCTGATGAAGAAAGCTCTGACCCGACATTTTGAACAATGTGTTTGCTACTTGATAGAGCTGAAAGAAGCAAAGAGGGCTCAATAAGGTACTTTATTAGTATTGTTTCATTAAAGCATTTCTATATAAAACATCTACACTTGATGCAACCTTTCATTTAAACAAGTTTTTGTTGTTGTTGACAGTTGTTCTTAAAAGTCTTGGAAGAGCAGACCAGCATCCTCCGTTCAGCGTTGGGTTACCAAATATAACATTTTCAATTTAAAAGTTTAAAATATACAGGTAAGCTGATTTTGTATGAATAAACTTTTTAATGAAGATCTGAAAGCATTTCTGAAAGTATTTGATCCCAAGCTTCAGAACTTGTCTGAAGTTTAGCTTTGTAATTATAGTGGATACGGTGTCACGTAACATGCAAATCAAATTGACGTCTGAAAGGTGATGTGTATTGTCTTGAAGGATTGCTGACATTTCATAGTGAGCCAAGATATTTTTTTTAATTAAGAATGCAAAAACAATTATAAAAACACTCGTCTTTTATGCTCTACCTCCAATAGATGCTTTTGTGTAATCTATAAACATCCCTTGCAAAAGGCAGGGTTATTAAGGCTACGCTGCTAGTTATATGACTTATATATAATGATATATTTTGAAACAGCGCATCAACACTGTAAGAAGGAAAGTGCAGATCCAGTCATTGTTTTCATCTGTCTCCTTATGTGATGACGCTCATTAGCTTTGTATCCTTCGTGCAAGACCATGCATATGACCGGTAGTATCTCAGTGAAAAAGCTCTGATATTGCAGTACGGTGTTGCAGATCCAATCTACCATCATGTGTAATAACTACGTATTTAATATCAAAAAGCTATATTAAGATATTCTTTCCTTTTCAAGTATGTTTTAGTGATGGTTCCGGACATGGGAACAAGGTTATTCGACAGGTAACTGACCGTTGTACCAGGCTTCCCTCTCTTCAGGGCCAGCAGGACAGATGTGCCTGTCCCTTCCCAAAACTGGACTTGGATAGTTCTTTATGGATGCTTCATAATGGCCGCTTCATCACAGCTGCTTCATCATGGGAGTTTGAGCACTTGACAGTTCATTGCTGTCAGGTGCTCCGTAAATGCAGGTTCGTTTTAAGGGGTGCAAGTTTGTTTTAGGCCTCTCTAATTCTCTCAATATATTTGAAAGTAGGAGTTTCCTTCCTTGTGCGACTGGCTAGTTAGTTTACAAATTAATTTTAATAAAACATTTCTATCCTTCTAATGTTTGTTAAAGCCGAATATCATAAAGAAGTGATTGCTGTTTGGCCTTTGAAACCTACTGCAATCAGTCATCTAAAAACAAGTCTGATTTAATTATTATGTTTCGCATTAACAACAAAAAAAAACAATCAATTTTGAAATAATCATATTGTTTAGTTAAATACCCACTCATCATTAGCAATGTAATACCAAGCGTGATATTCAAAATCCGGAAGTTAGGAACACTATGCGATAACATAAGAGAACAAACTGCTCTCTGCACTTAAGAATTTAGTATCAAATAGTAAAATCTCTGGACAGTCTTTAGAGGGAATTTTCCATTAGCTGTAGGGTCTGCTCAATATAGACTGTTCTGACTCAAAATGGGGCAAGATGGGTCAAAGTAGCCGAATTTCACGATTTTCCATAGTTTGGCTATTCAATATAGCCAAATGTGTCCCCAAATCATACATTTTCAATGTTTTCGAGCCGATTTTCAGCCATATTCGGTTCTGGGATTTTGGCCATGCAGATTCTATGGATTCACCCTACTCAATTTTTCAGTTACAAACTGAAGAATTAAAATTGTTAAAAAAATTATAATAAAACAAATAGACAGACCGTTGCTGGCCCCATAAGTGCAAAACAATAGGGTCCAGAAGCTGCCAAATGCTTGTGGACCCCCCAATAAAATTAACCCATGGCTGACTATATGCTTCCAGATCCTTCCCATAAATAAAAAAACCTCCCAGGGTCTGGCCAAGTGTCTCTGGCCCCATATATATATAGAAATTTTATCCCCCACCAGAATTCAGGGGATGACCAAATGTCTTCAAATCCCATATAATACAATAAATGCACCCCCCCCCCCCGGCCTGGGGGCTGACCAAATGACCCCAGGCCCCATATACTACACTAAATTAACCCCACCCCCAGGACTGGAGGCTTGCCAATGGCTCCCAAACCAATAAAATGTATTACATTACCCTCAACATCTACCCTACCTTGACCAGGTAGTATAGAGGTATCTTTTAATGACCTGCAATAAAAAGCACCCTTTGGAAATAAAAATTATACCTTTGATGATGTCCAACAAAGTCCAAGATGCCCTCGATCTCTATCTTTGGTCCAAGGAAAGGGGCAATCCAAAAGTAAAAATAATCCACCTATTCTAAAAATATTGTGCTGGCAAAAAACTGTAAACGTGACTGAGCCTTTTTTGTCTATACATCCATCCTGAGCAGAGGGTTTTTTAAATTTTATTAAATGGAGTGTCAGGACAAGAAGCCCTGACCCGCAATACATTATATTGGTTTCTGGGAGCAATTTGTCCCCAATTATTATTAAGTGGGGTGAAATAAATATGACTAATACTGATATAAATAGATATCAGTCTTCGCCAATGAAGTAAATCAAAGGCTAGACTACTGATATAGATATCAGTCTTCGCCAGTGAAATAACTTACTGGCGGTATTACATGTATAGACTACTGAGTGCAAAGTAAAAGTTCACACTCCTTACTGTATGCAATATTACAATATTTATTAGGACAGAGAGATATACGAAGCTAGAATGAAATCCAGATAAACTACTAGACAGTAAGCAACATATAATATTACTATAATTACAATGTTACATTCTACATTTACATACTGCAAATCCAACCTGCTATTTATATATATATATATAAGTTAGTATATACTGTTACCAAACTAGTTCATTGGTTGAATGGAAGAAACTACTTAACAGTGTAGCAAGCATGCAGCCATGTGATACAATTACAAGTAAACCATGTGCTTCTTCAATCAGACTCAGAGAGTCAAAAGATAAAGTAAATTATTTCTGTGATGGATCATAAAAATGGAGGTGGGCATTACTACAATATGTTTTTTCATTTTTTTGGGCGAGGGGGAACCAAGGTTGTTTCATGTTGTTTTTAACATCCCTTTGAACTGTAAAGCATACCCATAAAATGATGAAGATCTTTCCTCTGACACTATTTAAATATGCTGACATATTATAGCCGTATATTTATTCTACTCCTGGTTTATGACCAGATTGCAGAATAATCCTGTGCACTACCAAAATCGTCTCCTGTAGAAATGCATAAATAATTTTCTTGATTGTTCTATGATTATGTCGCCTCTTTCACATACAACATTTTTTCCATTAAGGGACATTGTCCTTACATCTGTTTGTCCATAAATGATACTCTGTGACTGTTGCATGATGCTAATCTCAACCTAAGTCAACAGCCTTTTGTTTAACACATTTCTTTTGTCTAAAGAGCACATCGGTTGCTCTTTTATAATACAGCAGTTCAATATACGTTTTATAATCTGTGGATAGAATGCCCATTCGCTATAGCGAAACAACTATTTACTGCCAACGCGTTTAATTATTATTTGTGAGGATTAGTAAAAGCCAATGGACCAATACTCATTTAATTCCTATTGCGTGGAATGCCCCAAGCACCACAATTTTGAATTCTAATTAGCAACATCTGTAAATCATTTGCTACTGAGCAATGGCTATAATTATTGAGCTTAATGAGATACTGAATATGAACAGAATAAAATGGATGACTATCATCCACAGTGTGACAACTAATGTGCTTCACATGAGATTTTCTAATAGCGGGTTAACCCTAAGGGACAGGTTTTGCTACAAGAAATAATATACACACAAACCTGACATTATTGACAATTCAATTATCATTGATTACTAGCCTCATCAAACCTTTTGCCATCAGCATGACTCTGCTAAAATATCTGGAAAACCATATAAGGTAGAAGACCATAGAGGGTTGAAAGATACAAGGTTGAATGTAAAAGCTTTAGCTACGTTTTAGTATTCCGAGGTGTTTACATGGTAATTAATTAGTTAGGTTCATATAGAATCTACTTCTTAAGAGTCAACTCCCAAGAAAAGAGTCAATTCCCGAGAAATTCATAGCTCAGAGTTTTGGATCCATTTGGATCACTTCAATTATCTGAGTAGCCCTCAAATTCTGGCTATTCAGAGACCACCAAAGCAATCTCGAAATCAGCACGCAAATTGGCCAATGTGGTCGATTATCATGCTGACAGTTCGGAAGTTGAACTCCTTCAGAGTTTGGCTGCCGAAATGGTAGCCTCAGTCCTCCAAGTAGGTTTCTATGGGGAGAACTTCGTTCGGGAGTACCTTGATTTTTATGGAATTAGCTGTAATCTTCCCATAGTCAGTAGAACACCTCCCTAAATGGCCTGGAATTCAATATAAAAATGTGTAAAAATAATTAAAAAAACACAACAAATTTATTAAATATATTTAAAAAAAGTATATTAACAAAATAATAAAAAATCCTTTTTATAAAATTGTAAAATTATTATATTAAATGGAAATATACTATTATAATATACAACATTAATATATTAAAATTGAATATATATATATTTATGTTTGAAATATGTTTACTATAATTCTTCTAGACTTAAATTCTCCAGCTAAAATTTGGAGAATTGAACTGCCAGGTTTTCAGCCAAAGTCCCTAAATAAAAGTTAGATCCTCCTGTGCCCATGGGATCTTCTCTGCTTCCAAAATTATAAATGCAACATTTTGCCCCCATTTTTCATGAGCTGAACTCAAACATCTAAGACTTTTTCTATGTACACAAAAGGCCTATTTCTGTCAAATATGGCTCACAAATCTGTCTAAATCTGTGTTAGGGAGCACTTCTCCTTTGTTGAGATAATCCATCCCCCTGACAGGTGTGGCATATCAGTTGCTGATTAGACAGCAAAGGTGATTATTGCAAAGGTGTGCCTTAGGATGGCCACAATAAAAGGCCACTCTAAAAATGTTTCTTCAACATGAGGTGATGGTCCTGGATGAATGGCACAACAATGGGCCTCAGGATCTTGTCACGGTATCTCTGTGCATTCAAAATCCCATCAATAAAATGTACCTGTGTTTGATGTCCATAATATATGCCTGCCCATACCATAACCCTACCGCCACCATGGGCCGCTCCATCCACAACGTTAACATCAGCAAACCGCTCACCCACATGACGCCATACACGCTGTCTGCCATCTTCCCTGTACAGTGAAAACCGGGATTCATCCGTGAAGAGATCACCTCTCCAAAGTGCCACACACCATCGAATGTGAGCATTTTCCGACTCAAGTCGGTTGCGTCGTCGAACTGCAGTCTGGTCGAGACCCTGATGAAGACGACGAGCATTCAGATGAGCTTCCCTGAGAGGGTTTCTGACAGTTTGTGCAGAAATTCTTTGGTTATGCAAACTGATAATTGCAGCAGCTGTCCGGGTGGCTGGTCTCAGATGGAGGTGAAGATGCTGGATGTGGAGGCCCTGGGCTGGTATGATTACACGTGGTCTGCGGTTGTAAGACCGGTTGGATGTACTGTCAAATTCTCTGAAACGTCTTTGGAGATGGCTAATGGTAGAGAAATGAACATTCAATAGGGGCAAAAAAAAAAAGTGTTGCCTTTATAATTTTTTCAGTATATACATACATACATAGGAATTAAAACAAGAAGGAACAATAGTATAATACTGTTATTATAAAATATAAAATTGTACATTTGTTTATAAATAGACTCATTGCTTTTTTTTGTTAAAATGCATTAAAAAAAAAACCACAGCATAGATTATGCAGATAGCCCTGCGGCTTGCGAGGAGGGTGTATAATCTATTTTCTAAAAACCGTATTATACTATTGTCCTTTCTTGTTTTAATCCCTTTTATATATACATATGGAGTCTGACTGGTGTACATGCTGAGTTTTTGTCGAATACATATAAAGGAGAGAAAAAAATCTACTGTATTACTGCTTTTTTTTAAAGAATAAATCAAGGACAAATATCTCTGTTTAATATTAACTCAACTGTACATTAATGCATTTCAGAAAATGTATTTCTATATATACTATTACCTCATGTAGCAGTACACTCGTTTGTGTAACATAATATTCAGTTCTCCTCTATGCTCTGCACCCAGCGCAATGTAATCTGTTAGCGCTATATAAATAAATATTAATTTAGTGTAATATATTCACACAGTAATTTAACCTAAGTGTCTGTTAGTTTAAACCATTAACGTATATGCAGATTAAATGTTTCACTTTCTTAAAATAATCTGTACCAAAATTTGAATTAACCCACGTTTAGGACCTTTTTAATATAGTACTATTATTATTAGTCCCACCTCTTGATTAGGGCATCCAGTCAACTTTTCTGGCTATCAGAAACTCTTAATTTTTATGTCTGTTTATATATTTGTAAAGTTGTAAATTATGAATTATTATTATTTTCTTAGCTATTGTTCTTAATGTGTAAACATCTACATCCTCACGTCTGCATGGAATAGCTTTCCAGCGGAAGTGGTAGAGGGTAACACAGTGAAGGAGTTTAAGCATGCATGGGATAGGCACAAGGCTATCCTAGATATTAGATAAGGCCAGGGACTAATGGAAGTAATTTAGACAATTGGGCCAAATGGTTCTTATCTGCCGACACATTCTATGTTTTTATGCAAGGAAATTAAAAACAGAACAAGATGTTAAATCTGTAGAAATAGTTTTGCTCTTGACAGTCTCCTGGTTAACAATATATATTATCCCTGATACCCACAAATCAGTGCACAAATACATTTCCCATCCTTAGCCTGGGCACCATGCATTTTTCTAGCATACTTTGCTAAGCATTTCTTTGCTTCAGTAACTATAATGCTAATATCAAATTCAAATACTCTTCAAATCTGGCTGATTCATTGTGCAAAGTAATATACTGAATGATTGCTCTTTTAAATCTATTTTTTTTTACATCTCTTCTCATCAATTCTGCAAGCACAGACAAGTACATGGGATAAATGTTTTTTTCCATAAATTATTTTTATCTGTATATAAATAATCCTGCAATTGCATTGAAAAGTTCTGCCATCAGTCGCCTTGTTGTATAAATTGACATGGCAGGGGCGATGTGCGTCAAAATATGGCAAACTGCTGATTGTCATGCTGATTTCACAGTTGCGATGTGTCAAGGTAACTCAACCATGAGAGCGGGGAGGACAGTTCACAAATTAACTTACTGACTGCGGGTTTTTCTTCCGACAGACAAGCGAGGAATAAAACTATACTCGAATGACACCAACAGGGTTGATGAAGGGGGGGGGGAGGGGGGGGGGAGGATCAGGAAGGTGAGGTATCAAGTTGAACCTTAAAATATAAATGCAAAACACTAATAGTGTGATACAGTATAGACCCAAAATAATCTGAATAGGTAAGTATTACACTCAGAAACAGAAGTATAGATGGAGCTTGTTACAAATGGCTGGGTATAAAACTTGGTTTAATCTGCAAAAAAAGTAAAAGAACACACATGTGCAGGACCTGATAGACACAACCCTTGGCCCCACTGGGATTCCACTTACAAGCTGTTGGTCTCCAATGCGCATGTAGATATAGTCCAAGGTGTAAAACTGAGTCCAATTCAGTAGATGAAAGAAATGGCTACTGCTGGAGGATACACGGGAAACAAACAAGTAACTGCAGTAACTCAACGCGTTTCGCTGGAACAGCTGTCACAGCTTCATCAGGAGTAAATCCTTGATGTTCCTGGAGATAAGATTTAAGGAAATTAGAAAAAGGGTCAAGATTTTAGTAACTGAAGTTTGATGTTGAAAAATTCAAGATAGTGTATTTGGACTGTACAAATCGAAAGCCAGACTATAGTATATCTAATGCAATACCAGGGCCGGCCTTAGGTGTTTAGGCCCCCTGTTCGGACTACCCACATTGTGTTAGCCTTCTGTCATTACTAGGTAAGTGGCATTGTGGGTAGGACAGGGGACAAGGTGAATTTTCACAGAGGGGTAAGAGGCATTTTGGGAGGGAGCAAGGGCATTGTGGGGGATAAAGAGGGGGTGTCAGGTCCGAACCACGGAAGACCTCCCATACCTTTCCCGCTCTGCCCAGACCTCCAGCGTTCTAATTGCTGCCCACGCTCACAAGGTGCTCATCCAAGCTTGTCTTTCCCTGCTGGCATCAATTGTATTTTTCTGTTGCTCCTGCATTGCAGCTTCATAGCTTGTATCCAGCTAAACTTATTTGCGGTGTTTCAGATATCCTATGTCACTGACATCCTCTGGCGACTCGTGCCTGTGGATACACGCAGTAGGGTTGCTTTTACCTCCAGACTTGTACAGGAGTACTACGTTAAGCAAGTGTGTTCTTTCCTGCATCTGGGTTACATGTCTGAACTGTGAGTGCATCTAACAAAGGCACATCCATACTGGTTCATACACAAGCACACACACAGAATCACATAATGGCACATGCATGTGCAGTGTCACACACACACACAAGGTGACACATACACAAACAATGACATCAGGGGGATAACCAGAAATCACAAGGTGCGAAATATGCCACGTACCCCTGGACTTTGCCAAGTGGCATGTCACCCCCTTCCCACAGTGCCAGCTTTGAACCAGTTTGTCAATGCCATCTTTGCCCACAAACAGCTTGTTAGTTCTATCGTTGTCCCCATATAGGTACTCAGTGTCATCTTTGCCCCCAAAAAGGTTGTTGGTGCCATTTCTGTCCCCAAACAGCTTTGTTGGTGCCATCTCTATTGTCAAACATCTTGTCAGTGTCATGTTTACCCCCAAAACAGCTTGTCAGTGACCTTTTTTGCCTCAGCTTGTCAGTGACATATTTGTCTCTGCCTGTCGGCCTTCTTTCACATTGTGTAACTCCACCCACTTTAGGTTCTGACCCTGGCTAAAGAGTCTCAATGTTTATCATTTTGAGGATAGACTAGAGGGGATATGGTAGAAACCTTTCAATCCATAAAGAGAATTGTTAAGGTATTGAAGGAAAACTACCAGTACAAAAGGACAGTCTTGAATTAGGTCAGCGTAAACCTCACAAAGTATTTAGTTATTGAGTGGTGGTGGATAAATGGAATGGCTTTCCAACTGAAGTGGTATAGGTTAATATAGTGAAAGAGTTCAAGCATGAATGAGTTATGCACAAGGCTATCCTGAACATAGAATAAGACCTAGGATATGAGGATGTTACAACAGATAGACACAAGGACAGACTAGATGTGCCGAATGGTTCCTATCTGCCAAGATGTTCCATGTTTATATGTTTTATCTCATCACATTCTATATGTCGACTGATTTACGTCATGGTTAATTAAATGGAGGATATAGCTTTTTATGTGCCATCTAATAAATACATCTATTAATAGTTATTTACGAAGAGCTTCACTATACATCTTATGTGTGCAATGAAGCAAACTTGACAATATACCATTTAGGTTAATGGAATGATATACTTTTGCATAAATTCTGAATTCTAAAAGAAACACACTAGAAAATATAATAACCCATATAAGGTTCACTGAAGGAATCTATTTAACACAGCAGTATTAGATATGCAAAATATACAGCAAATGGAATGAAAAATGTGTCAAGTTCATAAACAAGGCATTTTACCTTTACCCCCACCCCCTTCCCATACTGCACCCCCCTTCCTATACTGTCACAGGCTACAAGAGACCTGTAGCTTTGTTTCATGAAAGGCCATCAGTCTAGTTATGTGGCAAGGGTGTGGGCAAAAGACAGGCAGAATTTGAGTAAGAGAGGATGGAGCGTGTCTGAAGAAGGATTTTCAGCAAGCCTCACCCCTCTCACTCCTTTCATCTCCAGGGACATAACTAAACAAGGCGTCTAGACTGCCTTTTAGGGGATTTTCTCCCCTGTATCCCAAACTAGTATTCACACAAAGAAATGGTTGCAATTTTTATAAAGACGCAGAGAGATAGATAATCATAGGACAATACAGTAGGAACAAACAGGCATTTAGTACAAAATATTCCCCAACCTATACCATAGAAGAAACAATCATTGTCAATATGTATCAGGTGTGAGGGGATGTGTATTATGAATGATAATACATACAAAAAATAATACTGTGTGGAGAGGTCACATCATCATAGGGAAAACGGAGCTACCTGGAATGTCCTGATACAAGTCGATGGTGTGCAGCTGCAAAAAGCATTCTCAGCTGTGAATAAGTGATATAAAGTTTTTTCAGCAAGCCAAACAGCGCACCGGCCCATCAGCTTAATAAAATCCACAGGTCATACACTCCGTGACCTGTGGATTTTATTAAGCTGATGGGCTGGTGCGCTGTTTGGCTTGCTGAAAAAAATGTATATCTATTATGAATGATAAACCATCTTCCTCAGTGTCATGTTGACTGAAGCAAAGATACCATTACCTGGACATATCTCAGCATATAATGTAAATGTATAAAATGATGCTAACCAAACAGGAGTAAGCATGCTGCAAATACAGTGTGATTGGCTGTACAATGTATACAAAAACTGTCTGTGCTTCAGTTTTTGTTTTTTGTATACATTGTACAGCCAATCACACTGTATTTGCAGCATGCTCACACCTGTTTGGTTATCATCATAACATACATTTATATTATTTGAGCCTGTGTAGCGCACCAACATTATTCTTTTCCCTGCTTGCACATATTTAAGGTTGTTGGCTCCTCATTGTCTGTTTGCAGCTTGCTGTTCTAGGGTTAATTGGGAGGAGGTTTAATTGCACCGACAACACATTAAAAAGGTTTTGGTAGCAGTATAAACTGGTTTGTGTGCCCACTAGATAGGAGGCGAGAGTAGGTTCTCACCCTATTGAGTGTGTGCCTTGACATGGCGGGTGAGCTTAATTATGCTTTGGCCAATTCATGTAACCAAAACCTCTCATTTATATTATGTTTATATATTTGGTGTCAACTTTATTAGGGTGAGAAGCGCAGACAGTTTTTGTTTTTTGTATATATCTCAGCATATATCTACCATTCATTGCTAGAAATTGTTTTCGTGGTATGTAAATTGTGCTTTGAAATGATGTCTATTTATACGATATTGACCTTTTCTTTTTTTTCCTTATTTTACTTTCCTACATGTCTATGCATTTAAAATGTAAACATCAGGTTCCTAGCTGGTCAGCATACTAAATCTAATCACTGGGGAAATGGATGCATCTGATGCTGCAGTTCCGCGCCATTTTGGCTCCGAGTGCAGGGTTGTTACATGAGCTCGAGGGGGTGGAGCAAGCAGTCAGTTCCAAAGCAGATGACATGATCTCGCGATGCATTTAGCATGAAATCCCCTAGTGATGAGTGACTACACGCAAGTAAAAAAAAAAGACAAAAATGGGATGGCATTGGTGGCAAGGGCAGAAAATGTCCCCCCCCCCCCCCCCTAAAAATGCCGCCAGGTCCCATTATAGGACTGGCTCTGGTAGCAGCACATTAAATAAGAATAATCATATGGACATGTTTTTGTGACTGCACAGCAAAAAACATGTCTCATTTATAGTCTGCAGAGAGATTAGATCAGACACAGAAGCCTTGTCTAGCAACTCACAACCTCTTGTAGAGGTTTGATGATGACTGGCCTTGTATAATACAAATACAAATTTCCATACATGCCAGTTTGACTGAAGCAATGTCTGCCTTTTTTCTCTCGTTATTAACGGTCATGTGTTATTTCAATCACTTTTCTTATTCAGAAAGGCGGCTGCTGTAGATGATCTGACAATGGTGTTAAATTTAATTTTACAATTTTTATTTGTATAAAACTGACTTATATAGTGTAATTATGTATATATATATATATATATATATATATATATATATATGTTTATATACACACATACATACATACATACATATACACTACTTCTATATTATTGTTTAATTCTCTCTTATTTTTATCCTGTATTCGTATACTCTGTAACACTTTAGAAAATCAATAAAAATTATTTAAAAAAATAAAAATACATATACACACACGCAAATCCACAAGGAATGAACTCACCTAAACTAGCATATATTATAAGGGGGGTGCTGGTCCCTGATAAGCCATACACCTGAAGAGATTAAGCCCCATAAGCAACAATATTTAGCGTTAAGACTCACCAACATTTGAGTACTTTAACATAGTGGTGGGCTTAGCATAATATGGCCATATATGGGACTAAATCTCCAATTTTGTTATCTTAGAAAGGTGTTTTTAAGTAGATTTATTGAAACCTATAGCTTTAACAGCTTTTGTTGTGAGTGCGCTGGTCTTTGTATTATATATATATATATATATATATATATATATATATATATATATATATTGTATTTTATATATATATATTGTATTTTATATATATATATATATATATATATATATATATATAAAAAATATATATATATATATATATAAAAAAAATATATATATATATATATATATATAATCAACTCACAAGATCAGCACTCTGCTTTAATGTCAGAAGATCTGATCCAGTTTGCCTGGGTGCTATCTAGTTAAATCACATATGGTCCAAAGAATGATTGTACACGTGTGTCTTGAGTCATCAAAAATAAAATGATTTATTCATGAAATGTAATAATCACATCAACGTTTGTGGCCTATTCGCAACCCTTTGTCAGGATAACCCACCTCTGTAAAAACTGATCAATAAACTTAACAGCCGCTGTGAATGCCCAGGTCCCAAAACAGAGGATTACCTTTGTGTAGAACACTTCAATCACCATGGAAAAATGTCACTGGACGTTTGAGAAAGTTTACCCATTACCATGTGGACTGTTCCTCTGTGGACACGATACATAGAGAAACTGCCAACATAAATACCTGGTGAGGAATGTCCCCCAACCATAATATACTACTCACAAGACCAACCATGCTGAATAAAGATAGAAATCACAGTGTAAGAAAATGCTGAATAAAGATAGAAATCACAGTGTAAGAAAATGCTGAATAAAGATAGAAATCACAGCGTAAGAAAATGGTGAATAAAGATAGAAATCACATCGTAAGAAACTGCTGAATAAAGATAGAAATCACAGTGTAAGAATATGCTGAATAAAGATAGAAATCACAGTGTAAGGAAATGCTGAATAAAGATAGAAATCACAGTGTAAGGAAATGCTGAATAAAGATAGAAATCACAGTGTAAGGAAATGCTGAATAAAGATAATAAAGATAGAAATCACAGTGTAAGAATATGCTGAATAAAGATAGAAATCACAGTGTAAGAATATGCTGAATAAAGATAGAAATCACAGTGTAAGAAAATGCTGAATAAAGATAGAAATCACAGTGTAAGAATATGCTGAATAAAGATAGAAATCACAGTGTACGAATATGCTGAATAAAGATAGAAATCACAGTGTAAGAATATGCTGAATAAAGATAGAAATCACAGTGTAAGAAAAGGTGCGTGATTTCTATGGAAACAAACAATGCCGGCACATAGGCAGCCCAGTGATTAACATATTCAAAAGAGAGTGACCTGGAGACATCTAACATTCCCAAAACAAATAATGTGCACCCCATAGAACAAACACCCCACTAAACAAAAAGGAAAACTAATAAAATCACAAATACATCTGGCTGCGGAATGGACATATTCTTGGAAAAAAGCCACAACCAAACAAACAATCCACTAAGCCATATGTGAGATACATAAAGTAAAATCACAATACACAAAACCAGTGAGCAGTATACTCCATTAGCAAGGAGACAGAAACAAGAAGTACATCAGCTGTGCATTCAGACCTTTCGGGGCTACTGTATTCAATGTAAAAATCCATCTTCTTTCACATTGTAGAAGGGTTCTAGACCTGTCCCCACCCCTTCAGAGTGGTGACACGTGATCTATGGCTACAAAACAAAGTTCTGGTAGACTGTGCCAAAACTGAAGGAATTGTTTTGCAACTGTTTGTCAGTTGATTTATCTGTGCAGCTGGTTCTGTTGGCTGACCTGTGTCCTCTAATCCTGTCATGTTGCATTCTGATTTTCATTCATCTTGATCTGACCCCAGATTCTTAACAACATGTCTGCCCCCTGAAACAATTATATGGAGCAAAGATTGCTAAATAAGGTACTTTATTTGTATTATTTCTTAAAATAATTTCTACATGAGCTACATATACCAAATTCTGTCAATTAAACATCTGACATTTTTTTGCAACTTTTGTCATTCAGCCCCTTCGCGACAATGGACTTTTCAGTGCTAGATATGGCCTCGACATGGAGGCTATAGACCAGTACTGTTAGAGTAGTTTTCGCGATCGTGATCGCGAAAACCGCTCATTTCAACGCAGGACGTGTCAGGGACGTCCAGTTCCCGGCAAAACTGCTCTGACAGTGCTGGTCTATTGCCTCCATGTCGAGGCCATATCCAGCACTGAAATTTGGGCTCTGGTGCACCCACGATCGCCCCACGGAGCGATTGGGGGCACCATGTTGCAGGAGCAGCATGCTCTTGTGGTCAGAGCTTCGGAAGTGAAAAAAAATTAACTTCTGTCGCTCTGAATATGTTGCTTGACTGCCCCTAGGGGTCAAAGTTAGAAAAGGTGTGTTTTTTAATTTTTTCATCATATTTTATGTATAAGTATAAGATATGATGAACATAATGGTATCTAATGAAAGCACGTCTTAAAAACAACATATAATTTGTGTGGGTACAGTGTGTGAGAGAGAAGAAAATTAGAGCTAGACACAAACACCCCAGAAATGTAAAAACAGCCCTTGTCACCAAGGGAAAGTCAAGGTCAAAATGCCTTGTCACTAAGGGATTAAAGTAGTATCGTAACAATGAACCAGTCTCTTAAGTTAGCACATTTATAGCAGAACAGAGAGGGTTGTTGTCGTACTGTCTATGATTTTGCATCAGCAGATACGATGCTCCAGTTCTCCATCACTGTTCTTTTCTTAATCTCACTTGATTCTCTATAGAAACTATTGAAAATACAACCCTGTCAACTTTCTGATGTGTCTGCCTGCCGGGAACGGTCTGTTTTGCTTTCAACAGTGCAGTTTCAACACCTTCTCGCACATAACCCTGTTGTCTGAACCTCATTGAATTGAGTCTCATATCTAATAGGGTCTGAGTTGATGGATCTGACTCTTAGGAACTGAGAATAATCATTGCAGGAGGATGGAAACTGGTCGCATGTAGCAAAAAAATTCTGTCTGTACTTTTTCTATCTCCCAGTGGAGAATATCCTAATTTATTGGATGTGCAGAGTACTTCAACATCTAGGTATTGGACATGTCATACATACAGATAATGACAGATGATTCAAAGATGTGAACATTTTCAACAGTGTTTCCTCTCCACCCGAACGCAACATAAAGCCATCGTCTACAATCCCACAATACAATAGCATGTGTGGAGCACAAGTAGACAGGACTCACAGGATATATTCATTCTCATAGGTAAACATGTACATATTGGCATATGTGGGGGGCATTGCAGTCCCCACCGAGGTACCTGATTTTTTAATGTAATTCTTGTTCTCAAATTTTTTACAAAAATTTCGACCTACATAATTGCAACAACTGTAGCAAAAATTCTACTGGGGGCCTCTGTAGGAAGAAGAATTAGATCGGATGAAACTTGTTACATCCATCGTAAGGAGAAGAATATCAGACTGAGGTAACATGACAGTCTACATCCCCTGTTAAAGTCAGGGATGTCACATAAAATTTACACATGTCTATTTTGTTCTCTCCCCAGTAATATTGTAGCCCTGTTGCTCTGATTCGCTCTGACCAGCCTGCTGCTTCTGATTTGATTCCTGTCTCAGTCTCTACTTCTTTGGCTTGAATTCCTTTTATGCATGTTGTACATCCCTATTTCATTATTCCTCCTCTGTAACCAGATCCATAAGTTTCTGACGTCTTTCTCATCATCTCGAGTAGCGTACAGACAGTCATCTGCCTGGCATACTGGAGGATTATGGGAGGTGCAAGACCAGTCCTGGGGGAGGTTAACACAGTCAAGGATTTTAAGCATGCGTGGGATAGACACAAGGCTATCCTAGCTATAAGACCGGGAACGGGGGACTAATAAAAGTATTCAAAAAAATTTGGGAAGACTAGATGGACCGAATGGTTCTTATCTGCCAACACATTCTATGTTTCTATGTTTCTATGTAATGGCAAGTATTGGGGGTGAAATGGCAAGTTCTTTGAGGTGCAACGGCAAGTGAATGGATGGTTCAATGGCAAGTCTTATGGGCACTATGGCAAAACGTTTGGTTGCAATTGTAAGTCATTTTTACAATGTTAAGTCAATGAGGTCCATTGGGTGCTGCAATGTGGTGCAGGAGTAAGTCCTGTGGGTGCAGTATGTTGCTACTGGGGGAATAAGGAAAGGTGAGCAGAAGAACTGGAATGAAGGTGGACAAAGGAAGAAAATAAATTGAATAACAGTCTTATTAAACATGAAAAACTGTTTACATGTGAAGCAGTATGTACTAGCAAAACTTGTTTTTTGTTTAGGTTAAATTTCTATGTAGGCCTTTTCTTTTTTCCCCATGAATTCAGATCCAAAGTTTGGGGTGCCATCTTATAATCAGTTTTGTCTTTGCTTATTCCAGCAAATAGGCAGTTATACTAAATAATCAGTTTTTGTGTATCTGATAAAATTATTGGGACAATTCTCCATATTTACTTTTTAAAATTTGTTGTGAGAAATGTTTCTTCTATTTTAATTTTTAGTTTGGTATACAATAAGGCTTAATCCCTTATTGCTAAGGAAGAAAGGTATAGAGTAGGGACTCCCAGCTTAAACATATAAATGAGAGAGAGATTTATATAGATATATATATATAGATATAAATTTCCAAAGATGAACGCACTCACAGGGCTTATGTTACAATACAGGGAGTGCAGAATTATTAGGCAAGTTGTATTTTTGAGGATTAATTTTATTATTGAACAACAACCATGTTCTCAATGAACCCAAAAAACTCATTAATATCAAAGCTGAATATTTTTGGAAGTAGTTTTTAGTTTGTTTTTAGTTTTAGCTATTTTAGGTGGATATCTGTGTGTGCAGGTGACTATTACTGTGCATAATTATTAGGCAACTTAACAAAAAACAAATATATACCCATTTCAATTATTTATTTTTACCAGTGAAACCAATATAACATCTCAACATTCACAAATATACATTTCTGACATTCAAAAACAAAACAAAAACAAATCAGTGACCAATATAGCCACCTTTCTTTGCAAGGACACTCAAAAGCCTGCCATCCATGGATTCTGTCAGTGTTTTGATCTGTTCACCATCAACATTGCGTGCAGCAGCAACCACAGCCTCCCAGACACTCTTCAGAGAGGTGTACTGTTTTCCCTCCTTGTAAATCTCACATTTGATGATGGACCACAGGTTCTCAATGGGGTTCAGATCAGGTGAACAAGGAGGCCATGTCATTAGATTTTCTTCTTTTATACCCTTTCTTGCCTGCCACGCTGTGGAGTACTTGGACACGTGTGATGGAGCATGGTCCTGCATGAAAATCATGTTTTTCTTGAAGGATGCAGACTTCTTCCTGTACCACTGCTTGAAGAAGGTGTCTTCCAGGAACTGGCAGTAGGACTGGGAGTTGAGCTTGACTCCATCCTCAACCCGAAAAGGCCCCACAAGCTCATCTTTGATGATACCAGCCCAAACCAGTACTCCACCTCCACCTTGCTGGCGTCTGAGTCGGACTGGAGCTCTCTGCCCTTTACCAATCCAGCCACGGGCCCATCCATCTGGCCCATCAAGACTCACTCTCATTTCATCAGTCCATAAAACCTTAGAAAAATCAGTCTTGAGATATTTCTTGGCCCAGTCTTGACGTTTCAGCTTGTGTGTCTTGTTCAGTGGTGGTCGTCTTTCAGCCTTTCTTACCTTGGCCATGTCTCTGAGTATTGCACACCTTGTGCTTTTGGGCACTCCAGTGATGTTGCAGCTCTGAAATATGGCCAAACTGGTGGCAAGTGGCATCGTGGCAGCTGCACGCTTGACTTTTCTCAGTTCATGGGCAGTTATTTTGCGCCTTGGTTTTTCCACACGCTTCTTGCGACCCTGTTGACTATTTTGAATGAAACGCTTGATTGTTCGATGATCACGCTTCAGAAGCTTTGCAATTTTAAGAGTGCTGCATCCCTCTGCAAGATATCTCACTATTTTTGACTTTTCTGAGCCTGTCAAGTCCTTCTTTTGACCCATTTTGCCAAAGGAAAGGAAGTTGCCTTATAATTATGCACACCTGATATAGGGTGTTGATGTCATTAGACCACACCCCTTCTCATTACAGAGATGCACATCACCTAATATGCTTAATTGGTAGTAGGCTTTCGAGCCTATACAGCTTGGAGTAAGACAACATGCATAAAGAGGATGATGTGGTCAAAATACTCATTTGCCTAATAATTCTGCACTCCCTTTAGTAATCCTTTATTAATAGTGACATTTCGGGCCTCTCTGTAGCCCTTTGTCCAGCACAATGATATAGATATATATCTATATATATCTATATATATATATATGTATATAGATAGAGAGATAGATAGAGATATAGATAGATAGATAGATAGATAGATAGATAGATAGATAGATAGATAGATAGGGATATATATATATATATATATATATATATGAAATTTACGCTTTCCCCTCTTCTAAAATGCGACAGTAAAATGATGAATGTTACTGGACAATGATCATGTTTATTTGCCATCTTGAGTACAAAAGACTAAGACTACTTTTTTTAATCCTGGGGACCCTGTATTATCAGCTTCTGCTGCACCATTAAACACCTGCTCTGTTGGAAAGGTGGTAAAATAAATAAATGAAAAAGAAAAAAAATAAGAAACATCACAGGGAATGTATTGCTCATCATTTTTACAATCAGGGAATAAACTACAGTTTTGCTTTGAGCGATGTAACTACCCAGGTTTCTCAACAACTGGCTGTAAATAAGTTGTAAGAAAACACAGGGAATCTGAATATATTTGTGAATTTCTAGTTAGCTTAACCCCTTAAGGAAGAGGGGTTTTCTGGGCCAATGACCAGAGTGATTTTTCAATTTTTGATATGTGGTTGTTTAAACCAAATTTTCCTCTCTGTCATTTAACGCACCCATACAAGTTATATGTTGTTTTTTTAAAGGACAGTCAGAGCTATCTTTTGATACCCTATACATAAAAATGATCTACAATTTAAAATCCATATAAAGGGGGGGGGGGGGGGGGTTATCTGCATTATTTTACCAATAATCTACATCACTAGTACAACACTTCCCCACTTATCCCAACTAATTAACTAACTAATAAAAATATATACGTTTTTCCAACCGTCCCCCCACCCCCACAAAAAAAAAAAAACTTCTGACCAGCGTGATTTTACTGGTCAGAGACATAATAATCACAGCACAGGCATGCAGGGGTTAAGTGTAATTAAATTAATATATTACAATTAAAAAAATGTTTTAAATTAAAATTGAAAATATAATCACAATATATGGAAGGCAACAGATCAGTAACAGTAACACACTGTGATCAGCAAGGAAAGGGTTAACTTTGTGTTTTTTTTACAGAAAATGATGATTTGTTTTTTTTTCACTCACTGGTCACTCTCTGTGCCTCACAGTAAGTACGTGAAGCACAGGGAGTGAATTAGAGGCAAAGTCTAAATTGCATGTTCTTGCGGTGATCACCGCGATCACATGCTTGGAAACACTTCGATCGGGTCCAGGAACTTTGCCTTCTCTGCGAGGCAGAGTCCTGGACCCGTTTCAGACCAGCTGGTGGTGCATTCATGACGAGTTAGCTAAGGCTGTGGCTCTTGTGACGTGTTAACTCGTCATAAGGTTGCGAAGGGGTTAATGCAGAAACAGTTTTTATTTATTTATATATATTTTATATACACATGCCAATCTGCCAATCTGCCATATCATGTTGACCACCTGCCTAATATTGTGCAGGTTTCCTTTTGACGCCAAAATAGCCCTGACCCATAGAGGCATGGACTTCACTAGACCTCTGAAAGTGTCCGGACCCACGGTGTCCCATCAGAACATTGGTCAAGGCATCACACTGCCTCTGCCGGCTTGCCACCTGTCAGTGTGACAAAATGTCCTTTATAGTCAAAAGCTTTTTGTCTGGGATCGTTATATAACCACGGTCTTCTAGGATAAGCTGCAGAACAGGACAATATCAAATTCTGGCGTTAAGCTTTTTATTACTTTAATACTCCAGCGGAAGTGGGAAAAAAGATTTTTTTTTTGCTCTTTCTTGAGCACTAACTATACATAGAATTTGCTAGCTATAGTTGGGCGGCTTTCCCACTTTACAACAAACACAAAATGCACGAAACAAAAGCAGACTTTCCCCAGACAACCTCCGTTTGTAGTAGTCCAGCTCCCTTACCTGAAATATCAGATTCTGAGTGAACTGACTCCGGCTGGTCTGACATACACTGTTTTTAGGCAGGTAATTAGCAACTGGCTTAACACATACACATACACACACACACATACACATACACACACACACATATATATATATATATATATATATATATATATATATATACACATATATAGTCACAGAGGGGTCTATTCTCTAAATGTGATGTGTCCTTTAAACTGCAAAAACCAGGCAGTAATACCCAGGATGGAAAAGTTCTTCCAATTGACAATGTTTATTACATTGCATTATGTCTATGGGATTATATGACATGAGATAAATTAAGTGTATACTATTTACTATATGGCTTTAATTCTGCAATGGGTCCACATACTTGCTTTAACCCCTTCCCAACCTTATGACGAGTTAACTCGTCATAAGAGCCGCAGCGTTAGCGACCTTATGACGAGTTAACTCGTCATGCAGTCTAGCCGGCGGTGCGCTCCGTGGGCACCGCCAGCTAGTCTGCAACGGGTCCAGGACTAAGCCTCGCACCCGAGGCAAAGCTCCTGGACCCGATCGGTCAGTTTCCGGCCATGTGATCGCGGTGATTGCTCAATCACCGCGATAACATGCAAATTAGATGGCAAAGTCAGTGTGTTCACACACTGACTTTGCCTCTAATTCACTCCCTGTGCTTCACGTTCTTATAGTGAAGCACAGAGAGTGACCTGTAAGTAAAAATAAATTAATTACATACACAAAGGGGAAAAAAAAAAAAATTAACCCTTTCATTGCTGATCACAGTTTTTAACTGTGATCAGTTTCCTTCCACTTTATGGCCCTCATTTTGTTTTGTTTTTAACAGATTTTTTTATTTTTACAATTTATAAAGTTTTTTTGAATAAATAAAGGTAATTTTAATATATTTATTTAATACAATTTAACCCCTGCATGCCTGTTGCATGATTTTTACTGATCTGACATCGCACTCTTCAGAGTTTTTTTGTTATGGGGGGTTTGGGAACCAATATTTTTCTTTTTTATTAGTTAGTTAATTAGGGGGGATAAGTGGGTTAGTGTTGCACTAGTTATGTAGCTTATTATTGGGAAAATAATGGGGAAAAACTTTTTTTTCCTCAAAAATTTCCTCTTTTATATGTATTTTTTAATACTAAAATGTAAATCATTTTTATGTATAGGGTATCAAAAGAAAGCTCTAACTGTCCTCTAAAAAAACAACATATAACTTGTATGGGTACGTTAAATGAGAGAGAGGAAATTTATGTTTCAAAAACCGAGTATTAAAAATTGAAAAACGCTCTGGTCCTTGGCCCAGGAAAATCCCTGGTCCTTAAAGGGTTAAAGGAGAATACATAAACATAAATAAATATTGTATACATTAGTGATGGCTACCCTTGCCACTGTGGATGGGCACCGAATTCGCCCACAATTCGGAGGCCCCATTTCAGGGGCCAATTATTGAGTCGACCCTAATATTTAGGTGATAGAGTTCATTTAATACATCTGTACCAAAAAGCAGTCTAGACTGTGTTTCTAATCTTTACATTTGCAAACATATTCTGAAAGAAATGCATTTAATTTATATTGTAGCGGAACATACTATATGTAGACAGTTTTACACTGTCAAATTTATTTCCTTTCGGATAAGATTATCTCTCCTCACTACCCTCTTTTGGATGATTAAACTGAATACCATTTTATCAAGAGATAAGTAATCCTGAACAAATTATTATTCTGAAAAGGAACTTAATGAAAATCAAGTTTCCAAGAGCTTGGCTGGCATTGGACTGTACAGATGGCACAGGGAATACTAAGCTAGCTGTAATTTTATTTTTCATTGTTTTGTTGGATAACTGTAACTGTGAGCAAATCTGGGCTAAGACATATGGAGATGTTATGTTATTCCTAATTCCTTGCATCTATGTTTTAAAATATTGGGGGCATTGTAAGAAAGTACCTCTGTATTCTTGCAATCAGGAATCTATACTAAAGTATCTGTATGTGCATAGAAAGTATTTGTCTTGAACATGATAATACAACAGTCAGTTGAAGTAACCTCATCATCTAAAAACATTATGCAGTGAGAAGGCAGAGAATCTAAAATGATAACAAGGTGATCTATACATTGTAGCCAGGCACTTCACAGATTATGCTGTTGTTGACACAGGATGTGCTTGGCGCATCCTGCAGAATTGATCTCGAAATACACGCTAGCATACCGTGACTGCAATGGGACTGACACCGAAGAGGCACTCCAGCCATATCCAGTGAGGTCTCCTTAGACACATGCGATCACTGTGACAGCCAATCAGTGCCTGGCTTTGACAGTTTTAGCCCAATTGTGGGGCTGGGAGACATTAATAATAGCCCTATCAGAAAGTATATCACAGTTTATCATAACAGGGGCCCTGCTCCAGTGATAGAAGCACAAGTGAAGTAATAGTGTGCTTTAAGCATAAAGGCTATATCTCGAGTCTTCTTAAAGTAACAGTAAACTTTTTTTTCAAAGATTGGTTACTGCCCACTCTTTTTCTAAGCTCTATTCAGGATATATTTTATTTATTTTATGAGAATTGGTGTTAGGACAATAGCCTCCTAGGTGCTTCCTCAAATCTGTCAAGTGATCCCAATGCATTACCTATGATAGTTTGGATGAGGGTAATAACCATATAGTACATTATAGGTTTCCACCAGTAATGGAGGCAGGAACTATATGAATAGTACACTTACACGAGCTCAAATCTAATGTTCTTTCATAGTTCAGTTAATAAATATTAATTGGCTGTTGAGTTTTTAAAAAACATTCAGATAAAGCGTTAAGTAGTTTTAATAATCTGTTAACTGCTATCCAGGCCCGTTTCCATGGGTTTATCTTCCACACAGACTTTTTTAACCTCCATATTCTCCCATGATCAGCTTCACCTAAAGAACGCTACATGATCCAACTGTTTCTTATTAACCCCTTCGTGACGTTGGGACGTTCTATGCCGTCCTGACTTTAAGTGCCTTAAAGTCGTTAGGACGGCATAGTACGTCCTTTGTTAAACAGCTCATCGCGGCTCCCCGCGATGAGCTGTTTTCGGATCCTGCTGCAAGCACTTGCAGCGGGATCCCACCTGTCATCTGAGGCCACTTTGAGTGAGCACCGGCTACATTTCTCTAAATCGCGCAGTTCGGGCACTCCTCCGTGATGTCACACGTGACGTCCGGAGGTCTCGCGATATTTTGGCAGGGACCCACAGGGTCTATTAAGACCCTGATCGGGTCTCTGCCAGAGTGTTCCTGGCTACCGATCACCTTGTGATCGGTGGCCAGGAACAATTTGTGACGTTTTGGTGCTTGCGTTGTTTGGGACGCAAGCACCTAGCGTCATGAAGGGGTTAAAGAAGAAAAAAAAAAAACATGTTTGTTCTCTCATCATCTCCCATCAACTATTGCAATGCTATGTCACAGCTACCCTGATAACAGTTTGAAGCGCGTATGAACCTTTCCAGGATGCTCCACTCTAGCAGTGCCTAAAGGACCGGACATACAAAGTCCCGTCAAATTTTGAACTTCCTGGCACGACTACCGCCTATGCACAGCTGGTGTTGCATTTAAACTATGTAGGTCTAGAGAATGTATTAACATTTAACACGATAAAGTGAGTTAGGGACATCTGGATGTCTGTACTGGATAGAGGGGAGCACAGTCATCACTGATTGCCATTTCTCTGTCTCTTTCTTTCATTTGTTAATCTGTTCCCTTAATTGCAGGCCATCATTTTTGAATACAACGACTGGAAATAATCCAATATATGCTGATTAAATAATTGAAGGCACTGACATTTCTCATTCGGATGCTGCGAACCATTTCTATATCCATTTCTGCGGTGTGTTGTAATCGTATGCATTGCAGCAGGAGGTGAGAGCTGTAATAACATTATTAACAGAAAAAGTCTTTCATTCTTTTTTTCACTTGGAAAATCTATGTGGTTCACACATTGCATGGAGAGCACAGCAGGGTCTATTCTGTAAACAGTGAAATGACAAACAAATTGCAAAGAATTAGGCATCAATAGCTGAATTGGAAATACATGGATTTGGTTGGAGGATTTACTCTCACAATTATGCATAAAGGGACTTAAATATGGACTACACTTGTAAAGAATAAAACAGGATGAAGAATGATCTATATGAATCAACAAATGCTTTAATGGGACTTTATCTCCTAAACTTTGCTTTCACTGGGAATGTAGAGAATAAAAAAAATGATTGGAAATGATCTATACATTGTATTAGCAAAACTGCAAGCACGTACCTAGATTAGGAGAAAAATGTGCTTTCAATGGGTCTGAGGAGTCTCCTGGTTATGACATCACCTGTGGCTTTATATGCAAATGAACTGATTTGATTGGAAAATGTGTAATTTGCATATCAAGCTACAGGTGAAACAGGAGACTCCACGGACACACCCCAAAAAAACCTTTCCCCTTAATTTAGGCATTTGCTTGCAATTCTGCTAACGAAATGTATAGATCATTTTCAAT
Organism: Pelodytes ibericus; assembly: GCA_036172795.1. Classification (NCBI taxonomy): domain Eukaryota; kingdom Metazoa; phylum Chordata; class Amphibia; order Anura; family Pelodytidae; genus Pelodytes; species Pelodytes ibericus. The sequence continues at coordinate 52,024,293 of CM069867.1, read as the reverse complement.
CAGCTTGTAATCTCTACATTCACAGTTTAAACAATGTTTAAGTGATACACTCCCTTTAACTCTGCATTGCCTGGTGAGTGTATCTTGCCAGAAGAACAGAGTTGGCCCTGGTGTATGTTTTGTGAAAGATTTAAGATGGAGAAACTTCCCAGGTTAGTCCCTACACAAAGCAAAGTTGGTGAGACTGACTATTCCCCTCACTTCTGAGCTGGTTGGAACTGGCCACTGGGCACATGTGATAAATCCTTCATTGTCTGGTGCAGCAGAAGTGTGATGTCATGCTTGTCGTGTAATGCAATTCCCTGGGCTGAAAAAAATGGGAAAAAAACTATTTCCCCACTATGGATCACTGTAGATTTTCATTAGCTGAAAGATGGCATTCATGCAAAAATAATGTAAAAACTAAAAAAGATTTGTTTACAAAAAAGAACAGCTACATCAGAGAAAAATGGAGCCATAATTACATTGTAATTGTACATTCTACATTGTAGTTGGAACAGATACATAATTATGTTATCACACATAATCCAAATGCTATTTACTACACTATGTGTTGTGATTTTGTTAGATGATGCTGTCAGTGTAATTCCATTAATGCATGCTCTCTCTGAGAGCTAATCGAGCCTATGTACTTGACTAGGTATCACATTTTTTAAATTTAAATGTGTGGATAAAAAATGGAAAATCCGGTCAGCCATGTAGTTTCATCTGCTCAACACCAGAAATAAGAAAATCATATGCTCTAGTGTCTGCAATACCAATGGTAATGTATATACATTTTTTACTACCGAATATATGAGCTACTTGGAGGTGAAGACTCCCAACAGATTTACACATCAGGACACAGCTAGTTCAGATCCCATTGCTACCACCAATTGTCACCGCTCCATAATTCTTCACCTGGGAATGTGGTTACATTGTTGACTTTTGATGGATTGTTTATTTTTCCATCAATCCTCTCAATAAATTATTTTTATTTTTCTACGAGCTGGCAATAGTGTTACCAACAAGTTGGTATTTTACCAGTAGACCAGTAAAAAATTGGCTTGAGGTGAATGTTAAGTCTATTCAGGCATCAGCATGGATGTCATTGTTATGTAGAAAAGGTGCCAATCCTATCACTGAAGCTTTCAAAATAATTGCAAAAGCTGATTATATTTGTTATGTATATTTTGATATGAGGCCTATGGATAAGACATCTATGAATCTCTTAGTCCAATCTTCTGGGACTACTCCTGTTAACAGTGATTGGTTAAATAAATCTGTTAATAGTTTTGCTACTATACCTTTTTATTTTATTAACTTGGGTGTATCTTATCATCCTCATTGACTTATTTGTCTTCACTTTAGACAGATGAAGCAGATCCTCTACATTTGTATCCTCATGTGTATCCAGTGGCGTTCCTACCATTAGTGCAGGGGTCGCAGCTGCGACTGGGCCCGTCACTCCAGGGGCCCAGCCGCCCGGCGACCCCTGCACACAAAAAAAAATGTAAAAAAAAGTGTGGCCAAACGGGGCAGCTGCCCAGGGCCCATTCATTCTTGGGGCCCAAGGCAGCTGCCCCGTGGGCCCCCGCTGCCCGTCTGTATCCCACGCTGTATCCTTTGTCTTGTACTGTCCCTGTGGATTTTATGTGGATTTTATCGGATCCTTCTAATACATTTTCAAGTCATTTTTACACCTTATCCGGAGTGCCTACAACTCTGTGTCCGCTATCTTACGGGTTTCTCAATATCCTCACATTGGATCTTGTACTTGACCAATGATTTGTGTTGACCCTTTCCTGTGGCCTTATATATAATAGAATCCTCTTGTAGCTTTAGTAAAATCCACATGGAAACAATACGAGGACTGCAATAAAATAATTGAATGACTATTTTTTTTCACCTGAGATAAAGTCACATTAAGAGATAGGAGAAATAAACAAAACAAAACCTTTGAGAATCATCAGTGAGGTTGCAGGGGGCCAGCTGATAGCCAGCATCACAGAGTCGTCAAAAGATTGCATAATTCTTCAATTACCCTCAGTAAGAAAAGGGCCATTGCAACCTGTTATAATTGTATTAGTAAATCAAGACAGTCATGTGTGTAAAGACGTAGGTATGAATAGTATCCATGGAAACTATACATATTAAATATTTGACCTCATGTCTTATACAACTTACCGTGAAGTGGTGAGAAATCATGTTTGATTTGAAGCATACGCTCACATACAAGGAGAATTTCTCCAACTTGGCTATATTGGCTTAAATTTTGAAATTTCCAGCTTAATTCCCTGCAATTCTCTCTTTATTGAGTAGATCCTTAAATGTACATTAAAGCAATCAAGCTGTTAATATCCTACAAGATAAAACTAAATGATTATTGAATGCATGTTTGTTTGATTGCTGCAAACCAGTAGTTTAAAAATGTTAACCTGGACAAACCACACTAGAACACTGGTCCATATCAAAACGGAATGTTAAATTATAAGGCAGTGTTGTATAACATTTTGGGGTTGAGGGCCGCATGCCTGTATCTTGGGGATACAGATGTTATTAATTTCATGAGGTAATACCACGGGTGGGATGGGGTTTGCGTAGGCCATATTTGGCTCATTGACCACTGGTTGGAAAATGAATGTTATAAGGAATGTCCAGGGGACTTCTGATCTTGACCGACTCTTGAACATTTCTGACAGTTCACCAGAGTAAATAGGGCAGGGTTTAGCTAATTACCTGTTAGAAATTAGTACCAATTATGAACTTCAAAATGTAAAAGAGAGAGGTGAGCAGTAGTTACTAATTGCTGACCATTTTATAGTCATTAGATTTCTGCTGGAGATGAGAAATAACTATGTTCAATTACGCCACACTCCACAGTTGTTTCAACAATAAAAGGTGCCATTACAACCGCATTTTGTTCTTTCAAGTCAGATCAAATACTTGCTACACCTTTCTCCATTTAGTAATAAAGCTAGGATTTCTCTCTACAGGCAGATCCATTGATGCATAGTTTTTCCATATTTAGGCTACCCTCATAGTGCTTTGTCCATTAAAGCTATCAAATTCCCAGAAGTTGGTACTATTGAGGATCAGTAGTGGCACCAGTTTTTGGCCCTTTTGATGTTGGTAAAGCCTGCAGCTAGGAGTTGCCAGGATGGAGTGCTTGTAGTCCTAGAGCTGCACTTGAGATCAGGCTACGAGTTCACCCTCGTACAAGCACACCTAGGCCTATGCACAAGCTAGTTCCTGTGTTGAATATTCTTGGGAAATAAACGCTAGCAGAAATACAATCTTTCGCCTAGGAACTATTGTCAATCTACTTATAGCGCATTCCATGACTTTCAGTTTCTCGTACATTGTGGCAAGAATGGAACCAGCTCAGAGTGAGCAGACCTGCAGGATGTACCAGGATTAACAAAGCCAATGCATAGGGACTCTGGTAGTTGGAAAACCCCAGACCAAGCAAAGCCAGATATGTGAAAGGAAATAAAACCAATAACTCTGGAATGAAATCCTTTCATAACTGAGATGCAGAGTAGTAGCTACCAGTATTCATTAAGAAATAAAAACTTGTCGTCATAGGGACCAATTTGCACTTAATGATTATTTAATCACAGGGAAATATGACCCTCTGGTTTCAGAATATATTTTTTTTTGCTGTGATCAACAAATATTTCTTCCACGAATAAGTATCTCTATAAATAAAGCATGCTGCTGCTGCTGACTGAGGATTTTCTTTATGAGCTTACGCACGAATGTATCTTTCCGCAAGATTATATTTCATGGCTATTAACTGCTTTTATTAGGGACTGACTTAATAATCTGTAAAAATATGGGAGCGTGTTTTTTTTTTTCTAACCTTGAATGTGTTTTTATTACACTGTATCATTATTCATTCCTGCACTATAAACAGTGATGACCAGTTTGCTTTTCAATGTCACTTTCAATATCATGATTCATAACCATAAAAAAAGATATTGGTGTATATAATCAAGCTTAATTAAGACGATCAGTGATTGTGTTTTTAGAACATTATGCTCTTATTCATTGAAAAAGGTCAATGCATGTGTAACGAAAGGGAGGCCAGGTGATATTGCAGATAGGCGGCACAGGGCCAGGTGCATTGTAACTGCACTCCCCTGGATTCTTGAGGCCCCAAGTTTGTGCTACCACAAACCAAGCCCCTGTTATAGCAGCTGCTGTATTCAATAATGGCAAGACAAGAGCTGAAGATACCCTGCAGACAACCTGGTGTGTTTTTATTATTTATGTTTATTCATTGATTAAAAATATATGGTATACTTTTTACTGGGGCTTATAGACTTTCCTTCTTTCCCAGCACTTATACCACTATTTATCCACTAAAATAATAACTAAGACTCAACTAATTACAAAAGACACATACCCTACCTGAGACTGACCAGACTGGGAACTGAATTAACAGAACAAACGAGTGGGGCACATTTATATAGAGCAGTGAAGCAAGGCAGTAGAAAACAAGGAAAACAAGGAATGGATCAGATAAGAAAACAAGGCAAGACAAGAAAGAGAACAGGAAATACCTAGATACAGCCTGGATGAGCCTACACATGGGTTGAAATATGACCACATGAGACTTTTACTGTTAGAATTATTACATGTGAAAGGAATCTCAATATGTGCTATCCATTTGGGATGTACTAAATCGTCGAATCGTTGAGGCACAGGTAAGTTTTAGGGTTAGTATTATGGGTTAGTTTAAGGGTTAGGAGTAAGTGTAAGGGTTATTATTAGGCATTACTATTGTTAGGGACTAGCTTTAGGGTTAGTTTTGCAGTTAGTATTAGGTTTAAGGGTTAGTTTTAGTTGTTAGTGGGAGTTACTTTACTTGGGTGGGTTACTAAGATTAGTATTTGTTCACGCTGACAGTTTAGCACTGAAGCGGCCGCACTGGGCTGTCAGTGCTGTAAATGCTGCAGTGAAACGGCCACGAGGATCTGTCCTAGACCATGGGGCACGAGCCCCGGAGTAGTGATTGATTAGGAAACAGTTTGAGACAGGATGGGTACTTCCTATCATATGTTCAGCTTAGAGCATTCCGGCCCTGTGATACAAAACCAGTTGGGATATCTTAACCAAAGTAGGCAACTCCGTTTGTTATGCTGTTTGGACTAGAATATTGCCTTTTGGAAACCAAAGCAAACAAATCCAAATATGCGAGGTACATGCTTAGTCAGACAATCTAGGTGAACGCAGCACCATAAAAAATTAAAAAAGCAATGTCCTGTCAGTCAAGTCTAAATCCGGGATCGCAGTGGAGTCTCATGTGCAATGGGAAAGACAAGGTCAGTCATAGGATTTCAGGCAACATAGTGGGAAAAAACCAAAGCCCCTTCTCAGCCCCTACACTCGGTCATAGCCAGCATACACAGCCTGTCCTAAAATATATTAGGCGATGTTCCTATCATATCAAATGTTATACATAACATGTGCAGTGTTATATAAAGTAAAACAATAGCTTTAACCTCCTCAAAGTGAATTCAGCAAAGACAGTGACTGTCATCTATGGGTGTGCTATATAAATCTGCTATAATCAGATATAAGTGAATGAACTGCAAAGACGAAAGCTATTTGTACCTGAATGTTGCTGCACATTTACACTGATTTATATTAATAGCCTTAGTGACAAACGTGAATGTAGGTTTAAAACACAATACTTCAGTTAAATGCAAATTAGTTCTTGAATGAAGCAATCCACTGGAAACATTTTGGGGAATGAAAACATTTTACCCCTGCTTAAAAAAAATAAATACAGCTTTTAGATTTCATTTATAATGAAACACAATTCATAATAACCAATTACTCGTTAGGAGATTTCTTTTCACCTGATAAATATACATTTTTGATGAGACAACAACATTTGTGTTCATGTAACTGCTGTTTCAGCTTGCCTGAGGCAACATAATAGATGTAGAGTAATGAAGAGATGTTTTTGACAGGCAATAGAGTAGTACAATCATATTTCAGCATTTCCCCTGGGCCTTATAATCCTGAGTCATAGAGGCAGTCTATATTAGTAATGAGAGAAAAGATTTACGTGGGCCTCAACCATGAGTAAAGTAACTGCTGGTCTGACTGCTGGCACTTTGACATTCAAGAAATCCAACTGGACTATTGAGAAGGGGAGCATGACTCTTGGCCACATTTAAAGATCAGGCGTGTTTGCAGGAGGCAGAGGTCTTCAGCTCGCAGCTTGAGCTATTGATGGTCAGTAACAGTTTCGAAGTGCCTGGTACTGTGCTGTGGCTGGCGGAATGGATTGCGGCGGAGTCAGACCTGTTGAGGAATCTTAGTTTCCTGTAAGACTTCCCGATAGTGGTGGCAGTGGAACTCTTGGCTGGTGATTTGTCTAACAAAAATTCCACAGAAACAATTGCAAAAATCTTGTGGAAAGCCTTCTCAGAAAAGTGGAATCTGATATAGCTGTGGAGGCAGCTCCTACTGCATTTCAGTGTCTATATATGCAGAATGCAATGTCCTAAAAGTCCCTGTTAGTGTAATGGTCAGGTGTGCCAATACTTTTTATAAATAGATTTTCTTTTACAACAGCAGGATCATGTTTATCTTACTGCAGGCTGGCAAAAACGCAGAGCCATGGGCGTCCATAGAATGTTTTCCAGCAGGGGTGGGGGCAAAATATCAAAGCGGGAATGGACTCACAGTGTGTGAAAAAAAATGTATTTGAGAAAATTGGTGAGATTTCATGATGGGATCCGACCATACTTCTGAGCAGGGGTAAGCACCATGTTAATGATGGTCCTTTACTGGAATTTGTGATGGGCCACAGACATTGCCACAGAAATAAGTCTCATTGTATGGAAATATAGTTACCAACATTTGAAAAAAAGACCCAGGAACACTTTGCAGCACATCTACCAGTTACTTACTTGACAATGTACCACACCCACTTTGCCCAATCCACATAATTAGCATAATTTAGCTCTAGTTATTATGGTGCAGATTATATCACCAAGTTCCCCCCCAATAAGCTAACACTGGCATAAGGTACTGGCAAGCTGTTTGGGGTTAGGGTGGGACTTGGCAAGCTTTTTGGGGACAGAGATGGCACCCTTTATATGATTCTGAGCTTAGCATATCATGGGAAGTGTACTCCATTAGTCTTTTGAAAATGATCGCACATTCTACCTCAATATTTACAATGTTCAATACCTGGTGGTCTGTGGGGGATTGGCAGTTTTGTAGTGTAAGGAAGCAGCAAAAATACAAAAGGAAAAATATAAGAAGCTAGACTAAGGAGCTACTCACTTTTCATGGAATTTTTGTGAATTAACAACATTGTCTTTAGCAAGTACTATTATTGTCCATAGAGTAAAGATATCTTAGGTACCTGCTACTCTCCAGCTGGGCTACAACTTCTATTTTCCCCAGCCAGCCCTTTCAAATTGTCAGAGAACTATAGGAATAAACATTCCAGGGACCATATCCCCACTTGGGTGGCTGCCTGTATCTGCCAAACAAGGGATAGGTAAAGTCTCCATAGAAGGAAACAAGTGCCCATTGTAATGACTGGGAAGGTCCATAGAACATCATTAAATGATGCCTACCTATTCCAGAATGGGGAAAATGTGCTAAAAATACTCAATTACCTTTACAACTAATTAGTGCACATCACTTCTTCACCATCAATTTCTACGCCATCATGAACTGTAGCGCTATACCAAAAGGTTGCAAATTAAAGCTAAATGGCTCAAAAACTGTAAAAATGTAAATGTCCCTTTAACAATCTGAATTGCTATTTCAAACTCTAAAATAAAATTGTTTTGTGCTTTCCATTTGCACAGCGTTAATTCATATTTTCGCGTTCCCTGCATAAACATTTCTTTGTATTATCTACTTTTTGCTTCCTGCCATAATTATTCCACTATTTAAATACTGTGTATAGAGGTTAAATATTGCAAAGCCATTATCTTGGTTATGAACTAGACTCTTGAAATAGAATACTTGTGTGAATGAGAACCCATTTCAGCACGTGGATGGGAGATTGCATCGCTTTCCTTTTAAATGTCGGACACTTTGGTGGTCATTAAACCTGATTGTAGCACTCTCAAGAGGTTAAGATAATGGAGACTGCATTGCAGGTTAGTGATTGCATGCCACGTTTACTCAGTGTGAAGCCTCACCTCTGCCCAATGTCATCACAATTTTTATGTGCCAACAATTTATGTTGGTAAAATCATATCTCATTTAAGTATACATTATATCTCTACTCTGTGATTTAATGTGATGGGCTTATAGGCAATCTATCATGAGCATGTTATATAATTGCATTTACATTTGATTACACTGTGCATTTATTAAATATTTTTTAGACTTCTGCAATATTTACCTTGAAAACTTAGGACACAGTGGATTGATTGTTTGCATTTATGCATTTTAGACCTGATAACTTACAAAGTGCTACAGATGATAGAAAAGGTAGCACTGCGAGTCCAGTCTACATGGTAGACGGTATAAAAAGAACTGCATTGCTAATTCACATGCAAATTGTTTTTCATATTTAATAAAAATGTTATAAAAAACTGTATTTCTTATTTTTATTCATGTCCTTTGTTTTCCCTTTATTCCAGTCATTCAGACCATTTTTCATTATTGACTTCACAGTATTGCACCTATAGAACAAGCCAACATATTGCAGCACCTACATGACTTGCCAATGCACCCACAGACTTGCAATTGCACCCCCTGGACTTGCCATTTCACCCCCAAGACTTGACATTGCACCCACAGGACTTGACATTGCAACCCCAGGACTTGACATTGCACCACAAAGACTTGCCATTGCACCCACAGGACTTGTCACTGCATACACAGAGTTGCCATTACATACTCAGGACTTGCCTTGCAGCCATTTCTCCCTGGTGTCTAATGAGGGCAGCCAAAGGGTGTTCTCTAATGCTGTGGAATGCTTCCAGATGGTCTACTGAGCTGGAACGCCAAGAGGTCACATTGGGGAGATTTTTTTTCTCCCAGAACGGGCCTTCAGGACAGCCAGGCCCCTTACTGAGGGATTAGTTTTATCCCTCTGATGGTGGCCCTGGTGGTAGTTATCCTATACAAGCCCCACAACTGTTACTATGCGAGTCCTTTGTTTTGTTGTCAAGGATTACATAGTAACTTAAGTTGAAAAAAGACCAGTTTCAATCATTTTTCTATTATTCTCCTGCTGTGGATCCAAAAAAGCTCCCTCTTCTCCCCACCTAGGCGGTTTTGAGTGACGAGGAAAATTATATCTTTTTGACTTGGCAATCTATTCTCCATTGATGGACAAACTTTTACTTTTAATGTGAGTATTAATATTTACAGCCCTGTATGTTCTGCTTTTATTTTTAAAAGGATCCAGGTATCTATTTTATTTGATAGACGCACCTCATTAGACAATTAATTCTACAACATTATTATCCTTACTATAAAGTATCCCTTCTATTACTGCAGAAGAAAACTAGGGCTGTCCCTCTTAAAATGGGACATTTGGGGGGAATATGTAGTATCTTATGTTTTTATTTACTTTTGTGTTCTGTATAGTGAGCCATGAATGCCAACATTATATTTGCTATATATATATATATATATATATATATTTGCTCTCTCTATATATATTCTTGCTATGGGAGTCCTGTTTTCTCCAAAAACTCAGTTGTTTTAAAACAAATTTCTGTTTCACAAATTATTGTAAAATAAATATTGCTGCAGAACAGTGGCGTCCCGAGGAACTATATGGCTGCATAGATCTCTATGCCTATTTTGCAGAGAAATGTAATTGTTTTATCATTTAATGTCTTGTTCATGTGGCACTAAATTTGTCGTTTTTTTTAAACTTTTGCTTCAAAAATAGGAGCTAAAGTAAAAAACCTGGAGTAAACCCGACATGTATACTTGCAGAAACACATGGGTTTACTCTGCGTTCTGCCTCTCAGTTGAGGCAGAGCTTGTTTGGACACTAGTACACGCTGACACAGTCTAGTCAATCAGTCCAGTTATAGTCCCCTCTGCTGGCGGGCAAGAAACTGTTGATGACAACCTCAGTCATGCTGTTTCCAGTGGACACATCATGGCTGCCAGAGGATATAGAGGCATTTACCTATAATAGAAGCACAGTTTTTACCCACTGAAGGGATTTTTTTCTCCTGCAAGAATCAACTTTACAAGACATAAAATAACTATCCATAAAACCAAATTGATTATGAACAAGCCAAAAAAATTGCTCTCTTAAATGGTAATAATAATGACCGGGTTCTGAAAAGAGAGAAGATTTGGAGTCATAATCACTTTGATGCTCTAAATGACTGTGAAATGACTGACATAATAGCTTCCTTCCTATTTTATTGCTGGACAAGATATGGAGTTTCAGATAATATATAACTGCAGAATATTACCAATATAATGTCATTGAACAACTTTTGTTATAGAGTAACCGTTTTTACTTTCAGATATCAAGAAATGTTGTACGTTTAGGTAAAGGTGCATTTACTGCAGTTTAAACATGCATTATTGATAATTTTAGTGCTGTGAAGAGATGTCATGAATAAGGAATGTTGTGTGGGAAAGAGTTGGGCAAGGGGATCTACGTTCAAAATAGGGACTTATAGATCCATATGACTCTATATCCCTGGAAAAGACATCAATATTTTCTAAAACAGACACATATCACAGATAGGCAGGCACATGGAAAACAAGACTAATTATGAAGCAGTCCGTGCAGTCTGCACTAGAAGATTTTAGTTTATTGTTGGGTTAAGAATAAAATGTAAATAGACTTTGCCTACCCTGGGAGCCTGAGGTATCTACTACTACTTTCTTGTCATGGATGTAGCCGATGGGAAGTCAGATTCCTGTATTTCATTGGAGTTGAAAAAGGGATTCAAAAATTACAACAGAAGAGGAACAGAAATGGGTATAGTTTGGAGTGATAAGTTGGTATAAGAGGAAATACATTGAGAATGTGGTGATCCGCCAGGGGATGCAAGAGGGTATTTGCCACTGGCTGTCCTGGCTTTATAATATCAAGCAAGCAACTTTATCCCTCTCTACTACTGAAATTTTACATACAGCCACAGGATATATATGTCATCTATCACAGCTAGACTACAAGATCCAGGGAGAAATCTGATTGCTCTTTGGAGTCAAGAAGGATTCTCTCCCCCCCCCCCCCAGGAGGCAACATTCAAAATAGCTTCCTTAGGGGGGAGGGGGGTATTATTGGCTTACTCATTGCTCCTTCCCATATTGCTCCTAATTACTTTGCACAGGTGTTTTGATAATTATATTTAATTACTTGATAATGTTATTGGCACTGATAAGAATTGCCAATTGATTACTTGGTTGATTTTTCATTGTTTATGCCAATAAATGTATCAAATCATTTCCATGGAGAATAACTACATTAAGGCTCTACATGTATCCATCTGTCTGCCAGTCCATATCAACATAAATAGTAATCAAATAATGCAATTGAGATATATTAGGGGTTTTATATCACATTATATAAAATGTTTAATGCATTTTGTTTTATTTAAAAAAATATATTTTTTAAAAATTCTCATTGACAATAGTCTATCAACTGAATATAATTAATGGGTTATTAATGAAAGTAGATTAAAAGCACATATATAAAGGATGTTTTTCCAGGAGCTGATAATTAAGCATACTTTTAGTGTTGCATTTTTTTTCAAGCATTTAGTTACAGGAACTGCAGCTGGATCAGCTCTGTTTCAACTGAGAGATGGAACTGAGTGTAAGACCTGCATGTATCTGCAAAGATACTGAAGATGTGGAACAGTATTTTTGACTTTTGCTTATTTCAAATAGTAAGTGAGGCAAAGCAGCACCAGGCAGTAAGAACTTCACAGTGCCCTACATGCCCTGGAAATTAGCCCTGTAGGATGAATAATTTGTAACATTTAAACCAGGAATTTCATAAAGGAAAGCTGTCTGAAAAAATATTAAGCTGTGTAGATTTTATATAAAAAGAATTATAGAATATAAAAGAAGTACCATCTTTGCTCTGTATAGAGACATGTTTAGAATCTTAGGTCAGATCTTCCTATATCTGAACAACGTGTGAGCCCTTGATAGAGCTGTATGCATCAAAGAGGATTTATTACTTATATTATGGACTTGTCACGTTATTTGTATTCTTTCATCAATGCATTTCTATCTAAAATGTCAACACTTAATGCAATCTTTCCATAAAATATAAGCCATGTTTTTGAGTGGGCAGTTATTTTTTAACAAATACACTGACTAATAAATAGAGTTGAGCGGACACCTGGATGTTCGGTTTCGGCAGTTTCTGCCGAACTTCGAAAAAATGTCCGGGTCCGTGCTCTAACTTGACCCCGAAACTTGAACCCGAACCCTATTGAAGTCAATGGGGGCTTTTGGCCACTAAAATGCCTCTAAAAAAGTCCTGGAAAGGGCTAGAGGGCTGCAAATTGAAGTAAAATGTGGGTAAGAGTGTCCCCATTCATTCTATTTCAATTGACCTATTCGTATGAATGGGGACAATATTTGGGTTTATAGAAAGCCCATAGCATTACATACAATGTAATCGCCGAACCCCGAACTCCAACCAGAACATACAGTGGAATGTCTGTGTTCGGGTCCGGGGTCCAAAAACCGTAATGTTCGGTACGAGCCCGAACATTGCGGTTCGGGTTCGCTCAACACTACTAATAAACACAAAACATATAAAGATGTTCTTATTCACTACCATTCTTTATAAAGCTCTCTACTGGCTTTCATCAACCTACAAGGCCTTCCATGTATTGGCTTTCCATACATTGCTGCTCTTGACAAAGCCCAAATATTGCCTAAGGCTCTACCTATTTTCTCATCAACTATTTCTGCTAGAGTTACCCCATGCCGTTGGAATTAATTTCTACAGAATCTCCAGCTCCCTCCCTTGCTCTCAATCTATAAAAGGTCCTTCAAAGCTTACCTCTTCAAAGAGGTTTACAATTCATGCAACTACCGTTGTATACCTACCTCTATCAGCCATGTACCATCTGCAACTACTAATTGGTAAAGGGCAAACAGTTGACATATTACTATACTAAAGGTGTGGTGGAAGATTGCAATGACCTTGTAGACGAAATGATAGACACACTCCGAGCACAAAGTAACTTTGGAGCATCAATTACCTGTAGACTGGACAGGATTTGTGTGCATCTAAATTGATAAAGGGATTCACTAAGTGGCGGAGGAGGCGGCTCTTGGACAGAGGTAAAACTCAGTAGGCTAGCGGGATTGCCTCAGAAAATCAGGACTTTGGATGCAGAACTCGATGGTTGGGACAGTTCTGAACTTCAATGTGCACAAAGTGGGCTGGGGTAGATGTTTGGCCATACATGTTAAACATATGCATTCAAATGGCAAGAATTTAACTCAGTTGACTTGCTTCTGTTTGGAATAAAAAATGTAAGATTTGTTTACATTGCAAGTACTCTAATATGGCCTTTACTTTAAAGGTCAGCTGTCAACACAAAATAAACTTCTGTTTAACTGAATGATTGCATCAAGTAATGACATTTTAAATAGAAATGCTTTATTTAAATAATATAAATAATGTATATTATTGAGCAAGGACTCTTTGCTTGTATAGCTCTAGCAACATGTTGTTTAGAATGAAGGAATATCTAATCCATTTTTGCCCAAGATGGCTGCCACCAGAGTGAGCTACACAGAGTAAAGGGGACTCAGTAAGGTACTTTATATGTATTCTTTCCATAAAGCATTTCTATTTAAAATAACTACACGTAATCTTTCATCTAAACGTTCATCGTAAAACGTAATTTTATGCTGATAGTTGTTCTTCAAGAGAAGAAATATAGTTATCGTGCCAAGGAAGTTCAATAAAAAACATAATATATGAATCAATTAGTTGATATTTACCTTCAAGTTGCATGTTTTTTCAGAGCCTTAAATTGGATGAGCAGTACCAGCAACTACAACAAGTTACAACAACTATAAAGGTCACACCAAGGGCCCTTGCAGAAATAAACAAGCAAATACAATTGATTGTCAGTTTTGGTATAGATTTTACATGTTACATCTGGAATACAATAAAACATGTTTCAACTGTACTGTGAAAACAAAAGCCATCATGTGGGTTTTTAATATATTTCCTGAGCTGTGACTTGTAGGTAGTAGATTTGTAGGTCAAAAAACCACAACCTTTCTAGTATCCTTGGATATCAGGTGTTCTGCAGACTTTTATTGATTCTGAAAGTCTTGTTTGGCTACTAATATCTTTTCAGTGGGTTAATTGAAATCATCTATATTTCTAAGCGGAAGGATGTTTGTGTCAAACAATGAATTACAAAATATGGATCTTTATATGGAGCACTCCCATCAAAAAATGAAAAGGTTTCATTTTTTTTAAATTTCGTATTGTTGATTTCAGATATGTCTTTTGTAGTTGTTATGTGACTGTATTTGATAAAATATGTAACTAAACCAGTATGACTGGGCGCCGCCATTTTGTGAAAAATAGTGTTTTTGGGTGCCACCCCCCCAGAGACTTTACAGCATATATTTCTCACTCTGGGGCTTGGGACACAGAATGCAGTCTATATGTCAGAATTCTGGTAATGGACTTGCATTGAATGGGAGGGTAATGTAACTATTACATCACAAGGGGCGGAGTTATGATCCTGTTTGATTAGGTTAATCTCCTCTCTTTGTGTTGGAAGACAGGTAAACAAAGTTATACACCACCACCTAGTCCTGCCCACTGTGATACTCAGGAGGCTGTAAGAGAGCAGGGGAGTATCTTATGACATCATCATGCAGGTTTTGGAAACAGTTGTAAGTTGAGACTGGCTGGAAGATTTTGGATGATGTTGCATTATGGGAAATATTCACAAAATGGAGCCAGGGTATACACACCTAATTTTATTTTTCCTTTTATATGCAATTAATTCAATCATTTAAAAAAAACAGTGGCATTTGATTTATATATGTAGTTTGTTTTAAATGACCAGGTAATCTAGTTCCACCTTATGTGAGTCGTAGTGTCCCTTTAACAGAAGAGAATGAAGCAATGGCAGTAACCTTTAAGTAATACCATTCAGATCTTCTAAAACAAAATGAGCATTTCTACT
This sequence comes from Pelodytes ibericus, assembly GCA_036172795.1. Taxonomy (NCBI): domain Eukaryota; kingdom Metazoa; phylum Chordata; class Amphibia; order Anura; family Pelodytidae; genus Pelodytes; species Pelodytes ibericus. The sequence continues at coordinate 52,009,147 of CM069867.1, read as the reverse complement.
TCTTGTAGTAGGCATTCTCTAAACTGAAATGACAGAAGTTTTACATCATGATACCTGAAAATATGACATTTGTTATAATCTAACACACTGTTTGTTAAACACAGATGTCTATTTATGAAATAAAGTGTTCTGGATGCGTGCTTGTCTAAGTATTTTTAAGGGACTCTGTCAACATCTCCATTATTTATACAGTGAATATAGAGAATAAAAGATGATATAACATGATCTGCAAATTGTGTTCGGAAAATTGCAAGCAAATTAGAGATGTGTTTGGTGTCTCTTGCATATGACATCATCTTGTGGCTTGATGCAAATTTTACATTTCCCATTGAAAAGACGTTCATTTGCATTTCAAGACACAGGTGATGTCATAGACATGAGACACCACAGGCATATTGTTCTCCTACTTTATGAATTTACATTCAAGTGTTTCTGCTAATACAATGTAAAGATAATTCTCCATGATTGTTTTTATTCTCTACAGAATTCTCTACTGAGATTGACAGCACATCCTTTTTATTCCACTCAACTTCTGATAGGTGTCTAGGGATTAGAACAACCTTCTTGGTTAACCTCTGACTGTTCATATGACCGGTAGATTTTATAATATATGTGTTATAAATACTGAATCACACCTTTATCATGCAACATAAAGATTCTTGTTTGATTTAAAGCTGTCTAGACAATAATGGAAGGCATTCAGTTTTAGACATAACCCCTTTTTTTATTTTTTTATAAAGAGACTTTATAAATCATGCAAAGATTTATGGATTTGTCTATCCCAGTCACACTGACTCATTTATAGTTACATCCTGCATAAGAAATGATACTGTTGGCTTTGGAAGGGATTAGAGAACTTCCTCAATGCCTACATAATGTTTAGTGTTCTTGAAAGGTTTTAGGATTGCCATTAGATTTTTGTTAATTAACTAAAGATTGTGCTGCATTGCTTTTTTTAATTCTTTATGAACTCGTTCTTAATGATATCTACCAGATATATACCTATGTGTCATATAGGAAATTAGGTAATTGAGCACTATTATTTATTGTTGAAAACAATTTACAATAGACTCATGAAAAGCTGAAGTAGTAGAGAAGCTGACTGGGTGCAATATTAACTTACTCCATTCCCCTTTCTCTTTATGAGGTGCACTGCCATTGTTTAAGCTGTCAGCTCCTTCCAAGCAACCACTCTGTCAGACATTTCTTCACTTTCTCTCCCCAGGTCTTTCATTCTTCATTTTACCTTCCCGTCTCTCTTCTCTCTGGTCTTCTTTCTCCAACTTTTTCTCCGTCCCTCACACTCTTTCTCCTGTAGAAACGTTCTTTCCCAATTTTCTCTCTCGATTTAGACTTTTCCCTCTCTTTCTGATCTAGTCCCTCCTTCTCCTCTCGATCCCTAGTTTATAAAACTACATTTGGGAGACTTAATTTCCTCGTGAGTAACTTCTTACGCGAATCAGGACCTGAGGAGCAACTTGGAATTGCTCCTTCTCAATTTTCCACATGGCTTGACCAAGTGATGGGATATTGGGCTCAATGATCGATTTATCTCAGGTCACTGAATTCCATAGACTACAAAAGGATTTTTGTGTTGAAAACCAGTGGTGTTAACTCCCATCATTGCAGACAGCCTATTATGTCATATTGTGGATAGATTGGGAACAAGGTGACAAATGTGCAACGCTATGAAGGATTTTTCTCCGTAGCATTGATTTCACAAGAAGTGCACCTCTATGGTTCCCGATAGAACAAATAACTAAAGAAATTGATTTTGTGTGTTAGAGTACAGTAAGTTGTGATGTGAATAGAAAGAATAATTACGGAGAGTTTACAAAAAGGTTATTATTTGTAGGAAGCAATAGGAAATTGGTCATATAAAAAATACTTGCGGGATGTATATTTGTAGAATAATTAGATGATGTAGAATAAGGACTCATAGATGTTTAGTTGCTACAGTAAAGACAAAGGTGTGGTAGAGGGATAAAGAACTGTGGGGAATATAACAGGTAATGATGCTGAGACTATGGCAAGAGTAATTGTTGTAGATACGGGATAGATCATTAAATTCTAATCATGAAGATCTAATCATTATATTTTGGTGAGTTGGAAAAGAAAATATATATTGGTGATCAGATGGGTACATGGGATACATTTTCCAACTACAGCTTAGCTACTTTGGCCTTAAGTTTCAAATTCCTGTCTCAATGCCCTGCAATTCTTTCTTCGTTGAGTAGGCTGTATATGTTTTTATATGTCAGTAGTGAGAATACTTGGAAATTATGTATTGGGAATTTAAATGAAATATTACAATATAAATATAAAATTGAGGCCTACAATATATAATATTAGTCATGCATTTGCACCAATAGTTTATTACTGCCCATATTTAAACTTTTGTTTACCCGAATGACCTTAATTACCCATCTATGATGTGTTCTTGTAGAATCAGTGGCAATAAAGATCAGTCATGTACTATTTTAAGGTCAGTCTACTATTTCTAATCAACCACTAGAGGGTAACAGAGAGCAAGATTAGTGCAAGAGAGTCTTTTAAATGTTTATTATTGGCCTTCAGCTCTCACGTTTGGTGTTCTAGGTTGCACTTTGCTGCAATGCAACACTGATAACTTAAAGGGTTAAATACAATTTAATATATATTTAGATATTACATAATATGTGTATATTTGCAAAATTGTTTAATACTTTATTTCATTTCTGATATTACGATTAAACCTAACAGACTATGTTCTATTGTTGTGGTAGTTTTTATTTTATTGTGTTGATCCCCTGGATATATTTAAATATATATATGTTATCCTTCCTGTCTTGTCTTTCTTCCAAGCAATGCATGTTAAGATAATTTAACCTTTCTTTTTAAGTTTGATCCTGCAATCCATGATCCAGTATATTATTATTGTTCTAAGACAATATGACAAGGAATTAAGTTAATGTATAAGATTGAAAAAAGCTGGTTTCAATATAGAAAACAAACTAATTTATCATGCGGTGCACTCATACGTCATCACAGATAATACACAGCTAGTTGGACATTCCCAGTTCACTCCTTTGAATCCGAATTTGAGATATACACCAACATGGGGAGGGGCAAAAAGTTACTGTGGCCCCTCCTGCCCCTTTCATAATACACATTCTTTTGGCACCCTACTATAGACTTCCCACATGCTGACTTCTCCAGTGAGGCACATCACCTTGTCACCAGTGTCTGGTAAGACCTTTTCAAAAGTTTTAAGTCTGTTACTTTGATTTGTTTATGTATTTTACATTTGTTTGCACCTGTTGGATGTAAATATTAAGTACATAGATTGATGCTGCTTGAGTAAGTATTCTGACTGTGACCGAGAACATTATGTATTTCTGAGATGAAGATAAATCAGTTTCCCTGCATGAAAACATTAATATATAACACATGAAATGACTTGGGCTGCTGCTGAATTATTCAGATAACAGAATAAAAAGCCAGCAGACCATGTCATCAGCCAGAATTTTTAAAACTTGTCTTTCACCTACAATTATGAAATAGAACTGCTTTTATACACTTTATATTTTTTTTTAAATGTCATTTGGCTTAGGTACTTGCATGCCCTGTACGGTGTTAAAGTGTCCACACAGTATGAATAAACAGAAAGATAAAAAATAATAAAATTAATTTTCATTAGTTATTTTTATGTTTCTACATCTCTTTATTTTTAAGTAATTAGATAGATTAATAACACAATGGTATGTTGTTTTAGTGAATGGATTATATTCATGTCTTACAGTCATTTTTTTAAGTATCTGAGAATTTATTGGCTGGGTTTTTTATTTATTTATGTCCTTGTCCTTTAGGAATTACGGAATGCTAAGCACTTTCTGCTCCAGTGCTTGTCCAGATTACTAATGCCCGAAAGCTTCTGAATTGCAAGACTTCAGCAGCATTGACCTAATGAGATGAGGCTGTCCCACATTATTTCATTCCTTGTTACCGTCAGCTGCCTGAACACTTTTCACAGTGTCTTTGGCAAAAATGAGAAAGCAGCCAGCAAAAGAGGAGAGAGTCCAACGTTTGCACGATCAGGCCAATTTTCAACCAAGCACCAGCATCAGTGTACCTGGGAAATTGCAGGAGATCTCACAATTAGCCTGTCTATAAGCTGTAATGAACAGAACAGCAGCAACTATAAGTGCACCTATGAAGGTGAGCCACAGAAGTGTCCTTCATATAATGTGAAAGCCAAACAATACTGGAAACAAATTCTTGGGAAATTCAAGAAAATGAAGAACGCGTGCCAAGAAAAGCTCTTAAAGTCCCGCATATGTAAAAAGACTGCAGCTGTGGAGTCTCAACTTCTCAAGGTTGGTGGAGATAAGGAAGAAGGTCCAGAACAGGGCAAAGCTGAAGGGAAGAGTCGGGCACAGGAATCTAGGAAGGGTCCAGAAGAAAGACCACACTTAACTGATGTGGATGAAAATGTAGGTGCGGAAAAGAAATCTAACGCCAAAAAGAGGAAGCCATCGTCCAAACCTACTGAAAAGGCAGGTCCAGCAAGTCCAACATCTCTACCTGAAATGCTTCCTACAGCAAGAGAAGTTAATGATGATATTGTAGAGTTAAATGAGGATCTGGCCGAAGCCTACTGTGCAGAGAACTGGCATTCAGTGTGTTCCTTTTTTGTCAATTTCTGGAATGGTTAAACCAATGGTGTGGTAGAATCATAGTGGATAATATAATTATTCGTAACTAAAAGGTACTAACACAAGAATTCCACATTAAATCCTGCTATTGGTTCATTCTTAAAATGACTTACAAATCCCTTGGTACGAAACAAGTTTAGACTTGCCTAACCTCAAATGTCAGGCTTTTAATGCATAGTCTGTTCGCTATTTGGGCAATTTCTTTAATTTACACCTCAAAATAAACATTTTTATTAATAAATTGGCCCTAGTTTTGAATATCTCTAGGAATTCTTTTTGTATTTATCCCAAACTTTCCTATTTGTTTTGTAGTTTTTTGATGTATCAATAAAAAGGATTTTTTTTTTAAATAAATTGAATTGTTATTTATTATAGTATTTATAAACACTGCACTAGAGTATGTTAATGCACTTCTAATATGCACACATATTTGCTGGTGGTTCATACACATATAACACTACACTTTTCACTAGGAGTACATAAAAATGCATCAATGGGATAATTTACTTTAATCAGACTGCTTCACATACATCCTTTGTCCATATTATGCAGGATATTATGGGCCTAAAGCGCTCTGTTCCTCATTTATATGCCAATTACCCTTTTTCTAGGATCTCAGACCATTTGGTTTGTAACAGAGCTACCCATGGCTTTTAAATAAAGAGTTAAAGATTTGTATTAGAAACTACATGATTACAAAAGTTACTTGCAGAACTCAAACGTTGGTCTCTATTCAAAAATCTGATTAAATTTAGCTCTGGTTATTTAGAAAATAGAATATTTGGAGTTTAGAGGGGCAACGATTTAAAAGTAATATCAGGAAGTATTACTTTACTGAGAGGGTAGTGGATGTGTGGAATAGCCTTCCAGCGGAAGTGGTAGAGGTAAACACAGTCAAGGATTTTAAGCATGCGTGGGATAGGCACCAGGCTATGGTATATATAAGATAGGGAACTGGGGATTAATAAAAGTATTTAGAAAATTGGGCAGACTAGATCAGTCGTGTCCAAAGTCCGGCCCGCGGGCCAGTTGCGGCCCGTCCTTTACTTCCATACGGCCCCAGAGACACGGCTGATCAATGTCTCTTTTTTTTTCTAAGTCCAATTCTCGCGAGACGCGAGATTTCGGCCGTTTCGCGGGCTTTTCTCTGCAGGGAGGAGGTGTCCGTCCAGGGACACGGAGCAGCAGCTACCAGGTAAGTGATGGGGAGGAGGGTGGTTCCTGGGCATCTGAGAGGCATAATATTACTGGGCATCTGAGAGGCATAATATTACTGGGCATCTGAGAGACATAATATTACTGGGCATCTGAGAGGCATAATATTACTGGGCATCTGAGAGGCATAATATTACTGGGCATCTGAGAGGCATAATATTACTGGGCATCTGAGAGGCATAATATTACTGGGCATCTGAGAGACATAATATTACTGGGCATCTGAGAGGCATAATATTACTGGGCATCTGACTGGCATAATATTACTGGGCATCTGAGAGGCATAAAATTACTGGGCATCTGAGAGGCATAATATTACTGGGCATCTGAGAGGCATAATATTACTGGGCATCTGAGAGGCATAATATTACTGGGCATCTGAGAGGCATAATATTACTGGGCATCTGAGAGACATAATATTACTGGGCATCTGAGAGGCATAATATTACTGGGCATCTGACTGGCATAATATTACTGGGCATCTGAGAGGCATAATATTACTGGGCATCTGAGAGGCATAATATTACTGGGCATCTGACTGGCATAATATTACTGGGCATCTGAGAGGCATAATATTACTGGGCATCTGACTGGCATAATATTACTGGGCATCTGAGAGGCATAATATTACTGGGCATCTGACTGGCATAATATTACTGGGCATCTGAGAGGCATAATATTACTGGGCATCTGAGAGGCATAATATTACTGGGCCTCTGAGAGGCATAATATTACTGGGCTCTGACTGGCATAATATTCCTGGGCATCTGACTGGCACACTATTCCTGGGCATCTGACTGGCATAATGTTACTGGGCTCTGACTGGCATAATGTTCCTGGGCATCTGACTGGCATAATATTCCTGGGAATCTGACTGGCATAATATTCCTGGGAATCTGACTGGCATAATATTACTGGGCTCTGACTGGCATAATATTACTGGGCTCCGAGTGGCATAATATTCCTGGGAATCTGACTGGCATAATATTCCTGGGCATCTGACTGTCATAATATTCCTGGGCATCTGACTGGCATAATATTACTGGGCTCTGACTGGCATAATATTACTGGGCTCCGAGTGGCATAATATTCCTGGGAATCTGACTGGCATAATATTACTGGGCATCTGAATGGCATAATATTCCTGGGCATCTGACTGGCATAATATTCCTGGGCATCTGACTGGCATAATATTCCTGGGCATCTGACTGGCATAATATTCCTGGGCATCTGAATGGCATAATATTCCTGGGAATCTGACTGGCATAATATTACTGGGCTCTGAAAGGCATAATATTCCTGGGCATCTGAAAGGCATAATATTACTGGGCTCTGAATGGCATAATATTCCTGGGCATCTGAATGGCACAATATTACTGGGCTCTGAATGGCATAATATTACTGGGCATCTGAATGGAATAATATTACTGGGCATCTGACTGGCATAATATTCCTGGGCTTCTGAATGGCATAATTGTCCCTCCATGCTGCCTGTTCGGCTTCCCGGCGATTGTGCCGACAGGTCACGTGAACGGGCGCGCGTATGACGTATATTTCAGCATCCTGTGTTGTTTTTTTTTCATCTGGCCTTCAGATATGAAAGGCAGAGTGATTTTACTACTGTTTAGAATTGTCATTCAAATCGTTTGCAATAAAGTTTGCATAAAATAGTTCATTTGTACTTAATTTTAACTGTCAGGCAAAATGGTCGGCCCTCACGCATGTTCACTTCATCAAGTCTGGCCCTCTTTGAAAAAAGTTTGGACACCACTGGACTAGATGGACCGAATGGTTCTTATCTGCCGACACATTCTATGTTTCTATGTTAAAAAATCACTGATAAGGAGGATACCCTTGGTATCAGGTGGGGCTACATATGTCCTATTAGCTAATCCTGATTTTAGGTTATCCACTAGTTATAGCAATAGGAAAATGTAACACAAACTATAAAGTGCTGGTTTAAACATCACAAAGGATACTTTTGGTCCAAGTTACAAAAACCATAGATATACTATTGTGAGGTATATAACCTTCAGCTGTTTTGAATAATTTAGCTTGGGATGTGAATAAGATATAGTATTCCTTGGCAATACAGAAACATTAAGATCTAAGCTGCTCATCATGGCTTTTGAATCAGGTACGTATAATATATGTTTAGTCTGAAATATGACCTCGAGTCAAACTCTTCTGGGCAGTATTTTCCATTTCCACAAGTGCTGGATATCGTCACAGGGAGTTTGAATTGATTCCAAGCCTGTGGCAAAACCTTTTAAAGACAATAAAACATTTACACCAGTCCTCTGGGTGTCTGGATATTTATTAAGAAGCAAACAATATGAAATAACGGCAAACAGTCATATATAAAAGAAATGAAAAGAACCGATACTAGAAGAACTAAGCAAAAAAAATAAAAAAAAAGATTTAAGTTGTGAGTTAATGGTATTTGTTGATGTACTATGGTACATAGATTGTATTTTACTATTCTTGCACACTAAGTGTCAAAATACAGACTTGACATAAATCTGACCTCAGACAGGGTAAATATTTACAATTTATATTCTGTATATGATACATAAATACATTTTAAAATGTTCTAAAGTAGGAATTAATAACACATATCATCCTCCAATCTGTCAGTCTGTATAACCTTTTAAACCCCTATTATTGCTGCAGAGTAATAAATGTTTTAAGAATGTATATGGTATGTTATAGTGTTTGTATAATTGATATGGTGGCTATTGTAAATGCAGCTAGAATGGAGATAACAGTGACTTGAAAGCTCTCCTAGATGTACCAACTCAACGTAAGAGTCCCAGAAGAGACCACTTAACTCTACTCAACAAAATAAATACTAATATGCAAAAGTGGGTTGGCTACTCTATAATCATCTACATAAAACATGACAAACAGATATATAAGTCCAGTGGGGCAATAATGAGCAGACAAAAGAGGCATTTATTTTTTTTGATGCTTGTGCTTCATAAGAAGTATCTCAGCCATAAAAACCAAACAAAATGTAGCCTAATACCATATCAAGTAATTGGCACCATACTTCCAAGGAAATAGTCGCACTGAATACCCAGGATTTCAATGTTTCCTCCTTAAAGAGACTGTCTGGTGCCCAAAATACATCATCCAAATATTAATGCATATTAATGTGCTTTCAGAGTACTTTAAAATGCATGTCTTACATTTTGCTTTGCTTAAAATATAAAATACTTACAGCTAGAAGAAATTGTGAAATGACAGCAGTTTGCAAGAAACCAGGATTTTTTTTTGCTACAGGAACCAATGAGAATAATTTCATAGAAATAAAAACCCTGCTTACAATCTGCAGTTTGGTCTTATCAATACAGAAAGTGACTGCATGATTCTAGAAACATCGAAACATAGAATGTGTCGGCAGATAAGAACCATTCGGTCCATCTAGTCTGCCCAATTCTTTGCATGGTTGTAGTTAAGAGGCCATGGGCATCCACAGAGCAATGAGTCAAAAAGGGGCACTTTACTTTCAGTAGATACCCTCATGGATCATACCATGTACTTCTCCCACTACACATAACACAAGTGTGAACAATGCTTTTAATATATTTAAATGATTTGGTTTCACCCGTTGTTCCCCATGCTATTCTTCTTGAGGTAAATGAACCAATATACAGGCTGGCTCTTCAGAGCTCAGGCTTGTGTTTGGAGTGTTTAATTAGGCAGTGATACTTTCACTAGCCCTTTGGAAAAAATGTATCAAAATGAGACACACAAAGTTCCTCTATTACAACTCTATTGTGACACTATAAACAACTTGTAGAAAAAAGGTACTTATCCGTTCTGTCCGTTTTTCACAAGGTGTAAATAAAATATGTCGGCCAATCCATTGATAAAGTAGAAGAATCTTTAATAATCTGTAATATTATATATAAAAAATGTACATACCAAAACATTGTTATACCTTTACCTTGAGAATGGCATCTACCGGTCAGAGTTTTTACTTTCGGTTTAACTGCCTGGATTATACTGGTTTATCATTGTTTTTAACCTGCTGTGAAACGAACGGTTCTCGCTATCAACAATCGCGAAAACCACTCTAACAGTGCTGGACTATTGCCTCGATGTCGAGGCAATAGCCAGCACCAAAATTTGCTCTCTGGGGCTCATGGAGCGAACGTGGGCGCCATATTGACGGACCAGCATGCTTTGTCAATATGGCTATGCCCTCTTGAGCTTCGGAAGTAAAAAAAAAAAATTCACTTCTGTCGCTCTGAATATGTTGCTTGACTGCCCAATCAGCAACATTGCAATGAAGAAAAAAAAAAAAAAGGATTTAATTATCTTAAAACTAGGATTAGGGTTAGATTAGCTGTTAGGGTTAAAATTAAATAATTTTAGCATAAGGGATAGGGTTAAAATTAAATAGAAATATATTATGGGATAGCATAAGGGTTAGAGTTGGGGTTAAATTTAGGGTTAGGATCAAATTTAGGGTTCGGGTTGGGGTCAAAAGGTAAATATAGGAAAAAACAAAAAACACTATTTTTGTTTTTTGCCCCATAACTCTCAAAAAATGCAGAAAAATATGGAAATATGCATGTTTGTGAACTTGGGACAACATTTAGAAACTATTTATATGGGGTCTTTTTTTATGATTGTATTTGTGTAAATTATATTTTAGGTCAAAGTTAGAAAAAGTGTTTTTTTTATTTTTACATCATATTTTATGATTTTTTTGTAGTAAATTATTAAGGTATGATTAACATAATGGTATCTAATGAAAGCCCCTCTTATGTCAATAAAAACAACATATAATGTGTGTGGGTACAGTGTGTGAGAGAGAAGAAGATTACAGCTAAACACAAACACCCCAGAAATGTAAAAACAGCCCTTGTCACCAAGGGAAAGTCAAGGTCAAAATGTCTTGTCACAAAGCAGTTAAACAAAGATTGTACTTTAAAAAAAGTAAAAAATCAAATGGTGTTGACGTAATGTGTAATAATACTAGCAATGACATATTTAATGCATCCACTTCCATAAACCAGTTGAAGAGAAATTAGCCATATATCAGTGATGTTTGGCAGAGATCTTGGTTTATTGCAGTGATGGCTAACCTTGGCACTGCAGATGTCATTGCACTGGCAAGGTTAGCTATCACTGTGTTATTTTATGCTGCTATCTCCTAGTGTCTCTGAACTTTTGACCTCTTTACTCTGGAACTAAACCATCCTGTGCTAGGAGAAAAAAAATGTATATGGATGTGTTATGCAAAGAGTTCCTGACAGTGAAAGTGTTGTTTGTTTTTAAAGCCAAAGCACAAAATTGGGGGCAGCATGGCTGGAAGTTTTGACATATTAAAGAGGATGAAAATAGTTATGTATTTTTTTTTACCCAAAATAATGTAAATATGTGAAATTGAAATGAAATCTTTCAGTTCATACCCTAGCAATATCACAAAGATAAATTTCCAGTCCTCCTGGTGGGTGGAAGTTATGTGCAGGCTGCAGCACTGCTATATTTGAGGAATTTAATTTGAGCATTTGGTTTTTACATCCTACTAAAGGGCAGTTCAGTGTGGGAGAAAGAGAGATGAGACTGGGGAAATTTATACTAAAATATGTCAAAACCTGTACACCGCTCAGCATGCAAAAATAGGGCATGTTTAAAGCAACAAGTTCCACCAAGTGACAAGACAGATCTTTATTATCTGTCATACACATACTTGAAAACAGGTGAGTTTTTAGCATGGCATGTTTTGATGGTGCATGGCCAGGTATAGAAATACCAAAAAAGGTGAACATTTCGGCTGATGCTTGCAGCCTACAGCAAGGCCTTAACATGCCTCTCAATATGCCCCTCATGCATCGCGGGACACTGGAGGGGGGGGATATAGCATGATGAGAGGGGGCGTGTCAGTATCTCAAAGTGTGACTGTGCATGTACAGTATTCGGTCTTCAACACCAGACCTTAGGATAGGGGCCTTGAATTCAGATTGTCCTGTTTAAAGTGGGACAGTTGGGGGGGGGGGGTTTGTATATTTTTATGTGTTTCATTAAATTTTAACATGTAGTAAAATCATTGTGTCTTTTTCGGGATAGAAATATTAAAAACCAAGTGATCTTGAGCATAGAGTGATAAAGATGTCTTATCATTATAACTTAACTTCTTGGCTCTCAAGTGTTTTCTATTTAGCAAGTTTCAGCTGAAAATCTTTACAGCTTCAGTTACTGGCAGGCATACCATGGTGATTCCCTTAAACAAAGGAATACTTGTTTCAGGGTTTAAGATGAAAGCTACAAATTGAGTGAAAATGTCTTGCCAGGATACACAGAGAAATACTGATTAGGATAAGGCCAGGACCTCAAAGCAAAGCAACGCTTGATCTATACACACATGTGTTTGCTCAGTAAGATACTGTGTTTTTGTTTTTTTTTCTTACAAAAGAGAATCTTGTGTGACTGTTACAAATGATGCTTTGGAGGAATGGTGCCCTACAGAAGGCCAAATGCTAATTGTCACAGTGTTAACGTTATTTTAAAAGATTACAAGTTTTATATGAAATTTATAAATACAAAAAAATCCCCTGATCTCCTCTTCATAGCCCAGATTTTCCCTCCATGCTGAGTGTGAGTGTGTGTGAGTGGCAGAGTGTTAGTGGCAGAGTGTGTGTCTGCAAGTGGCAGTGTGCGAGTGGCAGAGTGAGTGTGTGTGAGTGGCAGTGTGTGAGTAGCGCAGTGTGAATGTGTGTGATTGGCAGTGTTTGTGAGTGGCAGAGAGAGTGTGTGTGAGTGGCAGAGTGTGTTTGGCAGATTGTGTGTGAGTGTAAGCGTTATGAGTGTGTATGTGTGTGAGTGGCAGAGTGTAAATGTGTGTGGCAGAATATAAGTGTGTGTAAGTGGCTTAGTGTGAGTGTTTGGCAGAGTGTAAGTGTGTGTGAGTGAGTGTAAGCATGAGTGGCAGAGTTATGAGTGTGCATGTGTATGTGTGTGAGTGGCAGAGTGTGTAAGTGGCAAAGTGTGTGTGAGTGTAATAGAATGTGAGTGTTTGGAAGAGTGTGAGTGAGTGTCAATGTGAGTGGCAGAGTTATGAGTGTGCGTGTGCGTGAGTAGCAGAGTGTAAGTGTGTGTGTGAGTGGCAGAGTGTGTGAGAGTGTAAGCGTGAGCAGCAGAGTTTTGAGTGTGTGTGTGTGAGTGGCAGACTTAGTACACTCACACACTGCACATTACTGTGAGTTGTATTGCTGTGAAGTCTGTGATACACTCACACACTGCACATTACTGTGAGCTTGTAGTCAATGGAGTATATTCGATGCAAGGTCTTGTTACTAGTGGGGTACCTCAGGGATCTGTACTTGGACCCATTCTTTTATTTTGATATTGCAGAAGGTCTTGTTGATAAGGTATGTCATTTTACTGATTTTCAACAATGTGCATGGATTAAAGGATGAAAATTAAAGGATCTTATCATGTATAACTTGGAAGAAAGACAAAACAGAGGGAATATGATAGAAACATTTAAATACATGAAGGGAATCAACAGGGTAAAGGAGGATAATATGTTTAAAAAAAGAAAAACTACAACAACATAGATATACATACAGTAACTTAATGGATTATCACCCTATGTCTACATATGAAAAAGTATAATGTACCATTAGTAATTAAAAATTAGTAATTAAAATAGTGTTAATTGCAGCCAGGCCTTGTAATTCTACCAGTCTTGGTTAATTTTCAGATCAATTTAAAAAACAACAACCATATAATCTATCAATAAGAAAAACCACATAAATATCTCAAAGTATTTTGTATTGTACTTTGTCATACAAGGTATTCCCCCTATGGTCGCCTTGTAGCTTGACAGCTTCAAGCTGTGCGTTGGGTGGTCACATCGTGAATTCTAGTAGCTGGTGGTGGGCCCCATAACTTTGATCAATACGTTCTTTTGTTGTTCTTTACAATGGCTTTAATGCAGTAATGAGAACTTAAGCTTTGTCAAATGTTTTGGAGCAAAGGGGGAGGGAGCGGGTCAAAATGCTTGGGCCGGATGCCACTGAGAAACAGAAATATGTAACTATTTCTCTGGTGAAATTCCTGCACATTCATTTGATACAATTGGAAATTCCTTTGTTTATGTGAAAATACAAGTATCTATGGAATTAAAGTAATAATAATATAATAATAATAATAATGCATTTACCATCAAATTATAGACATGGTAAACCAGTGGAATTTATTTAAACTGTAATAATATTTAAATGTATTTATGTCTCAGAAATGCCTGCATTTTAATTGCCAATAAGACGCATATTTTTCTTATTTATATTAGGAATATTGTTTTTTTCAGAGAGTGACTATTAGCAAAAACCATGATAATAATTACTAATGCTACTCTTATGTGAGCTTAAAAGCACGAAAATTAGTATTTAAAGAATTTACTGAGCCTCTGAAAAGGACTGTATCACCTACACATGGTTTATATGGTGAATGTAGAAAAAGAAAAAAATGATCTATATATTGTGTTAGCAGCATTGCACGAAAATGCACAAATGAAGAGAAAAATATGATTTAAATATGTCCGTGGTGTCTACTGTTTATGAATCATTGTGTGGCTTGAAATGCAAATTACATATATTACATAGAAAGGAGTTAATATGCACAGGTGAGACAACAGAATCTTTTTTTTTTAATTTGTAACACAGGGTATAGATTTTTTGATTTTTTATATTGTGGACTCGTAGTTTGACGGAGCCACTTCAACATGCCTGAAGAACGAACTTGTCTCTTGTTTCCTTGAAATTCTAACAATTCTAGTTCAATGTTGTGCAGGTTCAACTCTAGAGAAAATAACAGCCATTTTTTAAAAACAATATCCATTACAATTTAATCTTCCGAATGTTTGCAGTTCAATAGGCCACGTCTGCTTTTCAGGTCTGTTAATTCAGTATAATTCAGAGGTTAGGACCGTGGGAAATGTGATGTTATTGTCAGGCATTGTGATGGTTAATAAAGCATGTGCCCTCATGGGATAAGGACACAGGGGCTGGACTAAATTCCCATAGCTCAGCCCACCCTTTGGTTTTATGAATAGACAAAATGGCCTGATTAGTGTGGTGTGATTTTACTCATTGGCCACTGCCCACTTGAATGAGAGAACGCCTCGTCCACACCGAAAAACACACCATGCGCTGGGAATTCACATTGACTTATTCCCCCATAAACACTGCTGATTAGAAAACAAGGATGTAAGGAATTCTCATGATTACGCCATGGCATTCATACAAATACACAGAAACAATAACCCTTTAAGCATGAGACAAAGCAGTGCCACAAAGATAGCTATACAAAGGAATACTAGACTTTTAGAACACAATTAAAAAGATCTTAACAGTTCTGCTTTTCATTATAGTGTATTCAGTTTTGTATATGTTTGCCTTTGTAAAAAAAATATTAAAATAAAATATACCTATATATTTGGAGCAAAGGGGGAGGGAGAGGGTCAACTACATATTTATCTCCAGTTTAGGTACGCAGGTTTACCCTTTAATGATCTGTCAATGTATCATACAGACAGGGCCATCTTTAATGTTAATGGGACCCAGCACAAGCATCTGTATGTGAGCCCCCATGATACACTATTAGCTTAACTTTACACTATAAATGCTTGCAGTATTGTGGTGTATTGTCCACACAGAGTATAACCTATCATGCTTACTAGGCCATAAGTGTCTCAAAATATGTCACACAAAACCCAGAATCTTCCAGACCCCATTCTCTCTCACACTTCCTAAAACAAGGTGCCTGCCTCAATGTTATTCATACTTGCCAAATTTCTTTTTTTCAGAGCCCACAATAAAAATGGAGGGAGCCTGAAGGGGCAGAGTTGTCGGATACACAAAATTGAAATGTAATGCTGCCTGTGCACTAGACTAGCCTGGCAAATTCCTAGCAACTATGATAAAGTTAAACTTATGATCATAAACATCATAATGTTATCCATTACAATTTGCACCAGCCACCACGTAGATTAAGTATCACCCTTGCCACCTTGGCATTGGACTCTATCACCTGTACCCACATCACCCTCCCGAGCCCCTTGAACCAAGTGTGCAGAAGAACACACTCCCTGCCAATGTGCAGCACAGACCTCACCCCAATGTATTATCCCAACCCCTCAGACAGGGTTGCACACACTGCAACATATTCCACATTGCTATTCATACACTGCAGTACATTATACCTTAATGCTAATAACTGCACCTCATTGCACAATAATGACAATCACTCACCACTAACACTGTATATTTAATTTGTTTCTAATACCAAAATCATACCCTGTCACTGTGTGCATTGAAGATGCTAAGGGAATTTGGACAATACCATAGGGAAAGGGGTGGAGTGGTAAGTGAGGAAAAGAATAAAATAAATACCGTAGTAATGTAAAGCATTATAATGTCATCCACCCTGGCAAGTGGGTATATACATGAAAGAGGCAGAAACTATAGGGCTCAAGTAGCAGGCTTATTGGTACTCTGAATGGAGCTTGGACCCAGGGAAGCTGCAACTTTTGCCTTGTGTTAAAGATGGCCCTGCACACAGGGCAGAAAAGGTTTTAAATCAACCCTATAATATAGATATTGCATGAGGAGACAGCTGATCACTAAATTTGTAGCACAGGTCTGCTATGAAATACTTTCTGTTTAAATATTTAGCTATACTGAATTGTAACTAAGATAGGATAGCCAAAAGAAAATGTTACCTACATTGCATTATTTTGTTAGAGTGTGTTTAGAATTCTTAAATGTTTTTAGAATACACTAGGAATGTACTAGAATGTAAACCTTAATTATATGCACACATCCACCATTTACATACACCATGACTTGCTTTGTAATAGACTTCACTAGCAGCTCATAATAGGAAATAAGACCCCCATGGCGCCTATCCCTGATTGGGCTGCATGACATTGAAGGAGGAGTCTCAGCGCACACATGGCAACTCCACATGCACAATATTTGTTCTCCTTTACTGTTCAAATTCAATAGAATCAGGATAAAGGAGGACTATTGGATAGGGGGCTGTAATAGGGCCTATCTCACATAAAGCATTTTTATTCTACAAGATAAGTGTAGTGCATACAGCAGTACTTGCATGTGCAGTCCATCCCAATACCCCAGCATAGAAATGCATGATATACGGTAATATGGAGGTGTGAGATGCTGACATGGCCTGCAGCATTAAGCATCCTCATAATTATCTCTGAGTATATACCAAGAGGTGCTGCCCCTTTAGGAAGATATCATCATGGGAGGATTAATCCCAAGGATGTCAATAGGTTTTAAAGTAAGCAAAAGTGTTGCCAAAACAATAATAATTTTTATAATAAAAATGTCAACTTTGATTTGCATTTATATTTGTTTTTGTTGTGGAAACCTTTGGAAAGGTTTGGGAGCTGCAATTTTTGGTCCCGAAACAGGTTTTAACAATGAAGTAAATATTTAGTGTACAATAATAATGTATATCTGTACATATTAAGGGTTTGACGGGGCCTGTGCATTTGCCACCCTAGATGAACCTCCATATTGCTGCCCCTTGGCTCTCACCCCCCTTGCTCCTCCCCTTACCCCTCCTACTTATAACAGCCAGACAACAGCACATCAGTCACACAATCATAAACACAATCTCACACACACACACAGACAGTCACACACACACAGACAGTCACATATACACAAGCAAGCAGTTTTTTTTTCTTGTTAAAGAAAAAGTACATTTCTTAATGTGTCCCTCTGTCTGTCTCCTCTTCCCCCTCCTGCCTCATGCCTGTCCCTCTTCTCTCCCTCCTCATGCCTGTCCCTCTCCTCTCCCTTTCCATGCCTGTCTCTCTCTCATTCTCTCTCCTCTCGCTACCCATCCCTGACTCTCTCTCTCACTCTCTCTCCTCTCCCTAACCATGCCTGACTCTCTCTTTCTCCCTTCCCATGCCTGTCTCTCTCTTTTAAAAATGTGGCACTGAAGGAGGTGGACCTCACCGTGGATGAGGTGAAGCTCCGCCTCCTCCTTCTATCGGAGCTCATTTTTATTTTTACTGGTAGGAGCAGGCGGTACTAGCTCTACAGAGCTCAGACAGTGCTGCCCGCGCTACTCACGCACACTGATCATTCAGAGCATCAGGTTTCCGATGCTCTGAATGATCCGTCTGCTCACACACAGCAGCACTGTCTGAGCTCTGTGTGTGTTTAACACACAGAGCTGGTATTGCTTGCTGCTCCTCAGAAAAAAAATGTGCTCCGATAGAAGGAAGGGGCTCACCTTCACCTCGTCCCCAGTTAGGTCCACCTCCCTCCCTCAGTGCCTACTTTGACCAATAGGAGGCGCATGCCCTTTTTGTGGTTTTGATGCCCTTGATTTAGCATTACTGAATATATTTCTGCAATACAAGCAAATAATAATAATATGAAAATTAAAACTGTTCTTAGGCACTTATGTTAAGTGCAATTTTTGTTATTGTTATTATTAATGTTAATGTTTATTTTCTAACCTTTCATTTTTCATTCTTTGGTACCATGTTGTATCTTTATATAATGTTTAACATTAAGATCTAGAAAACAAAATAAACCTACTCCGATAATTTGAAGGTTAAAAAAAAGCTTATAAATGTGTCAGATGCAGTGAATTAACATTAAATAATTATTTTCAAAATATGTTTTTTTGTATCAGTCTGTAAGATTTTATGTTTCAGTAAATCATCACCTTCTTCTGACAACAGAAGTGCCACGTGAAAGGCTGCTACTTTATTCTATGCGTTAAACGGGTTTATCAGATTCTCACCACTAATGTACTTCGGCATAAACTGGTCTCTTTCAATTTGTCCTTCTTTTCCCCATTTATCAGGGACATGAAGACAACAACAGATTTTTTTTCTTACAAGCCGCTTTATGTTCGCTGAAGCATTTAATATTCTTATTGGTTCTGAGGCCACATAGTGTGAACATGCTCAGACGCTTGGTTCTTTTCTAGTGTTCCACAGACATCTTATTAAGCTAAAGAACATATTGTACACAGTCCACAGATAACAAGGTTTAGATGTACAAGCACAAAGTTAAAAGACATTAAAAGACAATGTCAAGGAAACAAGAAAAGGGTTTACTCTCTGCTCTGTCTCACAGCTGACAGTACCAGTCGCTGACCAGACAGAACTGCCTGCTTCCCATAGCTGCCAGTCAGAGGATAAACTGCCATGTAGTATCAGAAGTACACGCCAGTTTATCCTCACACTTGTGACAAACTATCTTTTCACTTGTGCTTCTATATTAGAATCAGACGTGAAAAATAAAGTTTAGTGTCCTTTTAAACCTTTTTTAGGTGAAACGCGTGAGATTATCACTCGCTGCTGTGTTTTTATTATTACTAAATAAACATTATTGATTGTACTACCCTAGACTCCAGCTTTTTACCTTACAGTCATCCTGAGTGTTCCCATGATGCCCAGCCAGCCAGTCAGCCAAAAGTCTTCCATAATATGTTTTACTAAGAAGACTAATATTAGCATCCCTCCCAAGTGGATACCATCTTGAGGTTACTCAGCTGTTTTGGGGCTCATTTCTGTGTCTTGTTGACTATATACTGATGGGAGATATGCTGCACCACTATCAATATCTAGTTAACTACAAGATGAGGGGAGCTTCACAATACCAACATGTATGTCCAGCTAATTATATACTGATGGGAGATATGCTGCACCACTATTAATATCTAGTTAACTACAAGATGAGGGGAGCTTCACAATACCAACATGTATGTCCAGCTAATTATATACTGATGGGAGATATGCTTCACCACTATTAATACCTAGGTAACTACAAGATGAGGGGAGCTTCACAATACCAGCATGTATGTCCAGCTAATTATATACTGATGGGAGATATGCTTCACCACTATTAATACCTAGATAACTACAAGATGAGGGGAGCTTCACAATACCAGCATGTATGTCCAGCTAATTATATACTGATGGGAGATATGCTTCACCACTATTAATACCTAGGTAACTACAAGATGAGGGGAGCTTCACAATGCCAGCATGTATGTCCAGCTAATTATATACTGATGGGAGATATGCTTCACCACTATTAATACCTAGATAACTACAAGATGAGGGGAGCTTCACAATACCAGCATGTATGTCCAGCTAATTATATACTGATGGGAGATATGCTTCACCACTATTAATACCTAGGTAACTATAAGATGAGGGGAGCTTCACAATACCAGCATGTATGTCCAGCTAATTATATACTGATGGGAGATATGCTGCACCACTATTAATACCTAGGTAACTACAAGATGAGGGGAGCTTCACAATACCAGCATGTATGTCCAGCTAATTATATACTGATGGGAGATATGCTTCACCACTATTAATACCTAGGTAACTACAAGATGAGGGGAGCTTCACAATGCCAGCATGTATGTCCAGCTAATTATATACTGATGGGAGATATGCTTCACCACTATTAATACCTAGGTAACTACAAGATGAGGGGAGCTTCACAATACCAGCATGTATGTCCAGCTAATTATATACTGATGGGAGATATGCTTCACCACTATTAATACCTAGGTAACTACAAGATGAGGGGAGCTTCACAATACCAGCATGTATGTCCAGCTAATTATATACTATACCACCCTGGCTAACTATAAGCTTAGAGAAGCTCCTATATCTTTCTCACATGGGTGCAATACAGTAAAGTATTACCCTCATTGCCTGTCCACATATTTACTAGAATGATCTACTAATTTAATCATGCATTATTGTTATATATGTGCCTTCTTTCATTTTCTGCAAAATAACAGCTATAGAATTATCCTGGTAGGGGCGCAATTTTCTATTTTTGCTTCAGACTCAGAAAAAGCTAGATACGGCTCTAGTGAAACAGAACATATTATGTCACAGTGCACCGCCATGATTAATAGAAGTAGCACCTTGCTTTCTCTCTGCCAAACAGAATTTCGTATTATTCTTTATTTGCAGTGTGCAGCTACGTTGGCACTATATAAATACAGGGCCGTTGTAGTAATAATATGAGACATGATAATGATAGCTTAGCACTGAAAAGATAAAGCAATTTTTGTGCCATGTACTGAATAAAAATCTAATTTTTCACAGCAGCTATAATCTGTGACCATTTCATTGGGCATAGTAAAAGGCTCCTCACATTTTATTTTGATTAACTTTAAAAGGGAGGCAATCCTTTAATGTACACAAAATAGAGATAAAATAGCAGACAACACTACACTACTACTGTGTAAAAGGGGCTAAGCAAGAATTGTATGTCCTTTTCGCACTTGGGATCTTCCCAAACAACCCAACATTTAAAAAAAAAAAAAAAAAAAAAAAGGGATGAGGGGTGATCTAATGTAATTTCCAAGGAGGGGGGGGGGAATTAGCATTAATGTGAAATATGTTACAGTGTGTACAGCCCTGTCAGAGAGGGTGTGATGGCAAAGTCTGTACTGCACACTGGCAGGGAGGGTATTCAACTGCACATTTGGTTTCAATGAGTTTGATGCAAGGGTGACACCAGCTACATGCTGGATGGTGCATCAAATTGTAATGGGTGATAATATGACATTTTATGATAGTTTCCAATGGTCCTGAATTTTCCAGGACAGTCACATTTTATGGGGGTCCTATTGGATCAAATTCAGGTCTGTCCCAGCATTAATAGTTGCCCGTGCACAGGTAGCATTACATATAAATTGTGTATGTCTGACATATATATACCCAGCCTAAACACTGGGAAGTAAACTCCGGATGCCTGTGTACACTGTGTGATGGTGTGTAACTCTGACCCTTTAGGCTCCACATCTTTTGCCCTGGGACCTCAAAAAATAAATTTGGCAAGTATGCGTGATGGCGAGACACTTTGTTATAGAAAGTGCCCATTGGTGCCATATTCTGTGAGAGAAAATGGGGTTTCTTCCTCCCCCTATTGGCCCAGACGCCATGAGTATATAGAAACAGATTCAAAATCTATACTGTATTATCCACTTTATGAAAGGGTATTACTTATATATATATGTATTTGTGTACTGCACATTCAGAGGATATAGGGAAATGATAGCCCCAAGAATCCGTATTAACCTTGGTAAGTCAGTTGAGGTTAGGCCTGTAAAGAGGGCCCACCTAGGAGAAATGTTAAATAAAGGGTGCGGTGGGTGGGTCATATCCGGAAACGTCGACGACAGGTAAGAAAGACATGGCTGTATTTATGTGATCCTGAATGTCCCTCCCACAACTCCAGGCCAAGCCTTCTATATATATATATATATATATATATATATATATATATATAATAAAATAAAAATAATCAGGATAAGTTAACAGTGTATTGCTATTTAAGAAAATACTTCACAATCAGAAGCTAGCAATTCTGTGCAAAACTTTTCAAATTGTTCATTCAATTATCCTATCAGTTCTTGTAAAGGGAAAAAAAAAAAAAAAAGAAGGATTATGAAATGAGGCAAAGGGTTTTAAGTACAGATTAACAGACTTGGTCTAGATTTGGATCAGATTTCTATGGTTCATTGTTGGGCAGATTTCCTGCCTTTAAAAGGAACCTTAAGATAAAATATAATGTTCTCTTATATTAAAGAGCATGTTCAGAGATGTATTTTTAAAGCCTTCTTTCTACAGAATATATCACATTTTTTAACAAGCGTATTCTTTCTTGCTAGCGGTCTGTCCTTTCAATGTGCTGGCTTCTCGGCCTGCCAACAGAAGAATGTGCAATTGCCACCTTTTCTCCTTTATCTTGCCGCTCATGGTTGCTGGTCACATTCCAAAGTGTAATACCTGCTTAATAACCCCTTCCAGATTCAGCCAGTTGCTCCTGCATGGCAAGAATGATCATGGTCTTAAGAATTCAGTTCTTGTAACATCCTGATAGTACAGGTTGAGTATCTCTTATCCAAAATCATCCGTTATGGATTTTGCCACAAGTTGCAATGAATGCGAGTGACAAGACAAAATAGATTTAAACACAAGTAACGACCTTTAAGAACTATGGAATGTATGCTATATTGCCGACAGAGCCATTTAACAGAGTGCATGTGAAGTCAAATACTAATAGTAGCATTTTGTTGAGGCGGAAAGAAGGATCTGTCAGATGCAACCACATAGTTATATAGTGTAATTTAGGGGGGAGTAAAGGAACCATACTTTAATGAAATGCTCAGTATTGTATTTGATTTGGGCAATTACCAAAACTGTATGGAAAAGCCTTCCCTTCTATTGTCTGGTGACTCCAGATAGATTAGTTGCTGCTGTATGGTGATCAGGGCCAATATCCTTGCACACTGTCCCAGAGATCAGGTGAAGACCCATTAAAGCACATTCTGCCTCCATCATCAGATAAGTACTAATTGGGTGCTTAGAATGGTCACAGTGAAAACAATACAGTTCTCATAAAACTTTGTTTTGCAGTTCATTTTTTTTTTTTTTATATACGAGTAGGGTTGCCACCTTTGGGACAAAAAAAAAATGCCACACTATAGCTTCCATCAATTTAAAATAGGCTTAAAATCATCACTGGGATCCTACAAACATGGACAATTATTTTTCATGCTTAATTGTAGGATTGTAGACTCAAAATATACAACGGCAGAACTTTATATTCAGTGTTGCATACAAATATATGAGTGTTTGAAACCCTAACCCCATCAGGAATGCATAATATGCGAATGCAACCGTCACTGCTCACAAATCCATCGGGCAGTAAGCAAGACTGCCAGATGCCATCAAGATGTCTTTCATGCTATAAAAGGATGGGCTCATGCTTCAGCAAAGGTAAATAAAAGGCTTTGTGATTGTCTAAACATGGGGGTCCTCTCGTGTCTGCTCTACCTTTAAAGAAAATCCTTAATACACAATTGATCTTTGTTTTAATATTACAATTTTACAAACTTGTGAAAGGTAAAATCCGTTCACCATGTCTATATAAAATTGTATCTTCAGTTAAGAGTATAAAACAAACAAAAACTTAAATGTAGGAGCAGATGGTTAATGTAAAATTCTATAAAAGTTTAGAACGGCGACTGAAGGTGTGGGTAAGAAAAACTTGATTAATGTAGGAAAAAACTATATTGGAGAAAGCCGGATTTTTCCATATACAAATTATACATTGAAATGGTCACTTTAGCACAATGAGTACAGTCTTTTTTGCAGAGTTCTGCAATGTTTAGTCTACATATCTCTTTATAACATTAGGTTCCTGGAATGGACAGAATACCCATGACTATTTGTGTGTAAACTGAAATACCGGTACAGGGAAATAGTAGAAAGAACATAACGCCATTCACAAAGTCTAGGTATGGCTACATTTCCACTCAGTTGTTAGTAAGTACAGTACAGTAGCTAGATTAGTTGTACAAGGAAAGCAAGTACACAACTCTACAAGCTAGTAACAGGAAAACTAAGACAAAATAGCAAACAAATAAAGGACTCTCTTAAGAATAAAAGTAAATGATTAAAAAGAAATGACATGGATAATGACATCATCTTCCTTTTTGTGTATGTTCTGAGGACTGTGTGTTTGGTGATTTATCTGTGATCTGTACAGCTACAAGGAAGGAAAGAGAACCGTGGCAGATACAAACTATCATTTTTATGTGGCAGTGAAGACCTACACCAAGCATGAAAATGGGCATCTGCAATGCAAGTGAACTACTTATTCAGAGCTTCTCAGAGTTAAGATCCTATTGACTATTTAGGAGAAAACCAGGAGTTTTTTTTTGGTTTTTGTTCACAATCTCTCCGCTAGAGTCTGATCCTGGTCCACTTTGATATTCACAATATATCAGCAAACTTGGGACTGCATTTCATTTTGTAGGCACATATATGGAATGTGGTATTGTCATAGGACATGCCTGCAATACCAAATCAATTGTTATTTGTGAACAGTTAAAACCTATGATGGTTTGCCCTCTGGTGGATGGCAAATGACATTAATGATGAAAAAAAGGTTTTCTGTTTCTTTTACTTAAGCAGTTTTGAAATCAATGGGAAAAAAAACCCCAAATACAGCTCAGTGTTAACATCACAACCGTTTAATAGACATTGAGCAGGCAGGTGTGGTAGTTAGAAGCTCAATTTACAGTAACAGGGGTTTTTTTAAACAGTACAATTTCCAACAACTTGCACATTTTTACTCCCTGTTCAACACACGAAAAATATTACATCATTAAAGGCTACTCAGAAAGCAACAAAATCTCTATGTTGATATACTTAAAATGGCCCTCCAGTTTACAGTAACATTTCTGCAGAATTAAATTTGATGTAAAGCATTAAACTATTTCTGAAAATAGTAAAGGGAGAGATTTCTAGTCTCTAAAAGGGTAACGATATAATGAATTCCTCTTTGTTAATAGTGTACCAGAAAACTGGAATCATTTGTGTAGATATAAATACTTGTTCTCTAATTACCCCCGGAAACAATACGGTTTACAGTCATTATACATTGCAGCCATACTTGCATTACAGGCACACCGAAATCTACACGTTAAACAATACCAAACCACCAATAAGAGTTAAGAAAGTTGGTCCCGTATAGGGTTAAACAGCATGGATCGGACACTCATTTGGTAAAGGCAGCAAACAGCACTAGATCACAGGCTAAATATTAAAGATCCTTCACTTTAATACACACTATTGCACTAAAATGCCATCAAAGTGGTTTTCTTTACCGCCACATAATTAAACTGACCTTAGTCACATAGTAAAACACTGACCTTAGGTTATCACCTTTGCAGATGTTTGGGGTGTGGCATAACAAAAAGAATTCCAGTAAAATGCTCTGTAATGGTGTAATACACATTGCGAAATCAAGGAGATACCCCTTAGCATGACATGACTGCAGTGACACCAGGTAAGCCGATGATAATTATATCTCATTAGTACATATTACACTTATTTTCAAATCCTTTTAGAGCATGAGGGAGATTCAGGACAAGTAAGAGCTTTCTGGAAAATTAAGAAGCAGCTTTCAGCAAATATACAAATCATTGGTTTAACTGTGAGCCTTGACTTTATCCATGCAGCCTGATCTAATAAGGTAGACTGTAAAGTTTCTAGTCTGGCCCTTTCTGCTGCGGCTAAATGATAGCTTTGCAATCCCCATACACTTCATATACGTCTACTCATATTCCACCAGGATACATACAGATCCAGCCCTGTACATCTCTGTATAAACTTCTAACAGAAAATGTGGCTGAAGTTCCAGTCTGTATTTTTTAAAGTAAAATCGAACTGTAAATGAACATATGGAAAATAGGCCACAGATTTAAAACATCTTCACCCAAAACCTGTAAAAGTTCATTTCTGTCAGATCACGCCTTCTATCAGAAGACAAGGATATGCCTCTTGATCATACAAGATTTAAGCTGCAATGAAATAAATAGCATTAGATGCCAAAAGGATAAGGGCAGAGCAAAGCTAACTAAAGGGACATGATTGTGACATTTTCTATTATTGTATTATTATTATTATTGTATTACACTTTAAAATGATCAAGCTAGATCCTGAAAGTTATTGAAGTAATAGATGTCAAACTTCATGAATGCCCTTTTCATTACAAATTGTTTTGGTTTAGTTCTATTCACCTTGTTCACTCCGACAAGAAAAAAAAAAAGTTATTCAAACTTTGTCCTACTACTTTCTGTAAACAAGACCCCTATTGCGTAGATTTCTTTGAAGGTCCATTGAGTGAACGATTTGACCTATCTGCACCCATGAATCACTGAAATGTTTTCAAACATTTGAAGGATGAATTGCTTCATTTATAAGTCCATTGAATGTTTTCTCTACAATTTCATGAAATCGGACATCTTTATTACAGAAACCATTGTACAAAATATTAGGCACAGCATACCTTTAAATAAGAGAATAAAATGATTTTATGATAGTGCCCATTTAAGCAATGACACTGTTTTCACCAGCATTAATCCACATTAGTACCACATTCGCACCTTGATGACTGTGGTTTCCAGTACCTTTACAGAAGCATATGTGAATCTCATTAGAACTGGTATGTATAATAAGGAAATTCAGTCACTGGACATGCGCTACTAAATTTACTTAAAGATTGAGGTTTGAGAAATCATGTTTAAAACCCTTACATGCACTAATGGATTCAGAACAAATTGATCAGCAGTACTGCATGCTCTAATGCAACTCAATCCCCTTTAAAGAACTCAACAAATGCAAGACAACTTCTTCAGGAAAACTGAGAAAAACTAAATTATTTATACATTTAGTTATATCTGAGGACTTGGGACTTTTTTTTTAGTTAATATATACTAGGGTGCAAAGTAAGTCCCCAACTATCTATTTTTGGTGCAAAACCAGCCTCAAAAACATCTGCAATAATTGTAGTCAAATGGTTAGAACCGCCACTTAGCCCCAGTAAGTACTAGAAGCAGAAAGCAAAGCCAGTTGGCAGCCTGTGTGCTAAAGACGGTCCTATCAGACGGCATGTATAATCCGTCATCTTTGTACACAAGGCCTCAAGACCAACTCAGCAATGACATTTTTGTACAAGGTTGCAATTCTAAAAGTCTACATTACAAAGCAATGTAATAAATACCAGGCTGATACAAAAAGCTCTTATTTACAGTTTTACAAGTAACCTATATTCAGTGTAAATGATGTGCTTTAAAATACACAATTTTAGTAACGCAAGATTTGTTTTTTTAAAGACTATTTTGGATTTAGATTTTCGAGATTGATAAAAAAAAAAAAAAAAATCATGATTCAAGTTAATGCAAAGCATATCTTGGTGTAGAGTTAAATATAGACAAACGCATTTGCTTTGGTTAAATCAAGAATGGCGTCTGTTAAAGTGCTGATAAAGTATTTTGTGAATGTTCAAGAAAGATACTGTACATTATTTAAAGCTTTAGTCTCTCCAAATGTTACACAAGCATTAACATTGCTTAGAACAATCCTAAAAACCCTGCATGTTAAGCATCTTCCACTTCTGTTCTTTTTATCCTTCTCCAGTAGCTTCAGGCTTCATTATTTGATAGGTTATTAAATATTCTGGATAAGCCTGAAACAAAAAAAAAATGCATCCTTCATTATCTATTATTGCGTACTTGCATAACTATACATAATGTAACGGTCAGTGTACAGCTACCTACATTCTAAGCTCAAGAACAAAAATGCTTCACCATTTTCAGTGAAAGGAAGAACATGCACAAAGAAGGCATTGGTTTATTCACCACCTATGATGGATAAACTCACATTAAGGAGACTAATGGAGGATACATTAACCCACAAAAGGGGCTAAAAGGCAAGAGGAGCAATATCAAAAAATATATAGAATTATATCTGTATAAAAGTCACCATATTGACACAATCAGTTTTGGATGATTCTTAACTATACCTTTGTATTACTATTATGAATTATCTCTGGAGATTTTATGTAATTTTGTATTTTGGATAATAAAAAGGGAAGGAAGAGGAAAGGAAAAAAGAAAAAAAAAAAGAAAAGAAAATCAGTTTGGCTGATTCTTAACCATTGTTAAAAGCCTACATATACATATACTCACACACACACCTATATATACACATATACACACACACACACACACCTATATAGCTATATAAATATACACACACACACACACACACACAGAAGTGTATCTTCCACAAGGCACTCCCCTAGGGCGGCACTTTGCCAGAGGGTGTAAAAGCACACTTCTGGTGCTTCAAACATTTTTGCTCTCTCTCCCACCATTCAGCAAGCTTTAGCTCCTTCCAATTAATCTGGGTGATGGGGGCAGGTAATGTACGCGGTTGGGGTATGCAATGTGGGTGATGGGGCATATATTGGGCATTTTTATGTGTGTGCAATGTGGGTTATGTGCATGTAATTGGGTGATGGTGCATGTCGTGGGTGTGCAACGTGGGTGATGGGGCATGTCGTAGGTGTGCAATGTGGGTGGGGGGGGTGCCCAAATTTTGTCTGCCTAGGCACAAAACCACACAACTATATCTATATATATAGTGTGTATGTGTACACAAATAAACATTCAACAACTATACCTGCTCTCCCCGATAGATAACATATTCAGCCAAAGCCAACCCATTTACACTAGGCCGTCCAGTAACAGAATGGTGACCAGGAGGCGAATGGGCCATCTTCATTGCGCTAAACTGTAAAAAAGACTTTCCCAGTGTCACACGACAGAACAGCAATTGCCTATTAAAAATAAACAAAAATATTATTGATCGTTGTAGAATAAGAAGGGAATGTAACAAAACAGCATCATGTCAACAGAGGGACTAAACACTAAAAAGTTGCCATTTACAAATGGTTATCCTAATACTTAACTTTTTATCCTGGTCCTATGTGCTGGAACAAATAACTTACTATAATATTCAGCATATTCTGTGATCATTCTAATACTACAGTGCCAACATCTTGTGTCCGTCTCCCAGCTCCCTCTTAATAGTGTCATTCTGTCTACTTTTTTTTTTTGTATATGAGATTTTACATATGCAAATGCATAAACATCACTTTCATCCTTCCTAACTGTTCACATTAGCAGTTGCATAAACGTTTTCATTTTTCCTCGCATTGCCAAATACTTTTCTCCCTCCCGTCTTACATGATTGTCCCACTGTCACACCACTAGGAGCAACTGAGTCGTCGCTCTGTCTCTGTGAAGCAGCAGCTTCTTAAATGTATTTCTCACAAGTCTTTGCCAAAAACAATGCGATACCTTTAGAATGGTACTTTGAAAGGGAAATAAACAACATCAGGACTAATGCAGTAGTGATATCTCCACTTAAGCAGAAGGACTTGGATACATTTCTCCTAATGGGTACATATTTTACATCGTCCATTTACAGAAAGTTAATGAAATTAAGTTCTGAAGACTACATGTAAATATATCCTTCATTAACGTTTGTCTTCAATGTTTTAGTACTGGAGAGAGCTATATTATATTGTCATTTCACATACCTGTGGCATATATAGCATGATCTGTCTTTGTGAATTGGGCATCCAGTGCCTCCTCCAATTCCATAAACATACTGGTTACTTTTTGAAGAATTTTCAGCAAAATATATTCCGGCTCCAAACATGCCACCAATGTATGCATGTCGTTCATCAAATCCCTTGTGAATAATTGCGTTTACAAATGGAGACCCTGCAAACAAAACATGAGCATTAATAGGATCGAGGAGCTGAATAAATCCTCTTTAAACTCCTTACATGTGAAAAAGCCATGGGAATTAATGAAGCTGTAAATATGGCCACAACCACTTCATAAATAAATCTCCACATTGATTATGTAAGTAATCATGAAACAATAATTAAACACAGTTGCTATATAAGCTATAACATGCTGTGATCCAGCCAGATATTAGCTAAATGCAGGACTAAATAACCTCTTTGCATATCCAAATAATCTACCAAGAAATCATTATACAAAAAACAGGGATAACTTTGAGCAATACTGTACTGTAGTGATTTTTGCAACTTCAAAGCCCTAAATTAATTAGCCAGTGTATCAAAAACAAACAGACCTTTTGAGATATGGCTGCTGAAAAAAATAATCTTAGTTATTGAGTAAACTGCATTTTCAATTTTATATTTCATTCTAATTAGACGACTGATATTCAATGTCTAGAACAACCCTTAACCCAATTCAATTGAACTGTGATTAACACAGCTGGATTCTTTTTGTAGCATTATTTCTCGTTTTTAGTAACTCACCAGACAACAATTACACTTTAAGATGAGTGGTTACAAATAATATCCAAAAGCAACTTCCTATTTTCAGTTGCCTTACAAGATAGGTTGTTCTGGTTCTCAACACTATTTTGGACCAGCATCCTCACTGCCGAATGGAGTCTTTGCCTTTCCAATGTCTCACGCATTCCAGTGTTCATGGAGGCTAAACTCCTGTATTTAATTTATATCTTATAGTATTTATTTTCGGTCTTCATGTTTTATTTACACAGCTTTCACTTAATCTGCTCGTTTTAGGGCCACTAGGTATTCTTATCACAGATCTGTCACTGCTGCAAAGTTCAATCATTATCTATAAATTATGTTGAAAGTTGCACCTAGCTTACGTCATTTTAAAGGGGGCTCTAAATTCAGCGATGTCAAACAAGGTGGTTTTGTAAAGATAGGTGGGACTGTTGCTATAGCAACAGCAATAAATGATCTAGTGTTTTTGGAGACTGGTAATGTTGAGGGGGGAAAAAAAACAGATTAGACAAATAGGTTTCTTTTTATTTACTTTACGTAATAAAACACTTACCTAAATTATTACCATAATTGTTAGGATGCCATAGATAGAACTGTTTCTTTAAAGGACAGCTAGTTTGTCGTTTGTCCAGTAAGAAAGTGTCTTAAGCACCACTACTATAAATACTTGTGTGTACACATTTTTAAATGCTTGGGGTGGCTAAGGTCATTAGAACCCAGTATCTACCACGTATCGTTACCTAGGTGACACAACAGATGAAAATATTTTTTTTGCTCGCAAAATAGGACAAATTATTTAATTTTGCCTCCAGCTGAAAAAAAAAACCGACAAGAGTCATTTAGCTCTGATGGGTGTCTAATGCTCCAAATACACTAAAAATGTGCAAAGGAAAAATAAATTAAAAAATATAATAAACCACAAAATGGTCACAGCGGAGTAAATATAATACCAATTTTCATCCTTTAGTGGCTGTCATATGACCATGGTTATCTCTTAAGTAGCTATCATTGTATACTGAATGTCAAGTGCATTTGTAATTAGTATGCCTTTATTGTGAGGCACCAACGAGGAGCACTCGCTTGATTGCCTACCATGAAACAGCATCCGCTCATTGGAATGATTGTGATTTTCCTCAGTAACTTCTTTTCTCCGGTGAGTGTATCTTTCCCAGAGCTTCTTATTGCAAACTTTCTGTATCTAGATGGTAAGAATGAGGGATGCAAGGGATTACAATTCTGGGATCAGGTATCTAAAATGCATTTCATATGATCTGCAAATTACCGTATTTTCCGGTGTATAAGACGACTGGGCATATAAGACGACCCCCAACTTTTCCAGTTAAAATTTAGAGTTTGGCATATACTCGCCGTATAAGACTACCCCTCTTCCAACGAGCATCTTCTCCTACAGTGACATTTACACACACACCCTTACACAGAAAGTGAGACACTTACACACACGCAGTGACACCAATAGACACATAACCTGAGACACACCATTTTGCCACTCAATATGCCTTTATTGTGCCATTTAATATGCCAATATTTTGCCCCTCCAATATGCCAGGATTTTCCCCTCAATATGCCAGGATTTTGCCCCTCTCCTACCCCCTTCCCAGTACTTACCTCCAGGGGCGGGCTGGGCCGGGGGGCAGGGTGGCAATTGCCCCCCAGGCCGCCCTAAACTATGTAAAACACGGCCGCTGGGCCAGTGTTTTAAAAAAAAAAAAAAAAAAAAAAAAAAACGCGCTTGCAGGCAGAGACTGAGGTGAGAAGGGATCGGAAGATCCCCTCTCACCTCCGCTCTGCCTGCAAAGCTGCACGGGGAGCCGAACAGGCAGCACAGAGAAACCTCCGTGCTGCCTGTTCGGCTCCCCGTGCAGTGTGCCGACACGGAAGTGCCGACAGTCACGTGATCGGCGCTCTGACGTCAGACGGGCGCCGATCACGTGACCTGTCGGTACAACCGCCGGGAGGCCGAACAGGCAGCATGGAGGGACCATGCTGCCTGCCACCAGGTAAGTCCTCCAGCCACTGGCCACCAGGGAAGTCCTGCCTCTAGCCACCAGGGAAGTCCTGCCACTAGCCACCAGGGAAAAAGGTAAGGGGGGGGGGGGGGGGGGGCAAAAAACACTGGCATATTTTTGGGCAAATTGGCTGGGGAATATTACATGGCAAATAAGACTGGCATATTATTGGGCAAATTGGCTGGGGCATATTATATGGCAAATAAGACTGGCATATTATTGGGCAAATTGGCTGGGGCATATTACATGGCAAATAAGACTGGCATATTATTGGGCAAATTGGCTGGGGCATATTACATGGCAAATAAGACTGGCATATTATTGGGCAAATTGGCTGGGGCATATTACATGGCAAATAAGACTGGCATATTATTGGGCAAATTGGCTGGGGAATATAACATGGCAAATAACACTGGCATATTATTGGGCAAATTGGCTGGGGAATATTACATGGCAAATAACACTGGCATATTATTGGGCAAATTGGCTGGGGCATATTACATGGCAAATAAGACTGGCATATTATTGGGCAAATTGGCTGGGGCATATTACATGGCAAATAAGACTGGCATATTATTGGGCAAATTGGCTGGGGAATATAACATGGCAAATAACACTGGCATATTATTGGGCAAATTGGCTGGGGAATATTACATGGCAAATAACACTGGCATATTATTGGGCAAATTGGCTGGGGCATATTACATGGCAAATAAGACTGGCATATTATTGGGCAAATTGGCTGGGGCATATTACATGGCAAATAAGACTGGCATATTATTGGGCAAATTTTCTGGGGCATATTACATGGCAAATAAGACTGGCATATTATTGGGCAAATTGGCTGGGGCATATTACATGGCAAATAAGACTGGCATATTATTGGGCAAATTGGCTGGGGAATATAACATGGCAAATAACACTGGCATATTATTGGGCAAATTGGCTGGGGAATATTACATGGCAAATAACACTGGCATATTATTGGGCAAATTGGCTGGGGCATATTACATGGCAAATA
Source organism: Pelodytes ibericus (assembly GCA_036172795.1). NCBI lineage: Eukaryota > Metazoa > Chordata > Amphibia > Anura > Pelodytidae > Pelodytes > Pelodytes ibericus. Next base: position 51,975,420 of record CM069867.1, on the reverse strand, counting down.
AGACGCATATTATTGGGCAAATTGGCTGGGGCATATTACATGGCAAATAAGACTGGCATATTATTGGGCAAATTGGCTGGGGCATATTACATGGCAAATAAGACTGGCATATTATTGGGCAAATTGGCTGGGGCATATTACATGGCAAATAAGACTGGCATATTATTGGGCAAATTGGCTGGGGAATATAACATGGCAAATAACACTGGCATATTATTGGGCAAATTGGCTGGGGAATATTACATGGCAAATAACACTGGCATATTATTGGGCAAATTGGCTGGGGCATATTACATGGCAAATAAGACTGGCATATTATTGGGCAAATTGGCTGGGGCATATTACATGGCAAATAAGACTGGCATATTATTGGGCAAATTGTCTGGGGCATATTACATGGCAAATAAGACTGGCATATTATTGGGCAAATTGGCTGGGGCATATTACATGGCAAATAAGACTGGCATATTATTAGGCAAATTCGCTGGGGCATATTACATGGCAAATAAGACTGGCATATTATTGGGCAAATTGGCTGGGGCATATTACATGGCAAATAAGACTAGAATATTATTGGGCAAATTGGCTGGGGCATATTACATGGAAAATAAGACTGGCATATTATTGGGCAAATTGGCTGGGGAATATTACATGGCAAATAAGACTGGCATATTATTGGGCAAATTGGCTGGGGAATATTAAATGGCAGAATAACACTGGCATATTATTGGACAAATCATCTGGGGAATATTAAATGGCAGAATAACACTGGCATATTATTGGGCAAAATGGCTGGGGAATATTAAATGGCAATTAACACTGGCATATTGGGCAAATTAGCAGGGGCATATTAAATTGCAGATAACCTTGGAATATTATTGGGCAAATTTACTGAGTTATATTAAATTGCAGAATAACACTGGCATATTATGGGACAAATTGGCTGGGGAATATTAATGGCAAATAATATTGGAAATGTGTATGTAATGGGGTGATGGAGGCATGTAAATGTGGTGATGGGGCATGTCCTGGTGTGCAACGTGGGTTATGGGTCATGTCGTAGGTGTGCAACGTGGGTAGGGGGGGGGGGGTGCCCAAATTTTGGGATATTGGGTGTCTAAATCCTGGCATGTTGAGGGGCATAATCCTGGCATATTGAGGGGAAAATCCTGGCATATTGAGGGGGCATCATCTTGGCATATTGAAGGGAAAATCCTGGCATATTGGGTGTCTAAATCCTGGCATATTGAGGGGCATAATCCTGGCATATTGAGGGGCATAATCCTGGCATATTGAGGGGCATAATCCTGGCATTTTGAGGGGCATAATCCTGGCATATTTAGGGGAAAATCCTGGCATATTGAGGGGGCATCATCTTGGCATATTGAGGAGAAAATCCTGGCATATTGGGTGTCTAAATCCTGGCATATTGAGGGGCATAATCCTGGCATACTGAGGGGCATAATCCTGGCATTTTGTAAGGGAAAATTCTAGCATATTAAATGGCAAATCCTGGCATATTGTGGGGGAAAATCCTGGCAATATTCGTTATAAAACAAGGAAAAGATGGCCGTGGATGGGGAGGCGATTCGATGGTGCAATGGGCCACTTGACTGGATTTGCCCCCCAGGCCTAAGGCTGCCAGCCCTCCCCTGCTTACCTCGTTGCTGCTCTGCAGGTGCGCGCTGCTGTGAGGGAAGCGTTGTGCGCTCACCCGCCAGCCGTGCGGCTTCAATAAAGTTTGTTTTAACTTTTTTTTAAACAAACTTTATTGAAGTTGCGCGGCTGGAGGGGAGCACACAACGCTTCCCTCACAGCCGCGCGCTCCTGCAGAACAGCAACGAGGTATGCAAAAAGATTACACCCGCGTATAAGACGACACCCGACTTTTGGGAAGATTTTCCTGGGTTAAAAAGTAGTCTTATACGCCAGAAAATACAGTAGTTGAACAAAACATTTTGTGAAGGGAACTGCTTAGAACAAATGAAATATACCTTTAATATGTTATATTTGTTGAAAACGCCACCTGCATGCCCACCATCTCTATGTTCTCTGACAGTGCTCTGCATCTAAGCAAAAATAAACAAATTCATCAAAAGAGATACTACAATAATAAAATAGGCTGAAAAACACGGTTTAAAAAAAACAGGCCCCAAAATAGTAACCGAACACAATTTGTAACACGAAACTTAAGCACGTAACACAAACATATAATGAAAAGATTCAAGTAGCTAAGCAAAGCAATCTTCTGTAATATTGACTTCATGCTCTTCTTTGTCGGAAGCTATTTACCTCTTCATCCACGGAAAGAAATTCTTTATCATCTGGAGCAAGATCAATCAGTATGGTTCCACTGCCAGAGGTATTCAGTGTCAAGTATGGATTTAAACCTGGAAACATGGTCAAAGTATAACACAAATATTACAATTCATGAAAACATTTTTTACCAGATTACAATCTAATTGGTATCAACGGTGGGGTCAAACGCCCCATACTCTAATTTGTAGAATTTGAGGTGGGAGTTTGGCCATACCTACTACTGCAGTGGACAATAAGAAAATAAGAGGACTTCCTTGTAACTTTATAGAAACACTTTGATCTTAAATCAGCTGCAACACAGCAAGGAATGATCAGGAGAAATTATATAAATATATGTTGTGCTGGTGAAAATATACACTGCGGCAAGTGAAAAAATAAATAAAGGCCGATAACCCATCCGTTAATACTCTTTGAGGGCCACATACAAAAAAGAATTAATCAGAGTCTTGGAGTGTTTCATGTTTTGAGAAACTCTTAATCATTACTGGGCTGGAGTCACCAAGTACAGGTTATTATTATAGACTTACTTGAAACTGTGACTATAATTTACATTAAATTTAAGTATAGGAAGGCACCCAGAGGAAATAACATTGTGTTTGCTGCGAGCAAGGGGAGATTAATCACTTTTTTTGCAAAAACGTCTCCCTTTACATAATGTAAGGGAAGCAAAATATGGATAGCAAGGAGACTAAAATAAAATTTATACATTGCGACCAGAGCAATCTGTAAAAAAAAAAAAAAGTGTAATCTCCCAACAGATTTTTACAAGCATTTTCATATTGCATGCCTGAAATTAATTTAGAAATGCAAACAGATGAACCATTTCATCATATTGGTTACCTTGTTGTCCAGAGATCAGTCTCTCTACACCTTTAATTATTTTATGCCTGTGTCCATACGCATTAATTCCAATTTCCTTGAATTCCTTGTGGCCCATTTCGATTAAGACATCAAGCGTGATCTAAAACAGAAGTTAAAAGATCAGTGCTATACTTTCAGATAAAGCTGCACCATTTATAAAATAAGCTTATAGCAGTTTATGAGGCCTTGTGTTCTCACAGGCAATTAGAGTGTTCCATACCTGCTCTCGCTCGAAGATATCAATAAGGTGCTCAAGGCCAAGATTCCGCAAAAACTGATTTATGCTGAGGTCAACACCTAGAACTAAACACAAAGGGAAGTAATGTAGCTGTGCATTGATATAGAAGCATCATTAATGAAAGATTGTGTTGCCAGTTAAGAATGAATGGTCCATCCTCTATCAACTAACTATAGTATATAATCAATATCACATATATAAAAGAGATATTTTCCCCCCACCATTAATTTTCTTAATCATACAAGTTTTTATAAACATACACCAAATACAGACACATTTAAAATACGTTTCTCCTAATTTAGGCATTTGCTTGCAGTTTTGCCAACACAATGTATAAATGATTTTCCATCATTGTTTATGCTCTACATGCACAGTAAAAACAATGTTCGAGTCATACAGTTTAATGATTTGTGTTGTGTGCTCTCAGTGTACTACTAAAGTTAATTGAATATTGTATATTTTGTGTCAGTGTACTTTGTATAATAAAAACCATGTTTTATTATTTTACTATTAGCTATATAATATGCTACTGCCTCATCTGCTATAGACTATATTAGGCTCCCAGCTATTTTGTATTTAGTATCCTCTATAAAAAAAAACATAGAGCTATCCTAGATATAAAAGAAGGCCAGGGACTATTAAACCCCACAAATCAACATGGGCCGAATGGTTCCCACAGACACATTCTATCGAAATGTTGTAAATATTTCTTTAAATGCATCTTTATCTGTTTATATGCATTCTGCAAACCCAATTAAAAACTATTAATTAAAAATATAACTAATTAATCCATTAAATACCTTCTTCCTTTTTCTCCAAACCAACTGCTCCCTCAGGTCCTCCGCTGCTTACAGACGAGGTTTCCGAGAAGCTGGCAGATAAGTTATCCAGGCTACTAGCAGCTGATAAACTGGGGGGGCTTGCAGGGACGGAAGACAGGACCGCCACGGTTACTGCTGCAGGCTGCGACACATTGATAACCTGTGGTTTATAAAATGTAGGTAGAGCCGCCGCAGGCATGGCGGCCGCAAGTAGAGCACGAACATCATCTGCCTGATTAGGGAAATAAAACAACCTTTAGCTTAATCAAAAAGAGAAAAAGATTTTATATAACTGGTTCAGCATTATTAAGTGAACCACTGTGCAGAACAATGTTATGCTCCATTTTCTTATATAGCACATTTATTTTGTGTGTATATTGTTGAGCATTGCAGAACTTATTTCACATTAAAAAACAAAACTCGCAAGTGTTGGAGACATGGCACCAAAAGGGTCTGAATTATGACCTATATAAATATGGATGTATGTTGGAAATGATGCCCTACAATTATGCAATGTAATAAAAGTTGTTGAGCATCTGTAGAAATACACACAAAATGATATCCTGGTGATGTGCTGGAACTAAGGCAAAGCAGCTAAAAAACAAATGCAAAACATTGAAGATAAGGCAGAAGAAAAATTCCAATTATTTGCTTAAAATATAACAACCACCATGTTAGGCTAAATCATTCTATATTACCAATATTTTCAGGAATACATAAACAGCAATATCACCCAACTGAATCACTAGGTTACAAAACAGGGAACGTTTCACATAAACATAAAGTAATGAAAACATTACTATACAAACAGATCTCTCTTAACCCAGGGCTTGACAAATTTAATTTTATTCTAGGAGCCAGCAAAAATTTTTAGGAGCCAGACAATCACGCAAACATACACGCAATTTATAAACACACACACACCAACCTACGTCACATATACACCCCACACACACCAACCCACGTCACATATACACCCCATACACCAACCCACGTCACATATACACCCCACACACCAACCCACTTCACATATACACATATATACCTCCCTTCACATATACACCTCCCCCCCACACCTCACATATATACCCCCCTTCACATATACACCTCCCCCCACACATATATACCCCCCCTTCACATATACATCCCTCCCCCCTTCACATATACACCTCCCCCCACACTTCACACATATATACCCCCCCTTCACATATACACCTCCCCCCACACTTCACACATATATACCCCCCCTTCACATATACACCTCCCCCCACACTTCACACATATATACCCCCCCTTCACATATACACCTCCCCCCACACTTCACACATATATACCCCCCCTTCACATATACAGCCCCCCCACACTTCACACATATATACCCCCCCTTCACATATACAGCCCCCCCACACTTCACACATATATACCCCCCTTCACATATACAGCCCCCCCACACTTCACATATATACCCCCCTTCACATATACACCTCCCCCCCACACTTCACATATACATCTCCCCCACACTTCACATATACATCCCTCCCCCCCACTTCACATATACAACTCAAACATATAAGTTTTTTTTTCTCTTCATAACTTCTGAGTGCTGGGTGTCGTCTCTTGACAACACAGCACTTAGCCGAAAGAGCCATGAAGATCGGCTGCGGCACGAATGTTCCCCTCCCTGCTGCCTTACCTCATTGCTGGGGAGGGGGAACATTCGTGCCGCAGCCGATCCTCATGGCTCTTTCGGCTGAACACTCACACACGTGTTGCGCGAGGGGGCGGAGCTTGCTGTCTGTCCCCTCGCGCTGCAAAAGACGGATGGCAGCGGCAAGGGGAACATTAGGGCAACGGCACCCGGGCGCCAGGCTCCATTTCCAGGTCGCCATGGCGACCTGGCGCCCGGGGTTTGTCGAGCCCTGTCTTAACCCCTTTAGGACAGACCCTTTGAAACATTTTTGGCCATTCTGGACTATGGCTATTTTAACATTTCTGTGCTGTTTGTGTTTAGCTGTAATTTTCTTCTTTGTCATTTGCTGTACCTACACAAATGATATATTGTTTTTATCGGGACAAGAAGCGCTTTCTTTGGATGCCATTATTTTGATCATATCCTATAATATATCCATATATATGATGTGCCAGGCACATCCTGTATCGCCAACGATAATGTTTCTGCATGACGTGCCTGGCACGTCATATGCCGTTAAGGAGTTAAACTGGGATTAAACACATCCTGCTAGTGTAGAACTCATGAAAGTGCTGGGAGTCTAAATTCTCACTTCGATCAATAATCATTAACAAATCTGTTACTTACTGTAACCAAGTCTAATGAGGTTTGTCCCTCTTGATTTTTCAAAGTTGGATCTGCTCCATGTGCCAATAACAAAGCGCAAAGCTGTGTTCTTCCTTTCTGTGCGGCTTCATGCAGGGGTGTAAAAGCCCATTTATCAATGGCATTCACACATGCATTGAATTTTATCAGCAAAGCTGCCACATCCACATGCTGCAAAAATAATGATAACCTGGATTGTTAGTTCAATACGTAGGTGTACATTAAGAATGAAAGGAGAAAATATATTTCCCTAATTGTTTGACAGCTCAGCCTTTCCCGCATGGGCCCTGCTTCTTCTGATGTCACAAGTTCACTGACTGAACTTGGTAAAAAATAAAAATGTATATGAGCTGTGTGCTCATATACATCCAGTGAGACTGACTTAACAGGAACCCAGTACATTCTCTATTGCAGCACAGTTTGGCACTGAAGACTTGTGGCACACGAACTGCATTGGTTCCCAACTCATAAAATGAAGAGGGGGCGTAAAAATTGGAGTTTTTGAAAGAAATGATAGTTCTCTGGAGTGAATGTGCAAAAATCACAATCTTATTTTGAGTCAAGCATTCATAAACAAACATATCTAAACTATTAAGTTATTTATTTTAAAAATGTAATTCTATTAGTCAATCATCAGGAACATGTACGGTTCACTTTATGAGTTAAGACATCTTTAACTGATTAGTCCTCCTTGCATCCTTGTAATTGTATTAGCATTCCATATACAAATTGCAATTTGGGATTCGGGAGAACACAGAGCCAGGAGCTTATTTCTGTTTTTATATAGGGGAGTATATCTCCTTTCTTATTGCAGTTAACCTGATTGGTATCTATTTTAACTCAAGATATAATATTGCTACAAACAGTAATTTTGTTTTAAAGAAAAATAGACTTCAAATCTTGACTCATGCATATTCATTCCATGGCACTACCTGGCAAGAAAAAAAGACAATCCAATAATCCTCCTCACTCAATGAGATAGGAAGCTCAGCCCACAGTAGTTCGTTCCAATCCCTGCCACAATAGGTAATGCACTGGGTTTGTGTTCACACATGCACCCAATACAAACACGCAGCACTACTACTGGAAAGCAAATCGGATGGAATTTTTATGTGAACAGTGGCTAAAGCCCAGACAAGGCTAAAACATTCATTTTGTCAATATTCAAGAATATAATCAAACAAACAAATAATCTTTATCTAGACAAGTAGAAGGGAAAATACAATGGGGAAAAAAACAAAACATTTGTTATGTTTGAGATCCTGCCCCCTGGTTAAAAATTTGGATACCACCTACCCCATATGATGCCGCATTGTGTAAAGGAATAAGCCCTCCTTTATCCTGTGCATTTACATCAGCGCCATTTTGTAAAAGGTACTCAGCAACTTCCAAATTATTATAGCCAGCTGTGAAGAAAATAATCATATAACAATTTAATATCACTGGAGTGGCAAAAGGCTCTCACTAAACTATGAAATAAGGCATTGTTTTTTTGTATACGGTACACTTAAAGGACAACTGTAGGCACAAAATTAATTTCTATTTAAATATAAATGCTTTGAAGGAAGACTACAAATAAAGTACATTGTCTAGCTGGCTTTACTTTATATAGCATTTTCAGAGGGCTGAATATCTACCTTAATTTAATCCAAGGTCAGAGGGTTCAATAAGGGCTTTATTTGAATCATTACATTAAAAACAGTTCTACTTAAAATACCTACACACTACAAAAAAAAAAAAAAATCGTACAACCATCTGGCACTTACATGTTCTACGTGACTGTTGTGCTAGCAGACAAAAGTTTACAACTAGGGAAGAAGAGGCACACTGCAGCAACGGTAAATAAATGGTACACACAAACCCAAAAAAACGACACAGACAAAACCAGGATGAACCCCAAAAGAAAAATCACCACTATGTACCCAGGTGTAAATGGGAAAAAATGTACTTACTTAAACCAACGCAGAGATCTATAATAAATAAACAAAAGAAAATAGTGTAATATGTTCCAATTAATTTTAATAGAAACTCACATACATTGCTCCAAATCTGGCATGGAGCAAATCAATTGTCTGAAAAGAACACTGACAACGTGGCATGCTCCAATAGTAATATATGTTTCATGTGTAAAATTCAATATAGATTATATCCAGATCAACTCAAGGAGAGATTTTGAATGAAGACATTGCCGTCGTGAGAAATGCATCAGAAGGACAAATCAATGCTCTAATGCCGGACACGAATTGCTTTCAGTTTCATTTTGCTCTCCTTTCGACTGAACAGCTATGGAAGCCTTGGTGTGCCAAATAAGAATGAACGTGTTTCAACCGCAGCACTACCGCCTTAGAATTCGGTCACATGATGAAACGCAGAGATTCTAATTTTGGCACACTAAGGCTTCTGTAGCTGTTCAACCCGAGAGTAATTTGTTGGCATTAGAGAACTGATTAATGCTTCAGACGCATTTCGGACGACAGCAGTGGCCTTTGTCTTTACCAACAAATGTTGAGCCGATCTGGAATTATGGAATTAATCGCTTACATTGATTGCTATGGAACATATTACACTATTTTCGTTTGTTTGTTTATCATCGATCTCCACCTTGGTTTAAGTAAATGTTTCCCCCAATTTACATCTAGGCACATAGTAATGCTTTTTCTGGTGGTCATTCTTGTTTTATCTGGTGTTCTAGGAGACAGAACTGCTTGGTGCTCGATTTCTTAAATATTTATGAGTTAGGCAATATCTTACACATGCATTCTTTTTCACATGGCCGATAATTAAACAAATGTACAATTAAGCAAATAAATCAGAACTATACTTTTAAACACAATGGCAACATGCCTAGCACACACATTTTCTACTGCACTATAAAAACCTCACCTGCTAAATGTAATGGTGTTGAATGTCTGCCTTGGGTATCCCTACAATTGACATTTTCTGGTGTACAGAGTTTCTTAACCCGGGCCACACATCCCTTTTTAGCAGCATCAAGCAATGCAGCATCTCCTCTGAGAAGATCTTGAATGTCGGTATCTCCATCTTTTACCAAATCCAGTGGGGTATTTCCATCTCTGTTTTTCTTTGTTGAATCAGCTCCATGCTATAGATTGAACCACAATTCACATGTTTTATTAGACATTATAGGACACTGTTTTCAGTGATGGACAAATATGGAATTATAATGTTTGTACACTTGGCACACTTCTCAGTTTTTTGTTTTTAATTCATTTATCTGACCACTTCCTTTCATTAATACCCTATATTGAGGGCCCAGCATCAATCCCAAAAAAACAATCATAAAGGCATGCATTACGTAAATGTATGTACACACACACACACAAATAGGCATCAAAATATACTGACTATCTTGTCAATTTAATTCCTGCTGTCGGATTTGAATAATTATGTATTCTGACTACATCCATATGTAACATGAGGTCATGCTTTTATGTCCTTTTTATATTCCACTCTTTAAAGGAACACTTCCATCAAAAAATGAAAAGGGTTTATTGTTTTTTTAAGAGTTTTTTGCATTGTTGATTTCAGATATGTCTCGTTTTTGTTATGCGAGTTTATTTTATGAAATTTTTTATTAAACAAGTGTGACTGGGTGCCGCAATTTTGTAAAATAGTGTTTTTAGGTGCCACCCTCCAGAGACACTACAGCACTAGTATCTCACTTTGTGGCTGGGGACACAGAATGCAGTCTGTAAGTCAGAATTCTGACCAAAGACTTGCATTGAATGGGAGGGTAATGTAACTATTACATCACAATGGGCGGAGTTATGAACCTGTTTGATCAGGTCAATTTCCTTTCTTTGTGTTGGAAGGAAGGTTAAAAAAAAAAAAAAAAAAGTTGTGCACAGCCACCTAGTCCTTCCCACCTACTTTTACAACAGTATATGTCTTATGTCTTTTTTTTTTTTTTTTTTTTATATGCACAGGTAAACTACTTATATCTTATGTAAGTGGTAGTGTCCCTTTAAGTTCAGAGATTACCTGTAAGAGAAGCTTGCAAATCTCATATTTCCCTTTTGCTGCCGCTTCGTGTAGTGGGGTGAATTTCCATAAATCCGCTACATTGATAATGGCTCCATGCTTAACAAGCAGTTCTGCTACTTCATAGTGTCCATATGAACAAGCATTGTGTAAAGGAACTAAACCCCTTCAAAATAAGACAAAGAAACAACCATAGAAATATCCGCACTGCCATTTGCAAAGTGATACACCAAGATTAACATATTAATTCATATTATAAAAAAAGACATTTTAAATAAAATCTGGACGTCTTATTTTGATTTTATTATGAAATGGCTTCAATGGGCATGAGCAAAAAAAGCTAATGTTCAGTGAAATGCATCTAGACCCCATCTCCTTTAAGTCACATCAGACATGGCCCCCAGCGCTGCTGGGTTGGAAGAGAGCGAAGGACGTGGCATTAAAATATTAAAAACGCTCTGAAACTATTTAAATCGAAACTTTAATTTATTAGGAGTTAATACACATATGTGCACCAGCACTGCCCTTTATTCAGGTTTCTTATGAGGCTTTCCATAAACAGCTGTTTGTAGGGAGGAAAAACTGCAAAAATATCCTCCAAAATACATTCCGTGCAATGGATGGGAACACTAAATCACTTAAAATGTACTAAAGTAGTAGTCATAGTTACAGTCATCCGACTGCCAGGCATGACATGCTGAAGCACTCAGTTCTTTGCACAGGAAGAGTTTGATGCAGAGCGTAAGTTCATGGGAGAGGAAAGTAGAAAAAATGCTTACCCTTTATCTTTTGCATGAACATCCGCTCCTTGCTGTAGCAGATATTCAACCACTGACACTCGATTATATCCTGCTGCAAAGTGTAGGGGTGTAGATTGACGTCCCTCAACATCTCGGCAGTTAACCGTTTGTGGAGTACACAGTTTCTGCCAAAGGAAAAAAAAACTTGAATATTTGACACACCAGCACATTGTGCCATCTACAGCTGAAAAAAAATAAATTAATATAAATTAAGACTGAAACTGGGGGGCTGTAGTTTGCATAGGAATATCTCACAGAAAAACAAGCATAACATGCTCAGCAATCACAGCTTAGTAAATAAATAATAAAATATGTTTCCTTATTAGGAAATCGTTCCCATTGGGTTTGTGTTTGCAACAAAACATATCTGTCTTATGTAATACATGAACAAATGACTTGACAAATATTTCTAGAGTTCAGAAACCAAACAGGCCAATTCAGAAGCCAGAGAAATGGTAATGCCACAGAATTCTATGGATACAATTCTTGGAAGTTTGGGAGGCAGCAGTCGAGATTTTAGGAGCCATGGCTCCCTGGCTCCTTATGTTTGTCAAGCTTTGAACAAATCATTTTAAATTGCAATAACAAAATGAAGCAGGGTTCTGTGTGCAAAAATGAGCTAGCATTATAACTTTTCCCCAAAACACAGCTAAGCCCTATAAAGGATACAAAATATTTCCAGGACACAAATACTTGGGTTTTGAGTTTGACAAACACAATTTAAATTAGGACTTTTATAAGATTTATACTGTTGATAATGTAGAATGTTGATGATTTTCGATAACTGCTTTGGGAACCACTGCCCAAAACGGATGTTTAATTTACTGCAGTTTGACATATGTCCTGGCATGCTCATTCTGCCTAGAGAACACTTACTTTAACAATATCTAGATCTCCGGCTTTTGCACCTTCAAGCAGCTGGCGATCAGCATCTGTGATACTGAATGGCGTGCCTTCTAGTAAGGAGAGAGAGGATACCAAAGGAAAAAAATAATTCCAATAATGTACAAATTGGTTATACAGACAAATGACATTGGATTATTATAATTTTATTCCTAATATGTATTTGAATATTATTAGAAATGGATAGATGCTGTACCCTGGAGGAGCTGTTGTACGCTCTCATTCCCCATCTGAAGAGCTGTAAAACCTTGCAGTGAAATAAGTGCTGGATCACATCCAGAATTCAGCAGAAGTCGGCATGTCTGCAAATGGCCGCAATGTGCTGCCCGATGAAGGCAGGTCTGTCCCAGGTTATCCAAAGCATTAACCTAGTAAAAAACACAATATAATAATGGATTCATCTATTGGACCTCGATATTTGTCTACCCATAATGGTTAGATTGGATGCATCCAGCAAGTCATTTTGCCTGGTTTTATCTGGTTTAGGCAGACAGGTAATGTAGTCCAAAAGGAAAATAGATCAGTAAATTGGCTGCAAACTCTAGATTTACTGTGGATCTGCATAAAGCTTAAAGAAAAAAAACCTTTTTTTTCCCTTCCTCAAAGGAAGCCAGGGTGAAAAAAATATGATGTTGTGCTGGTTGGGAGTAAACCCAACATGTACCTTGTGAGAGAGACACGCGAGTTTATCCTCCGCAGGATCTCACAGCTGAGACACAGCAGGTATGGAGACTGGAGTGCACCGCATATGTCAGTGCGCACACAGCCAAACCTTCATTTAACTAGGTCCCCTCTGCTGATTCCATGTAAAAATGAGGGTGGTTTCTCCTCTATGCTAGCAACAAGAGAGCCAGTCGTTGACCAGACCAGTGTGCCTGCTGCCCATGCACAATATAGACCCATATTCTGGTTGCCGACTGGCTCTCTTTGCTGAAGTTTGTAGGAAATCCTGCATACAATGAGTCAGGGCAGCTTCTGCCCTGCCATACAAGATCACAATGTAATAACTGGTCAAAACTTTTAATACTATTTAATCACATTACATTTGCATCATGTATACTTAGTCAGTTACTGTTACACTTTAGTAAAGGATGTCTAGCAATGAGGTATTTTTCACACATTCATGATTATTGAACATGCTCTTAAACATTATGCAATACCAATTTCTTGGTTCATTTTAACTCCCAAACGCACGTTAAGGATGCTCTAGGTGAAATATACCATACATTACTAAAGGGCCGCATGAAATTCCTACAATGTATGAGCTCATTGTATGAGCCACATATGTAATATGGCTACCCCATATGATCAATGGCAAAACAAAGTTCAACACAGCTGGGGGGTGATCTATTATTAGCACTTTCCATCACACAAAGAGTTTGATGAAACAGGGAAAGCTTGCCAAGACATGACAGCCTGGGTAGTCCTGATAGAAATGAATGAAATAATAGAGCAGGAAGCTGTGTGATTACAGGGTTCTCATGAAAGGTACTGGTGGTGTAGCCTGATCAAAATCATATGGCATTGCGACAAAATGATAAACCCTACCTTGGCTTCATGCTTCACCAATACTTCCACAACATCATTATGAGCTTTATCCGAGGCAACATGGAGCGGCGTCAAAAAGCTTTTATGAATAAGGAAGGAGGGGGGGAAATGAATATTCAAATACAAATTTTGAAGACACAGAAAGAAACATTCTTTCATTTTGAGAAAATGGCTTACTCTTTGGTCTTCTCGTTGACATTAGCTCCTTTTCTAAGAAGAAGTTCGCAGATTTGTTTCCTCTTGGGATATGGTGATGCAGCAGCACAATGCTATATACATAGACGGACAAAACAAAATGGTTAACATAAATTTTTAAATAGGTCTTTTGGTAAATAAACCGTCGGCCATATTTTTTGTAGTCAACCAAACACGCAATGGGGAAACCTTCTGAAGCAACAGAACGGTTAATGCTGCCAAAGACATTCCATTAGACCTAAATTCTGTGAGAAGACTGAAAAGAAACATTTTCCCCAGAGTTTTGAGTTGCTGGAAATAAAAGGTCAGACATGTGACCTATGGATACTGTAAAGCATGATAAATGCTGCCTGGTTTTCTTTTGCCATTCAAGGCTAGGGAGATTGTGTAATCCCCATTAGGAGAACATAAAAAGCTATTTTTTACAAGTGGAATTTTATGTTTCTTTTTTTTGTTACAGTGACAGGATTGCAGGCAAATACTGGATAAATAGTATGGACAAAATAAGCTGGACTGAGAATGGATAGAGTTTAATAGCTTGCCCTGTGGGAAACTGCCCACTCAAAAACAAAAAAAACAAACAAGTGTCTCATGCATTTTTTCTGCTTACTTGGCTCATTGCATTGAAGAAAAAAATTCTATGAGCATTACAGACAGCTCCCAGTCCTAAAGTACACTAAATCTGAAATTACAGACAAATTCTTACTGCACAACAGATTAACTAACTCTACAAGTGCATTTAGGCCATCGCCAATGGTGTACATTTGGTCAGTAATCCATTTCTGAACAGAACTATTCAAAGCTGCAAAGAATACGCATGGTGAAGGGGAGTGAGGGGTCCTTTGTGGAATAATGCCACATTGGAAGGCTCGTGTGTTCTTATTAGAAAATGAAAGCTATTCACAATAAGCAAGTTGCAGGTAAGACCATCTGAAGAGCTCCGATTTACCAATGCATCATGTGGGGCTAACACGTCTATCAAGACAATCTCACAATAATTGTCTTTGCACAATGGATACTTAAGTCGTTAAGAGAAAATGTTCATCTCACCTGCACCTCACTTTTAAGAATTAGTTCCCATTCAGAGAAACAAATTCTAGATAGATTAGGCTGTTAGACAAGTTTGTTTTTCAGTATAGATTCATGTACAGCTTCACTAAACTACATCATGTGTTCAGTGGAAACAATTAGTCGTGTCAGCGAATCATGTTTTCACTGCCCAGGGACCATCACGCAAGTGTTATACATCAGTAATTACACCAGGCTGACTAAAGTGACATCAAGATGAAACTATCCAGATGTGCAGAAATGAGATAAAATGCTGAGATCTGTTCCACAATCACTGGAAAAGCCAGAGAAACTGCATTGTTCTGTAAAATATGTGCTCGTAAGTTCTCACCAGAGCAGTCTCGTGAGTCTGAGGATGTTTGAAATTCACGTTCTCCAATGAGAGGTGCTTTTTAATGCGAGCTAGATCGGCTTCTCGTGCAGCCTGCAGCAATGAATGACCTTTGAATTCATCTGCAAGGCAAAGGAGAAACAAAATATCAGCTTAATGTGTTAACAAAGGCTGCTTCTACCAGTCAATACTTCTACTCCCACACAAAAATAAACAGCATAGGTAGTCACTAAAAACAAAAAAACGCACAGTAAGAGATCCTGTCTGACTGATTGTGTACCACTATGATACTCAGAGAGGGTCTCCAATGTCAGTAGTGATCAATAGAGCAACAAAACTGGCAATGGTGTAGATGCTTCTGATAGCAGATAGTGGCTAAACTGTATCAAGTGAAGTGACTTTGCATCATGTATGGTGATACAGATGTAACCAGTTACTTGTTGTAGGATAAACACACACTACATTCAGCATGAGTCCATCTGTCTTGTTGATTTGGGTCAGGAAGGATCTTTTACTCCATTTTATTTCACACAAAAATAAATACAACCAATGGTAAAACATTTCATACTTACAAGACAGGCGCTCCTTCAGCTGCGGAGTGGGGGCCAAATCAACTGCACTCTTGTTGTGGCAATTAGGCATGTTAGGATCTGCCCCATAACTAAGCAAAAGAGAACACACTTCCACTCTATTCTTAGATGCAGCTTCATGCAGAGGAGTAAACTGCCACAGGTCCATGGCGTTCACACAGGCTCCATGCTGAGAACAAAGACATTGTCATGGAATTAACAACAACTCATGGCATGTCCAACAGATTTCACATTCCTTTAAAGAAATAGTAACAAAAACAATGGCTTGCAACATACCACACCTACTACCACAGACCCAGTGAACATAATCTCCTAGTGCCAATAATCTCCCACTAACGTTGAAACACAACTTTTGCTTCTTTGCTAAAAGCAAAATCTACTTTTACATTGGAAATATTCCTATAGTATTTGTCAATTGACCCTCTTACTAAACACAAATAAACTCTTGTTTGCATCACAAATCATATTTTTTTGATAAAGAGCCACTTTAACTACTCAAAGTTCTAAACTAAAATGATAGAAAGTATTTCAAAATCCATAATCAAGAGGTTGCAGAATAACCACAGATACAGTTAAAGGACCGCTCTGAATTCAGAATGACCTACCTTTTTGCTTTATGCATATTAATGTTCATTATAAAATGTATGCATGTATTAAAACTTGAATATCTGTTTAAGATATTCAATTAAAAAGACAATCTATTTTCAGAAAAGAGCATTAATGGATGCTATATATTTTTACAGTTTTGTCCATTTCAAATAAAAGTATGTTTAAATGCTGCATTCTCACTTTATTTTATTCTGTTTAACGTCCAGTAGACATCTTTTTTTGGTCAGCTAGATAAACAAATCAAGACATTATCTCACTGCTTTGAGACACAGTACAATGCCTGAGAATTTATCTCCCCAGGGAGACCATTTGGCTATTAGAACAGGACTGGACAAGCTCTACTAAAAAACAATCAGCACAATGAGGCAAAGTTTGTGAGAAAAGAAAGAATACAAACATGACAATCAATAACTTCCTAATCAGACAGAATATTTCACTTATTGGGGAAAACTGCCATTTTTAATAAATGTAATCTTTGGAACAGGCTTAATGATCAAACTTTTAGAGCAATCAAAATGCCAGATTTTATAAAAAACAGTATTTAAGAAATTCAGACTTCCTGTGTAAAACCGGTTTGATAATAAATCCAGTGAATTTTCAACCAACACCTCTGTGTCTCAGTGATAACTACTTCAAATCTCTGTAGGGCGATAGCCGAAAGCTTTTTGCTATTGGTATTAGCATATTGCAGCAGATATCAAGTGTCTACTCTATAAAGAGAGAATTGAGATGGGAATTTGAAACTCAAGATCAAAGTAGCTAAGTTGGAAAAATCCCCCATTCAGGCTGCATTGGAAAATTTTTCTAACTCTGCTACTTTGGCCTGAAGTTTGAAATTATCAACTACATTCTTTGAAATCAGACACTTTTCTTATGTACCTAAGCCCTACTGTAACAGTCATAAGGGGGAGTAGACAGCAGTCAGGCTCGCTCCTCTCTGTAGAAGATTTCATGCTCGACTGTAAATGCTGTGAAATCAGCATTTCTGTTTTATTACATAGTTATGAAATTATTCAAAAGGATAAAAAAAAAAAAAAAAACTTGTACAAACCTTTACAAGAAGTTCTGTTACTTCATAGTGACCATACGAACAAGCATTATGAAGGGGCACAAGATCTCTGCAAAGAGCAAATAATTATAAATATTACTGTATTTTTCACCCACAAGCAACAAAAACACAAAACAGTAATTCTAATTACACTACTGAATTAGACTTAACTCCTGCACAGACTGTAAAAGTGACAGAGCTCACAGCATGCTGCAAACATGGTATGTTAAGTGATAAGACAGGTGTGACAAATGCCCAACACTGCATGCAAATTCAAAGCACAAAGAACCTTGGCATTTAATTGCTCCTTTTTAACTACACATAACAAAGAATTAATATGTGGGAAAACAGTTAAATTAGAAAATTGCCATACCCTTTATCTTTAGCATGCACATCAGCTCCATGTTGCAGTAAGAGCTGAACAATTTTGACACGGTTGTAACCTGCAGCTAGGTGAAGTGGGGTCGACTGTAGATTAAAGGGAAACAGAAATGGTTAGATTGTTTTGCAAATGGCAAGCATCAGATAGCACTAATCCAATGGTTTGCAGCTCAAGTCCTCACGAACTCTCAAGAGTGCACTCAGAATATACACGGTTAAGCTGTGATAAGTTAATGATTGGCTTAGCATTTTTAAAGATTCACCTTGGCTGGAGATCCCTGAGGACTGGAGCTGAAAACGTCTGTCCCATCCTGTTATACCGCATTGAAAGGGGGAAACAAAAAAAAAAAAACACAAAAAGTGACCGATGTGCAAAATAATATACAAATCATCCCTGAATGTCATAACAGTGCAAAATAGCGGAATGTTCACATTACCTTTCTACCATCACTGGCGTGAGAGTTAACATTCAGGGGTGTTAACAGAGCCATCATCTTCTCCTCATTTCCACTCCTGAAAGAAAAATGCTGAAACTCTCAGGAGGAAAAACAAAACAACAAACCTGTATTAGTGATCTCAAAAGATATTCACCAATATAACAAAACAATGATATGGAAATAATTTTAGCAAAATGCTAGTAAAAATGTACACACTTTGTTTCCAAAACCATATACACACCTAGCACTTTCCAACAACTCATCCTTCTTGTACTCTCCTGCAAAATAAAAAAATATATATATTTATCCTTCAATACAGAATTTAAGAAGTCATTGCATATAATTATATATACTGCATCCGGAACAAATTATTCCATTTAAAGGTCGCACTTTTCCCCAACAAATTTAAATTCTTAAATTAGGGGTGCAGCTAATAAATCGGGACAACGTGGTACATGCTGGAGATGTAACGATTAACCAATTTAGTGGAACTCAATGCATATACTGTAGAATGATGAAGGACTAAATATACTCTGCAGGGGATCAAATCTTCAACCCTCAGGATTGAACATAATCAACAGCAAGGGCATTAAAGGGACTTTATTACCTAAACATTGTTTTAACTGTCAATATGAATAAAAAATGATTGAAAATTATCAATACTGAAGTGTTTTGTGGTGTCTCCTGGTTATTACATAATTGTGTGGCTTGATACGTAAATTACACTTTTTCCACTGAAAATCTGTTTATTTGCACACCAAGCCACAATGTGATGAACACACCAAGCCACAATGTGATGAACAACCAAAGCCACAATGTGATGAACACACCACAGCCATTTAAAAACACATTTTTGTCCTAATTTATGCATTTGCTTCCAATTTTGCCAACACAATGTATTCTCTACATTCACAGTACAAGCAATTTTTAGGTGAAACTGTACCTTTAACTGAGCCATCACAAATGTCAAATGTGCATCAATTCTAAAACCACCATTTTTGGGGGTTAAGACATAACAGAAAAAAAGTCTTATTTTATCTCTGGTGTTCCGGACTCCTTCGGCAAGACTGGGGAGGTAAACCTTTTTTCCAAAACCTTCTTTGGCGGGCGTCATTTCCCAAAAGATTGGGAAAGCAGCAAAGAGGCTCAACATATAAATGGTGCTTGTAACACTTTTTTTTTTGCAGGTGGCATCAAAATGTCTGGAAAATGTACACCTCTAGATAAGATACCTTTGATCTAAAGTTATGGTATTAAATATTTGGAGCTATTCACTAGAATTGAGAAAATTATTTCATTTAGCCATTATGTAAGGACTCAACAGGTTTGGGACTAGGATACTTCTACAAAAAAGAGGATTTAGGTGAACAGTTCTTACATCACTATGGGGAAAAGCATGGCAATATTCAGAAAAAAATACCATTAGGAAAATTTTGCATATAGATATTTAATGCATGTTTTTGCTGTAATATTTCAGTGTAAACTATATATATTCTGTTAAATAAGCAACTGTTACCTGTCAGGACAGCTTTTGCTGAAGGGTCAGATAAATCCAAAGCTGTCCTGCTATCTGTGTTACGAATAGTAGGGTCTGCCCCATGCTGGAGAAGCACTGAAAAGATAAACAAAATGCAATAAAAATACAATTTTGGACAATGTAATGCTTGCATTTTAATTCTAAGACCAGTATTTCCCCAAATAACCTATATGAAGAAAATGCACTAGCGTGATAAGTGAATTGTCAAGACAAAGTGCTTGTGTTTTTTTCACAATTTTGTTTTCACTAGCACTGTGGGTGCATACATAAAGGATTTTCTCTTCCACTGCATTATTTCCTTGTTTATATTTTTAGTTTGAAAATATACAAATTTGTGATGCTTTACTTTCTGACACAATTCTGCGACCACTGATGACTTATAGTGCATTCACTGGTCGATATGCACCTTTATCACTATTATTTGATTATGATCTTCTACTTCTTTTACTAATTTTCACACTGGACGGGCTTGAGGTTCTTTTCTGTTCTATTCACAATTCATGTAACACAGAGACAGTCTGGTTATTTTTAGGATTTTCCTGCAAAATGTTAGGAGCCTTTGCTCTCTGGGTTGGTCAAGCCCTGACCTAGAACTCAATTTAACCAGAGTGATGTAACAGGACAATCCGGACAAGGGATATTAAACATTTCTCACTTCCCCATGCTTCAAGCTAGGTTTTAAAATTCTCCGTTATCTTTCTGTTTGACCAGTTTCTGTTCCCTTCTCTCTGTTAGAAACCACAGCTGGATCTCATCACATGGCTAGTGAGTCAAAAAAGCTTAGTTCCACACTCAGGGCTGTCCACTGTGTGGCCCATCTGAAAGCAAGAGATGAGCCAACTGTCTTCACTCCACATATTTCATTAGCTAAAAATGTAGTGTTGCTTTACAAAAGGTTCATTTAAACTATTGTTAGGTTTATTTTCTCAATTGCCCTTGAGTGGAGTAGTTCCAGAAAGCTAGACGACTACAAAGCAACACAAAAATAAAATGTAGCAAGGAGGCTTCAGGCAACTCAAATTTATGGAAACTATGTTAAAGGATATGATTAATGAACATCACATGGTTTTGTTTAGGGAGAACATGTCAAACTAACTGTATAACTTTTTTTTATGGAATGACAAACCGGGAAGAGGGGTGCAAGCGATAGAACTTATGTAGATTTCAGACTTTACCTATACAAACATCTATTTTGCCCTTGATGGCTGCTTCATGGAGGGGGGTATAATTCCAATTGTCACGGGAATTGGGATCAGCACCATGTCTCAGTAGGAGATTCACAACTTCTGCATGGCCAAAAGAGCAGGCGTTATGGAGTGGAATGAGTCCGCCATCATCACGAGCATGGACGTTGGCACCACTTTGCAGCAAATATTCCACAACATCTTTCCGACCAAATCCTAAAAGAAAACCAGTTTTAACATGTACATTTCTGAAAATCTTGTGAACATTTAGTGCCTTGAATATGAAATTGTAAAAAAACATATTGGGGGGCAGCATATTTGTGTTTTATATAAAGTACTCAAAAATGTAAGTGTAATGAGTCTCCCGTTATCATGACTTTTGTGAGTTTTTGTGCCGATATTAATGCCGGTTTGGTACTCTTCAAGCTATGGAATCAGCAAAGAATGGGCAACTTTTATGCACTGTGACCCCGCTATGAGACTTTACGTGGTCTTCTGCATTGTGGCTTCGAGTTGCTGCTATGCCTAAATGCTTCAATATCCAATAATACCACTTACAGATGCCTGTGGAATATCTCCATAGATGAATTGCACAAACTGACTTATTGCAAAGTTTGCATCCTATCACAATACTACATGTGAATTCACTGAACTCTTCAGAACCATTTTTTCCCACAAATGTTTTAAATGCAGACTCCATGGCTAGGTGCTTGATTTTCACAATACATTTGTCTATATAGTGTATCTTAGAAGTACTTGAATAAAATAAAACAGAACCAGTGTTCTCACTTCTTACTGTTCTTAAGAGTGAAAAATAACACATCCTATGCAGATTTTTGATATCTCCCATTATTAGTGGCCTATGAACGTGGTTATCATAGGAAGTTGTAATAATCTTAACATTATGCAACTTCAAATGTATAAGGGAACTTATCCTTTGCCCACCTCCCCTGCATGTCTATGCACTGACAAAAGTAGTCAATTTGTTATCACTATGACTGGTTTTGTTTCTTTTAGTGTTTTATTATGAAAACACTTGGAAAAAAAATAATGTAGGCACATTGTGGAAATTCCAGTTTTCATAAGTAGGATGACCACAGGGTCATTCTATTCGGTGACACATAGGAAATTTCTACTCCAGTGCAGTAATCAGTCTTATACAGTGCAACAAGGTTTCCCTCTCCTGCTATTACTAATCTTAATGGTATTTTTTTTAATCGATTTTAAAAGGCCATGTAACATATTAAACTGGCAACCTTGAGCATTGAACAGATTATTCAATTGGTGCAGTAATCTCATGTCTTGCTTTTGCAAGTTTGTCCTGATTACACATTAGGTGTAATAGTTCTAAGTTTAGAAAATGTGTTACCTTGTATAAATACAGAGGTTTCTCGGTTTTCAATTACGATAACCAATTTGGGGGAACGTTGCCTCTTCCAACTTGATATTTATGCAATTAGCTATAAATCCTGCATTATTTTTCATGGAAAGTGTAGCCCACTGGACCTAAAGTATCAAAGTTTAGCCCTTCCAGTTATAGTGACAGTAATTACACCTTGATACACCTGTATTTCCCCAGTGCAGACCTCAGGCCTGGGCAAGTTATGTTTCAGTTGGAAATGGGATGGACTCACTGGGGCCTGTTTTAGCCCTTCCAGTTATAGTGACAGTGATTACACCTGGATACACCTGTATTTCCCCAGTGCAGACCTCAGGCCTGGGCAAGTTATGTTACAGTTGGAAATGGGAAGGACTCACTGGGGCCTGTTTTAGCCCTTCCAGTTATAATGACAGGGATTACACCTGGATACACCTGTATTTCCCCAGTGCAGTCCTCAGGCCTGGGCAAGTTATGTTACAGTTGGAAATGGGAAGGACTCACTGGGGCCTGTTTTAGCCCTTCCAGTTATAATGACAGTGATTACACCTCGATACACCTGTATTTCCCCAGTGCAGACCTCAGGCCTGGGCAAGTTATGTTACAGTTGGAAATGGGAAGGACTCACTGGGGCCTGTTTTAGCCCTTCCAGTTATAATGACAGGGATTACACCTGGATACACCTGTATTTCCCCAGTGCAGTCCTCAGGCCTGGGCAAGTTATGTTACAGTTGGAAATGGGAAGGACTCACTGGGGCCTGTTTTAGCCCTTCCAGTTATAATGACAGTGATTACACCTCGATACACCTGTATTTCCCCAGTGCAGACCTCAGGCCTGGGCAAGTTATGTTACAGTTGGAAATGGGAAGGACTCACTGGGGCCTGTTTTAGCCCTTCCAGTTATAGTGACAGTGATTACACCTGGATACACCTGTATTTCCCCAGTGCAGACCTCAGGCCTGGGCAAGTTATGTTACAGTTGGAAATGGGAAGGACTCACTGGGGCCTGTTTTAGCCCTTCCAGTTATAGTGACAGTGATTACACCTGGATACACCTGTATTTCCCCAGTGCAGACCTCAGGCCTGGGCAAGTTATGTTACAGTTGGAAATGGGAAGCACTCACTGGGGCCTGTTTTAGCCCTTCCAGTTATAGTGACAGTGATTACACCTGGATACACCTGTATTTCTCCAGTGCAGACCTCAGGCCTGGGCAAGTTATGTTACAGTTGGAAATGGGAAGGACTCACTGGGGCCTGTTTTTTTTTTTTTTTTTTACCTGCAGCAAAATGGAGAGGGGTGGACTTCCTGCCAGCGGTGTCTCTGCTGTTCACGTTCTCGGTGCTGACCAGCTTCTTCACCCGCTCCACGTCTCCATTTCTGCATGCCTCGAACAGTTCCCGGGCAGGCTCACCACTGCTCACCGAGTCTCCCTGGGCAGCGGCCGAACCCGAGGCCCCGGCACACCGCCGACTTGACATTCTCCACCAACAGCAATCCCCGCCCGCCGGGCCCGGGGCACTGTGCAAAGCCTGAGTCCCCAGGCTGCACTCTCCTTTGGCCCCGCTGCCGCTCCCCGGGCGGATCATTGAGGCCCGGAGGCCATCCCCGGGGCAGTGCGACCGCACTTGGTCCCTGCGAGCCGCCGTCTTGCTGAGTTAGTGAGGCCTCCGGCCACGCTCAGTCGGCTCCTCCGTGGTCCATGCCACGCACAACCCGATTCCACTCGTGCGGTTTCTTATGTTAATCCAAATGCGCGTTTGTTTTCCTTATACGGGTCCTACAGCTCCTGCTCACAGCTAGCGAGAAGGCTGGTCACGTGACGGGAATGTAACCGAGGCAAAAACACAGGCTGTGCGCGTGCACCCTGTCCAAACACATTCTGATACATGTCCTGGGAGCGCGATCGCTTCCTGCCATGGGGGGAAACAGTTTAACTATATGGTGCCTGGTGCATACTCGCTGGTTAACCCCTTAGTGACAGAGTTGGATGCTGCATTTTATGTGCCTTGAAGAGCAGAATACTTTTATTTTTATAACATTGTTGTCACAGAAATTATATATTGGGAGCTTCTTTTTTTTTTCTAGATAAGAACTTACTTTAGCTACCATTATTGTGATCATATCAAATAATTTACTCAAGTAGCATATTGCCATTTCCATAAATTTTTGCTGCCCTAACCGAGAGAAAAAAAAGTTTTTTTGTTTTTTTTATTGTAAAAAAATTCTAGGAGGTTTTTGGGAATAAGAAGGGCCTTATTTAGATACTATTTTTTTGATCATATCGTATAATTTATTATAAAAAATTAAATAAAATATGATGGAAATATTTTTTTTATTTTCTAATTTTTACATGGAGAATCTTTTGCACATCTACAAATGCAAATAAAAAAACTTGCTAACTAGATTCTAATATTTGTCTAGAGTTTAGAAATAACCCATGTTTGCATGTTTTTCTGTTTTTTTTTTTTAACAAGTTATAGGGCAATAACTGTAAGTAGCGTATTACTTTGTTCTAACCATTTTCTCCTACAGTGACCTTTAAACCCAACCCTAATCATCACCATAGTCCTAACACTAATCCTAATTGCTATTCCTAATCCTAGTTGCTAATCATAACCCTGTTTTTTAGCCTTTTTTTCTTCCAAGTGTAATGTTTATGTATTGCCCAGAACAGGGCATCATCATTTTGGAATCGAACAGCCAGAAAGCAAATTTCAGCGTTGCTGGATGCCTCGATATTGAGGCATTGCAGCAACATCTACAAATAGAGAGATAACGAGTGGCTAAAAGACAGGAAATCCAAAATGCAGTGGAGGGTAGAGGATTAGTGCAGCAGCATCATCTGAGCGACAGAAGCGACAGTTGCTCACTTCCACTGCACATTTTAACAGAGCATGCTATAATCTGACTCTACACCTCATACCAAAAATGCCTTGACAGCGTGGATCACCTCCCCTCGTCTACAGGTTAAGGTACGAGCATTGTTCATGGTGGACATTTACTGAACTTTGAGACAGACAATTTGCTGATGTTCTATGAACTTTCCTAGATCTTGCCATAGACACTGGTGTCTTTATACAGATATTTTTGTTCAGTCTCCGTTTCCTGCTCTCCGAAGATAAGCAGTGCTATGAAACCATGATGGTGGCTGTATGCTGATGTTAGTGACTGTCACTGTTTTTGGTGAAGGCATGTCTGTAACTGTGTAACAAGAAGGAGAGTAGGCAACCTCAGTCCATGCACATGGTAGAATGGACGACTGATCTGTCCAGCTTCCTCTTTTGACCTGCATTAAACCTGTCCTTGGAACTACAAATACTATTAGCAAATCTGTTTTTATTTCTATGTTAAGGCTAAATGGGTGATCACCCATGAAATGTGAATGTGAAGAAAATTAGTAACATGTCAAGCCATTTTTATGCTCATAATAACAGTAGAGAGTAATACATGGTAAGCAATTGAAGGATCACATTTTTATTAATGTTCAGATTTCCTTATGACATATACGGCCCACAGCACAGGAACATAAGACACTTTAAAAACTAGCTATTAACAGGAACACACAATTCTGTTTTCTCCTACATCATTCCTTAGTAGTCTAACCCCAGTCATCAGCATTTATGTAGTGGGACGTATTATTAAAGTAGTTATCTGCTGTGTACTTATTTTTCGCTACTCAGGGACTATATATTATGTAATTGTTTTTATTTTTCACAGTCACCCTCCATGACAGTCCAGTGGTAATTATTTAAGTTCATTGTTTATGTTGTATCCAATTTTCTTGAGTTACATTTTTATTTCACTGCTTTATTTGTTATTTACTATATTAAAGGGACAGTCCCACCAAAAAAATGAAAAGATTTTTTATTTTGCATTGTTGATTTCAGATGTCTTTTGTTTTTGTTATGTGAGTTTATTTAATAAAATATTGTATTATACAAGTGTGACTGGGCGCCGCCATTTTGTGAAATATTTTGTGCCCCAAACCCCCCCCCCCCCCCCCCCCCCCCCCCCCCCAGTGACTTTAGAGCACTAGTATCTCACTCAGAATGCAGTGAATGGAAAGTTAATGTAACGATTACATCACAAAGGACAGAGTAATAATCAGTTCAATCTCCTGTCTCTTACAGAAAGATGTACTTTTTGTGTTGGAAGGAGGGTAAAAAATGGTATACACATATGCCAAACCTGTGAGTTAGAAACATAGAAACATAGAATGTGTCGGCAGATAAGAACCATTCGCTCCATCTAGTCTGCCCAATTTTTTTTTTTTGGAGTACTTTTATTAGTCCCCCGTTCCCGGTAAAGTGAGTTGGATGGATTATCTCGGCAAAGGAGAAGTGCTCCCTAACACAGATTTAGGCAGATTTGGGAACAATATTTGAGAGAAATAGGCCTTTTGTGTACATAGAACAAGTCTTAGATCTTTGAGTTCAGCTCATGAAAAATGGGGGCAAAAACAAAAGTGTTGCGTTTATAATTTTGTTCAGTGTATTTGGATTTGAACTTGGTAAATCTCAACTGGATCAAGGTTCTATTACTAGAGATACATTTATCACTGATAATTGCTACCTCATTTCACATAGACTGGAATAAAATATCCAAAGGTGAAGATCAGTAATAAAATATAACCCAGGGAATAAAACTTGGCCCCAAATGTGAAAAAATGTATTATTCAGGCCTCGTTACATGAAATACACACAATAAATGTTTGCACAGTTAATTTGCTAATTCGAATATATGTTCTTATTCACAGATGTTCTTTGCTGTTGGCCAAACTCACATAAAACTGGTTCACAGATCATCTTAACTCCAGTAGTAATGGAAGCCAGAGAAACAAATATCACACTATCTGTTGAAAAAAAATCTTAAACAGTTGCCATAGAATCTACAAAACAAATAAAAGAATGAAGAAACTAGGAGCAGCAGTGTAAGTGGAAGTATGATTCCCATATTCAGTGATGCCAAAATGAAATAGCAACTTTATATAAATAATCACATCCCACAGACAAATATCAAATTCCTTAAGACATTTAAAGAAACATATTTAGGGTATTTTAGGGAGAATTGATTTAAACAGCAGAGAGTATTCTGAAATAGTTTTTAAACTTATAAAAGTGCAGTGAGCAGCAAGAGATTTTTCTTAGTGGGTAATGTGTGATAAAATAAGCCCCTGTGGAATCAATAGACAGATGCAAAAATATGGGTTTGGATTAAAATACTGCTATATTACTGTTAAACTGGACAATTCCAGCGTAGAGGAAAACAAATTGCATCCAAAAGATGATATTTTTTAAATATACCGTATATACTCGAGTATAAGCCGAGTTTTTCAGCACATTTTTTGTGCTGAAAAATGCCCCCCTCGGGTTATACTCGAGTCGGTGGCTGAAAAAATAAAAAAAATCTAAAACTTACCTCGTTCCTGCTCCGTCTCCCGGTGCTCTGAAGGTCCGTGGCTGTGAGGGAAGCGTTGTGCGCTCCCCTCCAGCCGCGCGGTCAACAAAGTGTGTTTTTTTTAAACAAACTTTATTGATCCGTGCGGCTGGAGGGGAGTTCACAAGGCTTCCCTCACAGCCACGGACCTTCAGAGCACCGGGAGATGAAGCAGCAAAGAGGTAAGTACTGGGGTATGGGAAGGGGGGGAGGAGGGTGGCATAACGAGCATACTAAGGGGCAATATCCTGGCATATTAAAATGGCATATTGGGGGCAAAATCCTGGCATATTAAATGGCATATTGGGGGCAATATCCTGGCATATTAAATGGCATATTGGGGGCAATATCCTGGCATATTAAAATGGCATATTGGGGGCAATATCCTGGCATATTAAATGACATATTGGGGGCAATATCCTGGAATATTAAATGGCATATTGGGGGCGATATTTACCAGTAGCTGCCTCATTTCCCACCCATGGCTTATACTCGAGTCAATATTTTTTCCCAGTTCTTTGTGGTAAAATTAGGTGCCTCGGCTTATATTCGGGTTGGCTTATACTCGAGTATATACGGTAAAGGCATTCATAATTATTTTTAGTAGTAGTTTTTTCAATACTTACCATGAAAACTCACCTTTTAGCGCATGGGTTCACAACCTTTTGAGATCCTCTCCTCCCTTCCAAGTCTTCTCAAAGTCTCAGCACTTGAACTATGATGGCTCAGCAATAACTTTTGATGGTGTTAGATAGGTGCCCTCTATCAACTGTATTAGGCTTTTCTTTACTTTCCCCATACTTAGCTCTTCTGTTTGTTTGTGAGACTTTCACTGCATCAATAAAGAATATCCACACACTCTAGTTCAGAGGACCTGTTGTCTGCATATCACATATCTAACAGTATTCATGCTGGCAGGTATCTAATAGAGGATATACAAGTTGTTGTTATAGGATTATTGAGTTTTGCTTGTTCATCCTGATTGTGAACTTGTTTAGACATCTTGTGACTTTTTGTTACTGCAAAATCATGAGTGTCATGTGTCTGACATTCAGACTTTTTTTTTTTTTTTATATTAAAATGCCAATTTCCTCTTAATGCTGTGTAGGTGTCAGATAGGAGTCATAAGTTGTTTCTTTATTACAATTAATTAGAAGGGGTTGTTAAAACACATCTTCCGGTCATAGAGATGCAATAAAGAAAATACCCAATGACACTGCAAATATTTCTCGGTTGTCCTTCATCGATTCTGTCCATATAAGAAGAGCATTCCCACTACATTGTCCACATCTAAATATGTTGACTATTTTCATTACTTAATTGCCTACCTTTAGACTTACCCTTAATATACAGCCCCACACACACAAGTCGACCCAAGGTCTGCCATCCAGATAAACAATTGAGGGACAGGGTAAGCAGCCTCGGAGATCCACTCCGTAAATAGAGTCTTGACGGCAATACAACAATTCAAGCAAGAAGTGCGGCCGCACACCCAAATTAATGCTCGCGATCACTGTATTATCCAAAAATGGAAAAACATAGCAAAGTCTTCAGTGGAAATCTAGCAGATTCAGCTCAAAGGAGTCAAAAGGCGTAGGTTATTGTGTTGAGGTCAAGTTTATTTTTTAGGATTTATCCATGGTACTGATTGAATGTTTTCTTACAGGGGTAGGAGGGGGCAAAAATGGGTTTAAGGTCTCAAATAATTATAAAAGGGGAAAGGCTGGGGAAGTCAAGCTAACAATTTATACCCTGGATTTTGACTAACTGAACCAGTTCTGTGTCACAAATTTTGTCACAGTAAAATAAATGTTTAGCCAAACAATCAACTTGGGAATTTCTGATAATAATAATAATAATAATAATAATTAAATCAAAAAATATATATTTAAAAAAAAAACTGTATGCTAATATAACATGACAGACAAAATACTGTACGGTTTTATTAATTTGTATTTACTATATGAAAATTTATTTACTGCTTTAGAACCATTTAAAATCTTAACCTCAGTAAAGATAACCTTTATATAAAGAATATAAATATACCAAAAAAAAAAAAAGATAATTTAATAACTCAAAACTATCTACGTGTGACATATACCATACTAGAATGGGTGTAATCACAACTAGCGTAGGAAGGAGGCGCTGTATCTCACCAGCTCTCTTGCTCTGTCTTGTGCAGTGTGAGGGAGAGTGTCTGCACTAACACAGGCACAGATCTCATATGCACCTTACTCTCTTGCTGCGATGGTTCTGATCTCCAGGTCTGATGTCACATCCCGGCACCCTGCACCAACACACTTCGCATGACATCTATATCTGTACATGGGTGGGGGATTGTCAGATTGTCTGGATGGCTGTAAGCAGGGTAGGGCTTGCAAGGATTTCTGTGGGGAAATTTTTGTGGGGCAATTGTCCTCCCAGGCTGCCCTCTACCCTAAAGTGAGGGTATTACAAAGACCCACAACAATAAAGCTCATAGTAATGTGCAGGCTAGGGACAGAGAGGGGTGCTGGGAGGCTGGGGCAGAGAGGAGCTCTGTAGGGTTGGGATCAGAGATGGGTGCTGGGAGGCTGGGAGCAGAGAGGGGCACTGGGAGCAGAGAGGGGCGTTTGCAGACTGGGAGCAGAGAGGGAGCGCTGGGAGCAGAGAGGGGCACTGGGAGGCTGGGAGCAAACAGAGAGGTGCTGGGAGGCAAGAGGGGCGCTGGGAGCAGAGGCTGGCAGCAGACGGGAACAGAAACTGGCACCAAACAGGGAAATAGAGTCTGGGAGAAGACAGGGGAGCAGAGACTAGGAGGAGACAGGGGAGCAGAGGCTGGGAACAGACAGGAAAGCAGAGGCTAGAAGAACGTGGGTATCAGTCTTGCAGGCAGTTACTCTGGTGTCTGCAAAGACTAACAGGTTCAGATGGTCCTGACCTTGAGACACCCTCTCTTTTTTCAGAGATAATGGCATGTATAAGCAAAGGAGAGGGTGTCTGGGGTAATGCAGGGTGAAGACAGGGCACATTGTAATGTGCAGGCTGGGGATAGGGAGGAGTGCTGTGAGGTTGGGAGCAGTGAGATACTAGCTCTGTATATTCACTGAATGTTGGCACCCAAAAACACATCACAAAATGGAGGCTCCCAGTCACACAGGTTGAATAAAATATTTTATTGAATAAACATACATAATAAAAACAGTACATAAAATAAGTACATATTTGACATCAACAGTAGAAAATAAAAGAAAAACATTTAATTTTTTTGGTGGGAGTGTCCCTTTAATTGCACAAACTTTCAAGGTCACTGCAACTTGTAAAGTGATGTAAAGTATTGATTTAACATTATATTTATATGCCTAGTTGCTTATGTGTTTAAGTGTTCCGTAACTAATGCCAACTTCTAGTATAAAATTTAGTATTTTACTTCATTTGAAAAACAATAAAACGATTTACAAAAAAAAAAAAGTTGCATGCATTGTTTAAGTATTCCTTTAAAGGAGCATTAAACTTTGTTTAACCCTTGCTTCCTTAAAACATGTCCCGAGACATGTAAAGCAAACACAACGTGTATCTTAATAGATACACGCGGGTTTACTAACTGCTGTGTCTCCCATGCGAGACACAGCAGTTCCTCGCCCCGCTCTGACATCCGAAAGCGAGGGTCTCTCGCTGCTAGCACAGAGAGAGACCCTCATTTTTGCATGGAATCAGCAGGGAGGACTTAGTTAAGGTCCCCCTGCTGATCCAATACAAAAACCAGGGTCTCTCTCTGTGCTAGCAGCGAGAGACCATCGCTTTCGGTCACCCACCAGACGGGTGCCTGTTTCCTATGTCGGTCAGAGGATAAACTGGCGTGTACTATCAAAAGTACACGCCATTTTATCCTCATACTAGGGACAACTAACTTCACACTTGTAAGAAGCACAAGTGAAAAAAAAAACATGTAGTGTCCCTTTAAGTACATGTGTTAGGGCTACCGAGAACTTTGCGTAATCTTGCCCAAAATAACACCTGCCCACTGACTTCATCTGGCCAATCCAAGTAAGTCTTCTTATCGAGCAGTTTAGTCAGTCTGTGGTAACATTGCAGCTCTTGTCTGGAGATATTATCAAGGAAAATCAGTATAAGGGAATCTTTGCTCTCAGCTACAAGCCTGTAAGTTGCCATTCGCATCTCCAAGGAGCACCAGTGACTCTGGAGATAGTGACGTGAAATAAGGCAGATCGTCCACTTGCTTTTATAGATACTGTCTACTATATTCTCAACAATATCTCTTCCAATTTCAAAATCACGATTATGGATACACACCCTGAAGAAAGGGGGACCAGTGTGCTCCAAGTTGGGAAGTAGCTGCTCTGTTACCCACTCTTCATTATACGTGTTATATGACACAAATACATCATATTCATATTGGTCCTTAACTCTCTGTCTTAACCTGTGGTTCATCCAGCATTTTATTAGGTAGAATAAATACAGAACATACCACCAAATGCTTTCATGGAATAGAGAGATTACTAAAAACAACAATATCAAGGTAAAACTGATTATAAAAAGCTTAAACTCTGAATCACCCTGACAATTTTTATGTAGGAAATGAATTAAATTCAAATTCACCGAGTCCATAAAGCATTGCTGTTCATGGAAATTAATAATGGACACCTGGGTATCAAAATCTAACCACGAAAATAACCCTCTGAAATTACAGTCACAACGGAAATTAATATTTTGAAAATAAATGTATTTAAGACTTGGCATGGATGCGAATGCATATTTATTAATTTCTTGAATGTTTTGATTTTCAATGAGAAGAAATTCCAATGATTTTAAATCTTGAAAGATTGCTGGAGAATCGAGACGTTGTAATCCAGCATTTTTCAAGTGAAGGAACTTTAGATGTGACAATCCATGAAACAATTTATGGACATCTAACGGAGCTCGCCCTATCAGTTTATCAGTGTTTTCTAACTTGAAATAGTTTAGCCTCTTCAATTGTTGTAAGGATGAATTAAGCGGGACTAAATCAGTTGAGTCCTGTGAATTGGCATCATAATACAATTTTTCCAAATTTATAAACTTGTCCAAGGCTTGTTCTCCACTCTCGGAACAAACAAAATGTATGTTGTTTCTCAAGTGGATCTTTTTTAGCCGACTAAACACAAATTTTGTACACGGATCTACAGATACATCAAGTGACTCTACGTCTAAGGTTTGTAGTAGCGGAAAATGGCTGAATTTGTCCGCATACAAATGGACATCAGAATAGTACGATTTTACAGCAATGTGTTTAACTGAGCGTCCAATGTATTTCCAAATGTCGTTGTTGAATATTTTAAAAGTTACTTTAATTTTTTCAAGTTTGTCCATATCCTTAAATGGAACATTTGCCAGGCTGTGTATCTTATTTTCATACACATTTAAATACGTGACGGAAAGCAAATTGGAAAATGTAAAATTACTTATATGATATACATTGTTATGTTGCAGATATAAAGCTTGCAATTGTGTTAAGCCATAAAATGCAAAGTCTGCTATTTTATTCATTTTGTTGTGGTCTAAATACAAGACCTGAAGATTTTCTAGGCACCCAAACTGTCTCTCTGACAAGGTGCCTAAATAATTGTGAGATACTCTAAGGTACACAAGCTGTATTACAAATGGGTTAACAAAATCATTTGGGCACAAGTTTAAAACACTGATCTTATTACGGGATAAATCCAAGTCTGTTAAGTTTTTCAGTTGTTTCATATGAGTAAAATTTACCTCCTGCACAGCATTGTATGACATATTTAATATCTTCAGGCTACTGCAGTTATCCATAGATGTGCTCATTTCTTTCAATCCATTATACATTAACACAAGCTCTTTAACATTCAAAACTGAAGAAACCTGGCAAAGCTCAAAGGAGTCCAAGCCGGTGTTTGATAATGAAAGTGTCTCCATCGTTCTAATTCCAGATTTAAAGATCGACTCAACGGTGAGGTTGGTTGTGTCAGCTTTAAAACGAGACAAGTGGGGAAAGTTGCATAAAGAGTTCATCTCAATATGTTCCAGCCGGTTCATACTCAGATCTAGAAGACTGATGTTAAAATCCACAAATTGACCATCGATGTCAGGATATTCTGAATGCAGGCAGTCCTCCTCCCTCAGGATGTTGATGTTATTGTTGATTATAGAAAGTTTTTGTAATCTTTTTAATTTCCCCAAGGATTTGGTTACAGTTGACAAAAAGTTGATGTTATTTTCTTCCAGTATGAGATGTTGTAGGTGATGGAGATGATTGAACATTGAGGGATCCAAAGCTGAAAACCGCATCCGCACTAATTTCAACTCCAGGAGATCCTTTAATCCACGAAAAGTATCTTGGTGGAACGTAATGTTGTCAGACATGTTGTCAGATTCAATCCATAGAATGGAGAGCTGAGAAAGTCTAGAGAAACTCCCAGGTAGGATCTCCCATTGGCCAGTTAGATACAATGCTCGGAGGTGTGTAAGTCGAGTAAAGGATTCTGCTTCTATTTTGACCACTCTACATTTCGTTAGACACAGCCAGTCGGTTTCCACAGGAATTTCTCCCAATGAATGATTGAGGTTCTCCACGTTGTCACAGTTCACAGCAATCGTGTAGTTGAGAAGCTCAAAATCTCCACATTTACCAAATGTTAAAGATATGTCAGGCAGAAAATACCTGCTTTCCAGTACTTGGCATTTCCTTCTCATCAAGCACAGGCAAAACAAATGAGTGAAAATACAGTAAACAATCCATGCAAGTATAAGGATACGATATGACTTCATGGCTAATTCTAGTCGAAGAGGTTGTTTTAAAAGTGCTGGAGCTTCAGTATGTTTATAAAAGCGTGAGACTACCCAAAGGGAACCAATGATTGCTTAGTTACATCTGTACTTCTCGTTTTTAAAAATATAAGGAACCAGGAATAAGGGGTTCATGTTTTTGTCAAAAGAATACAGAAACTACTTGTATTTAATATTCTTGCAAAAGCACTGACATTGAACACTAACACAGCCTACTAAAAGCAAGTATCCTCACTCAAGTCACTTCTCAAGTTTTATTATGTTATGTTTTTAATGTAGTGTCTTACGTAAAGTTAAAGGACAACTGAATGAATCAAAAAACATATTTATAGTGTTATAAGCCTTGGTAGTGAATACAATGAATAATTAAATAGTAAATAGGAACCTTAACAAATAATACACTATTTTCCAAGCACCCAGGTTCAAATCCTCCCTATTGAAAGTAATGGGAGGCAAAACAATTGAAGCTGTCTTTGAGACTAAATGAAACTCAGGTGCCGAATAATTAAAAAATAGCTTTGATCATTTCACATCCCATTACTTTCAGTGGGGAATATTTGAACCTGGTTTTTTGTTTCGGGTGCGGATTTTTTACTTACTCTTGAAAAGAAAGTCGACCTCCAAAGTCGAATTTTAGTGAATAGACCCACTTGAGATTGGAACACAGAGATTTCAGGAAATTTCAATGCTTAATTTCTTTACTATCAAAGCCCATAATGGTATTTATGGTTTTTTAAAGTTAATATAGTCAGGGTAGATGAATTGGAAGTAAAAGATTAATAGGAAACTGAGCAAATATAGTGTAGCTCCCTATTCCTGTTTTTGTACACTATAAATAGCAAGTCTGTGGAAATACTAAGGTCTTAAAGTGATAGCAAAGCTTTATGACAAGTAAGTTCTAAATTACCAATACAAGGGATAAGCCTATACAGTGTTTGCCAAATGTTTGAGTATACTTGTTAGAAACTAGTTTTATTTTGTAACTGACAATGTACTTTTGTTGAAACAGCTGGGAATATATACTATGAAAGGTGGACTATGACAAGCAGTGATGCATGACTTGCATACTTGTCAATATTGTGATCCAAGGACATGGTGGGCAGAGCCAAAAAAGGAGTGTGCGTCATGTGATGTTGGATAGCTATATTGATCTATAGCCTCCTTAGCAGGGGCGTTACTAGGTCTTCAAATGATCTCGGGCTAGAGCCCAGATGGGCTCTGTCACATACACTTTCTCACACATCCACCATCTCTCTCTCTCTCTCTCTCTCTTTCTCACTCACTCTCTCTCACACACACACACACACACACACCATCGCTCTCTCTTTCGCAAACACAAAACATCTTTCTCTTTCTCACATACACCCTTTCTCTCTCTTTCTCATACACAGACACCATCTCTCTCTTTCTTACGCACACACCGTTTCTCTCTCTTTCTCACACACACACACCGTCTCTCTCTCTTTCTCTCACACTGTCGTTCTCTCTTTCTCACACACACCATCTCTTTCTCACACACACACACACACATACACACACACACACACATACACACACAGTCTCTCTCTCTCACACACACAGTCTCACTCTCTTTCTTTCTCTCACACACAGTCTCCCTTTTTCTCTTACACAACGTCTCTCTCTCTCTATCTTTCTCACACACACCCTCTATCTCTTTCTCACATTCTCACACCCACCATCTCTCTCACACACACCATCTCTTTCTCTCTCACACACACCATCTCTCTAACAAACACATCTCTCTCCTACACACACCATCTCTCACACACACACACACACACACACACACCATCTCTCTCTCTCTCTCTCTCTCTCTCTCTCTCTCTCACACACACTGTCTCTCTCTCACACACACCATTTCTCTCTCTCACACACACACGGACACCCTTACACACACACACCTAGACACCCTGACACACATACACACACTTACGCAAACACCCTGACACACCCTGAGACACCCACACACAGTCACACACTTACACCCAGACACTTACACACATTTCTTCTATTTTTTCCCCCCAACAAACAAACAAAAACGTTAAATTGATGGTCCCCCTCCCTGTTAGTTACCTTTATTTGCAGGGAGAAGGACGTTTTCAATTTTATCTGCAGAACACCGCCATCCAGTTTCTTCTGCCGGATCCGGTGCACAGCCCCCTATAGCAGCGCCACTCCTCCAGATCAGCCCTCACCCCCACTCGAGCCTAATCCTCCGATTCTGGGACCATGTCCTGGAAGGAGAAAAGGTCAGCGGGGGAGATTTTTTTTCTTTTTCACAATTATATCCCTGGAGTCTCGGGGGCCCCAGAGTCTCCATTCGGGGCTATGTACTGGGGATTCAGGGCTATTGCCACAGTAGCCCACCCCTAGTGACACCACTGATCCTTAGTATAGGTACCGGGGGCTCATTTTGTATCAGTTTCTTAGTAATATACATGGTTTAAATGTATAAACAACAGTATTTTCAGGACAGAATTTGACAGCATGGGACCCCAAGTCTGTGGCAAACATTGACTTTCCATAAGGTTAGAATTTTGGTGGAAAGTTTGTGTAGTTCAATGAAAACGAGATGTTATCGAAAACGAGAGATGTTTCAAAATGAAAACTGATAATATCAGGGCAAATGGCTTTTCACTGGCCTTAAGAGTTTAAACTCTGTAAACTGAGTTTATACATAAACAAAACATTTGTTCACTGCACAGTAATAGTCAAGAAAGAAAATGCTGTGAAAGTATACAATGTTTTTAAATCCCATATTAAGTATTGTGCAAAACCACAAGTTACAGAATATGCACTGACAAAATATAAAGAGAGACAATCATTGCAATAATTGTGATAACTATGAATCACAGCATTGACATTCAAAACAGGAAAGTTTCTTTTGAATAAGTAAAAGGGAACCAAAGAGTCAACAGAATTTTGACAACAACTAGGATAAAATTGAGTTGGAATCATAAACTATACCAGTAATTCTATGCATCGTCCTCAACCATCACATTGCAAAATCCTTCCCCCTTATCCTCCATCATATACTTCCATGGGACAGGAATTGTGACACTATGGTACAATACATTGTGTCGCTGGGATGGAGAGAAAGGGAACTCTGAGGATATGATGCATTGGATAGAAAGGAAGCTGTTCTGCAGAGAAGGGACCTTTGCTGTGATGGAAAGTGGGACTGTGCTGTGCAGACAGCATTCACCAAATTCCCTTCCTCTCCAGAGCATTTTAACATGAACCAAATTTCCATTATCCTTTCCCTTGTAACACAATGTCTTATAGATGCTCTTGGCCCCCAAACAATGTGTGACATCATGAGCAGCTGCCCCATTTACGCTGTGTCTTAGACAGCTCTAACACTTATACCAAGATCTTAAGTACTGCTTCCCATGTATCATCACAGTCATACTATTACATACCTTTTAGCATTACTCAGCATCATGGATCACCAGACAGCATGATTTAGGATAGGAGTGTCGGCACTACTGATTGGGGCAGTTGGGGGGTCTGCTATTTCAAATGTTTCTGCAAATATTCCCCCTACTTTCTAATGCAAGGAGGTGTATAGTTATGTGCAAAAAAAAAAGAAAGTGTAGAGGTATACTGGCGCTTATCCTAATATACACAAGCTGCAACTACCCCTAGTGCCCAAAATATAATAACAATGAATGACAAACAAAAGTGACAGTGCGCTAAAGTGCTGTACAAGGTGCAAAGTGACAAAATATATTGCAATATGACAGACAGATCTACTGTATAAGGTGCAGATATATTGCAATATGACAAATTAAGTTATAAAAAAATAACTCACATAATGGTCATACAGAGTAAGATGCAGCTTTCATATCCTCTTGGATATAATGCCTAATAATCTCCAAACAAATAAGAGGATATTAGGGTAAGCATAACATGAATTTAAAAAGAGGTACAAAATATCTTACACTGGTATAACTTGAATTCGATCCAAAACGAAATCTGCAGGCAATAGAATTTGTCTCAGACCCCAGATAGACAGTACCAAGCTTAGCTAATGTGTTTCACCCTCCAAATGGGCTTCCTCAGAGCTGGGCAGAGCTAGGTGTATAGTTATATTTAGAGCTTGTGAGCAATTTCTAAATTATTTATTTACATATTTATTCCTAAATAGCAATCTTTCACTTTTGGGTAAACAGTTGAGCGAAATATTATAAATTGTCTCTGGCAATTAGTTTGGTTTATTACCTTTAGCAAAAATAAAGTGTCTAGTGCCACTATATATGATATAATTTCCAAGTTCTTATGTTTCTTGCAAGTTATGTGTTATATATAAGCTATAATGAGAGACAATAATAAATGTTCTAAAGTATTTTAATTCCTCAATTAAAGGTGTTCTAAAAATGAGAGTTGGTACCATGTTAGCCGTACAGTCACAGGAGAAAAGTAGAGCCACGTTGAAACCTTTATTGGCTAGCTGAGCAGATTTAGAGTGCAAGCTTTCAAGACCTCTTCAGTCTCTTCATCAGGCATGTTATACCTTCCCTGAAAGAGGTCTCTTTTTCTTAGGTATAACTTGCTTGAGGAATAAACCTAAGAGGTCTTGAAAGATTGCACTCTAAATCTATTCACCTAGCCAATAAAGGTATCAACTTGGCTCTAATTTTCTCCAGCTGTATTCTAAACTTCTTCCACTAGATGGCACTCGTATTATTTAAATTTGTGTTTCTAGGTCACTGGGGTTTTCTATTTTGTCTCTGTTCCATTATAAAAACAAAGCAAGAATATGTTGTATGTACACTTCCATCCTTGCACTACAATCTGTCTGATGTATGCGTTAAGAATGAAAATCTTCATATTATCACCTTTACATGTTGAAAAGTAGAAAGGAGAACAATACAAGTAATCAGTATTAATGTTAATGTTTTAAAGCCCTAAAAATGTAAGCTTTGCCACTTATGACTCTTTAAAAAAAAAAATAAAAAAAAATTACCCTTTAGTCTTTTGCAAAAGCAAAGCCATGGGGCTGCTATTTGACAAAGCAGCATTCTCTCTCTTTCTGGGGTGTGGACAGGTAAATCACCCTACACCCATTCAATAACGGGAAAAGAGATGCTCATGATCAATTGCATGCTTCCCATCTCTCTTGCTTTGTGCAGGACAGTGCCGATTTTGGGAGGCAATCCCTCTGTCCTCTGCGCTTTTCGAAATGCAAGTTTCAAGGCCTGTTAGGTCTCTTCCTCAGGCATGTTATACCTTTTCAGGACAGAGGTAGAGCTCAGTAGGATGTAAGGGTGCAATCCTGGAGAATAAATGGAAGTGTCCAGTATCTGGGACACTGGAGACTGGTTACTGCGCATGGTAGTGCTGACACTCGACCTCCCAAGCTCCGCCCCCCCCCTAGCATTCCGATTTAGGAGGTATGCAGTTGGTGTTGACATGTTATGGAGCGCTAACTTAGACTTCCACATAAACTTAAACTGCACGGATCAAAGGCTCTCTCAAGCAGAAGAAGTAGACTTCTGTATGATTAAAGGCTGTTCAGGGGGTTTAATCCCTCACATTTACATGATGTGTTTCTATGAAACTCCTGTTTAGTATTCAGTATTAATAGCTATTCCATTTGCTTCTACTATACTATTAAATGACCCTCTGAGATCTTCACAAAAGAGTCATTAGACATATAAGCACAACTGCTTGAGAGCTCTTGCTATTTAATTTAGTTAATTAATCAACAGCTATAAATGTGTCTGAGCGATATTTCCTGGGTAATTACATATTAACCTGATGAGATCGACTTAATATATTTGGTAAGTGTAAGTGACCTACATACCACACTACTGGCATAACTGATTAACTCTGGAAGTTTACACCTTAAAGGAAAACGAAACTTTTTAACCCTTACCTCCTTAGAGAAAGAATTATAAAAGTTATAAAAATATATTAAGATTATTTTAAGCTTTGTTTATATATTTTGTGTACGCGTTAAACACATTGGGGTAGATTCTATGTCCCCCCGCCTAATTGGCCTAATTGGCCGACCCAGAACTTTTAGTACACTACATTCTATTCCTTTTGGAATAGAGTGCACTTCAAATAAAACGGGAGCCGCAGAATTCAAGCACTGGGTAAGGGAATACCGGGTTTGGCATAAACTTCCGTTATTCACGATTCTCCGTTCTACTGGAGAATGCATGGAAGGTAAACTTATATATACAAATAAAATACTGTACATGCACACCGCTAAAGGAGGACCGATCTCCACCACCAATGCATTTGCTAAAATTGTATGTATCTTACTTGTTACATTCCTTGGAGAATGTTTGTAATATTCCACGGGAGAATATTATATTATAAGTTTTATTTGGTATAAATTTTCTAGCGTTTTTATTCTTACCGTTACTAACTGTATCTGTTTCTTTTTTTTGTTTTAACAGAACATGCCTTTTCACAATGACTGGAATGTTTGAAATATGAGACTGCACATGATGCAATGCAAATGGAAAGTGACCCATTGTAATATGATCTGTATAGAATTTAGATGAGCTATTTAAAGGACCTCTCTGACTTGAAAATGACCTACCTTTTTTAATGCATATTAAAGTTCAATAATTATAAAAATGTATGCACTGAAACTTGAATTTTCTAAATATGTTCTATTTTTTTCTTTTTTTACATTGTTCAGGTCTTCAACTTCTACTGGAGCGTGGGGGAAAAAAAGGAAACTTTTCAGATGATAGCAATCTCATATGATAACTGCATTTACAATGTGTACATACATCCTACAGGAGCCTATAGAGAACAAACCTGTGCAGGGTTTTTTCCCCCACCATGTGTACAGCTGTATGCTTGGAATCCTTCAGATACAGACAGTGGGTGGAACTAAGATAAGATCTATTTGGGTTAATAGCAACACAACTGGTAGCAATTCAGAAAGTCTGACTGGGGGAGAGGTCTGCAGACACTTTTTAAAGATTTTTTTTAAAGAATAACTTTCAGAATTGAGAACTAGAACATTTTAGAATTATATAATTTTTTTGTTTCCACTAAAACATCAATAAATACCAGCATTGTTTAAATAGTATCATACACTAATATGACATTAGTTATTATTATTACTACTATTAATTTATATGGCAAACACAGATTTGACAATATTGAAATAAAGGGGTTTACAATACTTAATTTGAAAGAACTGTCACAAAAAAATGTATTTTGAAAGAAGCACATTGATACAGTGAGGGTTAAACTTACAATATCATACAATCTACGATGCATATTGAGTTGTAGTTGAAGTATAGTTATTTCATTAGCTATAATCATTTCCTGTTAAGAAACCATAGACACCCTTCCTAGTGACATCATATACACATGCAATGTCCTATTGCTACAATTGTCATCATCCAGGGAATAGAGAGGATTGAGTCTGAGTTTTTCTTAACCCCTTATGTTCCTCATATCTTATAATTTACTACAAAAAAATCATAAAATATGATGGAAAAAAAACAAAACACTTTTTCTAACTTTGACCTAAAAATTAATTTATGCAAATATAATCATTAAAAAAGACCCTAACAACTATTCTAACCCTAACCCTAGATTTTAGCTAATTAAGTCTTTTTTTTGTTATTGCAATGTTGCTGACTGCCTCTAGGGGCAGTCAAGCAACAGCATCAGAGCTTTGAAAATGAATTTTTTTGCACTTCTGAAGCTCTACCCACAAGAGGGCACAAATTCCCTATTGCAGGAGCAGCTCGTGGGTGTCCCAGAACTGAGACTTTGGTGCTGCCTATTGCCTCGACATTGACATTTTCCATGCCTCTCTTTTCTGCGCAGTGGTAGTGACATTTAAATGTGCTTAACTCGAGTTTAGCACTCCACACTTTTGAGATGTGACTGTCCCTTTTTCAT
Organism: Pelodytes ibericus; assembly: GCA_036172795.1. Taxonomy (NCBI): domain Eukaryota; kingdom Metazoa; phylum Chordata; class Amphibia; order Anura; family Pelodytidae; genus Pelodytes; species Pelodytes ibericus. Next base: position 51,932,695 of record CM069867.1, on the reverse strand, counting down.
CATGGGTAGTGTTGAGTGAACCCGAACCGCACTGTTCGGGTTCATACCGAACATTACGGTTTTTGGACCCCGGACCCGAACACGGACATTTCACTGTATGTTCGGGTTGGAGTTCGGGGTTCGGCGATTTAATGGCGCGTTTTGAAAGGCTGCAGGTCAGCCAATCAGAAAGCCCATAAATCGAAAGTCTATAAACCGAAAGAGATTCGGTTTATAGAAAGCCAATAGCATTACATGTATTCCATAAACTGAAAGTCTATAAACCGAATGTCTTTCGGTTTATAGACTTTCGGTTTATGGAATACATGTAATGCTATTGGCTTTCTATAAACCGAAATAGAGTCCCTATTCATACGAATAGGTCAACTGACCTATTCATATGAATGGGGACACTCTTACCCACATTTTACTTAATTTTGAAGCTCTCTAGCCCTTTCCAGGATTTTTTTAGAGGCATTTTAGTGGCCAAAAGTTCGTGTCCCCATTGACTTCAATGGGGTTCAGGTTCGGGGTCAAGTTCGGGGTCAAGTTCGAGCACGGACCCGGACATTTTTTCGAAGTTCGGCCAAACCTGCCGAACCCGAACATCCAGGTGTCCGCTCAACTCTAATCATGGGGCGTACCTTATATCAATCAGGCAGAGCCAGACCTTGGTCAAGTGGCACCCAAGGCAAGAAGCATTTCTGATGCTCTGCCCCCAAACCAACAAACGCACACATTTTTGAACATCATCGCAGTGTCCTTTCTAATGGTACTGCAGGTGAGTGACTGGCTTGCCTGGCCCAAAGTTCATGCCTGCAGCTAGACTTCTGCCTTCCAATCCAAAGAGAAAGATGAAAGACAAACTCAATGGATCTCTGTTCTGCTAATGTTCCAAGCCTGGAAACTTGTAAGTACTGTGAAAAACCACTCATTTTGATGTAAGGGCTGTGTCAGTGAACCGTAGTAACCACAGTATCCCAGGGCAAATGGAGCCCAAAACAAGTGCAGTTCAAGTTCCAATGTTTATTCAGGGATCACAGCAGCAATAGAAACAAGCGGTAGACTCTGGAGAAGATGATATAGGCATATTTATTGGTCCAACCACATAGTGAGAACTACTGGGAAATGTATTAACAATGCAAACATTCCTTGCAAGTTTTTTTTTTCAAATAAATACAATATTTTAGCATATACTGAAGGAGCTACACTACTGATTTGTGTTCCATGATTTACTTAATTCTAAAACAGTTTTGAAGAACCATTTTTGTTTTAATTCACTCCAAGCTTTTTGTTTTGTTGCCCTAAGCAGTGACCCCTCAATCGCACTTTCTTAATAGCTACCATTTTCTTGTTATTGACCTGAATAGCTCTTATCTTAACTCTCCCCACTCTCTGTGTATGATGAATTTCGAGCATACAGCTGTACACCTGTGTGTGTGTGTGTGTGGGGGGGGGGGGGGGACGACGACTATGGGGGAAAAAATTAATGATGTCTGTTTTTTCTGAGTAATTCTTCTTGGGAGGAGTAGAAGGTACACATTTAATTTAATTAAAAACATAATAATAATAATAATGTGCTTTTTTAATCATTAATTTATTTTTATTAAAATGGCATGACAATAGCTCTTTAAACACTGCAGAATCCAACTTGTCAAAAAATGTTGATGCCTTCCAACAAATGGGCACTAAGCAGTCAGGAGGGCAGATAGTCATGGCACAATTCATAACATACAAGACTTTAAGAGCAGGTTTCTGTTTATATCGGGAGAAAATGTCCTTGGAATGATGAGCTGCAGAGAATTTTACACGTGTTCTAGTCAATATAGTAGAAGCACAGGCTGACTCTTTGATGTAAAAGGTTAGTACAAAGCTAAAAATAGCATCGCAAGGCTATGTATCACTGTTACAGCTACTCATATGTGTTGGTAAACAGAAAACTACATATGTCTATACATGTTCTCTTACAGAAAACAATAGCTCAGTGGAGGATAAAAACAGACTCTTCTCAGTAGATTAAGCCTTCCTCTCTCAGGAGACATGATCCCTTCAGCAGTATGAATTAGATCCAGCTAGGTTGCAGACTCCATGACAGCTATCCTAATAGAGGGATACAGAGGCCCAGAGTTCAAATAATTTGAGCACTTGTCAGATATATACTGGGGCAGAGCTGTAAGTTTCTATGTGAAGGCCTGGCTCTTCTGTACCCTTTTATACAACTATATTGTCTGTGCACTGTCTGTATCATTAACACTGAGACACCTTGGTCCTGTTATTTGCTATAACTCCTTCTTATATACAAAAACACATATATACGCACACACATATATATATTTAAATATACATGCCAACATAACATTATGACCCCCTGCCTAAAATTGTGTAGGTCTCTTTTTGGCAGCAGCTTTGACCCGTTGAGGACCTCTGAAGGTGTGCTGTGGAATCTGGCACCAAGACCTTAGCAGCAAATCCTTTAAATCCTGTAAGTTGTGAGGTGCGGGTCTCCATGAATCAGGCTTGTTTGTCCATCACATCCCACAGATGCTCGAATTGGATCTGGAGAATTTGGAGGCCGAGTCCACACCTTGAACTCAATGTTGTGTTCCTCAAACCATTCCGGAACCATGTTTGCCTTTTGGCAGGGAGCATTATCCTGCTGAAAGAGACAATACCTTCAGGGAATAAACGTTTCCATGAAAAGGTGCACATGGACTGCAACAATGCTTTGGTAGGTGATACGTATCAAAGTAACATCTGTATGAATAACAGGACTCCAGGTTTCTTAGCAGAATATTTCCCAAAGCATCACATGCCTTCACTGGCTTGCGGTCAGAATGTTATAGCATATCGATATATACCTATATATATATCCTATCATTCAGTTATTGGCTGTCCACTTTGCTAGATTACCAATGGAGAGAGGAGTAGTTGCCCATGAACCTTGAGTTTTGGGCTGCCCCTTGATCTTACGCATAGCAATTGAAACTGAAAACTGCAATTTCCTGCTCATACTAACAAACAACCGATGCAGACAGGAGATAGGGCAACAGTGTCATTATTATGTGATAGTGTCATCTTGCAGCATTAGACGTGACCTGTCCTATTTCAGGGCATTGGCACAGCAGCAGTTTGCTTTTTCAGTCAACCACATCAAAGCTTAAGCATGTTCCCACATGGTTCAACAGCCATTTTTTTTTTATAAAGTCAGCGCCATATATATTAACAGTACTTATTCATCACAAATAAAAACAGTGACCATTCATTTATCTTCTGCCCCGGTAATGCCATCACATGGTGTCGGGCAGGTGCTATACTAACTAGTCTTAAATGTTTTTCTTTCGGTTTTAAGCAAATCAGTAGATATTTTACATGAGATTGACCTTCTATATTAAAGTAAAGCTTCTTGGTGATAAGGACAGCCAACAAATTATTGAGAAGTTACTAATATTTTTTTCCCATCTGTTTATCATATCAAAATCCTAAAACATAGATGTCTATTTGTTTTTCCAAGCAGTTTAAAATAGAAGTGTCTCACTCACTGTCATCACATTTATTTGTACTTAAATGAAGATGTATAGCTGTTTGGTGTCAGTGTCTGTGTCCCCTGTGAATAGGAGGTCAGATTATTTAAAACTAAGGTACAGAAAGTCCGCTAGTGCAATACTGGAGAGGGGTCATCTGTTTCCACGTAGCTACACTAGAGTGACAGAAAAATGGTACATGCTTTGGTATTAATAGAATAAAGGAAGCCTTAGCTTAAGTCAGTTCTCTAAATGTGTCAGCTCAAGGTTAGCAAGAGGAAGAGGTACAAAAGTGTTCATGTTAATGAAGGTCAATAGCACCACATAATTTCTGTTTAAAAAGAATACTGTGTGAGGAAAGCACCTGTACGATTGCTGATACAAAATACTGAAAAATGGATTATTTGGGAATTTTTGTTGTTGTTGGTTTATATGAAATATTGAAAATGTAACATTGTAGTAGAAAAAAACCATACAATATAACAAGCTGCAGACACAGGCATAGGCTTTCGCAGAATTATTTCCAGGGGTGGGGGTGTGGGGGCTCTCCCATCCCAGGATCTCCTTACCTCCTCCCCTACATTTGTTGGCATTGGAGACTGGTTTCCTGGTGGGAGGCAAATTCTCCACCCTTTAGTAGGAAAACTAGATGATCGGGATGTTAGTAGCTAACAGAACAGTATGTACCTGCCCAACATGGGAACTTATGTTTTGTAATAGCTGGGGTGGTGAAAAATTAGCCACAGCTACCTCAGTTTACAATTCCTATGGTGTTCAGCCAGTAATGGCTGACTGTATACCATGGGAGATGCAGGTAATATCAACATAGTTAGTGTGTAGCACAGTGTAGGCCCCCACAATCCCAGTCTATAACTTAACCTTGAGTCAGTCAGTGAATGGAAGAGAGTGAAAAGTAATGGAAGTGCAGGAAGGAGGAGAAGTACAAAGGTAATATCACCTGCGAGATCTCAAGACAGGTAGCTATGATCATGCATGATTCATATTTGTAATTAGAAATGGTGTATATATATGTGCGTGGTTATTGTATGTCTGTCAATGTGGGGAAATGTATTGGAAGTTTTATTGTTTTATGCTCCTACATGTTTAGTAAATTAATCTCATTAGAACCAAATTGAAACCTCACATAATATAAAATTAGGGATTGTGTAACTTATTAAGCCAGAGAAGGCATCTATCAGTGCATGTATATATGTTATAGTAATATATGAAATATAATAAATACATTACAAATCAATTTTTCATTGGCATGGTAATACTGGTAGTTTTAATATACCATAATAGCATGATTGTAATTTACTATTAAAATATGTTTTTACTGCAAAAATGGTGCAATTACCACGTCAATGATCACATCATGTAATAACATACGCTACGTAGTAATCCTAGTAAATGCTTTGGAATGGCCTCATATTCATACATACATACACTAGCATATATCATTTTATACACGGCATAACAGCTGGTGATCATGCCAGCTATAGGTTGCCAGCTATAGGTGGGCATCCCATCACCAGTTATTGTTCACCATCAACAGCTGTTATTATTATAACTGGCATGACATCACCAACATTGCTATACCACAAGAGCGGTTATGGTGGTGTATATAATATATATGTTAATGTATATATGAGGTCATTCCCTAACTTTTACTGGGGTTAATGTTGTGGCAGTTATGATAAGTGTATTTTGTATTACACGATGTGTCCATTGATGTGGAAATTGCACCATTTATGCCATAATAGCATATTTTAATAATAAATTACAATCATTAATTTTTTTTTTTACTAATCACATATCAAAACTATTACCATGCCAATGAAAAGAAACAGGACCCTATCTTGTCCTAGCCCTGTCCATAGCCTTACCCTAAGAAAATGCTCTACCATATCCCTACTGCTTACCCCTCCCCGCCAAAAACAAAAAAAAGACTAGCTCACCACATCTAAACCTTATCCTTGCCCACCTTGACCCTGCTTCTCTCCCTATTTTGCAGTCATCTGATCCTATAAAAGCAGGGTAGCGGAGGAGAAAAAAGAAAAAAAAAAATCCCCCACACCATTGATTTTAATAATGATAATAGCAAAGGAACTCAACAGTGTTATTTCACATACTGTCAGGGACGAGGTTCAGGTAACATAGGACCCTGAGCACCCACAGACGTTTTTCATAAGTATTAGCAGGATATGGATGCAAAAGGCCTGGTGCAGGCTAACCACACTCCCCTGGTAGCTTAAGCCTCAAGGTATATGCAGCCACATTCCAGGGCCCTGTGGTTGCAGCTGCTGTATCCAGTATAAACAGAACAGGAACTGAAAAAGCCCTGCAGATATCCTGGAGTGAGCATGGAACATAACCATGATCAGGATGCTGCAGACTGAAGCTGAGAGATGGGCCAAGCAGAGCAAAGTAAACATGGACAGAGCAGAAGCAGAGGGAGAAAACATAACACAGAGTTTAAGGCTACAGGAGAGACTCCGGAGCAAGTAAGAACAGTAAAATACATAAGCAGGGTAAAGCATAAGACAACTACAGAACTAAAGAAGACATACTCAAGCACAGACGTAACATAAAACAAACAGACAATTTTGGAAGTTTTTTTCTTTTTTCTACCCTCATAACGATTCGATGAATGAATTTGTCCAAAAACAAAAGTCAATAAAATATATAAAAAAGTATATTTAAACTTATATCCTTTCTTTAAGCATATGTCATATTGCAGATTTCACAACAGGAATGGGAAGTCAGTTTGTTATCTAGTAAGATAGTGTCTGTCTTTATACCAGCACATAATAAAAAAATGAGTCACAGTTTATCATACTTTTACTGTGATGAGAAGGTAAATGTTGTCTTTTCTTATCAAATTATATTTCAGTTTTTATCTAATAACACACTAAATATTAAATTCCTTCGTAAGTGAAATGAGGGAAAAAAATAAAAGATTTGTAATGAATTGGATAAGTGATTGCGATTGAATGTTAAAGGATTAAAGATTTTTTAACCCTTGCTTCCTTGGAAGGGCATATATTGCCCTGTGCAAGGGTATATATCACTGGGTGGATATATTGACTTACTCCAGCACCCAGATTGCACTCACAGGACTTGCCTAAGCACCCATGACTTACCCCAGCACCCACGACTTACAACAGCACACAGACTTCAATCACAGGACTTGCCCCAACACATAACCAGGTCTTCTAACAGTCACTGGTGTGTGCAGGAGGGAAAAGATGCTGGATGTTTTATGTCATATCCATCAAGGCGACATCATATCTGCTCCCTCCCACTTTTGTGGCCACATTAGCATCTCACAGCAGCAGTGGCCAAACCCTTAAAGCGGCAACGGCCCACTGCAGCCCACAGGGAATTTTCCTGGTATCCAGTTTTCCATGGTAGAACAGTCCGGCCCTGGTCATTAGCCATTACTGTGGATTCAGCCTCACTCCGCATTACTTAGCTGTTCCAAGTGCTTGGAATGCAGGGAAGCACAGTTTCGAACAGCCTCATTTGCTGGGATTTAACAAGAGAAGTCGGGCTTGGGGAATTAGAACTTTTTCTATGGCAACAGCGGTAACATTATTACACTTTATAAGCAGTTTTTATGAGATAGAAAGTGTTTCTTTGTTGTAGATGATACTGGCATGAGAATATCCCTGTAGGTGGAGCTGCGCCTTTAATAACCACTTTGGAAAAATGGGAAGATCTGGGTCTTGTTTATTTTCTCAAGTAGTTTAATCATACAGTTTGTCTTATGGGCTTTGTAAGCTTGTTATTTTACTTAGACCAGCACAACTGACTAAAGCCCTATAGCAGACAGATAGAAGGTGTAATTGATAAGCACTCCTCACCATTCAAGTGCTCAATTATTTAAAAAAAAGAGTTTCAATGTATTGATAGTTGTAATTTCCTAATTATTAACTTCACCAGATTGGTGAGATAGCTCAGTTGGCAAATGCCATGATTACTGATCTTGCTTTAAACTTCAAGGTCACACCCTGGGTCAACTCAGCCCTCCATCCCTTCAATAAATGAGTACTATCAATTGGGTAATAATAACATCTATTACTAAGTTAATTCCAAGAGCATGCACCTAGGGTTGCCACCTGGCTGGTATTTTACCGGCAGGCCGGTAAAAAATTGGCTTCAGGCCAATGTTAAGTCTATGGAGACAGTACCAAGGCCGTTTTTTTTCTGAAGAAAAGGTGGCGACCCTACATGCACCACAAATCACATTGAGTCCTGATGGGAGAAAGGCACTATATAAATATTATTATTAGTTATTATTTTTACTTGCTGGTGAGCACTGCACTTTAAATACATATAAACATGATGTGACAATGCCTGCCCTGCTACAGATGAGGTTCATGTAGCTTCACTAGAGAAGCTGAGGCTGGGACTAATGTAAAATGTTGAGGTTTGATGTGCTTTGAACGTTCTTTGATAATTATCTAAAACATATCCTGTAATCATCCACAGGTCGTGTTCCTCAGAATTAAGTAAAATTAACATAAACCCAAAATGAACTAACAAAAAATACCTTCCCCTTAACATCCGTTTCCCATTGACTGCAAAGTCACCCATTATTTCCCCACAGGTTATTTTTGAGTTGCTGAGTAACTTTGTTTTTTTCATAGTGTTTTAACAGACACATGATGAGTTTCACCGGCTGTGATTGGCTCTCTCCTGCAATAGAGATGTATTGTGTCTATTCCCTCCAATCATCTGTTTCTACAAACTGAGAACTGTTCCCTTCTTTTCCCAGCATGCTGTGGATTTCTGGTTAAGAGCAGAGATTATCTGGAAGGAGGAATGTGGAGGGTTTTGATGTCACTAGACAGTCAGCCTTCCCCGTCTCTAAAAAAAAATCACTGCTTAGCCAGTCCGTCTCACACAGAATAACTAAAGACAGCGCAATGCCAACATTTAAAAACTATTAATAAACTGACCCGGTTTTGTCAAAGTACTTTTTGATCAGGTTTTTCTTGGAAGATATCATTGACATAGAAGGTGAGAAGCCAAGAACTAAGCCCTTAACTTTGCTAGTGTCTTCTTATGGCATGCTCTGTATAAATGACAGTGTGACAGACCAAACCAATAAGGATGTCCCTGTCTCCAACAGACCCTATCCCACTTTTGGACAGGTTCCTGGAACCTTCTGCTCATGTTCCTACATAACCAGTTTTATCTTCTAAGCAAGATAGTTTATGATTGGCTCTGGCTTTTCGATGACCAGTATTCCAATTCAAGCTGCATTCTGAATGGCTAGAAACACATCAAATACCCATCAAAAGATACGTTTGATTTCATAGCTTTCAGATAATACTTGTTTCCTGGGACTCAGGACTTATGACAAATAAAACCTGATCCACCTCTCCCAAAATGGATGTACATAACTGACCTTTTTTGACCCTATAGCAAAAAGAACAGCTTTAAGAACACATTAAAAAAACCCTGATGCCCTCAGTACCCTTTCTCATGGCTGAACCTGCCGTCTCATAGACAATAACATTCCATAACTTTGTTCTTTAACGGCAGGGATTGAGTAATCTTCCCAAGACAGTAAAGACACACAGAAAGACGGACGTGCGCAACCAACACACCTTTCACTGCTTATGAAAAGTCAACGTCATCTTTTGCAATATCTAGGACCGCTGCAGTTCAGTACAGACAAGACTCCAATTGACAATAATGCTTAGGCAAGAGATTCATTTCTTGGTACAGCTATGGAGTGTCTTGCACGTCTGATAACCTCTAACGTGTTATGTGTAATATCCTGTTTCCCACATCTATGTAGCTGTGCTGACAAGCAGCACCTCGAAAATGACACACTGCCATTCCTGTATTCTCATGTCACAACTGCATGACTTTTACTTAAAGAAAGACATTACACTTTCAAATACAGCAATCCAAATATAAACGATGCTGATCATATGCCTGGTATAGATTCAGGACTAGCCAAATGTTTAAGCACACTTGCTGGGAATCAGGTTTATTTTGTCACTGATAGTGTTTTACATTGTATTAGTTTCAAGAAAATGAAAACATTACAATGTGCAAAAGTAATAAAAGGAATATCAAAGCAATGCTCAAAATTTTTTAAAATATAGTTAATAGTCTCTTAAGTATATGATCCTTTAGAAGAACCAACCATTGTCTAACTATGAGCAGGAAAAGGCACTCTGTTTCCTCTGTTTCATCAGGAAATTACCTGGCATGTCTTCCTACGCACATCGAAAGTGGGGAGTAAATATCTTCTGAAAAAAGATGGAAACAAAAATAAATCTTCATAGTGCGATACTGTCAGAACTATGGTGAGCCTACATTAAATAAATACTCAGCAATTCAACCCTTAAATGCAGGAACGTAACTAGAAACCACTGGGTGCAAAAACTGCCCCCCCCCCCCCCCCGACTTCAGCAAGTAACATATACCCTCACGGGGATGGGACGGTTAATCGTGGGTGCTTCCACGCAGCCACTTCACCGTAACTACTAGTGAAATGGACAGTTCATAGCTGGATCGCATAGAAGGTTAGTATTAGGGGTTAGAATGAGAGGGGTTAGTATTAGGGTTCAGGTTATTAGGGATTAGTATTAGGGGCTTATTATTAGAGGATAGTATTAGGGGCTATTATAGGGTTTTTTTGGGTTAATATTAGGGCTTAGTGTTAAGGGTTAGTATTAGGGTTTGGGGTTATTATTGGGGTCGGGGTTAGGGATTACTTTTAGGGTTGGTATTAGGGCTCAGGATTAGTTTTAGGGGGGATTAATGTATTAGGGGGGTTATTATTGTATTCGTAAGCGCTGACAGTTTAGAACATCCACAATGAAGTGGCCACGCTGTTATCCACATCTGCCGCACTGAACTGTCATCTGTGAAATGGCAGCGACTAACTGTCCTAGACCCTACCCTCATTCCCACAGTGCTAGATTTGCCACTAAACAAATTGTTGATGACAACTTTGCCCTCAACTGCTTGCCAATGTCAGCTTTGCCCCCAGTTTGCCAATGCCAGTTTTGCTCCAAACAGCTTGCCAGCGCTAGCTTTGGCATGCAAGGGGTGACATGGCCCTCTACAGTGGCAGGCCCAGTCACAGAAGCGGCCATGATTGGTATGCCCCTGCCTACTTGCCCTTGCTGCCCCAATGTAGTAAGTGTGGAAACCCACTGTACAACTTTGTTGGTGATACCATTACAATCTTCATGGATGAAGGTGCTGATATTTACATCAAACATTCAAATTCATGCAGCTTTACTTTATAGTTCCAGGCTTTTTAAAAATGGCATTATATGGATAAGCCTGCCTGGCATGGTACATGTTTGAGCTCAGGATGCTTATGAATGGACTAGTGCATAATTAATCCATTTGGCACTCATATGGTTAACTTAAAAAACATTATAATATAAATAACATTAGCCAAATAAACTGAAACTCTGCTCCATCCACAACATAAATCAGGAGCTGTCAACTTCAGTCCTACAGGGCTGTAATGATGTCAGGTCATCTAATTAACATCTAAAACTCTGTTCTGTCTGTGCCCTCAGGGGCTAAAGCTTCTGTCTTCCTTAAATTGAGGGTGTGTTTTACTGCCAAAGATCGTGCAGATAAGTGCAACACACATTTTGCTAAGAAGTCAGATTGTGTCATTTCCTGAGCAAAGGAAGATAATTTTCCCAAGAGGGGCATCATCTCAGTGTAACATTATTCCACGGAGTGATAAGCTAATGAGTGGGTGCAATTTGCAGTGCCAAGGTTAGCTATCATCGCCATAAACGTTGTTGAACAATCCAACTGGAGGACAAAGTAAATAATGTATTCAATGGTGATTGTTCATACCCGCTTTGTTTATTACTTTCTGACATGATTTTATTACATGTAACAAATAGACAAATAATTATTTTAATTATTATTATGGTCTAGAACTAAATTTGGCAACACATTGACTTTAGCCCATGGTTTAATCCCGGTATAAAACTAAAACATGGTTCTCAAGGCTGGCAGTCCTGTAGGCATGTTATAAATCATTGGCTCGTGTTTATTGATCTAAGTTTAAAAATATTCTCAAGCAGTGTAATATCAGTCAGTAGACATGTGACTAGTTACTCAGAGCCAAAACGATCATCTGTGTGAACTGCGCTGTGCAAATTACAGCAGAATCATTTATGAAGGGGATATACATCTCAGCAGATGGGTCTGGAGCAGTAAGCTGTATGTAGATAAAACTGATTAGAAATGTTCATTTTAAAAGCTCTAGAGGTCAATCTCTGGGTAACTGGGTTATGTCTGGCATGAGACATACACCTGATAACAGATAATGGAGTAGATTCAATGCTGGCTGTTAAAGCCAGCAAAAGTTAAAGTTAGAAATCTGCATGCCATTCCCAATTAGGGTTGCCACCTGGCTGGTATTTTACTGGCAGGCCAGTAAAAAATTGGCATCAGGCCAATGTAAAGTCTATGGAGACAGTACCATTCTATAGTACCAACCCTATTCTCAATGTGATTCAACTGAAATGGGGATGTCAGAAATTCTGGGTGTTGATAAGGATTGGCTGGTATTGTGTTAAGGGCTGGTATTGCGTTAAGGGAGTAACAGCGTTTGTTTCTGCCTGACAGGGACAAATGTTGCCAACCCTCCCCATTTTTCTGTTATGTGTTCTACAAGTGTTTTATGACAATTCCGAGCTTATTAGGAGACAGTGCACACAAGTGATTACATAACTATAATTCTGAATGTTGTCTGCTCATTGTTTCCTGTATGTTAACTGATGAAGGTATTGGCATTCCCGAAATTGCATAAAAGATTATCACGTCCTCTTGTGTTGAGGTAAAATAGAAGTGACCTTCAGAGAAAATGCTTGGAGTAGGCCACAAGTCAATTGTCATGTAGCAGGAAGGGTATTAAAGTTAGTTCTCAAGTGGGTCACATGATCACGGATGCAAATTGGTTTTGAGCAGCATATATTTTTTTATTTACTGCCTGTTAGCCATAGAAAAAAAGGGTTTCTTCATTGTGCAATAATAGAAAAGCAGTCCAAGTCAGATTACAGCAGCTAAATATAAACACAGTTATATGTTATTGGTGCTAATGAAATATGTGTATACACCCCTACCATATAACATTGTCATAGATATCAGTGGGTTCTGCTGCATTAAGCTCAGGCCTCTATATCCCTAATTTAGGGAATTATTATTATATCACAGACGCAAACAGGTCAGTAGTTTCGCCTTCCATCAGCTATTATTTAATCTTCTTTATTGTGAAATTACATTTTCTATATTATGATGATAATAATCTGAAACTACTGTTATGAAAACAATCCTTAACACTGTGGCTGTGATTCAGATATTTCTGATCCACACTTATTTTCATGCTATACCTTTAAACCACTAAACTTTTTTTTTCCACGTGTGCTCTTAATATATATTTTCAAAGGGGATCAGCAGAGGAAACCTAAATGATGTCCCCTATTGTTTATCTCTTTTGAAAACTTGTGAAATTACAGCAGTTTTCAAGAAACCATTACTGCCCAGACTAGCTGAGTAAAAGTCATTTCCTCTGTTTTTTGCTGCAGGAACCAATGAGAAAATTTAAATTCAAATGAATGTAATATCCCGTTTCTCTAGTGATGTCGCAGAAGAAATGGATGAGCAATCTCAATAAAGTCTCAAGCTAGGCGCAATAATATCAACAGACACCTGCTGCTAGAGATAAAACACAGGCACAAGGGCTGTGTGGGTATAGATACAAAGAAAAAAGAATCTCCAGCACACAGTGTGAATTGACAAATACAATCGTTATATACTGTATTTTCTGGCGTATAAGACTACTTTTTAACCCAGGAAAATCTTCCCAAAAGTCGGGGGTCGTCTTATACGCCGGGTGTAGTCTTTTTACTTACCTCGTTGCTGCTCTGCAGGTGCGCGCGACTGTGAGGGAAGCGTTGTGTGCTCCCCTCCAGCCGCGCAACTTCAATAAAGTTTGTTTAAACTTTTTTTTTAAACAAACTTTATTGAAGCCGCACGGCTGGAGGGGAGCACACAACGCCTTCCTCACAGCCGCGCGCACTTGCAGAGCAGCATCGAGGTAAGTACTGGGAAGGGGTAGGAGAGGGGCAAAATCCTGGCATATTGGAGGGGCAAAATATTGGCATATTAAGTGGCACAATAAAGGCATATTGAGTGGCAAAATACTGGCATATTGAGGGGCAAAATAGTGTGTCTCAGGTTATGTGTCTATTGGTGTCACTGTGTGTGTGTAAGTGTGTCACTTTCTGTGTAAGGGTGTGTGTGTAAGTGTGTCACTGTGTAAGGGTGTGTGTGTAAATGTCACTGTAGGAGAAAATGCTCGTTGGAAGAGGGGTAGTCTTATACGGCGAGTATATCTCAAACTCTAAATTTTAACTGGAAAAGTTGGGGGTCGTCTTATATGCCCAGTCGTCTTATACGCCGGAAAATACGGTATATTGAATATTAAACCGGTGAGGCTAAGATGGTTCTGATTGGGACCCAGCAAAAATGGGAGGTTCGCAAGACTCAAATATAAATTGCCCCTAAGGGTGACATAAATCAAAACAAAAATACTAATACAACTTATAAAACCACACACTTTAAAAGTGTAAATAATGTGAAAATAAATGCAAAGCCCAGTGTCAATATACTGTCAACACAATTTTTTTTTGATATATAAATATACATGAAAAAACTATACTATTATAGTGAATATCATACAAAAGGTGAACATAGCAAAATGCTAGCAAATGAAGCTCACTGTGTATCTGGTCTTACGTGATGAAGTCTCATAAACAATATAATAACCTGTGAAAATAAATACATACAAATCAAGTGCAGCATGTCTGAGAAATAATAAATGCAAGTGAGAAATTCCTTTAACGTGAAAACTTACAAACGCTGCTCCTACGGACGTAGGAGCAACGATACTGGCTCTGAAAACACAGCCTTAGTATTAGTATTTTTGTTTTCAATTATGTATTGCCTGTGACCCTTAGGGGAAATATATATTTGAGTCTTGTGAACCTCCCATTTTTGCTGGGTACCAGTCTGAACCATCCTAGCCTCACCGGTTTAATATTCAATATATATAACAATTGAATTTGTCAATTCACACTGTCACTGGTGATTCTTTTTCTCTAGTGATGTCATCAGACAATGTGTTCCAACTGTATACAAGAGAAGGTCACTTAGAGTCCACACAATGTAATATATTGCAGTAGCACAAGAAGTGACTAAATTAAACAAAAATGTATTTGCGTATTGTCTATAATCAGTGCTGCCACACCTGTAGTAAACATGCAGAGTAATCGCTGGTGGAGAGCTTGAGTGAAATATAAAAAATTGTTTTATTTATGCAGAATGTCTGCATCAAATCACTGTGGAAAAAAGCCTGTGCATTATACAAACAGTAGTCTTCAACATGCACTATCCCTCTGAGGGTGAAGAAGCTGAGTTGGAAAAAAAATCTCCCATTCAGCTGCATTGAAGATTGCAGATTTCCAATTCCTAATTCCCTGCAGTTCTCCCTATATTGAGTAGATCCTTTAATTGTTTTGCTGTATTACATGGATTTAAATTACTTTTTTTTTTTTTTTACTTGAGCTTCTAAGATAGAAGAACAAGGGAAATATTGAGTGCCCCTAGTTAGCATGAGGATAAAATGGTTTGTACTTATGATAGTACATGCCAGTTTATACCTTGTCGTCAGCCCAGTTTGGTCAGCAACAGTTTCTCTCTACTAGAGCAGAGTCACCCTCATTTTCAAAGGGGATCAACAGAGGAGATGAGTGTCAGTGCGCACAGTCTAATTAAGGTCCCCTCTGTTAATCCGCTTTGAAAACGTTATTAGCAGATAGAGAACACCAGACCGAACAGACCCTGATAATATTAAGGGTGCCAGCCTCCGCTCTGAATGGTTGCGAGCACACTGACACTTTCAGCCTCTGCCAAGCTCCTGACCGGCTCTGCCTCAGCTCTGAGGCAAAGCCGAGAGTAAACTGTAAGTATCTATAAAGATACAGGTTGGTTTTATTTATGATTGGTGACACTAACATTTTACCCCTCTATTCTGAAACAAGTGTTCCATTCTTTTTTAGCTTTAAGCTTCTTCTGAATTCTGCAAGTAGATAAAAGGAACCTTGGCTCCTAATGCGCAAATACTGGCATTTAAACAAACACAGCATGCTCCCTTCATGTGCACGATGTACAATGCTACTAATAATCAGCGGCACATCTATCTTTAGCATGAATTGGATGATGTCATTTCTTAAAAAAGGTTAATGATGAGATACATAGCAGGGGATAAAAGTGCCATGTTTAAAATTAACACATTATTTCACACACCTTTCTTAAGATGATATAATATATCAAATTCCACCTTTCAAAATACCAAAATACAATAAAAAAATTTTAAAAATTATAGTTTTAACAGTTTTACTAGTAAGGAGTTCACAAATTTCATCTGGAAACTGGATCACTGCTACCCAACTTCAATTTAACTGTAATACTTAAAAAAAAATGACTGGGCTGGGCTCACCTAAACAAGTTCCACATGTTATTTTCCTGACTTTATAATATCTGTGTTTACTTTTAAATGCTTTCAAATAAATTGCCTTTCTTCTAACCTTAAATTAGGTTAGGATAACCTTTGGCACTCCAGGTGTTGTGGACTACATCTTCCATAATTCTCTTACAGCCGAAACGCTGGTGAATCATCAAGGAAAATGTAGTCCATGACATCTGTAGTTCCGATGGCTGCCTATCCCTGCCTCAAAGGGACAATCTAGTCCTCAAACTCACTTTGGTGCATGTTGAAGATTACTGCTTGTATAGTGCACAGTTGTTTTTTTTCCAGTGTGATTTGGTGCAGATATTCTGCGTAAATCACATTTTTAATATTTTACTCAAGCCCTCCCCCAGTGATTACTCTGATGTGTACTACAGATGTGGCAGCACTGATTATATAGACACTGAGGATATGAAATTTTGTTTCATTCAGCACTTCCTGTGCTGCTAGATTAGAATACATTGTGTGGACTGCAATAGATCATTTATTCTTCATTCCTCTTTACGTTATCTGAAGGCCCCCACCTCTCTGCTCCCTTCGTACTGAACACACAGCGCTGGACAGATTAGAGAGCTTTTCCAATCTCCCAATTCTGCATTCAGTCTCTGACAATGGCCACTCACAAAAGCCAGTCCCTTGACATGGATTCAGAAACAACAGAAACGTACTAAGTGAGTCAGTGTACAAACAGGAAATAGTGCAACAAGCTCTGTGGTAGACGACTCTCAAAGTCCACAATCTGGTACATTATTTAACAGCTCCAGTCACTTCCTTGTGGATCAGCTGGAACCCAGACACTCTTACATGCTGATTAATATAGGTTAGTGTGTTAGCAAGGCTTGGTGCTGAGGCAAGATATTTTTAGATGGATATGCTCCTACAGCTGGTGGCATGTGAAGCAAATGAAGATGATAGCATAATAATACGTGAAGCTCTTTGAAGTGCCCATAACATAGAATGCTTTCCTCTGACATATCTATGGAACTGGTGTGACTTTCAACAAATACTCCACACTTTCACTAGCTCTTAGGTGGCCTCAGCGGCTTCTTTCCTCATGTACTGGATTCTCTGGGCCTGGAAAAGTGACTCAACCGTGCCAACAACATTCTGACTTAATTCCCACTCATAATGATGAACAGAAGGATAAGTGAAAGCTCCCAAGGGTGTCTGATGTTTGGGCACTCTATGTATCTCTTATTGTATGTTTCAGATAATGCCACCCTATAACACTGCACTACTGATGTACATCTCTTAACAAAGTCAGACAGAAACTTCAGGAGTCAGCCTAGTTATTTTTAGAGCCAGGTTAATGGTACTTTCATGGACTTTTATGTAAAATAATAATATTAGGAGTCAGCGGTAAGGGTTTTTAGCGCTCTCTGGCTCCTGGGATTTGTCATCAGGTATGTATGTACTGTATCTATAAATCTCATGTTATGCACTACGTATGTATAACAGACATTAGAAAGCAATAGGAAAATCTATTGCTGTTACTGTATGTTGAAGATGCATATTGTAATTTTATTTTCCTGTATCCATGACAGATTCACAAAAGGGTAGCATTTCCTGTAGACTGATAGGTCAGGCAAAAAAAGAATAAGATTATGAAAGATCACCGGTAGCCCGTAAACTTCACTAGAAGTAACTACTGTCATTCACTGACTGTTACATATGATCTATGTTTCTGTGGTGAATAATTGGCTCTTTTGGTGAAAAATATCTTTATGTTTGCAAACTACGGCCCTGGGGCCAGATCCAGGCCACAGGCAGCTTTGATCCGGCCCACTGCTACTTACCCCCCTCCCTCCCACCAGTGCCAAGCAGCATTTTTTGTAGGGGAATCGTGTACTTTTAGGGGCTGGCAAATTGCTGTGCTTGCTGCATCACAATCTGTTTTTTCTAACTACTAACATGCGGCACCTGTCACCAGGGAACTGCACGTCCCAGCTTGCTCCCGGCATTGGAGCATGTGAAAACCTTGTGCTTCGTTCAACCTCCACCATCCTTTGCCCACCCCAGCTGCTGTCATTGATACAGTGCCTTGCATGTGCGGAAATACTGCAATGGTCACTTTGACCCCCTAATTCCTTAACAGACCTCAGTGAATGACCGTGGACCATACATCAGAACAAAGTAAGCCCACAGTACGGATACCACACTAGTAGGTAGGCCACTGCCAGGTCAGCCATTGCCAACCTTTTCTCTTTTTGCTGCGTTGGACTACATTTCTCATGAAACACAGTCATAAGAAATGAAGTCCACAAAGTTCTAGTGTTAGCTACATTGAGTTACTGGGTACACTGCATTCTCAGGAATCCAGCATGTTCCCATTTAAAATATGTGTATATGTACTTATAAATATACAGTTATGTAAGATTATTATGTTGTTCCAAAAGTGACTTCTAAAAATAACCCCAAAATGTATTTTGGAGAGACAAGTGAAGTAAAGACTGTGCATGTGTGACTGTATGTGTGTGTGTTTGTGTGTGTGTGTGCATTTGTGACTGTGTCTTTGTTATTGTGTGTGTGATTATATGTGGGGGGCAGCATTTGAGTCTTTGACCCATGCTAACCAGTGTCTTGGGCTGGTCGCTGGGATAAGTCCTTCAAGTGCAAGTGGGTGTTAGGGCAAGTCCTGAGTGTATATCTAGGTGCTAGGACAAAGGTCTCACTGCGTATCTGGGTGCTGGAGCAACATCCTGAGGGCATACCTGGGTGCTGGGGCAAGTTCTGAGAGAGAAAGTCTGGCTGATGGGGTCATGTCCTGTGTGCGTAATCTAGGTGCTAGAGTAATTTATGGGTGCAATCTAGCTGCTGGGGTAAAGTTTGGACATTGTGCATGCAAGGAACCTTCTCTGGAAATATCACACGCCCATCTGGTTGGGAAGCACTGATCTGGAGTATAAAGAGATCTCTTATTTTAGTGACCACATACATATTAACATGACACAACAATCTGTTTCATCATCAAGTGGTATTCTTATGAATGCAGTCCAGGGATAGCCAAAGAGTCCATGTGAGAACAACAGTGTCCATGGCAGGGTCTGGGAAAGTCTATAGAACATCATGAAATTGTCCAGCAGACACAGTCCAGTAAATGTCCACCATGAAACGTTTTGCCCATAAACAGTGGCATCAAGCCATTTTTTAACTGGCCTGCTAGTAAAATACCAGCTTGGTGGAACCCTAACCATGAACAATGTTGGTGTGTCCCCCTGATGCAGTCTTCCAATATATTTTGCATCAATTGAGTATCTAAGTTCAAAGTGTATTAAAAGGAAATGGTAATACATTTTCAAACAGATAGGAAGCACTGTACAGAAGTTATCATACATATCATCTTAAATATAAGGAAAATATGTGTTCAGTTTGGGGACAAATATGTCACTGACAAGCTGTTTGGGTACAAAGATGCCACAGACATGCTGTCTTGCACAGATATAGCATGTACAAACTATTTGGGGACAAAAATGGTACTGGCAAGCTTCGTGGGGACAAAGATGGCACTGCAAAGTAGTTTGGGGAATCACAGGGGGCACTGACAAGCTGTTTGGGTGCATATATTGCAATAACAAGCTTTTTGGATGCAAATATGGCAATGGCAAGTTGCTTGGAGGGCAAAGATAGCACTGGCAAGTTGTTTAGGGGAAACTATGACACTGGCGAGCTTTTAAGGGGCAAACATGGCTTGGGGGGGGTGTCAAAGAGGTGGAGTGGTTGCTATATAAACCCTTTTTTTTTTTAAATATGTCAATTTGGTTCCATTGCTTCTAATCCTGCTAATACAATATATAGATCACTTTAATTCTCTATGTTTACAGTGTCAAAAATGTTTAGGTGACAGTGTCCCTTTAAAAACTGTAAAACATGTTTGATTTTTAAATTGTCTGCAAAGCTCCCCTGCAAAATCAGTCTGGACTACTGTGTAATAGTAGATGATTATAACCCTGAAGTAGCTATTTTTCCACCTGTGTAAATTCCAAGGCCGGATTCCAACTCCCCCACCCCCCTTACCACACATGTCTTCCACATAAACAGACTTTGCAAGTGCGATAAACATATAATCATAAAACATTATGTAACACACTAGAATTCTCTTTTGCATGCAGGACACTTTTTCAAGACGTGGGTGAAAAGACATAAGATAAGCAAAGATTATGTGTTCAGTTTGGGGGTAAATATGGCAGTGTGAAGCTATTTGGGCACAAAGCTGACACTGACAAGCTGTTTGGGTCCAAAATATTGCAAATATTGCATTGACAATCTATTTAGGGACAAATATTGCACTGGCAACAAGTTGCTGTGGGGGCAAATATAGCACTGGATAGTTGTTTGCAAGCAAAGATGACACGGGCGATCTGTTTGGGGCAAATTTGGCACTGACAAGTTGTTAATGGGAAAAGCTGGCACTGTGGGAAGTGTTCTATATGCTACTTGGTGAAGTCAGGGGAGGCCAAAGAGGTGGAGGGGTTGCCCTACAAAATGGGTGTGGTTAGAAGTGTTATGTTTGTGAAAGGGAGAAGTTTTCAATATAGCCACACCCATCCAGCCGTCAGTTCTCCTAGGCTCTGCCCTGAGCACAAGCACATTTTTAAAACAAATGGTTTATTAATATGTGCATTTGATTCCAATTCTGCTAATTCAATATATAGATCATTTTAATTCTCTACATTTGTATAATGTTTAGGTGACAGTGTCCATTTAAAATCTGTCCAAACATACCTGCCTTAATTGTCTGCAAAGCTCCCCTGCAAGATCAGTCTGGACTACTCTGTAATAGTAGATGATTATAGCACTGAAGTAGCTATTTTTGCCCCTGCGTAAACTCCAAGACCCCATTCCAACTTGAACCCCTCCCCTATGCCACACACACCTCTTCTACATAAACAGACTTTGCAAGTGCCATAAACATATAATCACAAAACATTATGTAACACACTAAAATTCTCTTTGCATGCAGGACACTTTTGGGGGGGGGGGGGGGGGGGGTGAAAAGACATATGAGATAAGCTGAGGTGTCACACTTAATATTTAAGATACTTAAATGGAAACCCATTTTGTTTAGAGTTTCAGTATTTGTCTTCACCCATTCTTAAAATAAAAGGGAGAGGGAAAAAAACCTTAAGCCACCTGGATTACATACGGGGGAACTCCGTAATTTTTCTCTGTTTATTAGGGACACTTGAGATATATATACTGATGGTTTCGCCTTGAGAATATATGTATATAAAAAATATCTATCTATATATATATATATATATATATATATATATATATATATATTTATTTATTTTTTAATATTGTGAACTTATAGTCATTATTGTATATCAATGGCAAAATAATACTGGAATATTAATGGCAAAAGTAATTTTTCTCTGTTTATTAGGGACACTTGAGATATATATACTGATGGTTTCGCCTTGAGAATATATGTATATAAAAAATATCTATCTATCTATATATATATATATATATATTTTTTTTTTTTTTATATTGTGAACTTATAGTCATTATTGTATATCAATGGCAAAATAATACTGGAATATTAATGGCTAAAGTAATACTGGCATACTAATGGGCAAATTGGCAGTGACATATTAATGGCAAAATAATACTGGCATATTAATGGCAAAATAATACTGGCGTACTTATGGGAAACTGGCTGTGGCATATTAATGGGCAAATTGGCTGTGGCATGTTAATGGAAAAACACATTGGCATATTAAATGTTGTGGCATATTTAATGGGAAAATGGTGGCATATTTTAAAAGGCAAACTGACTGTTGCATTTGTTAATGACAAAGTGACTGTGGCATGCTAATGGGTACCTGACAGTGGTTTATTTTAATTGTTGGCATGTTCTGTGGATGTTCTGTGGGGCAAAATAACATGTACTATGGGGGAAAATTACACTGTGGCTTGTTCTGCAGGGGCAGTTCTGTGGGGCAAAGTGACACTGTGGCATGTTCTGTGGGGCAAATTGACACTGTGGCATGCCAAATTGTGTGGGTGCAATATGAGTGCAAGCCAAGTGCTGTGGGTGCAATATAGGTGCATGGCAAGTGCGGTGGGTACTGTATAGGTGCAATGTGGGTGCAGAAAAATGGAATAAAAACAAGAAATATAATTTTCCAATAACATTTTTATTACATATACAAATAGTTGAATGTGATTTGAAAATAGTTGCAAATAATATTAAAAAGTTTACATTTACACACAGTTTTATACAATGTGACTTTAGAAAAAATGGGTCGAGGGGGCCCACTAGGGTCTTAAAGCGTTCCTGGTTAATACATAGATTAAATTGTATTTTTTTTTTTGTAGAGATGTGCACTTGTTTAAGAATGGTGTTAGAAGATAAGACAGAAATAATATCTATGGCTCTTGTGATCTTGCACTGTCAGAGAGCTGGGTTTATTACATCACGTCCTGGCACTGTGGCGTCGCCGACAATCTAACAGTCCGCTCCGTCAGTCGCAGGCACCCAAGATAAGGGCATTCTTGCTGCCAGACCTCTGCTATGCGGCAGAGCTGAGTATTTGTGTTTCACTGAACACTCAGGGTTTGCACCAGACAAGAGGCAATGTACAGCCTTGCAAGGGATCTCCCCAATTTGGAACCGACATCCAACTAACATGCCTCACGACCCGGTCCTCTGGGACACCGGAGGTTTTTACCTGACACATTCTATGAGAAAAGAGTCTGCGCATGCACCATAATAGTGCACATCCACAGACTGATAGATCGGTGGTGACACAGTGTTTGGCAGCTACCCCCTGCATGCCTGATTAGCACAGTACAAGCCATTCGCATAGCTGGATGATGCTCCAGTGCAGCAATGCATGCACAGCTTAATTGGACCACCTCATACATTACGCCCCCTGGTATCCCACAATGGGGAAGCTAAAAGTTGGGAGGTATGACAAAAGTAAACAAAATAAAATAATAAAAATATTTTTGCTTTAACTAAGTAATGGCTAATATTTAGCATTTCATTTTGCTGCCTTAACATCATGGGAGTTGGAGTCAATATTGGCCGGTAGCTGTCTCTGACCTTAGTATAGTTTTTCACACTGACCCACATTTCCCATGCAGATTACTTATGGACTAAGCCAGACATGTATCTGTCTAGCAGCATGTGATGCAAGTAGTAGGTAGTATCTTTACAAACAGTAAAATTCTGAGAAACAGCCTTAAACTATAAATAAATATGTGCGCTCTGACACAGCCAGAGAGGATATTGCTTTTATTTCTAGCTGAACTTATTAGTTACTCATTTTTGCACAGTTATTGATTAGGCAAATAGTCCTGTGTGACCCCCTTTGTATATAGCCTCCCCTCTCACTGACCTCCTTTATGGGATTCAGTGTCACTAAGTGCAAACTGTATCACGTTCTTGCTTATAGGTCCTGCTCTGCAGAGATTGGACGGTTGGGACGTGATCTGTAATCGGATTGGCTGTCTGACTTTGATCATGCGAAGGGGGTTGGTCAGCTGTTGATAAGCCACCCGAGCAGGCTGCATTCTGTGCCAATCTTCAAGAGGCTGCAACGGGAGAACTACGGTCAGGGGTGTTCTCTGTACAGGTACCCCATAATGTATTAATATATATATAATGCTTGTTTAACAACTTGGAGCATGGATATATGCTGTACATTTTAACGTTAGAAATAAAAGAATATGACCTAAAAGCCCTTATCATGGACAATAAAGTTTCTGTGTGTGAAATTAGGGATCTGACAGCATCTTTTCCAGACTATTTCATACAAGCAGATTCATTTTTTTTGTTATACAAGACTTTGCACTCTGTATATCCATTGTATATCACCACTACGGCTAACCCTTTAAAAGCCAGGTGAGAAAGTAACACTCCGGCATTTAAATAGTTCATTAACCTGTTCCACTATCTTAATTTTTCAAATATAATACCTAACAAGTACAAAACCAATGGGGAAGTATCTAGCGACACAGAGGTGTAAAGAATTAAGCAGTAAATGTGACTGATTTTTTTGCATGTGTTAAACGTACAGTTATCATCATCTCAAGCAGGCTTCAGTTTTAAACTTGTATTTTTGTTCTAAATGACCCAGTTGTGAGCAGATTTCTATATTGGGATAGATCTTTGCTGGTATAATTTCTTAGCTGCTGCAGAACCTTTTATGTGATAGTACTCACGTTTATCTGTTAAATCCACCGATAAGTATAGTAGGAAGTGGCTCAGTTTGCAGAGAGGTTCTGCAGCAGCTGTGGGATGAAGTTGGTGTACTTTTTGTATTATGTAACTACACTATATATTGTCATGTCTGTATATTTAACATAAAACATTTTTGTATTAAAAAGATATGAATTTGGCTTATGAAGCTTTCCAACCCTTTTTTGCATGACTTCCCATTTAGTGCTAATGTATAATGCAGTAATGTGTAGCTTGCTTGAAAAAGGTACATTTATTTGCTGCAACTAAATATAGTTTATTCATTTACTAGTTTGCTCAAAGTGACTTACTCAAAATGATAGCAACACTGAACCTACATTGCAAGCTTGCAACATTTTAATATAAACATTTATATCACTTTTTTGTGTGGTACGCTTTCTGAAGGCATTATTTAAAAAAAAAATAGGCTGCAGAGTCAAAGAGACAAAAAAATAATTTGGACGAGTTGTTCAGATCTCATTCCCTTGGTTGATTTTCATAAAAACACAGTGCTTTACAAATTAAACATATCTTTTGTACAAAGAGCATAGCTAGCTGCTCACTCTTCTGGCATGCAAAAAGTTAAAGGTCTTTGATTGTGGCACTATTTTCACCTTCCTAGGTCTATAATAGCTGATCAGCATTTTAATAGTTAAAAGAAAACTACAGAAAATGTGATCTGTCTGGTTGTAATAAAATAGATGATATCCAGTGCAGCACTACAAAATGTCTTCTCCATGAAAGGTCATCTTCTTACTGTTCGTTTCAGAAGTGTGTAGCTTGTAAGCAACAGAGCTCTAGAACCTCCTCTATGTTCTTAAATTCTAACCATGTTACTGCTCTTTCTCTACAGAATGATACAAATTCTAGAGCCACGTTCCCTTCCCAGATCGATTATGCCAGTCGATGTTGCAGTCAGAATATGCTTGGCTCATTCTCCTCCTCTGAAGAAATTTCTCAGTCCCTATGAAGACTGCAGGGCAAGGAACTTTGTGAATCGATTTAAGCCACTAAGACCATGCCTTAGCCTAAAAAAGGAATCTGATTCTAGGAGCAGTGAGTGGAACAGGTCCAAAGCCCGAAATAAAAAAAAAGTGGTCTTTGCCGATTCAAAGGGGCTCTCCCTCACCTCAGTGCATGTGTTTTCTGAATTTAAAGACGAACCTGTTGCAGAATTCCAGTTTGATCTAATAGATTTGGAAGATATCACAGCCAGCTTAAAACTGCACGAAGAAAAACATCTGATCCTGGGATTCACTCAGCCTGCAGCCGATTATTTGCACTTTCGCAATCGTATTCAGAAACGCTTCATCTGCCTGGAGAACTGCAGCCTGAATGAAAGGTCCATTGCTGGCACCATCAAAGTAAAAAACCTCAGCTACGAAAAGTCTGTGAAAGTCCGCATCACGTTTAACACCTGGAAGTCCTATACCGATGTCGACTGTGTATACATGAACAATGTGTACGGAAGCATGGACAGTGACACGTTCTCATTCGTTATTGACATCCCTCCTAACATTCCCAACCACGAAAAGATCGAGTTCTGCATATCGTACGAAAGTGGTGGCCAAATCTTCTGGGACAACAATGAAGGACAGAATTACTCTGTGGTCCACGCGGAGTGGAAATCTGACGGGGTGCATACCCCTACACCAACCAAGACAGACACAAGCTCATACAAATTCCAGAAGACTAAACAACAAAATGACTATGACCAGTTTGGAAGTCCAAGAACATCGGCTGACCTTTTTCCCGAGTGGCAAAGCTGGGGTAAAATTATGAACACGTCTCCATACTGGTGAAAGTAAACGATCATCGATTATTGTTCTTAATTATCTATAAGTCGGTGTCCAAGAGGCCTACAGCACGTAACAAGGCAATTATATGTTAATCTGCTTCATTCTGTGCTACAACATAAGGCGAGGTTGTAACTGTCTCATTATCTGGTCATAGTCAAGCAAAGTAAGCTTAACATCCACCAGCATTTAGAAATAGTTTGCTGAAACAACTGCATTTTTTGCTATTGAGTAACCAGGTACACAAAGGTAGCATAATACCATGTGGCTTATGTTAGAAAACGTTTTAGGATAAAAACGATAAAGACAGGTTCTGTTTTCCTAACCCTAGGACATAAACATACAATAAGTAGACTTACATGCAGTAGGATGGGTCTGTGATATGGGACAGACAGAGACACAATGTAGAGATATGAACCGATCGATCGGAGGACAGCAGAGGATACTGGGAGAAGCAACGGGAATACACTGGGGGCAGACAAAGCTATATTTGTTTTATTTGAAATTTAAAAACAAAAAAGCTTTAAAAAAAAAAAAAACATGAAAACATGAAGGGTCAGATTTTAGGAGTCAGTCTTTTAAAATCCAAAGATGGTTTTTGTAAGTGAATCTACTGAGTATACAATTTAGGGGGATGGCTCCGGGTCAGAACTCGCTCAAAAAATGCCATTTTAAAGTACTTGCTTCTACAGCAAAGACACGGAACTTTGACTACCAAGTAGTTTATATTTGCCATCATGCACCAGCAGACAATCATTGCCTGAAGATAATAGGAGTATCCGTTCAATAGCTGCTGGTTGAACAAAGTCTCCAGCTTCAAATAGATGAGGATCTGGTCCAAGGGGATCTTTGTAATGAAATTGTATGTCACATAACATGCTCAGCAGTTAAGCTTTTCTTTTAAGCACTTCATTCAGCCTTGGAGTTTCAGAAAGATGTGCATTGATACTAAAGGCTAAAAAGTGACACTGGGAGCTCTACATAGGTTAAAGGAATAAGGCAAGTATACATGAATGAATACATTACATTCTCCTGCACAGGCATATTGTGTTATGTAACCGCATTCTTTCTATGATCCTATACAAAGTGCCTTTTAGAAAATATTGCCAAAAATCATCTGCAGGTTCGGAGGCCGCCTACCACTTAGTGTAAATATTTTATAATGGGGGAATTTCTTTTTGTGTGCCATACAACAAATTTGCAAAGCCAAACTGTGTATTCACACTACATTATCAAGTCTCTAGTAGTTTGTACAACAATGTCATGCACTCAATAAATTTTGATTGTTGGCCCAAATTACCTGATACCTGTGAAGTGAAGGGAATTAAAATAAAAAAAAATTCAGTATTAAATATGCAAGTAGCGTTGGAAACTCAGGATCACACAGTAATAATAATTCTGATCCCAATGTAATTTGAGCATGTTTGCAAGGAATCTGTGTTCCCGAATGCACCTGAATGGATTACAGGAATCACAAAAATCAAGGTCCTTCACATTGAAGGGAATAAAAATGTGCTGTACCTTTTTGTATGTAAATTTGATGTTAAATAGAAATGTAGTCTTCTCTAAACAGAGGATGGATTGATTGTAGTTTGATGTATTTTTGCACTTATGTAGGCAAAGCCTTTAAGAATTGTTATTTCAGAATGTGGATGCTCCTGCCCTATGAATTGTCCAGTGTCTTTAATAACAGGGTCATTACCTCTGATTAGAGACTAATTTGCAACCTGTTTTTCTCTAATACTTTTTCTGTAAAGAGAAAGAAAAATGTGCACTTTTGGATCCTAACGTTTGAGAAGAGTTGTGTATTTTTCTATTTTGTAGCAAGCTTAGTAGTGTATTTTTTTAAAACACATAGAGAACATTTTTTTAGGCTGACAAATATGTTTAGGTGTCAGAATCACAATGAGAGATGTGTCTGTCGTGTTAAAATGAACTGTGATGCTCATTCAAAATGACATCAATCTTTGTTCCATTTGATGTGAAAAGGTGTGTGGTCCTAGTGAAACTAACCAGGTAAGACTTATTAACCTTAAGGATAGATGTAAGAGGAATGATGTGATTGATACGTCAGATTCTTTGATAATTATTTCAAGAGGGATTCCAGAGTACTGTAGTATTACATGAAAGAGGAACTAAACCCCCAAATTGGTTATAACCATGCAGAATTTCACTTCCTTTAAAAAAATCATTCCCCTTTAGTATTTTCAGAATCAAATACTAGGGGGTTGCCATTTAACGGAACAGAACTGTCTGTCTTTGGTGTGTTGGAGTGTCAGTCACTCTGCACTCAACCAATAGCTTGAGAGTAGATCAACCAATCAATGCTGACATGCCATAGAGTCGCTACTCTGTAACATAGCAGCCTTGAAGTCTGACATAGACTTCCAAACGAAATTGGAATATTTGTATATACTCAGGTGGTCCTGCTTTATAGAAAGCTGTGTAGATACCTGGAACAAGTGTCTATAAAACACATACAGCTAAAAAGCAGGCTTAATGGATCTGACATGAAAGTGTACTATTCCTTTAATACAAATGAATGTCAGAGATTTGGGGTTCATTATACTGGTATGTGAAGGTTTTCCTTGTACTACAGAGGACTAAACAAATGACTGGTTCTCCCTTTTACTCTTACTTTTTTTTTCCTTTTGTAAAGTTTCAACACTGTAAAATGTCCAATAATAAATTATGTTTTTTAAAAATATAATTACGTTGAGCTGTTTTCATTTTGTTATATTTTGACATTATGACACTGTTCTCCATCATATTTCATGGTTGTCCACTCACCACATAGTCCCTGACCCTGGAACCAAACCGTGTAAACGTATGGCCTGTGCAACTGATCCAAAGATGATGCAAAGGTAGCGGTGATTATCAATGTAACATTATCTCCTGTAACACTATAATTCACAACCATGGCTAACGGAAGGTAGAAAAGTAGCGGTGAACAATTAGTTAAGAATGTTCCTCAGCTTTCGGACAGGTGTACAATTCAATGGAGCAGTAATTTACATATCCCCATCCATGCAGCACTTGGGATATATTTAAATCCTGGGCATTTGATGACTAGAATTGCCCATTACCGGTGTAGACCCAAAAACACAGTTATACTATTATAAAAACAATTAAAGGGCAACTAAAGAGAAAAAAATTGCCTGTATTTAACTGAAAGACACCATCAAGTGTAAACAGTCAAGTGTAAATATAAATGTTTTCATGAAAGAATACATTACAGTTCTTTATTGCTCTGTATAACTCTACTAGGAGGCAGACATGTTCAGATTCTTGGGTCAGGTTGGTGACCCAAGATCTTAAATAACCTCATTCCTACCCCCCCAATAAAGCTATATGGAGCAAAGAGGACTCAATAAGGTACTTTATTTGTATGCTTCCATTAAAACGTGTAAACTTGATTAAAGTTAATATGTTGCCGGCAGTTATCTATTAAGGAGTATCAACAACATGTATAATTCTTATCCAAATGAGCTAAATGTGCTGTATCGGTTGGGGTGTCAGACAGGAGCTTTTAGTTAGGCAAGTAATACCTACCACACACACAGCGTCGGAGCAGGGTAAAGAACATACAATGAAATCTGAATATAATTAAGGGATTGTGGCAGTTTTAATCTTGTAATTATTTTATAATCACACGTACATTGCAGTCTATGTTAGAGGCATATAATGATTAGAGCAGTGCGTGCTTGTACATGTTCATTAGTCATTTTCATCATCTTGCCAGCTCGATTATGTTTGCTCCTGCTGGCAACTAACACTAACTGTAAACGCAGTCTCACAGTCAATACATAGTTCTCCAGTCGTGTGATGGAAGGTGTGGCATATTTGCTATTGTGCTGCCCTTTGGCAAGAATTCTCCTTAACACCCCATCTTGCCAAAGGAAAGTCCACGCTGCTACATTCTTTGGCTTGACTCTGAATGTGAGAGCTAAGTATTAATATTTGGCTTAAAACACTGTAGCTCTAAGACCACATGACTATATTAGATAAATAGATTCTATGATTTTAGCCCAGTAGAGGAGAAGAGTTTATTTAAAAGATAAATTACCACAACAAGAGGGCATAGTCTTAAATTAGAGGGGCAAAGGTTAAAAAGTAAAATCAGTAACTATCACTTTACTGAGAGGGTAGTGGATGCATGGAATAGACGTCCAGCGTACGTGGTAGAGATTAACACAGTGAGTTTAAGCATGCATGGGATAGACTGTAACAAAAGAGAGTACCGTAGTAGCAAATGAAAGAGAGATATAGGTAATAGTAGATAAGTAATAGTAAAGGAATTAAGGTGACACGGAGAGGCAAAGTCGAACAATGAAGGCGAGGAGGTAGAGTGGCGTGTTGTGGGGGAGATAGAGGTAAAAAGGAACATGATTAAAAGAATACAGTATGTTGCGTTCTTCCCTTATTAGGACATAATGGGATTGAGAGAAAGAATAAGAAAAAAGGGAAAACTGAGACGAACAAGATAGTGAGAGGGACAGAAGAAGAATGGGTGCGGGCTGAACTGAACAACGTTTTACCTCTTCCCACTCAAGCTACAAGACATCTCACTAGCTGCCTCATATCCCTGCAGCTCACAACATGAAATGTCCATCTCCCCTCAACTCACCATTTAGTGAATAGATCCCTATGTATTTATCTTGCCCTAGAGCAGGGGTCCTCAAACTACGGCCCGCGGGCCACATGCGGCCCGCCGAGGACATTTATGTGGCCCGCGGGGGGTGCTGCCGGCACCCACCCCGTTTACTTTTTTTTTTCTTTCTGGCAGCCGCAAAGGATGCGGCTGCAGGAAGAAAAAAAAAAAAAAAAATTCACCGCGACCGGATGTGACGTTACGTCACATCCGGATCCGGTAACTGTTTCCCTCCTCCACAGGAGGACACCGCGCGAGACGTCCGGGGACACAGCAGCTGGAGGTAAGTGATGGGGAAGCGGGGGAGGAGGGAGGGATAACGAGCACTATTCCTGGCCTCTGACTGGCATAATATTCCTGGGCTCTGACTGTCATAATATTCCTGGGCATCTGACTGGCATAATATTCCTGGGCATCTGACTGGCATCATATTCCTGGGCATCTGACTGGCATATTATTCCTGGGCATCTGACTGGCATATTATTCCTGGGCATCTGAATGGCATAATATTCCTGGGCATCTGAATGGCATAATATTCCTGGGCATCTGAATGGCAAAATATTCCTGGGCTTCTGAATGGCATAATATTCCTGGGCATCTGACTGGCATCATATTCCTTAGCATCTGACTGGCATCATATTCCTGGGCATCTGACTGGCATAATATTCCTGGGCATCTGACTGGCATATTATTCCTGGGCATCTGACTGGCATATTCCTGGGCATCTGAATGGCATAATATTCCTGGGCATCTGAATGGCATAATATTCCTGGGCATCTGACTGGCATCATATTCCTGGGCATCTGACTGGCATCATATTCCTGGGAATCTGAATGGCATAATATTCCTGGCCATCTGAATGGCATAATATTCCTGGCCATCTGAATGGCATAATATTCCTGGCCATCTGACTGGCATCATATTCCTGGCCATCTGACTGGCATCATATTCCTGGCCATCTGACTGGCATCATATTCCTGGCCATCTGACTGGCATCATATTCCTGGGCATCTGACTGGCATCATATTCTTGGGCATCTGACTGGCATCATATTCCTGGGCATCTGACTGGCATCATATTCCTGGGCATCTGAATGGCATCATATTCCTGGGCATCTGAATGGCATACTATTCCTGGGCATCTGAATGGCATACTATTCCTGGCCATCTGACTGGCATACTATTCCTGGCCATCTGACTGGCATCATATTCCTGGGCATCTGAATGGCATAATATTCCTGGGCATCTGAATGGCATAATATTCCTGGGCATCTGAATGGCATCATATTCCTGGGCATCTGAATGGCATCATATTCCTGGGCATCTGAATGGCATAATATTCCTGGGCATCTGACTGGCATAATATTCCTGGGCATCTGACTGGCATCATATTCCTAGGCATCTGACTGGCATCATATTCCTAGGCATCTGACTGGCATCATATTCCTGGGCATCTGACTGGCATCATATTCCTGGGCATCTGACTGGCATCATATTCCTGGGCATCTGACTGGCATCATATTCCTGGGCATCTGACTGGCATAATATTCCTGGGCATCTGAATGGCATAATATTCCTGGCCATCTGACTGGCATATTATTCCTGGGCATCTGACTGGCATAATATTCCTGGGCATCTGACTGGCATAATATTCCTGGGCATCTGACTGGCACACTATTCCCATTGAAATACTGGTAAGTTTGTTGATTTAACTTTACTTTAAATATTGTATTTGTTCTCGTTTTGTTCAAAATAAGATATATGCAGTGTGCATAGGAATTTCTTCATAGTTTTTATTTTTACTATAGTCCGGCCCTTCAACGGTCTGAGGGACAGTGAACTGGCCCCCTGTTTAAAAAGTTTGAGGACCCCTGCCCTAGAGCCTAGATATGCTGAAGTAGATTATCATTATAACAACTTTACATGTCTGGATGTTCTATGTTGTCCTAACATACATGGCCCAAACAACCATGAGAACTGATGGTTGGTAAAGATGGCGTGCAGCGGAATCCGGTGTGCAGATATTCACGGGATATTGCGATGAGCTGCTGTTCCATGCAGAGATCGTCTCATTGAAAAGGGTAATTGTTAGTGTGCTAAGTGTTGGGCCAAACTCACTAAGTCACTTTATTTTTTGTATGCACTGTTTTTGCTAGAAGTGGAACACTAGCTGTGTCTAGGTGCTGCTCACTCCGTCACATATAGGTGCAGTATATTACTCTCTCTTTTTTTTGTACCCATATCTATGGATTTACTCACCTCTTCATAGAATTCCATTAAGTTAATTTTACTAAGTTTGTACAGCACAAATGTCTCACTTTTGGGATGGGGACACGGTCTATAAGTCTGAATGGACTTGAATGGGAGGGTAATGTAACTATAACATCACAAGTTATAATCCATCTCTTTGTGCTGGAAGGCAGGTAAAAAGAAGTTGTACACAGCTACCTAGTCCTGCCCACTATGATATACAGGAGCCAGTAAGAGAGCAGGGGAGTATCTTATGACATCATCATGCAGGCTTTAGTCACAGTTGTAAAGTGAGACTGGCTATAAGATTTTGGATGATGTTGCATCATGGGAAATATTCACAAAATGGACATAAACACCTATATTTATTTTTCCTTTTATATGCAATTATTTCAGTCATATAAAAAAATCCAGTAACAAATGTCTTATATATGTGTTTGTCTTAAATAACCAGGTTATCTAGTTACATCTTATGTAAGTGGTAGTGTCCTTTTAAAATGCATTTGGTGGGACCCATACCAATATGACTTTTTGAATTAATCTCAAAGGATAGCCTGTTATGGCACTTTTTCCCCTTGTACTCCCTTACTTGTATGTTAGAAATAAGCTACTCGTTATTAGTTATTACTTATCCAGACATGAATCCCTTCTGGTCGGTGTCTGTACTAGCTGAGACAAAATGGTCATTCAAAGCCTTTTCTATTTGTATTAATAGTTGTGATTCTTCCTCTAACTCCCGTTTTCAGAAATAGACTCTCTTCACCTGGCCTCAAACCAATACTGTTTCAGAATGTTATTGCAGGAGGAATATAGAGAATAATAGATTTATACGAGAAAAGTCAATTCCAAACATTCAAACAATTTCACCCACTTCGCTTACAGCCAAAGATTTCTTCAGATACTTGCATCTATAAACGTTTTGCAAGATCGAGATAATATATCTTAAGTAACAACGATTTTAAAAAACAAATGTCTCAATTCATCAACACCAAAATGTTCTATTTCATTCATATACTCGATACTATCAGAAGTGCAATCAACACAAAAACTTAAATATATTTCACAGTGGGAACAAGATTTCAATGGTGAAGAATGGTCTGGGATTTGGGAAGCCACATCTAAATTATCTATATGTGTCTCTCAAAGAGAACAAGGTTATAAGATCCTTTTCCTGTGGGATCTGACTCCAAATAAATTGGCCCATGTATACCATTCATTATCACCAATGTGCTGGAAATTATGGGGTTTTTACATTTGTTGGTGGACCTCCCTGAAAATTGTTGTGTTCTGGAAACCAATAGCTTCATTGATAACTGATATAATACCTAAAACCATACTTTTTTTTAATGAGCCGGTGCAAAGAGGGCTATACATGTTAGTACAGACATTAATATTTATTTAGTGCTTGTTGATCCAAGGAGAAATCTGATTGGAGTCAAGAAGGAATTTCTTACCCCACTGAACACATAACTTCGCCTTATTTTTGCTCAACAGCATTAAACATGGGATAGGAAAAGGGTTGAACTTGATGGACACAAGTCTTTTTTTCAACCTAAACTACTGTGTAACTATATAGTAACAGATCCTGCCATAATCTTACTGTCCAAACCAGCAGACCATCTTACCAAACATCTGCACTGTATATTGACTAGTTGAAGTAGTAGGTAAGAAGTAGTAGGATAACTTAACAGCTCATCCCTGAGTTAAGTTGAGAGACTTATCCCTGAGCTATCAGAAAATATGGCAACCATGGCTTAATAATACCCCTTATTATAATTCAACTCCCCATATCATACATGTAATACAAATTTGACCTAACCATATTTTTAGTGCAATATTTTTATATTCTTTATAGGAGAAAGGAAAGAAAGTAATATATATAATATATATGGTGTCTTGCCCGGCTCTTTAGCTCTACTCTATCCTTTACCTATCCCTTATGTACTATTTTTTTTATCTTCCTTATATATAGACATTGTTCCTTGCTTTTAGAAAAACAAGTTTAATTTTTGACTAAATATAATATTTGTGTAAATGTTCCTGTGTTCCTAAATGTTCCTATTTTTATCTGCAGTTGTATAAATGACTTGATATGTGATTCCTTGTTATAATATTTTCAGTTGTAAAACCATAAAATAAAGAATAAAATAAATAAATAGTTATTTGGTGTTAAAGGACACCTGCCAAGCCTTACATATCATTATTTTAAATAAATGAGGACATAATTTG
Organism: Pelodytes ibericus; assembly: GCA_036172795.1. Taxonomy (NCBI): domain Eukaryota; kingdom Metazoa; phylum Chordata; class Amphibia; order Anura; family Pelodytidae; genus Pelodytes; species Pelodytes ibericus. The sequence goes on along the minus strand of CM069867.1, from coordinate 51,897,481 downwards.
TTTGGGGGGGCGAAGGAGGTGGGCAAAATACACTCCCCTTTTTTTCCTTTACAATAGCTGGGATGATAAGGATTAGTCACAACTACCCCTGTCTACAGTTCCAATGGTGTTCCACCAGTAATGACTGACTGTGTATCATAGAAGCTGCTGTCAACAACAAGAAAGTTAGTGTTGTAGTGTATTAGTTTAATCCCTTCTATGCCGTCCTGATTTTAGTATACCTAAAAGATTTTAAAACGGCATAGAACGTCCTAGCGTTAAACAGCTCATCGTGGCTCCGCGCGATGAGCTGTGCTTGGATCCCGCTGCAGGGACCTTTGAGTGGCTTCAGTCTGACAGGGAAAATGTAGCCGGTGCTCAAAGCGAGCACCAGCTACATTTTATTAAATTGTGCCGTGCCCAAACTTCACACGTGACGTCCGGAGTTATCGGGATCGGGCCTCTGCCATATTGTTCCTGGCTACAGATCACCTTGTGATCAGTTGACAGGAACAAATTGTGACGCTTTGGTGCTTGCGTCGTCTGGGACGCAAGCACCATGCGTCACGAAGGGGTTAATCACAACCCCAGTCTGTAACTACAATTCACATGAAGTTCAACTAGCAATATGCCTTGCTGAATATTATTGGAGATGCAGTCTACAAAAGTTAGGGCCTTATTCATGAAAGACAGAATTGAATGGAAATGAGATGGGAATTCCAAACTGAAAGCCAAAGTAGCAAAGTTAGAAAAATGAAGTTCTACTTTGGCTTTAAGTTTGAAATTTCCATCTCAATTCCATACAAGTCTGTCTTTCATGATACAGTGATTATACTTTAAACCTTACCTCACTTCTTCTAGCGACAGTTAGCTACTATTCCCATAATAACCAACTTGCAACATCGTGGGACTTAACGAAGTGGCGAAAGAAAAGCCGGCACATCCAACGTCCATGGAAACGCAGTGATTTATTACAGAAACTGAAATAACAAACGCATAAAGAACTGTGAGGGGTGGGCACTTGACACTCATCACACTTATGAAAGCAATAAACACCCAGGAAACCAATGCAAAACAAAAATGCCACATAGTTTACCTTTTGGCAGGGCTTGCTGCACATGAAGGCACTGCCATCTTCTCTCTTGATTTGGTATGACATCCTACTGTCCGACCTAAGATCTCTGCAGTCTTTCCTCCCAACTCCATGCAACCCCTGTGTGGCTCCTCCAACATCCCATGCAGGACTGGCAACATGGTAAAGTTGCATTGGGGGGATGTGGGACCGTATGGAGTTTCAGGCAGGGTCGCATGGAGTTGGTAGGCAGGACTTCAGGGCACTTTGGTCGAAGAGTTGTAGATCTGACCCAAGCAGGAGAAAAGATGGCAGTGCTTGCATGTGCAGCAAGAGCTGTCAAAAAAGGTAACACATTTGTATTTTATTACTTTCCTTGGGATGGCACAGGATATTTATTAGATTAGGCTTGATTCATTTATTTAAAATAATGTTATTCAAGTCTTGTAATTCACCACAATTCACTTGTTTATGTTTTAAATGTTGGTAATTAATTTAGTCTGAATAGTAAATGCTAAGCAACAATGTTTACAAGAATTCTGGCAACATTAAACTGTTCAAAGCTTAATTGAAAGCCGGCAATATTTATTGACACTTGTAGGCCCTCTGACCTGTTTGGATGTTTTCCTACTGACAAATGTCCTTCAGTCATTTATTTTTTCTGTTTTAAAAAAAGATCAATAAACTTTGTTATCAAAAGTGAACTTAATTTAGAAACATCAGGCAATTTACCAATGATTTAGTCACATTCCGGTAATCATGTCATGCTTTGCATCATTTTTTTGTCTGTTGAACTTCAGTTGATCACACTGTTGACAAAAGTATTTGCTTAACAGGTCCATAAAATTGTTTATATGATGGAATATACCTTTAATATTTTGAATATGATTATAATTTCTTAAGCTTTCCATATCATGTATAAATTGTTTGGAAATGTATAGTGGAGACTAGTACACAGTTAAAGAAGAATTAATGCCAACATTTTAAAAACTATTAAAATACATTTTTTCCGGTGGTCTGCTTTGTGGATATGCTCTGCCACACTAATTGCTGACAGACCAATAAGAAATGGAATGTCTGTCAGCGACAGACCACTCATCCTATGAAGATTCTACAAAGAAAATTTTCAACTACTTATTTTTTTACTTTAACAGTGAAATCTTTGAAATAAAACATGATAGAAAGATAATTTAAAAGTTACAAAATCATCAGAATGTGGCCAATTTACTATAATGCATGTTGTCATCACTCCCTATTTAAAATATATTGTGTTTTGATTTCTATAATATTATTTGCATCTGGAGCTTATTGTTGCATTCATTCTGTAATATTTGGGTAAACATAATTTACAAGGCAGGTATAATACTGTTAAAGAAAGGGAGTCACTTCTTATATAACTGGAGTCTCAGTGTTGCTCCAATCCATGTAATTGTAGAGGTGCTAGTGATTTAATGACAATTTAGATTTATTAATACAGTTTAGCCCTTGTGAAGTTGGATGTCTCTGCTTTATATAGTACTACAAAGCAAGTAGGGCACAGTAACCGTGTTAAAAGAAGTGACTGCTGCTCACTCTTCTAGTGTACCACCAAGAACACACTACAAAAAAAGACACATAAAATGCCCAATAATGGGATGAATCAGAGAATACATAGAATTTTACACCTTACTGAATAAAATAGTAATAAAAAATAAATATAAGTATTGCTTTTTATTACTATTTTTTTCACTAAGGTGTAAAATTCTGTTTATTCTCGGATTCACCATTGCGCTCCTTTATTAGGTATTTTATCTGCTTTATATAGAGTAAGCATTTTGATCTAAACTTTACAATATATTGGGGTCTTTTCAATCACCTGAGCTGTTTATCTCATGTCAATGAATCCTATATCCAATATAATGCAATAGAAAAATGAGGGCTAGACTTTATTAATAAATCTAAATTGTCATTAAATCACTAGCATCTCTACAATTACATGGATTGGAGCAACAAGCTGCCGATGACTCAATGTTCAATTTCCCCCATTTCTTTAGGGACTGCTAAATTCTTTATTCTAGCTGTGCCATGTTTCCCTGGCATCCTATGCTGGCTGGTTTGCAGGTTTCTTCTTTCCTACTCATTTCTCAGCCACGGGTGAGGTGGAAGTCGTCTGTTTCGACAGCACTACTCAGGGGGCATTTCTGTGCTTGTTTCATCAAGATCGCTTCAGCCTGAACTAACTTATAGAAAATCAGAGATCGGTCAAACAGAAACTCCTGTGGTGGAATCGGTGACAGAATCTGGCCAGAGGTTTTCCACTAGGCAAAATCTCCTTGGAATTCGTAACTACAACTTCCAACACTACGGGACAGGGTGCCTGTAAAGAGACGTCTCCTCCCAGGGTTACTTTTCTCCTAGCCTGCAATGGATATCAGCTAGAGCCCCCAATAATTCACTGCCTCGTCTGCTCTTTGTTCCCAAGAATCACACATAACACAGTTGTAGGTACAGCATTAAAACAAAGAACTTTATTCCTGAGAATAGCAGACTTTTTATATAGTAAAATATCAGATAATGTTGACAGTAAACAGTTAGACTTGCAGATTGCATAATTTTGCTTGGCCAGGCACCAATCGGGGCACAAGGTGCAGGCGACTTCAGCACCAGACACTATTAATCCCTTTACCAAGGAGAGCCAATGGGAAACCTGCTGACGAAAGGGGGCCTAGAGTGACCAATCAGAAAAGCATCTACATTCCTAATGCTTCCCGGGTTCTTCACAGTGCCCATTAGAAGGATCATTAAATCATGGGGGTTCTTGGCACTGCAGACATTTGGAGGTTTCAAAAACCGAATGCGGAAGTCACGGAGGAGAGGGCGTGTGTCTGACGTTTTTCGCCGGGTATGGCTTCCTCATGTGCACCTGACTTCCGCATTCGGTTTTTGAGCCTTAGAGTCTTCGGCAGAGCAGCTGATACAGATGGAAATTGTTTAAACCGCTCGAATCTTTGTCTATTCGTCTGAACTCCACAGCCAGCTTACTTCTGTATATTACAGCGCACTTGTGAGCTACTTAATCATACTCACAAGTTTTTAAGTAAGCCTTTCCCCTTCTTTATTAGTAAAATCCTTTTTATACTGTATTTCACAATGGTGGCGTTTTTTCCTCTATACACATGAATGCATATTGAGATGTGATATCCAGGAGATCTTCAAACAGAACGCTACTGTTCCCTATAAATCCTTGGGGACCTTCCTCTCGTCTATATAGAGAGCAGTGAACTGCTCCAGAATTTGTGAGTAAAATTCCTATCATCCGTTGATGCTCAAGTATTGTATACAACAGAGAACACTATTGTTTGTTTTCTTTTTTTGGGTACCCCATACTCACTTGAGATCTTCAATCAAAAACTATATGTGATACCCCTTCATAAGAAATATAAGTATTATTTATGCTTTTTGCACTGAATATTTTTTGCACAGATTTTCTATCTATTTATTTATTTCACAATATATTTGTGCTCCTTTGTCTTCCTTGTTTTCTGTTTATGTCCTTTGTTAATTTTTCCTGCCCTACTAGCTGTGAGGGAAGGAGCTAACCCATATGTCAATTCTGCCATTGAGTCAAACCAGTAAAAGAAAATGACAGAAAGTTTGGAAACAACCAGTGGATAGACTTAAATGCTAGTTAAATCTAAGGGCAGGTGAGCATTAATGCTGTACTCATTAAATAAATAAATAATCAGATAAATACAGGACTGACAATGCCTTAATTCCTACCTAAATGCTTTTATTTTCCAGCCATGTGAAAGGACAAGGTTAAGCATTAATGGAAGACTGTCTTCTGGTTAAATTACAGGTCTTTACTATAATACATATTTTTTTATAGGTCAAAAGACAACTTGTGTTATTGCCAATACAACAAGTCATATAGTGTATATTAAAGCCAAGATAAATGTTACAGTTTTATGAGTAATCAATAGATCATCCAAAATCCCTTCAATGTCTATTAGTTGCATTGAAAGCGCCTAAGAGTAAAGACCTGAATCCATAATATAGTTTGTTCACCATTAAAGCATATTCATTATGCTAGAATACAAATATTCTCGGTGATCAGCATCTCCCATAAGGCATACGTAACTAAACCACAACTTTTTAGGGGCACTGTGGGGCACGAAAGGAGCATTTTTTCTACTGTGAATGTTTTAAAAAAAATCCCAGATTTGAGGCTCTGTCCTGATGGCCCTCAGTCAGTCCAACTTTTTGGGAATAGATGGAGAGTTAGGTGTGATTGGACACTGCAATCCCGCAGTCCTAATCTCATTCTTCGATGTCTGGCATAGTGCTCATGCGCGGTAAATCTGTTAGTTTGAGTGAATCGGTATCCTGATTCATCAAGGGCAGAATTTAGGAGGTATGTGCATTGTGTTTTCAAAATTCCAAACAACTATATAAAATAATATATAGTTTTATAAAATAAGAATTTTTATTTTATTTTAAATGTGTCTGTGGTGTCTCCCATTCATGACATCACCTGTGACTTTATATGCTAATTACACATTTCTCATTAAAAAGCAGTTCATTTGCATATCAAGGCACAGGTGATGTCATGTGTAGGAGACACCATCAGACACAATTAAAGCATTTGGCTGCAATTCTGCTAACACAGTTTACAGATTATTTTTCATCATTTTGTATTCTCTACACTCACAGTCCGAGCAGAGTTTAGGTTGACAGAGTCTCTTTGTTTAAGGTCTCTTCTCTTATTTTTTTTAAGTATTTATTTTATTCTTAATGTTGTCATGTAACTTATGCTTATGGAAAAATATACCAAATCTTGAGATGTGTCATGCGTTCATTTGCGTTTTTTATTTTTTGCTTCCTAGTAGGACATAAGAATCAGTGTTTCATTTCACAAGTACATACATTAAATATTTAGTTTTTAACTTTGCAGATTTATTATAGTCTCTGGGATATTGCATCACAGGCTCTGGCTATGTGTCTGTGGGTCTCTACTTCTCCATGTTTAATCATTAATTACGGAGTTAGCAAGGAGTTCTTGAAGCTCATTGCATTACATACTATTTCACGAATGCAAAGACTCTAAATTCTAATATGTATATATAACCATCAGTCTATATATCTTGGTACACACTATTTCTGGACTTGGCACAATTCACTGACATGTATTATGCCAAACATTAGTCAGTGCACTGGTGCAATAAACTGGTTATGTTCTAAGTGGTAAAGACTGTTTGTCGTTGCTTAGCCGGCTGATACTGTTGGCAACTGTTTTGTTGTCCTTGGACAAAGAGGGAACAGGCTTTTTCTAAGGAAGATAATATAGTATTTTGTTACTGTAGATTAAAGTGACACTAAATAGTAGAAAACCTGAATCTCCCTTGGTCTCTTTGATTAATATACGTGTCTGTGAAACCTTCCAATTTATTTATGGGCTACTTAAAACGAAAAAGATTTGTTTGAGAAAATTGCTTAGCAGGACTATTTTAAAAGATACCACTGGATACTGTAACCGGACTATTCACAAAGAACTGTTTAGCAATCTATTTTTAGATGTCTGGACGTGGGAAGCCTAAATGAGACAGCAGGGGAAAAAACAAAAAAATACACACACATAACAAGGTAGAGGAGAGAGATAAGCAGGTGTGGGGAGGATAGAATACAAAGAGAAGGACACATAGCAGATAGACTTGTACAGAATAAACAAGAGAATGATTAGCAAAAAGATCCCAGGACAGGGAAAGGCTCATCAGAAAACATAACCAACAAAACAATGTTTTGATATAATCACATCAGTTCCTGCAGCAGAACACATTCAGTTTAGTAATGGACTAAAATATCAAATAAGGTTCTTCTTTATGACCACTTATTCCTTTCCAGTTATGTACAATGGCTGTTATATATGAAGGGAATTTCTGGGCCAAAGTTCTAAAAGTGATCTTATCAGCAGGAATAGTCCATGGGGACTGAACCACTCTTAAAACTGTGCCCCATGTATGACCTTCATCTATAACACCCAATATGCACTTGTGATCTTCACTTGATCTTACATTATCATGACCAGTATCAAACATGGTCGGATGTTACAAATGAATAAGTGACACATGAGGTTGTATTCACCTTGTACATGATCTTAATGGGATTTTTAACAAATATTATGTTGATGTCTATACCTGTCGCTATTCAAGGAGCAAGCAATCTCAGGTAAAGGCCACCAAAGCCCAGGAGGCCTTAAAGGGACATTACAACTTGTTTAACCATTGCTTCCTTCAGCACGCGCACAGCCAATCAGAACGGGGGATCGCCCCGCTCTGACTGCCGAAGTTACTCTCTGCCTAGTTAGGGTCCTCCTGCTGATCCCATGCAAAAACGAGGGGCGCTGTCTGCACTAGCAGAGAGAGCCGGTCGCTGACCGGACGGCTGCCTGCTTTCTATGGAAACATGGCAGCTGTCGGTCAGAGGATAAACTGGTGTGTATTATCAAAAGTTCATCCTCACAACAGGAACAACTTACATTTCACTTGTGCTTCTACATGACTTTTAGTCACTAACACTAAACAATAAGTAAATAAAAACTAAGTTACTAGGACTAAAAATATGCCAAAAATCCATTGAAATTTTAATTAACTAGCCAAATATAATAACAATGTTAGGGAGGAAATATTGCATTTACCTATTTCTGGTTCCCTTGGATAACTGCTAAAGCCCAGCCCTATCGTGCAGACATCCCCGGCTGCCCCCACTAGCCACCAGGGACCAAGAAACAGGTGAGGGGGAGGGGGGGACAGAGTAACAAGGGGGGGGGCAGAGAAACGAGTGGGAGGGAGGGGGGGTAGAAAGACAAGGGGGGCAGAGAAACGAGGGGGGGGGAGAGCAACAAGGGGAGGGAGGGGGGAAGAGACAAGGGAAGGGAGGGGGGGCACAGAGAGTAACAAGGGGAGGAGGGGCAGAGAGAAGCAAGGGGGGGGAAGAGACAGAGACAAGGGGAGCGAGGGGGGAGACAAAGGGAGGAGGAGAGAGAGACAACACTAAGGGGGGGGGAGAGAGAAAGCTGGGGGCAAGGGAAAGAGAGAGGCAGCATTGGCACATAAAAGGAAATAAAAACAAGAAATGCATTTTTTTATATCATAATTTTTTATTAAAAAAAGCAATTTACATGTGAATATATGTTGAACTTTTTTCCTATAGGGTAGGATTCAGGCTTTTAGTTTTTTCCTAATGGAATATCCAAAGTTTGGGGGGTCGTCTTATAATCAGGGTCGTCTTATAATCGAGCAAATACGGTACTACCTGCCATTTGCACCACAGAACTTTTTTACTTATTCCCTGGCGATGTAGCGGCTGTCTAGGGGACAACAAGAATTGTTTTTGTACATGTTGAGTGCTGGCGTGTGATGTCACTGGCGCTCAGCACATGTGTTTCCCAGATGCAATCGAGAAACCTGGGACAGACAGTTCTCCCTCCCAGCTCTCTCACATAAAAATGCCACTTCCACCTCCTGGCCTAAGGCTCCCTGGTCTCACCTGGTCCACATGTTTCATGAATATCTCCCTATATGTCCTTTTGGTAAATACAGTTAATGCTGCTAAGCTTAAGTTATTAAACCACATTGACGGGTTGTGCTTCCTCCACTTACACTTGTTCAGGTCAAGCAAAATGTGGTTGCATCATATTGTTCAGACAGTAATCATTTGAGCTGATGCAAACCATCTTCAAAGTGATGCCATCAAGGCATTACTTGCATCATCAGTACCCATAAATGTCTGCATAACGTCTCCTCATAGCATGCATAGCATTCTGCAAAGCAAAACACTACAGATTTGCTGCCCTATATTGTTTATATTAAATGGCATGCTGAGAAAGGGTAATGATTCACATTAACAAAGACATTTTTTGTTAAATGTAGTTTTGCAACAACAAACCACATTGCAGTATTATTCCATCTGTAAAAAAAAAAATATGTACTGTAAGTCTTGTTTTCTTGCGAGAGATTTAATTCTGCATATGAGCAGCTCTAGACTAAATTTGGCTGCTGTACATACCCAAAAGAGAATGATGAAAAAAAGATCTTGGCAAGCTAAATGTGTTTTGCAAAGACTTCAGGGCTTGCTTAATAACTTTTGGCACTGATAAAGTATAAACAGGAAGTTTCAGAAATATATACTTCTTGGCTGCTTTGGAAGAGAAGGTTAAACAGCATTCTTTTCTTGTAAAGACTTTTCTGCAAACATTTTCTCCCATTACATTATATGTCTGGGTGAGTATAATGACACCCCACACGGATGTTTGTGAGGGTGAGGACTTTATTGGCCTTCAGGGGTTAATAGCATTGCTGCAGACTCTTATTACACAATATCAACATCGCATTAAACCAGAGAACCAGCTTAAAATACATATTTGGTTTGTGAGTCTTGTACGTGAACAATAACCTTTGCCAACTCCGACACAGTAGCTACATGTCTGCATTGCCAAGTTCCAACTTCTAGTCCAATAGGCATTTTCCATAGCTGCAGAAATGACTGATGTGATACTGGTGGCTTATTTTATACTGTATATTATTATTGCACAGATACCAATAATAATAAGTATCCTGTGTATTCGTTGTGGTATCTAGCTGACAATTAGTAATGGTTGAAGTGTAACTTTGATGTTCACCCTTATTAGTTTGTGATGGCTGTGTGTTTACACATTGTACATGTGTGTTTGCTTTGTGGTAACTGCTGCTTGTCCTCCACAGCTAAACACAGTAAATGTGTTTAATACTTCTGTCAGGAAATGAAAAGCGCCTCTTTCACTGTCCCTGCGTCACTGTACAGATCTCATTATCAGACACGACAACTGCTGTTATCATTTACCAAGGAGCCATTAAGAGAAGAATAAGGCATTGTTACACTTTAGTTATAAAGCTAATCACTGTCACCACATTCAAACTGCTGGATAAACAGAATGCATTCAATTATTCCTGAGGAATGCCTGTTAGGCCCAAACATAGTAAGGGTTTTTTTTCCATGCATTATCTACTGATATCTGTGAACTCATTTGGGAAGTCACCAGAGGGTGACAGCTTTTACAATATGGCAACTATTATTTACTCGCATTTTTGACCTGTGGCAATTTTGCTAGACCATTTACTGTCACTTTAAGCAGTATCATCATTCGTAGAAAAAGAAATGTTGGAAGACACAAAGCTCATCTTACAAATGGGATTGTTCCCTCTTCAGTTGTGATGTCAATACATGTATCAATAAATACTCAATGATTACATCACCATTAGCGTTTTAACCCACATCACCCACATCAGAGGAATCAGAAATATATTGCTCCACAATGCCTTTCAAAGTCATTATTTCAGGAAATTGGTTAAACAAGCTAAACACATGTATTGCAGGCTTAGACATAAATGCATGTAAATTATTGAAGCAGTGCAGTAGCAGTAGACGTTCTGCTTGGCATCCCATGTGGAAATGTCTTTCAGTGGTGACAGATGTAGACCTATGGGGGCTATTCAGTAAGGTCTAAGCTTGGAGTTTGAGATGAGAGTGAATCCTGAACTCCATACTGAGATAAATGTGGCCTCCATAGCATGCCCCCATCCTGACCTTGCAAAATTATATGATCTAAACATTTTTGCATGCAAGATGGAGGGGAGTGAGGTTAAACCTGCTTTCCATTCACCTCAATAAGGGAAAAAATTAAACTGATTTTCCTAATATCCTAATGAATATCAGGGCTATGGACTGGGCAAGATTTCCCTACCCTCCTCCTCCCCTAAGAAATATAGGGTCCGGGGGATGGGCAAGTTGTTCCTGCCCCCCCCCCCCCCCCCCTTTAATAAAGCTACTATGCAAGATGCCCTCGGAGAGTAATGGAACCTGATATTAATGGGGCCGGAGGCTGTCCACATGCCCCTAGTGTCCTTATGTATATGCAGTGGAAGGGCGACCAACTGCCAAGGCAACCTTTTTGTGCCAGGGGTGGCAATGCTTTTGCTTTACATGTTTTTTTATACCTTAGAGGTAGGCGGGCTAGGCAGGGCCGATCCTAGGGTGACGGGCGCCTGGGTGCAGGTTTTCCTTTGGCGCCCAAGGGTGGGCGTGGCTATATTATGAACTCCTCCCGTTTAGACATTTCTGTTCCAGACATGCCCATTTCAATATTGGGGAGAGGGAGAAAACTGTATTTTAATGTAAAGGACCAACGTTTATTTTAAATAAAGATATATATTTTGCCATAATACTGTGTAGTGGTTTTATTTATTTCTATGATGCTCAGCCAGCAACATGGGAGACTTTTTGCTGGCTAGCAAAATGAATTTTAACTACCGTTCCCATGATTCCCAACCAGCCAAAGTCTCTCATTAGTCTGGCTGAGCATCATTGGAAAATAAGTACATAAGGAGTGATAAATAATATTCCACCAAGTCAGTCACTCACGTGTCTCTCTCTCTCCCCATACCCTCATGTCTGTCTGTCTCTCCCCCCCATACCCTCATGTCTGTCTGTCTCTCCCCGTACCCTCATGTCTACCTCTCCCCATACCCTTGTGTCTGTCTGTCTCTTCCCCATACCCTCATGTCTGTCTCTTTCTCCCCATTCCCTCATGTCTGTCTCTCTCTCCCCGTACCCTCATGTCTGTCTCTTTCTCCCTATTCCCTCATGTCTGTCTCTCTCTCCACTCATGCTCCATGTCTCTGTCTCTCTCCATTCATGCTCCATGTCGGTCTGTCTCTCTCCACTCATACCCCATGTCTGTCTCTCTCGCCACTCATACCCCATGTCTGTCTCTCTCTCGCCACTCATACCCCATGTCTGTCTCTCTCTCTCTCCACTCATACCCCATGTCTGTCTCTCCCCTCATCCCTTATATCTTTTTCCATCTCTATCTTTCTGTTCTCCATGCTGGCCTCTTGTACACACAGTCATACATAAACACACACAGTCACACAAACACAGTTACACACTTAGTCACCCTCACAGACATACATTTACACAAACACCCTTATACACACTGTCACACACATACATAAATACACACAGTCATACATAAATACACACAGTCACACAAACACAATTACACACTTAGTCACCCTCACAGACATACATTTACACAGATACCCTTATACACACATACATAAATACACACAGTCATACATAAATACACACAGTCACACAAACACAGTTACACATTTAGTCACCCTCACAGACATACATTTACACAGACACCCTTATACACACTGTCACACATACATAAATACAAACACAGCCACCTTTACACACTTAGACATAGGATACACTTGCACAGACACTCATGTACACACACTTACACAGACAGTAACACACACATAGTTATACACATTGACACACACATACACACTTATACACATACACACACACTTACACAGACAGTAACACACACATAGTTATACACATTGACACACACATACACACTTATACACATACACAAACACTTACACAGACAGTAACACACACACATAGTTATACACATTGACACACACATACACACTTATACACATACACAAACACTTACACAGACAGTAACACACACACATAGTTATACACATTGACACACACATACACACTTATACACATACACAAACACTTACACAGACAGTAACACACACATAGTTATACACATTGACACACACATACACACTTATACACATACACACACACTTACACAGACAGTAACACACACATAGTTATACACATTGACACACACATACACACTTATACACATACACAAACACTTACACAGACAGTAACACACACACATAGTTATACACATTGACACACACATACACACTTATACACATACACAAACACTTACACAGACAGTAACACACACACATAGTTATACACATTGACACACACATACACACTTATACACATACACAAACACTTACACAGACAGTAACACACACACATAGTTATACACATTGACACACTTATACACATTCACAGACACTTCCACACTTTCTTTCTTTTTTTATTTTATATTTTAACACCCCCCCCCCCCCCCCCCCTCCAACTGTTATTACCTCCTCCTTCTTGTTAGTCCAAGCACAGAGCAACGGGGGAAAGCTCCGCCCCCGTCGCGTTCTGTGATTGGCTGCAGGGAGGAGGATGTTCTCTATGGTGTCTTGGCAGATACTCTAGAAAACGTCCTCCTCCCGGCAGCAGCCAATCACAGAACGCGACGGGGGCGGAGCTTGCACCCGTCGCGTGGCTTGCTTTAACAAGGAGGAGGACGGCAGGGAGAGAGCTCCCTGCTTCAGCGCCTCTCCTCCCGTGCGCCTGGGCGCGGTGCACCCCGTGCACCCGCCCAGGATCGGCCCTGGGGCTAGGTAGGGAATCATTGTAACATTTACTTTAGAGAGATCTGGGGCTTTTGTGGCAGTCCTCGGCCCAATTAATTACACGTGGGGGCACTAATATGGGGCAATAGGCACTTGTGCAAACCCCGGTCCCCATTAATCCTAAGGGAGCCAGAGGCCCTTTTGGGCAACCCCCAGCCTCAACAATTGCATGGGGGCTTGTGGTACTTTGTCAGCCCATAGCCCCATTTATATCAGGATGAGCCAGGGGGCACTTTGGTCTTTCCTCAGGCCCAGTTATAACATAGGAGGGCCAGGAGCACATGGCCAGCCCCATGCCCAATATATTTAAAGGAGGCATATGTGGGCCCTTTGCCCAGTCTGGCACCATTTATTTCCAGATGGCTTAGAGACCCTTGGGGTAGACCCTTGCACCATTAATAATGGTAGACTGGCCAGCCCCAGCACCATATATTTAAGGGGTCAACTCAACTACCTTGAGACTAATTCGACTTGTAGATAAATTGCCCTTTATGTATATTTAGCTGTGTATCGGGGAGCTTTCATTTGCACTCGTAGGATGACTCTTTTATTTTCCTTTTGCACATCTTTAGTTTACTATATGAAGGAGTCAATAAACTTTACAAATTACCTGCTGCGCAAATTAAAGTGAAAGCCATGTTGCATTGACTTCAGGGAAGGCGTATCCTGTACTCTATTAGGTACACAGCTATTGAAGTTGTCAGCACCATTCTGATTTGTAGTAGAAAGGGAGCTGGTTAATGAAAAAAATAAGACACAAAACAACTACCTGTCAAGTGTCAAGCCATTAAATTAGCTGATGTACACATATTGTTGGTGCATTTACTTAATAGTGATTTTGGTTGAAAAATGTCTAATAAGTCAAACCATTGTCTGTCCTTCTTCTTGCTGTTAATCGAAAAGATTGATTTAGATTTTTGGCGATCAGTGCAAAACCCTTTTTTTTTTTTAACAAAAATCAATAATTAAAGAAATGTTTGCCATCTGGTTCATTAATCATTTTGATGTTTCTTAAATCTTTCTTTTTACAAACGTCGACCATGATAAAAAAAAATTGTTTTAATTTTCCCACCAGTTAATGTGACAGTGACATCTGTGCAAATCAAGCTTGAATGCAATTATTCCTAATTTCAGAAGATTAGAAAATGAATTTGTCGTTGATGGCTACCAAACAGTTTGGTGCTGAAAAATAGAACCATAGAATGTGTCGGAAGATAAGATCCATTCGGCCCATCTAGTCTGCTAATCTTTGGCCTCCTCTCTAATGGGACATGACACTTTGGCACAGCACAGTCTCGCTAACAAGCTTCTGGAACTTTTTATTCCTATAGATAAAAATCACTGGATATATTTGAAATAAATAATATCTTTGTTTGGTTAATTTAGAGCATAGGTGAGGGTTTTTTTTATATGAAAAGAATCTGGAAACTCGGCCAGTTTTACAATCCGCACAGAGGGCATTGTCTAAAACTAGTCAGGGAAGTGAAATACTTGGCTAAAATGGTTGTTACCTCGACCTTTGAACAGTATCCGATACCAGCAAACAGTGCCTGTCAGACACTGAGAATAATAATCACATGCAGGACGTCTGTATTAACTAGAGAATTGATATATGTGGGGATAAATTGAGTTATTATTAGGATGGAGATATACACTTAGTCGTCACTTTATCCAGTACCCGCTTATTTTGGTTGAATGGATAAAACATGGTGCCGGAAGAACATTAGAGTAGACTAAAGTCACAAAACATGAGCCTTTTCTGAGTGGAACCTGTCCTGTGAAACCGCTGTATGGTCTTGCCCACCGTGCTGCAGCTCAATTTCAGGGTCTTGGCAATCTTCTTATAGCCTAGGCCATCTTTATGTAGAGAAACAATTCTTTTTTTCAGATCCTCAAAGAGTTCTTTGCCATGAGGTGCCATGATGAACTTCCAGTGACCAGTATGAGCGTGTGAGAGCGATAACACCAAATTTAACACACCTGCTCCCAATTCACATCTGAGACCTTGTAACACTAACGAGTCACATGACACCGGGGAGGGATAATGGCTAATTGGGCCCAATTTGGACATTTCCACTTAGGGGGGTACTCACTTTTGTTGCCAACGGTTTAGACATTAATGGCTGTGTATTGAGTTATTTTGAGAGGACAGCAAATCTACACTGTTATACAGGTTGTACACTTACTACTTTACATTGTAGCAGAGTGTCATTTCTTCAGTGTTGTCACAGGAAAAGATATAATAAAATATTTTAAAGTATGGTGCTTTACAAATCCTATTTGCAAAGCTGCCCATCTAGCTCTGATGGAAGAACATTAGAATGGGAAGGGACTGGCTTCACTGGAAAGAGAACCCCTTCAAGTGAAATTATAACACTATTTATCCACTAGATGTTTTTTGTATTTCCTGAAAAAAAAAAATCTTTATCTACAAACACATACTGCTCTGATAATTATCATATATAGATTATTATATGTAGAGTTAACAGGGCCTTTTAATGCTGATGTCAGTAAATAATGGACCTCAGAGATGTTTCCTGCTGCTCTATGACTAATCACTGTGCTGTTCCACTCGTCATAGCACTTTCTACTTTTAGCCGCTGGGCAAGTTCCAGACATCTTATCTACTTTCTCTCACTACTGCACTATATGTATTTGCATTGGCTGCAAATATGTGCCTATGGTGTACAGTAAAACCCATTCTGATTTATCACATTGACATTGTTTGAGTTCCAGCCCATAAGTCAACTTAGTGTTAGCAACAGCATCCCGGCATCACATGGAGGGGAGTGCACCCATCTACTTTGGTCATGACAAAAAAAAAACCATCTTGGATGATGGGGATCATGGGAACTGGACAATGTAATTATAAAACACCAACCTGTGTTTGAGCAGCATAAACTGATCTGAACAAAGTCTATAGTATTCAGAGGACATCTGCCAGTGCTGTACAATAATAATGGCACCCAAGACATTTAGGACAGTGCTATGCTTCTAACTTTGTGGGATCAGTTTGAGGAAGGCCCTTTTCTGTCTATCTATTTAGAATGCAATGTCCTTGTTGGTCTAATGAAATTACCGACAGGCTTATACACTCTTCCATCGTGGATATTAGGTTATGTCCATTTTGTCTGGTACTTCAAGTCACCGGGTACAGTCACGCGGAGTTTCTATTTGTAAATACATGCACAGCATAAGAGCAAGGTTTGGGTGCACATCCAGGTAAAAATAACCAAAAATGTATTGCAAGTCCAAAAGAGTATATTTCTAGATTGCTGCACCCTAACGATGTAATGATTTTAAACCACAATCAATACATATAATTTAAATTTTTTATTGAACTTGCAATAAATTTGGAGTTATTTTGCATCTGGATGTGCGCCCAAACCTTGCTCATTATGCTGTACCTGTTGGATTAATCAGGGATGCACTTGCAACCCAGGCACAGAGTCTTAAGGCGCTTGCTTATTCCAATTCATTTTTAATATTTTGTGAGAGCGATTTAGGCACAGTGGGTATGGTTTAAACAAAGGCAGAAAAGATTAATACAAGCAATACCATCATTTAGTTACACCATTTACTTCCCAAGTCACACACACAAAAGTGACACTATAGCCAGGCGTCCTAAATTCTAAAATTGCACTACAATGTGTCGACAGATAAGAACCATTTGGCCCATCTGGTCTGCCCAATTTTTTAAATACTTTCTTCAGTACCTGGCCTTATCTTATATCTAAGATAGCCTCTTACTTCAATTCCTTCACTGTGTTAACTTCTTGCACTTCTGCTGGAAGGCTATTCCATGCACCCTCCCCTTCTCAATGCTTCCTGATATTACTTTTAAACCCTTGTCCCTCTAATTTAAGATTCTGTCCTCTTGTTTTTCCTATTTTAAATATACTCTCCTCCTTTATCATGCTGATTCTCTTTATGTATTTAAATGTTTCTATCATATCCCAGTTTTGTATTTCTACTAAGCTATACATTTTAAGATAACCGTTTCTTGAAAGGTTAATATATAATTGTATAGTGACTACACATACCTGATCACAGCCAAACAACAGCAAACATTTGGCGACAGCAGATTTATCGTTCGTGGACTGCTTTTACATTAATAAGTATATAAATAAAAACATAAACATGTTCTAAGAGTCATTCAAAAGATAAGGTAAGACACTTTTGTATTGGCTGGTCTTTGTCTGCCAAATCAGTACTACATAATTCAATAAAAACCTTGAATCTCTTGCCATTTCGTTATGAACTTTCTAATGATTATACAGCCTATTATAGATAATTATGACTCGTCTAAAAATTATCTTTTTATGAAATGATTATGAAACAGTTATGAAAGCTAAATATGCTACATGCACGACTGTCAACGTAACTTTGGACCAAGGACACATTGTCAACAAATATTATGGACATTAATCAACATTGTATACTTGGTAAAGTGAAGACAGGTTTAAAAATAAAATGCCAGCCTTAGCTTATATTGACCTTCATAGAATAAGCAATGGGTTCCTCCAAAGCTAACATTGCTTGTTATCAATGATTCTAAGTATTGAATGATTCTAAGTACGGATTGCACAGGAACATACTGTGTCAAACAGGTGTACATAAGGTACAAAAATGAGAGGAACCACCCCAGATCTAGGAAGTCTCTAAGTGCCCATGGAATATAACAATCTATATATTAAAAATGGTAATATTAGATGCTATTATAACCATCACAAAATACTACAAGTTCTGTATGCCTGGGACATTTTCTCTTTAATGATATGAAAAATTCTCGGGATGGGTTAATAGAATCAGGGGATCCTTTCACACTCTAAACAGTAGGATGTCTGGTATCAAGTACAGAGAAATAAACGGTAGGTTACTAATATCACAAACTTATTACAACAAGGGGTGTCAGGCATCTGAGGGGCTTTCTTTTTTCATTTTATGGCATGTATAGCTTTCCAGTTTGCAATTCTCCTATTTAAATTTATTGTAAAATGCTTGGCCACACGCCCACTGGCTTGATAACCATGGAGGTGGAAAGGGGTTTGGAAAGCATATCTTCTTCCTTCCATCCAGAGGCCTTTTTATTTTTCAAAAGTTTTGTACTTTCATATTGTATGTATTCTATTTATCCTTTTGTTGAAAAAGCACTGCGACTATTTCTCAGATTAAACAATCTGCATTGTTTTTGTGTACCCATTCATTAACCTCTGACCAAACTACTGTCCATAACTACTGTTAGGAAGCTTACAATTCATCTCACTAGAACAGTGGTTCCCAACCAAGTTCTCGAAGCCCACCCAGCAGTCCAGGATTTAGGGATTACACAATTAATTATTTTTTTTTTAATCACCTTAGACACAACTGGGTTATTAGGAGTTGGAAACCAATGTACTAGAAGAACACCCATTAGTTAACCTCTGGCCAAACCCCCTAGCGTCCTCTGTCCCCAAATACTGTTACTCTGCTACTACCACCATCATATAATTTGACCTTTTCACTCACCATATCTACTATCCCTCACTCCTTGTATACTGTAAGCTTGCGAGCATGGCTCTCTACCTCATGTATCAGCCTGTCTCTGGACAACTTTTTTTGAAATATAAGTAATTGAAACATGTATTGCAGGGGTGACCCCCATGCTGCGGCCATTCCCCAACAGCGCATCCGCTGGGTTCGGCTGCCTGAAAAAAATTAATTAAATGTGACAGGATGTCACATCCGGTGGCTGTGATTCCCTCCTCCGTGCAGGAGGGAAGACTGCACGGAGGAGACGACCAGGAGACAGAGCAACAAGTAAGGTAAGGGAAGGGGGGAGGAGGGTGATAACGAGCAAAATACTGGCATATTGAGGGGTTAAATACTGACATATTGACTGGCAAATTTTGGCATATTGAGTGAAAAATTCTGGCATATTGAGTGACGAATTTTGGCATATTGAGGGGTTAAATCCTGGCATATTGAGTGACAAATTTTGGCATATTGAGTGACAAATTCTGGCATATTGAGGGGTTAAATACTGGCATATTGAGGGGTTAAATTCTGGCATATTGAGTGACAAATTTTGGCATATTGAGGGGTTAAATACTGGCATACTGAGTGACAAATTCTGGCATATTGAGGGGTTAAATACTGGCATATTGAGTGACAAATTCTGGCATACTGAGTGGCAAATTTTGTCATACTGAGTGACAAATTCTGGCATACTGAAGAGTTAAATGCTGGAGTATTGAATGGCAAAATTCTGGCATATTGAGGGGTTAAATGCTGGAATATTGAATGGCAAAATTCTGGCATATTGAGGGGTTAAATGCTGGAATATTGAATGGCAAAATTCTGGCATATTGAGGGGTTAAATGCTGGATTATTGAATGGCAAAATTCTGGCATATTGAGGGGTTAAATGCTGGAATATTGAATGGCAAAATTTTGGAATATTGATGGGTTAAATGCTGGCGTATTGAATGGCAGAATTCTGGCATATTGAGAATTATTATTGATGGGTTAAATGCTGTAATATTAAATGGCAAAATAATGGCAGATTTAATGGCTCATGTGTGTGTCATAGTTATGGGGCTCCTGTGTGTGGCATAGTTAATGGGCTCCTGTGTGTGACATAATTTGTGGGGCTCCTGTGTGTGGCATAGTTATGGGCTCCTATGTGTGGCATAGTTAATGGGCTCCTGTGTGTGACATAATTTGTGGGGCTCCTGTGTGTGGCATATTTAATGGGCCATCTGACTGGCATGGTATGAGAGGAAATCCTAATCCGAAGTCCTAATCCTTAGTGGAACTATAATGATAAGACACACTAGCGTCTATGCCAAAACCACAGAGGGTTGATATAAAGTCTGTAATAAAAAAGGCCGCTGTAAACGTTAATTTTAAATATGAACTCGGCACATAAATGATATGCAGGGGGCAAAGTAGTTATAGCGACAGGGTCCTAATGGTTACAAACACTGTGATAGAGAACGTCATTCACAATGGAAATAAACACTGCAAAACAAACCCTAAAATCAATAAATAAAAATAGCTATATGCGTGATCTTGCTTAGGAGAATGACCAGTCCATCTCCTGTCATCTCTATAGTAGTGGCGGGAGACAGGGTGAAATATGTGGCGCTGTGCAGGAGCAAAAGTACCCCAAAATTAGATGCATTGATTATAAATCTTGTATCCGTCTAATGGAAGTTGCGTTATTGTGGCAAGCTACTTGAACTGACATGATGCACCAAATGACAAATTATCTCAACTGACAAGTATGAAAAGTTAGGCAATGGAAATGCTAAGGTCAGAATGCTCGGCATGTGTATCATGAAGGAGATATTCGTAAACTATGACTAGGATTTTATTTCTGGCAGACTACACGGGCCAGTTTGTTAGAGTCTGATGTCGCAATACCTGTATCTTTGTCATAATGTATATTTTATTGTCCCGTCACAAACCAGATAATTCCAACTGAAATTAAATAAGAAACAACTACATGAGATGGAAGAAAAAAACACTTAACACTTTGTTGTACTTGTATAAGAAATGTATTTAAATATTTAAATGCAGACTCTCTTTAGACAAATCGATGGGTGCATAAAAAAAAAAGTGCTAACATTTTTTTTATTCTAGGAAATAAGGTGCTAGTAGAATAATATCTAAATGTTCAATCATTTAAGAATGCCATTTCTGTCCAACAGACTAGATAACAAGTGTATACAGAGCAGCCTGTTCTTTACCTAGGTGTTCTTTTGGAACACTAGGTAACTTTTAAAAAATAAACATCCCCATCAAAGTGACCAGAAGTGACCATCTGCATAGTATTCAGGTCATTGGCATCTGATGTTTGATGGCTCCACTCATGATGTGTGAACAACAAGACCTTCACATTCGCTTGTATAAATGTATTAAGGCGTCAGCTATTAAAAGAGATGTATATTCCTACGTAAAGAATCAATGTTATGGATCAATTTTTCATGTACAGGAAAAGTTCTGTGATATCTCTTCCTGTGTCTGTCCCACAAATATGCAGTAGGTATACGTATATTAAAAAAGTTAGAACTATAACGTAAAACCCCCACAAACATATGATGCATAAAATGTGGCAGTTCGAGCAGTATGAAGTATGCTTCAAATGTAGTGGATCCAAAACAGAAGTGCTACCACTGGCTAATATATTAATGTTTTCTGTAAATAATAAAATACCAGCTCTCCAGGGAAAGGCAAACCCTGATCAAGGTCTGTCAGGTCTGGGGGTCTATCACTGTGCAGTGAGAGACCTCATTTTTCAAACTACCCCCATATATATATATAAAGGGCTAGTGAGAATAGAGATAGTTAGATCAGTTGACCAGCACCTAGCTGTCAATTGGGCTTCACTGGCATACAGGCACATGTTGGTCCCCAGCACTATATATCATGCAAGTTGGGCCGGCACAGACCCAGTGCATGTGTATGTATGTTCAGCCATTTCTTCAAGGGAAACATAGGACATGTACATGCCTTCCTGCAGTGTGTATAATTCATATGTGCTCAGATATCAATGAGGGATCCACTCCTGGATTAGATTATGAATTCCCCTGGACTCCTTTTGTTAAGAAGAGTTCCAGCCTTGCTAACCTCCAAAGACTTGACATTTGTCTTATGCAAATGTTTTACCAGCCTGCTGGTAAAATACAGGCTGGATAGCAAACCAACATGCAGAGGGAGCATGGAAATGTTATTGAACCCTAAGCTGTAGAACTACCAGAAACAAACCTGGAGATGTGTGCATGCTTTGCAAGTAAATAGTTATCATTTTGGGTTCTTCATGTTTTGTTAAACACTGAGAGCTGAGTGGAAGGGACAGTGGAAGCTGCAAAGCTCAGATTTGAGTAAAATAACACATTTAGAATCCAGATATTACAATTTGAATGATTATGTGCAACTCTATAAATATTCAACTTTTAAAATGCATGAAACAAAAAGGTCTGTCTCTCCAATTAACACAGCCATTACATATGCATAGTATTAAAAAAAAAAACATTTTGTATAATTATCAAGACAAAACCTAAAAAAATAAAACCTCTACCCATCCCAAATCAATTTTACATGTTTTGCATTTAACCTTTTAAACCAGTTGCTTTCACTGACTTACGCAATTGAACATGACTCTGACAGATGCCATAATCTATTATTATCACCTAAGTGACAAGTGTCTGAACACTTTTTTTTTTTTTTTGCTGGTTCAGGTATAGCAAAGGGAAAGAGACCATAAAATCATAAAAAAAATGTGTGGCGTGATCACCTTTCTCGTCTTCCGAGATCTGCTCAAAGATAAAGATTTTCTCTTAATGTCTGCACCAGTCACAAAGTATTGTAAAAGAATTACTACTGGGTTCATAGAGGATGTGGAGATATGTGTCCCCTTTGCTTACTTCCCAGCCTTTCTTTAAAGACCACTCAGATTTTAAATAGGAAACTTTTTGAATAGATATTAAACTTTAAAAATAATAAAATGTATGTATACATTTGGATATCAGAATTCAAAATATGTATAAAAAAATGCAAATTCAAAGCATCCCGCATGATAAATATACCTGCAATGTGAGCATACAATAGATAACTTTAATATTCTCCCTATCAGAGACCGGGGGGGGGGGGGGGGGGACGACGACTGTGGGGGCTTCTGTACGGGGGGGGGGGGGGGGGGATCCAACAGGAACTACCATATGTATTTCATTAATTTAGATCTGAATTATACATTCTGCAAAGCAACCTCTAAATGTCAAAAGTTTAGTTTAACGTGACTTGGAAGTTTTATTGGTTCTTTTTTTCAGCACAAAAGTCATATAAAAAATCATAGTCATTTAAAACATTAGCAATGTCTACACTGATTGATTTGATGTTATTTTAATGGACAAAGTGTACTTTTCTTTCAAAAACAATGACATTTCTAAGTGACCCTGAACTTTTTGAACTTCTGAGCATGGAATGAAAAGTAACAGGTAAGAACTATACAGGTTAAATAGCAGGGAAACTGCAGCAATTCAGAAAGTGTGATTGAGAGGGATGGCTGCTCAGGGTGCAAATGGGAAAACTATGGAAACAAATGTTTGTTTGGAGTGGGGCTTGAAGGCCTATGGAGAAGCCAGTCAGGTAGGCTGCAAGTCTACATCTTACAAGGGACATTGGTATGGCATCAGTGTATGATCTGATCTGAGGCACTGGCTATAGGCTTATCACAACACTGTTAATCAGCGACAACCTGGGTCGTATATAATAAAATGCCCATTAATCTACATTGGTCATGTTTCCCTATGCTGTCCTGAAACATGCATTTTTCATAAGCATCACTGAATAGGTTATGTGGTCACCCTGAGGCAAGGCTAGGGCCTGATGTGTGTATGTGGCCTACATGCAAACACAAAATTAGTCATGTGGATGAGATTGGAAGTGATACATTTTGCCCCATACACTTGGTTTCAAGATCTTGGCACCTTCTTGGACATGGGATGTGTATATTGCCCAACTGTGGGGGAAGAACGATCAGTAATGTGCATGATGAGAATGGTAGTGATTCATTTAAGGTTATACACTTGGTTGCCAGATACTCCATTTTCCATTAAAAAAAATGCCTCCAGGTATCTTCTTATCTTGTGTTGCTGAGCTTCACCATGGTTTTAATACCTATAGTGGGATATACACTTTGTAGAGTCATTACTGAAACTAATTGCGCCCTGCTGTTTTGGTCGGTATAGAGCAGATAAGGACTACAAACCTCATGTACGCATACTGTAAGTCATGACACTGACTAGAGCAGGTGGCAGATTACAGCTGTAGGGGGTGGATTAAAAGAGACCGTAGCATTGGCACACAAATCATCCAAATAGGACATAAATATTGGGTATGCTGGAAGACTGCAGGTGATGACAATGCTTAATTAGTGGCATCAGATGCCCATCCTCAGACAAATGAGTCTGGCTTGTAAAGGCTGTCATCAACAGGATCCTCTAGGGAGTGGAATGAAATAGATTACAGAATGTATGGTACCCAACCTGCAGAGAGACATGTCCATACATGGGTAAGTGTGCTGCAACACAACTGTATACTCAGTTTGTGGTGACAAGTGTTGCAATTAGGCATGTGTTACCTAACATCTGTGTGTACAGGTAAATACCTTAGCCTGTGCTGCTAGCTTGACAAATGCACTTGAAAACAAAATCAATTTTTAGCCAAACTGGGGTCAGTTTACTAAAAGGGGAGGTAAGGTGTGACAAACATCTCATCTCCCTTACTTTATGCATTGTGCAGAGATCAAGTTGGTGAGTTTCTCCTGAGTTTAGCTGGATTCTGTATAGCTAAATCTTTAAAAACACTCACACTTTTTTTTTGGCACTGCATCATCACCATTGTTTTTGTTGCAGATGAAACTCCATTTTCCCCTGCTCAATGCATAGTTAAGTCAGCGATAAATAAAATCTGACTGAATGACGGCATAGAACACCATGTATTAAAATGAATGGTGGCAGGTGTAGGCTTAGGTTTTGAGTTACAGTGATGATTAGGTTTGGGGTCAAAAGGTCACTGTAGGAGACAATGGTTAGGACAAAGCAATATGCTATTTTCAGTTATCGCCTTATAATAAAAAGCCTTTGCCCTGAGCAGTGCCAAGCAAAAATATTTTTATAACACTGTTTTACTACTTGTATCATAAGCAGTCGTTCTTCTCATTCATACTTTCTGATTTGCTACTATTTTCTTGCTATTAACCACGAATAGCTCTTCCCTTAATGCCTCCTATTTCTGATTCCATTTTGTTCAGCCATTTTTTTTGAGGGACATGGCTTTTGCATGCTGCCATGCAGAATGTAAAATGCATGTGTTCAAAGAGAATTGGTTATCCATCATAGGGGGTTATGTACAAGGGTCAATTGTGGGGAAAAGTTCTAAAAGTGGTCCAGTCATCGTGGAAACCAATAGAATGTTCCTGCTGATTACATCATTTTTAGAACTTTGCACCTTTTTGCATAACCCCCATAGTTCTGATGAGACCCTCTAGCAGATTAATTAACTAAACCCCCCTGGATACACTTGCATTCCACAATTTGCGGTAGGATATGATAAAGTTATGTGTCCAGCTAAAGATTGAACTGCAACACTAGTTGTGCAACTTCTGGAAAATTCCTGCACAATATATGTATGTACACGTTGCAAATATAGTTCATTTAGAATATTTGTTTGTTTTTTTCTTCCTTTCCTTTTGTCTTCAGCCAAATGCTGAAATTTGCATTGGAGGGTCATTAGAAGCTGCAATCCCCATATTCTTGAGTAACATAAACCAATTATGCATACAGACATTAACATTTGAATGTTTACATAATTTTGTATCATTATTTAACAAGCATGAAACAAAAGGCAGATCATTATCAAGTCAGAGTAATTCTTTTACTAGTATTTTGGTATTGGGATGTATAACCCTCAATAAAGTGGTGACATATTTGATCATAGTTTCCACAATGCTGTACTTCTCCCCACTTCAGAAGGTGCCATACATCCTCTACTTTCCATGTACCACTGTACAAACTCCTTTAAAACATATGTATCTAATCTATCCATAAGTAAAAAATAAAAGTATATAAATACAATCAAATTTAAACTTGCCGCAGTAAATCATGAGGTTGCAAATTAGTTGAATTTACAGTGGCAAAATTTAAAGAAACCCTTCCATAGTCTCATGCGACAAAGGCTGGGAATCACTTTCTTTGCAAAGGGTAAAGTATGATCCTTTCTTACTGCACCAACAGCTGCCTCCATTGTTAGTGCTCTGATTCATTTCAATGTTATTTGGTTTACATGAGTTTGCCAAGGAGACCTGCCAAACAGTTTTACATAGCTATAAATCTATAGTTAAATGTCTCGTAATATGCTACAGTCTGCTTGAAAATGGAATATTCCACCTTTTACAACATATCTGTTATCTTGGAAGCAATACCTATGGGGTAACAAGAGGTATCAACCTGGTTCATCTTCGGTAATTTAGCAGTAGTTACTATTTAACTTGGAAACAAGACAGTCAATAAAATGATGAAATAAAAGGAGTGATCATATACTGTATAGTCTGTAATGCACGTTTGTGAGCTTGACTCTAATCTGAATTTTGGGTACATTATACACAGTATTATAACCAAACATGTTACGTACTTTGGAACGCTCATAAAGCTTTGTCAGAAACTCTTAAATAGATGAGCATCATGGGAGTCATAGTCCAGAGACGTTGCAGTGCTGCAGGATGTTTGTCCCGGTTTTATCACAAGGAACTGGAAAGATCCAAGATCCCTTACAATGGGATCATTTTCAGGATCCCGCCATACACTGTTTCCAGACTGTCCTAGTATGCAGAATTCATATGTGCTCAAAAGTAACCAAAGAATTAACGAGGGCTGTTACCTCTCTTGGTTGAATAATTGAAATTGTAATTGTCTGTCTGTCTGTCTGTCTGTCTCTCTCTCTCTCTGTCTCTGTCCCTGTCTGTCTCTCACTCTCCCTGTCTGTCTCTCACTCTCCCTGTCTCTCTCTGACTGTCTGTCTGTCTGTCTGTCTCTCTCTCTCTGTGTCTGTCTCTCTGTCTCTCATTTCAAATGATCTATACAATGTGTTAGCAGAATTAAGTAAAACAAATAATAAAAAATCTTTTCCCACAAAGATTTTTTTCTCTTCCATGTTTTATGTGAGGTTAAAAGTGTAGTATCTGTGTGGGTTTTTGAAATGAAACCAGATTTGAGGATGATCCTTACTGGGATAGAAATGGGATTTGTATAATCAGTTTCCAGTATACCTATAGTTCTAAAAAAACACAGTTAACTCGCCTATTAATGTAGAGATTAATAACCTATTTGTACAATTCAGCAACCGTTGCCAAAATGGTTCATTTTAACACCTGTTCACCCAAGCTGGGTGAAAATAACTGATCTGTCTTCCAGACTCCTAATTTCATATCAATGTATGAATTTTGTCTATGTTTTCAGTCAGACAAAATCACAAGCAGAGATGCAAAATGTGTATGTGTGTTATTTAACCTTAGTAGCCTTTTGGAATGGGCAGACCACAGTGGAATGTCTGTGTCACCTCAGTGGACACGACAGACACACTGTTACTATATTCCCTTACATATTCTTTACCATGAACTCAAATAAACTTGGCTGCATTCCAAAACACCAGACGTAGTATCATTAACTACAGCATGTAGACTGTAGCTGGGACATACTGATAGGCAATGTCAACGAGTAGGACAATGTTCGGGTCACATTTGTTATTGTGCTTACTTCAAAAAGAGGCCTACATTCCACAGCTTTAATGTTTGATAAAGTGGTCGCTTCCTTCTTTGGATGTTTTAGTTCAGTGCAGTGTGATTTTTCTCCAGTATGTGGAACACTGTATACCAAGACAATACACTTTTATTGCAGCTTATTCAGCCATAACTTGTATTTACAATCATGGCAATTCACTGGGTTTTATGGTTTAAAGACTGTAAAATGACTGAATGTACAGTAACGGCAAAGGTGTCTGCAACATAACATCGCTCTACATCGCTGCAAAGTAGATCAAGCAGGATCCTTCCAGCAACTGTTTACAATTTGGACTTTTTATACTTTTTCCTAGCCATATCCAGCTTTCTTTTGCTTTGTTTGTATGTAAAAAAAAAAAAAGATCTGTTTTTACTTTGTTGACCAAACCAACAACCGTGACACACATGGCAAACACGCTACCCCCCAAAAAAAATGTTTTCCTACAGCTGAAAGGCATTTAGGAAATCATTCTGCAAGGAGGATTTGTTTTATTCATGCTGTGCTCCTACAACTCTCCCAGTCCAAGCAGCACTATGTCTCACCCTAATATCAACTATCTCACTAAACCCCCAAATGTCTCTTCTCAACATTTAACTCTCGCCCCCGCTCCTCTGCCCCCCTCCAATCCTACACCGCAAGATCTTGCCCAAATTAAACCTGTACTGAAACCATCTTTGCTAGTTCCCACACCTCCATCTAACTACTGTCCTATATCCCTTCTCCATTTTGTGTCCAAGTTGTTGGAGAGAACTGTGCAACTAACCTATTTTCTGACTGCTAATGACCTACTGGAACCTTTTCAATCTGATCTTTAGACCCTTACACTCTGCTAAAAAGCCCTCACTAGTGTAACAAATGACTTACAATCTGCCAAATCTAAAGGCCACATCTCTATACCACTGCCTCCTTCTTAACAGACTATTCTCAATCAGCATGGGTGGAGTGGCTCTTTCTTGAATGGAGTCATATCTGTTTGAGTGCTCCTTCACTCTGATGCTTGCGGGAGAGATGGCGTAACCAGTTCTCTTATCACCTTTTTTTGGGTTGTCACCCAGCTCTACCTCTCCTCCCTTGACTTCACTCCCTCTGTCATGTTGCCTATTGTGGACTGCCTGTTGTTCATCTCCACCTGGATATCTGATTTCTACCTAAAACTTAATCACTCTAAACTGGAGCTGATGATCTTCCCTCCGCCAAGCTCTGTTCCTGTGCCTGACTTTGCCATCATAGTTGAAAATGCTACAATTGTACCCACATCTGATGTCTTGGGGTTGCTTTTACCCTCTCCTTCATTCCCCTTTTTCAGCCTCTAGCCAAATCCTTTCCTCTGCCCCTAAGGAACATTGCTCTCATTCTCCACTTGTAGTGCAATCGCTGGGGATCTCTTGTCTTGACCAATATTAATTCTGACGCCAAATTATTAATTTGTTTTTAGTCACAGTATTTTGACTTAAAGGCCAATTTAGTTTATTCGTATTTTAGTCATCTTAATTGTTTTAGTCAACTAAATCTCCAGTATATTTTAGTCGATTAAATCTCCAGCAGTGAGGGAGGGAACAGGTCTTCTCTACAATGCCCTCTTTAATGTCTGCTCTAGGAGAGAAACTCACATTTTATCTTTTAACCTACAATGAACTTAGGCTCTCCTCCAGCCTCATCACCTGATCCCACTCGCCCCTGAAAGATTTTGCCCAAGCTGCCCCCTCTTTCTAGAACTCTCTTTGGCAGAGCATTAAGCTCTTTCCCTCTTTCTCATACTTGAAAAGTGCCTTAAAACTCTTTAAGGAAGCTTACTACTCATCCCACTAGAACACCCACTAATTAACCTCTAGTCAATCCCACATAGCTCTCACTGTCCTCAAACACTGTTCGGAATACTCCCTTATGTGTCTCCCATCTCTCACCCCCTCTAGATTGTAAGCTTGCGAGCAGGGCTCTCTACCTCATGGATCACTTAGGATGCTCTGTACCTAGCGCTAGGTAAATTGTTGGTTTTGATTTTTTATTAGAAAGTACTGGCCATTTCCAGAGCACTGTACAACAGAACAGAATTACAAAGCATAGGATGTTACAGGTAATTTCAGGGGGAAAAGTTATTAGCAATCTAATCTGCAGGAACATTGCACTGCTTTTCCAATTTTGCCCGACAGTTGACCCATTGGGACTTAGAATAGATTGAAGGGCCTATATAGATCTGTAATGTTTAAGAGTTTACTTCTTTCTGCTCCACCTACTACAGCTCTCTGTGTTCTTCCTTTCCATTCCCTCTCTTCTTTATCATTCAGTCTGCTATATATTGTTTAAACAAAGTGGGAAAAGAATATTTAAAGAATATGAAGAGTAAGAGTTTTCAATATTATGACTTTTTCAGTCAAAGGTTTCTCTTGTGGGTCCCACCCAGATTGGATTGAAGGGTTAAATGACAGGGGAAGGAATAATTTAATTTCCCCTCTGCACATTCCTTCATTTCCTTTAAAATATCTCTAGATTTGGAAAGGCAAAGTTCCTGTAATATTTGGAATGTCTGCTTTAAAATCAGTTCTCGGTTGTTGCCTCAGAAAAAATTCAAGTAACTTTGACATGTGAAATGTATTGACGGAGTATGACCTGAAATATGATAAAACTTGTTTCACACAAAAAATATATGTTTTTAAATAACTGCATTAAAGAGGGAATAAAACCTAAAATCATTTAACATGTAATGAAAACCCATGACCGTTTTTTTTAAGTTCTGAAAATATATAGAATGTAGTTGCATGTATTTTGTATTTACATATTTATACAGTGTGAAGAAGCGTAATTTTCAGACTGGTATTCACCTCCTTAGCCTGTAAAGGATGGCAACTTTACCCAAATAAACTCTCTTGTCCTTCCTCTCTTTGTCACAATAAACAACACATCAGTAGGGTACAGCAGAATAAGAATCACTTTATTACAGAATAGGATACATTTTTATACAGTCAGGGATCTTATAAGTAAAGGGGAGAACAATAGGGTTTTAGATTACATTAGCAGTAATGCAATTATCAGTAATCAAATTTGGTGCCAAAACAAAGAGACACCAATCAGTGACGGGCCGCTGAAATAGTGACCAATCAACAACCAGGGAGGGAATTAGCTGATGGCGCCAGGCCCTCTAAAGCTTTTAACTTGGTTTTAACTAAGTGGTCAATCAGAACAGTGCTGACTAATTTGGCTATACAGCGAGCGACCAATCAGAAGAGAGCACATGTTTTAGGTTAGTCATTCCTAGTCATCAACCTTCCCATCCGCCTGTATGTGAATTCGC